>OZ017739.1:352688718-353288718 GCA_963969285.1 Odontomyia ornata | reverse complement strand
CAAGAATTGGTGTTGGAATTAGTAAAACCAAACATCGAGAGGCACAGTTCTGCATATCTCTCAAAATCGACAGTTGATGCTTTGAACAGGGTTACAGGCAATAATACCGAAGAGCAGCTCCAGAATCGCCAAATCTAAAGACAACAAAGCGAAAGTGCTATATGTGTCCAGCAGCACTTGGTTGCATGAACAAACAAATATGCAGTGGCTGCAAGAAAGTGTGCAGTGAGCATGCAGAGAAAATCGTAGTTTGTAAGAACTGTATTAATAAATAATAAATTTAATTTTGTATTACATATTTTTCGAACTCTAATTATTTGTACTATTTCTATCTTTCATAATGACTAATAGAATAACTAGTCTAACATAATAAAGCACTTTCTGTATAAACCCTCTATATGAGTCCCAGAGACTCATCGCAGGCATTAATGTAAGTGAAATGACCTAGGGTGATTAGGGTTGAAAGACAGTGCATTTTCACTTTACCGGAACATTAAAACTATTGGCCACGAACCATAACACGCGACAATATTATTTATCAAACACTGAAGCAAAGAAATGTCAAATTAATTTGGATGAAAAACTTGAAGTTAAGGTGTGACTCACAATTTACATTGTGCATTATGGTTGGAACACCCATATATATAAATATATATATATATATATATATATATATATATATATATATATATATATATATATATATATATATATATATATATATATATATATATATATATATATATATATATATATATATATATATATATATATATATATTATTAAGTGAACTCCGCAATAAATCTCTAAAAATTTACTTAAAAAGATCTTTCTTGACCGTATCACCCGTTCACGGTTATTCGATACCCATCGCCTCTGTATTCAGTAAATGATGTCTTTTAGTTGAATGAAAACTCGACTATGCATTTTTATGTTCGTCTTTAAAATTATGATCAGATATAGAAGGAAAAGTATCGACGTTTTAGGTCACGATTTCCGTCGGTCTTTAGTATGGAAATTGCTAATTTTGGATTGCTAGGCTAGGGTGTCCCTTATATGGGCAAAAAAAAACGCATACCCCTAAATATTTTTGTAATCCTAAAATAAACTTACGTGTTAAATTTCAGCACTCTATGATGAGGGGAAGCCGTGCCGACTCGGCTTCAAAGTTTTATATATAGGTTTAGTAGGTAAATATTCTGATAATTACAATTTATTCTCTAACGACCGAACGAAGTAGCAAAATAAGTAAAAAACCAACATGATAACATTAACCTTTATTAAATAGAGTGAAACAGATGACATTAGTTGGCCTATTTCCTTTTTAAAGTAGCTTTTTTTACACTCAGCATAGAGTTTTCTATGCTCCTGGACACAACGCAAGAGAAATTGTTTCTGATTTTCGTGCGCCATTATTGAGCCATGAAAATCTTGCATCAGCTTAACTGCTCTTTCTGCCATATCATTTACAGCCCTTAAAGTTGCGATTTTAGTTTTAGCCTTTAAATAGGCTGCATTTTTGTTCCATAATGAAATTGGAAAATCCAGGAAACAAGAGTCAATTTTAAAGCGTGAAAACAAATTTTTACTCTTTCTCGACACAAAATCATCCAAGCATTTCATATATAGAGAGTTTGGCATTTCTTGTTTTGACGGAATATACTTCTTTGCATGATCGTATAGCTTTTTATGTTTTAATTTAGAAACCATTTTCATTTTCATTTGATCACCTAACTCTTCGTCGAAAAGTGCTAAGATGGAAAGTTTATCCGTCAAATACCACAAGTGTTTGCAAAACATGGCTAAGGCTGTTTTTGAAATTGCTTCATTGAGGGCTTCGTACTTCTTCAGTGTCTTCAAAAAACACAAGTCTTGGTTTGGGGCTTTTACTGCCATATTACACTGAAGCCAGGGTTTTACATAGGACGTGGCGATGAATAAAGAAACATCTTGTAATGCCCGCTTATCCTTGACACTGATTTTTAATTGGTCTTGTAGCAAACACATTTTCAAAGCGTAAATAGCCCTTGCCATCCATCGTGCTTGGTGCATGGCACCAGGGGGCTTATTTTTAATTTGTGTTCACTGTCGCCTCCCAAATATATCAAAGCAATTTCAATCAGTTAACGATGGTCATCTCGCACAATTTTTTTGTTTAACTCCTTCCAGTAAAACTCAATCAGTTGATTACAGTCAGTATCAGTCAAATGTTTTTTTTTTATAAAATCTGGGCTTGTTTGAAAGGCACTTGGACCAACATTTTTCCAGTTATCTTTAAACTTTTAAATAGTGGAATATCGGGGCTATGGATGACTTGGTGAATTTCAGCTTCAAATCCGCTCTTCAAAACAAGTTTGTAGACATGATGGCGACAGACAAAGAGTAACAGCTCTCTTTCCAATTTTGTTCCAATATTGCACAAGCGCCATTAAATCGGCCTGAAGAGCTTTTGAAACAGCAAGGGCTTGTTCTTTTCCCGATGAATTATCTAATTTCAGTCCCGTGAGAAGTTGTTCCTTGTCGCCATAAGTAATAACAATCAGTGGTCGTTCTTTCTTTGAACTTCTTACGTCTAAGGCCGGTAACAATTCGCCATCCCAGTAGATAGTCGTAATTTCAGAAATATTATTTTGGAAATCCGTTTTTATTCCCTCGGCTTTAATCTTTCGAGTCTGCGGTCGAATTCATTGAACTGAAGATTTATTTACGGGATAGTCATCAACGTTTATACCCAATGCTTCTATTACAGCATGAACGATGTAAACCGAATCTCTCGTGCTTAATTCACTCCTATCTAAGGCCGCAACTAACAAGGGTGAAATAAAGTCCTTCCGCCTCCTTTTAACAGTAGTCACTTGAGACTGCAGAGTCGATGCCGTCGGTGTCGGTGCGGGTTCATCTGGAAGAACTTTTTTTAAATTGTCAGTAGAACCACCAGATAAACAATGAGAGGAAGACATAGGCCTTTGAGTCAGCCAATAATCACATGCGGACGAAGGTCCAGTGATGGATACCTTTTTTCCATCTTGTTATTTCTTCTTCGTGTATCTTTCTTTGGAGGGCTCTCTCTTCTTTTTCTGATAATTTTTGGTCCACTCTTGCTAGACAGCCCTGACACCCTGGTTCTCTCTGTTGCTGTAAAAATATTTTCTCTTCTTCTATTTTTATAATTTGAAGAGCATCGGCATGTGCAATATCAAACAAATTGTCCAAGTCACTTTGAAAAATCTGCTCACGCCGTTTGTGAATTTCGTGGCTTTTCTTAGAATTTTTTTTATAGATCACGCCAAACTTGGTACAGGTCTACTAGCTTCTTTACACAGTTAGGTACCAACCGTGTAGGTATTCTAGCCTTGTCCCAGAAGATAGTGCACTCGCGAATCACAAGATTAGCACTTTCGTTTACTTTAAATTTCACTTCGCGAATATTATAGAATAACACTGCTAAAACTTGCCTGTTTGAAGGCAATTTCGCACCTGTTATCTGAAAATGTCCTTTTTAGTACTTCGTAATTCAATTGCCATCATATAAAACCAACCAAATAGGTCTCAGATACAAAAAAATGTTAATATGCTAACTAATTACGCAGCACGCGCCGATCGACCCTAGCAGCTTGTATGAACAAGCTTATGTTTCAAGTCGGCACGAGTTTCCGTTCATAGCTTGAGCTAATTTTTATTTTGGGAGCATTTTATTACATGTGGAACAAATTTAGAGGGTATGCATTAAAAGTTTTTTTTTCCGAAAAATAAGAGACACCCTATTCTTGGCCTAAAATGAATTATAAGGTATCAGCTACAAATATGTTAACAAGTCAATTTTCAAATGGCGATTAAATCTATAATTTGCAACTATTTAATCCTTATTATTGAGTGTACAACTTAGTAACCGGAATTTGACGCTAGATGTCCGTACTAACAAATATCGTGAAAGCTTAAAATTTATATATATGTCATTTTGAAGGTACATTTGACAGCTATCAAAATCAGTCAACAAAACAATTTTATCTTGTGTGCATCATTGTTATTTTTCAATATGAATAACTTCCAAAATGGGAGAAAAAGACAGCATTTGCGGGAAGTTCTGTTGGGTCATTTTTTTGCAAAGAAAACTGCTGCGGAAAGTCATCGTTTGCTTGTAAAAGTTTATAACGACAATGTTTTAGTGAAAACATAGTGTTTTGAATAGTTTCAACGCTCCAAAAGTGGCCATTTTGACATCAAAGACAAAGAACGCCCAGGACAGCCAAAAAAGTTTGAAGACGAAGAATTGGAGACGCTACTCGATGAGGGTTCATGTAAAACGCAGGACAAACTTGCCAAATCGATGGGAGTGACTCAGCAAGCCATTTTGAAACGTTTGAAAGTCGCCGGATACATTCAAAAGCGAGGTGATTGGGTCCCCTGTGAGTTGAAGCCAAGAGACGTTGAACGGGCGCTTCTGTATGTCTGAAATGCTGCTTGAGCGCCATAAAAAGAAATCATTTTTGCATTGGATCATAACGAGATGAAAAATGGATCCATTATGACAATCTCAAGCGCAAAAAATCATACGTAAACCCGGGCAACAAACCAAATCAACTTTGAAGCCAAATATCTATGGTGCCAAGGTTATATTGTGTAATTGGTGGGATCAGGAGGGGCCGTTATATTATGAGTTATTGAAACCGAGCCAGACAATCACACGTGACCTGTACCAAACATAATTAATACGTTTGAAGCGTGCCATCATCGAAAAACGCCCGGAATATGCGACCAGACACGAGGCTATAATTTTTCATCATGACAACGATCGGCCGCATGTTGCAAGAACCGTGAAAAACTATTTGGAAAATAGTGGATGGGAAGTTTTGGCCCACCCGCCTTATAGTCCGGATCTTGCTCCGTCGGACTTTCGTTTATTTTGCTCGATGTAAAACGCCCTCACCGGAATACGCTTCACTTCAGAGCAAGGTATCCGAGACTGGATGGATTCGTTTTTGGCCGCCACTCCGGCGCAATTTTTTTGGGATGGAATTCATAAATTGCCTGGAAAATGGAGACATGTTGTAGCTTCCGATGGACAATAACTGGAACAAAATATATTGTAAGGTTTTTCCACAATAAAGCATCAAATTTCGCTTAAAAATTCCGAGTATTAAGTCGTACACCCAAGATTTTTCCGGGGAATTTGGGGAATCCTACGTATAACGTTTCTGTCTAAGAACGTAATAAGGTCCTTTAATAATTCCATCAGTAGACGAAGAATAAATGCAGAAGAGAAAAGCATCATGAAATTTTCCCCAATGAAATTGTTGTAAATCATGTTCAATTGTATGCTGCATTTAGAATTATTTCATAGATTATTTCCGGTAGAAATAATTGACTAAAATGTACCCTATATGCAGTAAACTAAGGATACTTAACTTTTTTATCATACTTTACCAAAGGATTTGGTATCTCCATCAAATTCTTGAAGAGTACAAAATAATTGGCATTTTTCGAACCAAAAACTATTTAATTCAATTTCTCGACATCAGAGTACCATATTTATCTATTAATATCTATAGAGTCCTTGAAAGGACTACAATTCTGTGCCGAGTTATTTTAGCCCAATATGTAGTCCTTCATTTGAAACCTTCACAATCAAACTCCTTATATGCCTTAATCAATTAGGCTAAAAAATCGGGATGAGAGTCAGAAACTTTTTAAGATTTACCAGTAAAAGTCCTTTACCATCATCTGATTTTCTTGTCCTGGAAATTGAACCTAAAAGGAAGAAACGCATATCATTTGCCGACGACAGGACTCTTCTATCTATCTCCGTTCAAAAGTTATGCGTGAACATACGTAAAACAAGTTGGGTAGACAGAGCTACGCTCATGTAAGATGGGCTATGTACTCATCTTACAAAATGCAGTCACCCACAACGAACAAAGCCAAGAAACATGTCAGCAAGATGTGTACGTCTAAAAGAAAATCCATTGTTTCTCCATTTAACAAAAATACTCAGACTATGAATTACCAAAAATATTTATGTTATCAATCTTATCGATCAAAACTGCAGTGTCTGTGTCGATGGACAGTCCATCAAATACCAAAATCGTTTATTGTTGTTGCAATTGGAGAAATTTCAAATGACCATAACTTCCGTGAATACGATTCGTTTTTCATCAAATTTACAGAGCACTAGGACCTTTTATATGACTATTTAAATGGCGAATTTCGATGAATTGAAAGGCATCGATCCGATTTTATTGGGGAAAATATGAAATTTGAAGATTAGACTAATATTAAAATGTTAACTTCTGAGGTATTTGCTGTTGTACTCATAAAAATTTGAGTCCATATTTTTCAGATTTTTCAGATCACAGGTGTCCAATCGCGAGGGGGGGGGCAAATTTTTCATTATTTCGCTGACAGTGTGCCCCTTGAAGTATAAAATGTCAGTTTAAGAACTGTTTTCAAAAGCTCTCATCATTTGAATCCCATATCGGCTACCTTTGAAGAATTTTTTTTAGGGGCCACTTCTCTGTATAGGGAGACCCCCTTAAATATCTTATAAATTTTTTTTGAGTTAAATTTTGAAGAGGACACCAATTTACACCTATATACAAAAGTTGATGTTTCTAGCTTCTATCATTTGCGAGAAAAATTGCTGTGACACACGGACAGACAGGACAGCTCAGCGGTGGACAACTCGCACGGAATACATATGGAAAATAGTAAATGAAGTAAAAGATAACTCATCACCCTGGATAATGTTGCCGAATCCTGAACTTTTTTGCATGGACCCTAATACTGCAGCACGCTTATGTGGGACAGCAAACTCCCTAACCTACTTTTTTTCAATAATTGGTGAAAAAATTACCAAGGGGCTTGGTGACAAGTCAACGAGCTATTTCAATATTTGAAATATGCTACGTATGTTCATCTTCCATATTCAACAAACGAATGAAACAGAAGTATTAAATACAATCCAAGATTTGAAAAAGAATGTAGTACCATGTATTGACAATATCACCATACATGAAATTACTCTAGTCAAAGAGAAGGTAGCTAAACTATTGGAAAATTTTCGGATGAAGGGAAACTGGCTAAAATTATTCCAATATTCCAAGGAGGAGTTCATCTGGACTCGAATAATTACTTCCTGGTTGCATTTATGACAGTCTTCAGTAAAATATTTGAAAAACTTGTAAAATCGTTTAAAATCTTTCTTGAGGGACAGTTCTATCATAAATCCGAAGCAGTTTGGCTATCAAAAGAACAAGAGTACTTTTGGTGCGTTATTTTCTGTCTCATGGTAAATGAATGAAAGTCTTGATAAAGGAGATTATGTTATTGCAATTTCGCAAATCTAAGAAGGCTTTTGGTACGTTTGATCATGACCTATCACTTCAAAAACTTGTATCATATGGTATTCAAAGCAAGCTGAAAAAACTTTTTAAAAGTTACTTGGTAGGAAGATCCCAAAGAACATCAGTTAATAATGTTTTAGCGACTACAAATTTTCATTTTTTACATTTTAATTCATGTTATACGTGTTCATTTCTAAGTGTCAATATTTGCCAGAAAGGTTATTAGTACACTTTACTAAATTGTACAGTTTATTCTACTGCACTAGAAATAATAACAACCAAACCACTGCACTAACAGCAGTGACAAAATATCCGGTTCAAAAATAAAAAGAGAAGTTAACGTGCGCAGTCAAAACGTGCACGCGAGAATAAAACCAAATTACATCTAAATTAGGAAACATAATTGTAGTGGTGACTTCTGAATATTGATTTTTGTAATTAAAAAGAAAAACTATAATAAAAACACTCGTGTCGTACGGCACAGTTAAGCATGCTACCAAAAATACACAACGAGGCAAATGAAACGTCAGAAAATCATCCCAATGGTCCAAAGAGTGATACACCAGTAGAGCCCCAGCAGCCGGTATGTAACACTTTGCATTTAAAGCTCCCGGAATTTTCCGAGGCTAATCCCGAGCCGTGATTTTATCAAATTGAGTCACGATTCACAGTAGCTAAAATTACATCAGATCGGCTTAAATTTCATCATGTAGTTAGTCAACTGCCGGCAAATATCGCATGCAAAGCTTTCGATATCATTAAAAATCCGCCAATAGATGATATATTTCTCGTCTTGAGAGCAAGAATCATTGAAGAATTCGCTGATAGCGAACAGACAAAGCTAAGGAAACTATTGTCACAAATGCAATTGGGTGATAGAAAACCTTCATTTTTACCTTCAGCTCTGTAATGAGACAATTAGCATCAGCAGCTGTCAGCGATGATATTTTAAAAACTATATGGCTACAGAACGTGCCCAAAACTATACGTGCAACTCTATCTGTATCATCGGAATCATTGCTTGGTTCAGCGAAAATTGCCGACAAAATTTTGAAATCAACTGACGTCATGTGAATGCATCTGCAAACCGTACAGCCTCTGACGAAAATACTGGATCATTTCAAAGGCAAATTGAGAAACTAGAAGCAGAAGTTCAGAAACTGCATAACGCAAGCCAGCATAATCAACCATCGTGCTGTTCGGATAAACTTTGTAGCAGCGTTAGCAAGCCCAAATATAAGAAATGCTGGTATCATCATAAGTGCGGGCAGAATTCAAACAAATGTGTGCCACCTTGCAAATTTAGGAGTTCGGAAAACTAAAGCACCAAGTTTGTTTGGAGGTGGACAAACTTGGCGCATACACACCACGCCTTTTTATATACGATACCCTTACGAAACGTAGATTTCTTATAAATATGGATGCAGACGTATCCGTCATCCCATGAACACTTAAATCAAAACAATACGATGCCAGTAATGCCAATTATAAACAACTGTATGCCGCTAATGGCACAGTGATAAATACATACGGCCAGAGAAAACTTACCGTTTCATTCAACTTACGCCGCAATTTTGACTGGATTTTTATTGTCACTAGTGTAACACATCGCTAATAAGATCAAATTTTTTGAAGTACCACGGCTTCGGAGTAGACTTACAAAAACGAGCACTAGTAGATACATCAACTAAACTTAACAGCAGAGGCATCGTCATCAAATCGTCAACACCTCAAGTAATGATTACTAATTCTTAAAATACATTCATAAAAATATTACGAGGCTATAAGCAAATGTTGCATGAACATGTGCTACCGATAGAAAAAATTAAAATAATGGTCACATATTGCATTATTACTAAAGGTCCACCAGTCAAATCAAGAGCAAGAAGATTGTCTCCAAACTTGCCGCGGCTAAAATAGAGTTTAATGACTTGTTATTGAGGGGCATATGTCGTCTATCAAAGAACAATAGGACAACACCTCTTCATATTGTCAAAAAATCTGATGGTACTTGGCAACAATATCGCCAAATCAATTCTATTATGGTGCCAGACAAGTACCCGATACCGCACATACAAGATTTTTTTATGCATTTTACATGGCAAAAATATTTTCAGCAAGATTGATTTAAAAAAGGCTCTTAATCAGATTCTGTTTGAACCGTGCGATATACCAAAAACTGCTATCATTACGCCCTTTGGCCTATTTGAGTTTGCATTTATGACATTTGGTCTCAGAAATACCGCGCAGACATTTCAACGGCTAATCGATGAAGTGCTTTGTGGACGCGATTTTGTCAAAGCATACATAGTTGATATTTTCATCGCTAGTCGGAATGTCGAGTAACATGAAGAGTATGTAAGAATCACTTTGGATCGACTTTCACAGCATGGACTAAGAATAAATGCGGCCAAGTGCAAGTTCGCACAAAATGAACTGGAGTTCTTGGGTCACGTAGTCACACCCCAAGGTATTAAACCATTACCTGGTAAAGTAGAAGCTATAGTCCATTTCGGGAGATTTATAACAATGATTAATTTCTATTGGCGTTTCATTCCCACTGCCGCAACTATTTAAGACAAGCTGCAATGTCTTATCAAAGACAACGTTAAAAATGACAATTCTCTTATCGTTTGGACTGAAAACGCATCTAATACATTCGAAGAATACAAAAAAACGCTAGCAAATGCTACACTGCTAGCTCATTCATCCATACTAGAACCCATTGCATTAGAAACAGATGCATCAGACGCAGTAATTGGTGCCGGTCTGCACCAAATTGAAGACGAATGATGCAAACCTTTGGCCTTTTTCTCGAGGAAATTAAATAATGCTCAGAAAAAATACAGGACATTCAATTGAGAGCTGCTAGCAGTCTATGAAGCAATTAAATATTTCCGGCACATGTTGGAGGGAAAGGAGTTTGCCACTTATACTGACCATAAGCCACTTTTTAGGGTTTTGTAAAATAATTTTACAAAACCTAACTAAAATCGCGTCCTGTCTGTCCGTCTGTCCGTCTGTCTGTCCGTCCGTCCGTCCGTCCGTCCGTGTATCACAGCAGTTTTTCTCGGAAACTACTTAAGCTAGAAACATGAAATTTTGTATGTGAGTGTAAAGTGGTGTTCTCTTCAAACTTCAACTACAAAAAAATTTTGTAAGGTATTTAAGGAGGGTCTCCCCATATAGGGGAGTGACCCCCCGAAAAAAAAATTTCATTGAAGGTAACCGATATGGGTATCAAATGAAAGGTCTTGATGAGAACTTTACAAAACAGGTCTTAGTTTGGCAAAGTTTGCTTCGAAGGGCGCACAGGGAGGGGAAATATACGAAAAATTTGAATTGATGATAACAGTACAGGAGAGTGGCCCCTGAAAATAAAAATTCATCAAACGTAGCCGATATGAGTATGAAATGAAAGTTTTCATGGGAGCTTTTCAAAAAATACAACTCCTTTGCAGCTTAAATGCATCACACTCCCTTATTCAGACATTGAGCTCTACTGCCATTTAAAAAGTATGAAAGCTACATCCCGTAAAAGAGCATTTTGTTTGGCCGAATCTATACCGTGATAGCAAAAACTTCGTACAAAATTGCATCTCTTGTGAAAGGATCAAAGTGCACTGTCATACTGAATCACCCCTAATCGCTTATAAGGAAATCCCAAAGCGATTTGCACAGATAAATATTGATTTAGTTTACCCACTTCTACCATCAGAAGGTTACTTATACATTTTAACACTAATTGACTGTTTCCAAAGATGGCCAGAGTCAATTACAATTAGCAGTATAGCCGCAGAGAGTGTCGCATCTGCACTAATATTTGGCTGAATATCTCATTACGGCGTCCCCGCAAGAATAACCACGGATCACGGACGACAGTTCAAGACGGAATTGTTTCCCCTGCTAAACAGAATCTTAGGAGTATTACATCTGCGAACGACAAGCTACCATTCGCAGTCAAATGACATTATCGAAAGATGGCACAGGTCATTAAAACCATCTCTTAGAGTCAAATTATCTAATAATTGGTACAATAAACTACCCCTCGTTTAACTAGGACTTCGCAGCGTCTGGAAAAATGATATAAAAGCAACACCAACAGATATGACCTTCCAGGAAAATTTTCCGAGCCATCGGAGGAGCATCCCAGTGATGAAGAATTAATAAATAAGTTTTGACGAAGAATGAATATTTTTCAATCTGCAAAGACAACGCATTATACTAGTAGTAAAGTTTTCATCCATCCTACTTTAAAAGATTGTTCGCATGTTTTTGTCAGAGTCGATATCATTCGTACTCCATTTCAGCCACCGTACAAATAACCATACATTGTCATTAAGCGTGGCTGTTAAAAATTTTAAAATAATCGTTAATGAAAAGCGTTGAAACATTTCTATTGATCGATTGAAACCCCGCTTTACAATAAAAGAGCAGGAAGACTAAACACTGAAATCCAGTAAATCAGTACACCACCGCAACGATGGCGACCAGCCAAACCAGTGCAACAATCATTCCCAATCACCATACCAAACAGGATACGGAAGAACTGTGAGGTTTTGAGATCACCAAGCCTAACTATTTTGTATAAGAGGTATCATACTGGACAGGGAGTGATGTAGCGACTACAAATTCATTTCATTTTTTACATTTTAATTCATTTTAAACATTTTTATTTCTACATGTCAATATTTGCCAGAAAGGTTATTAGTACACTTCACAAAGTTGTAGAGTTTATTCCACTGCACTGAAAGCAATAATAACCAAACCACTGCACAAAAAATTCAGGTAAATAGAAAAAGAGAAGTTAATGTGCGCATTTGAATCAAATGACATCTAAATTAGAAAACATAATTGTGAGTTTTTATTTTACAAAACGTAGTGTGCGCTACAATGTCATGAGAAATATAGCACCAATGAAGTCGTTTGTACCACAAGGCCCACTACTTGCTCCAACCTTCTTTTTGCTATATACTAATAATTTGAATATACAGGGTTTCCAATAAGAGGTGTTATTTGGATATTAAAAGAAAAATGCCATTTTTTAATATAAATGATCGGATGTTTATTTCATTTTAAAGAAAAAGGTATGCAGTTAATTGTAAGAAATAACATCATGCAAATGAGCACCGCGACCACACATACAGGACCCTATCCTTTTCATGAAATTTTCCATAACCAAATCGCAAAGTGGCTGCCTAATGTCCTCGATAGCCTCACGAATTCCCCCTTGGAGGTCTTGAATCGACGCTGGGCTGTTGGTGTCGACCTCCTTTTTCTCGTGGCCCCAACGGAAGAAGTCGCAAGATTTTAAATCCTAAGATCTCGGTGACCAATTGTGATCACCTCTTTGAGAGATAACACGGTCCGAAAACTTTTTCCGTAAAAGATCAATGGTTTCGTTGCTTGTGTGCACATAGTGCCGTTTTGTTGAAAGTAAACATTGTCCAGATCAATATTATCCAATTCTGGCCATAAAAAATCATTTATCATCTCTCGATAGCGCAATCCATTCACCATAACTGTTGCTCCAGCTTCATTTTTGAAAAAGTAGTGTTCAATGACTCCACCGGACCATAAACCGCACCAAACAGTCACACGTTGTAGATAGAGAGGCTTTTCAACAATAACTCTTGGGTTTTCCGAGCGCCAGATGCGACAATTTCGCTTTTTGACGAAGCCACCAAGGCGGGAATGGGCTTCATCACTCAAGATGATTTTTCGATGGAATTCCGGATCATTTTCATCCATTTCAAGAACCCAATCAGCAAGGCACGACGTAGTTGATGATCGACCGGCAAGAGTTCTTGTGTTAACTGAACTTTATAAGCCTTAAGACCCAAATCTTTATGCAAAATCCGGTGTAATGACGTTTATGGAATGCCTAATTCCAAAGAACGACGAGCAATGGACAAACCTGGGGTTTCTTCAACACTTCCGGCTACAGCAGCAATATTCTCGGCTGTTCTTGAGTGACGTGCTCTAATTTTTTCACCAATTTCTGTATTGTGGTCCGACAAGGTGCTTTACTGCGACCCAAAAATGTTCGAGTTTTGCAAACCGTCTCTGCCAAATTTTTAACATCTTTATAGTGAATTTTAATAATTTCAATGCGTTGTTGAAGGGTGTATCGTTCCAATTTTATCAATGGCGTAGTTTTTAACTTTCAAGTCTCAAAAAATGACAGCTTCAAAAGTGACATCTACCGAAATAGTGGGTTATTGCAAATAACACCTCTTATTGGAAAACCCTTTATGTAGACTGAAAGGGACTACACATTGTATGCTGATGATATGGTACTTCTTTATTCGGGATATGATAAAGCTACCATGAATAATATGTTCAACAAGGATCTAGAAAAATATCGTTCATGGCTTATCGAAAACAAGCTAGCATTGAATACTAAAAAGGCAAAATACATTGTTTTTAAATAGTAGAATAATGTAGATATAAATGTTGACCTAAA
The DNA here is from genome assembly GCA_963969285.1 of Odontomyia ornata. Lineage (NCBI taxonomy): Eukaryota > Metazoa > Arthropoda > Insecta > Diptera > Stratiomyidae > Odontomyia > Odontomyia ornata. Next base: position 353,274,912 of record OZ017739.1, on the reverse strand, counting down.
AATTAACAGCGGAAAAAAGCCAGAAATTAAATATCTGGGTCTTACCATTAAACATATTTTGACACGGTTGCCACACATCAATAATTTGAAGAGGCAACTAGCACCAATGATAGGAATGTTGAGAAGATATGGAGATTTTCCAATGCATATAACGAAACTTATATTAAATGCATTTGTACTAACAAAATTGCATTATGCGCTGGTCCTTTTTAGTCAATCGTCCAAGCAAAATCTTAATATTATATCCAGAATGCTAACTAAAGCCAATAAAAATAGTCTAAATATTCCAATTCACACTCCAATAAAACTAGTATATCAACGGATTAACCCTCAGTCAAATCATTACTATGGAAAAAGCTAAGTTTATCTTCAAATGTCTAAAATTCAGTGAATTGGAACAAACTTCCATTATAAAAATATCACAAATCAATTCATATAATTCAAGAAATGCGAACAATTTTGTAATACCTTACGCCAGAACTGGTCGACTGAAGAACGATGCAACGAATGATGTTCTGCAAATAAATGTAACAATTTTACAGAGGCAGTGAAAAAAGCGCACTCATTACTGGATTTTAAGAAAAAAAAAATTCAAATTAATGATAAGTCCTGAGGATTGACAATGCAGTATCTTAGGGCATTTAGACCCTATCAACGAGATACTTAAAGACAGCTCGTTTTTATAAACAGAGGGTATTATAATTTTTTTTATCTCTGAGAACAGTTCCCGAATTGAATTAGACTAGCAAGAAAGGAGTACTTCACACCATTTTGTGTGTCCCCTTAGACCGATATTTTAACATTGCCTGCGAGGACACAAAGGAATCGACGACGTGTGAAGCGCAGATCGCATGGGCGTTTTGCGACAATAAAAGAGTGAAGGAGGGAAATATTAAAAAAAATATGAAACATTTTTTACGAAACCCTAAAATCCAAGAATTTACGATTTTTTACTACTCAGTCTCTTCCGTATTCCCATCTCTAATCAAAAACCATCCAATTAAAGGAGCATTTTTTATTCCTTCTGCACCGATACGTTTAACAAACTAAAGTGATGGCATGCTGACAAGCATATGTGTATAACACACTTTACTTTGCCATTTTCGGCCGACTCTATTCGAACTAACAGTTTTTTCCTTTCTGCAGGATAAACTGCTTACTAAACTGGTTGCACGAAAATCAGCTCATCATAATCCGTATACCAAGAAAAGCTGTATTTTGTGACCTCATGTACTGTTTCGTCGGTTCTGCTCAGGATGGTAAGTAATGACCATCGGGCTACTGCTTAGTGTGGGATCTATTATTTTCTTTTATTTGATTCCGTTGATGGATATGTGGATTTTTTGATATGTCGTTGCCTGAAGATTGATCGGGAAGAAACTGGAACATTTGTACAAATGTCTATTGCATCTGGTACAAGTATGTATTCTTGAATGGTCTCGTCTAAAAAATGTGCAAATTTTTCTTATCATTTTCTAAGTTTTTTTAACGTATTATGCGATTCTGTTGACGATGATGGATACTATTAAACATATGCATTAGTGTGTGGTGGAATGCTTCAACATATCGATAGTAGTCATTTTGCGCTTTATTGTTGGCATCAAATATTTGTTACGAGAAGATTTGGTACACTTAACTGAAATTAGTGAAATGATGTTATTTTACTTTAAGTTTAACATGCATTGAATAAATGCCAAAAATATTTGTTAAATTTGTGTATTGTTCATATCGTAAAATAATAACAAAACCAAATCAATCTTTGAAATGCAGTTTCACATCCGACTTAATAAATTACCTTGAATCAATTCCGTTCTCTCCGAAGGAAACTCCCACTAGTTCCATTTCAGAGAAACCGAATTCAAAGCTCGTTCAAGTCCTTGCTACAAAAATAAACTCCACAAAATACTTTGAAACCCTCGAAATAATACTTTTTGAAACATTACTTTAAAGTTTTTTTTTTAAGCCTTGTCATCTCTCATTCCTAACGCTATTCAAACGTTGAATATGCCGCAGGGTATCTAATCGGTAGCACCTGAAAAATTATTCCGCTTTGAAGATATCTTAACGCGAATGTCGTCAAAAGGAATCAGTGTCGTGTAAAATGTTCTTACGATGTTGCAAATGGATGGTTTTTTTCTTCGATAACGTATGTAGCGATAAAACTAAAACTCAGCATACGGCATGTTAAAGTGCTGACGATTAGCATTTACTTCGGCGGGGATGTCGCGATTCCCCGGCAAAGGCACAAGTTTCAATTGCCCCTAAATCATTCAGCCTTCAAGTTCTTTGCGTTCTTGGTTCATACTCGTAAAGATATTTAAGTTAAACCTCAAAGGTATTTAAGTACTCGACTTTATCCGTCCCACTCTGCTTTTCCGCGAGAAGTTTCGGAAGTTTTGGTCGCGACTGCTGGATATGAGTGCAAAGTGAAAGGGAAGCACTTTAGAAATCTCAGGGAAAATTTGCATGTGTTTGCCGGTAAGTAATAAGCTCAGCGGTGCAGGTGGTGTTGGTATTATGAACAATTTATAAATATTCTTCATGATGGGCCTTTATACAAACTGAATTAAAAGCATTCAATGAGATATATTCGGTGTGGGTGAAACAATCGTCCATAAATTTTATGTAAATCTTTTATCGGAATCAATTGGTTCTACGTGTATAGGTTTGCAGATTGGCTATAAATCTTAGAAGAATATATCGAAATTATAATATTTTTAGGTCTTTGTAAAATAATTTTACAAAACCCTACTAAGATCGCGACCTGTCTGTCCATGCGTCCGTGTGTCACAGAAATTTTTCTCGTCAAATTTTGCATGTAGATGTATGTAAAGTGGTGTCCGCTTAAAAGTTCCGCTACAAAAAATGTTTATAAAGTATTGAAGGGGGTCTCCCTATATAGTGGATTGGCCCCTGAAAAAAAATTACATCAAAGGTAGCAAATATGGGTATCAAATGAAAGTTTTTGATCCGATCCCTACCGGAGGTCGCTCCGTCGCACGAGTATTTTAACCAACATATACGACACTACCAAAGGCAACTACCTCCGTTACCAGCAACACTTCCACAATTAAATACATGCTAAAACACATGTGGGCACGCCAACCGGTGAACAGTCACCAAAAGGGCTCGAAACTCAGGATAGCGAGAACAAGGACTACACTGCAGAAGCCTCAGCACCAAGCGATGCCAGTGTGCTCAGGATGCTGCGTCGCTACAAGGTCATGGCAGGCTCATTGAGGAGGGTCATGGACCGTTTGGACCAGAAGGAGGTCACTCGGACCTGGTGCACGAGTAAACTCATGACCCTCTAACGAGGTTGGCAACAGCTGGATGAATATCACCAGCAGATCATTGAGCTCAATGATGATCCTGAAGCGTATGGTTTTAACTTGCAACAGCACATTCATTTGGAAGAGCTTACCAAAGATTGGGTCATGCGTCTGGAATTGAAAACGGATGAACTCAGCGCCACACCTGCCTCAACGACTCTGCCTGTGACTCCTCTTACCAAAACTCCCCACCTTCGATGGGAACTATTTACATTGGCAACAATTCCACGACTTGTTCCTGCAAATGGTGCATAGTAAATCGATGTCCAAGTGCCAGAAGCTATGGTACCTTAAGGCTAGTCTCACCGGAGAAGCAGAGCTTTTGATTCGAAGTTTTACATCGTCAGGTGACTACTACGAGGCAGCTTGGACATTCTTGCAGGAAAGGTATGACAGCCGACGATTATTGGTAACGACGCTCAACAAATTGATGAGTCAGCCATCTCATGCCAAGGAAAAGCCATCAGTGGCAGTAATAAAGACTCTACATGACACCACACAAGAGTGTTTCAGAGGCCTGGAGAACCTGCGAGTGTCCACAAGGGACTGGAGTCCGTTGTTGCTACCTGTTTTGATCCGAAAATTGGATCCAGCGACTCGCGCATCTTACGAACAATCTTTATCCAACCCGCGCAAGCTACCACTCTTGAAGAGTTTGTTGGATTTCTTGGAAACGTGTTTCCAGGCCCTCGAGACACTCGGCCATAAAACAATCAATCGTAGAAAAACCACCAAGTCAATCGTGGCCACCACGACAGCTTATTGGTGCTTAATGTGTGAGCATTATCACCCGCTTTACTACTGCCCAGATTTCCTCAGGGTCATTGCCGCAAAGAGACTAAGCTTCGTGTGCGCTAAGAAGCTGTGCGTTAATTGCCTTCGAGAAGGACATCAGGCTTCTAGCTGCGTGGCCAGAAGTTGCAAGCAGTGTTCAAAGAATCGTAACACCCTACTGCAGCTACCTGGGGACAACAAGCTCAAACAGACCAAGACGATATCCTCGAACACGACAATGCCGAAACAAGATTCGAAACCACAAACAAATGAAGAACCGCCATCGCTAGCTTTAACGACTCTGATGGAACTCCGTCCCCAAGGACAGGTACTTCTGGACACAGCCGTTGTCAGGCTGGTCACCAAGAATGAGAAGACGAGGAATAGTCGAGCTGTGCTGGATCCGGGCTCACAAATAAACCTAGTTAACAAAAGGATCATAAAAAAATGGGTTTATTATCGACACCACACCTTGCCCTCATTGAACGGGTAGACGGTAGTACCAAGAAGGCATACCACAAGATGAAACTTGGCCTAAGATCCAGATTATCAGAATATGCCGCGCAGTTGGAAGCCTGCGTCATGGACAAAATAATTTCACTACAACCGTCTCAGAACTTGAACACATCAATGGAACATTCACAAAAACATAAGGCTGGCAGATCCTGACTTCCATCGAACGGAGCGCATCGACATGTTGCTGAGTGCCGAATATTTCTACGAGGTCCTAGCCATTGGACAAACAAAGTTGGGCCCACAGCTCTCAGTGCTCCATAACACGCTCTTAGAGTGGATTGTACCCGAAACAGTGATCACAAAGGATGACATGCGGCATCCTGGCAGAAGATAACCAGCTTTATCAGCTCATTAAGTGATTTTGGGAAGTCGATGAAGTACAGGATCCGCAGCATAAGCTTACGTTAACTGAAAGGGCTTGCGAAGAACATTTCTATCAGACAATGACAAGACGTCTCAATGGCCGTTTCTTGGTTAAACTCCCATTCAGCAAGTATCCTGGTGATTCCCAAGTGGTGGGCACTCGCAGATTCACTGCCTTAGAGTGTGGACTGAAGAGGAACCCAGGTCTAAGACTTCCATACGAGGACTTCATGGGGGAGTATATTCAGCTTGGACATATGAAGGAGGTGACGTCGCAGCAGCGGGAGGAATTACGATACATCCTTCCACATCATTGTGTCCTGAAGCCCAACAGCAATACAACCAAGCTGCGGGTGGTTTTCGATGCGTCCTGTAAGACGACCACAAACGTTTTGCTAAATGATGTCCTTTATACAGAGCCTACTGTCCAGAATGACCTTTTTTCGATTCTCCTGCGTTTCAGAATGCCTTTTTCCGTATTCACCGCCGACATCGAAAAGATGTATCGGCAGATAATGCTCCATCCTGAAGACCGTCGGTACCATGACTTAATTTGGAGAAATATTTAAACGCAACCAGCGCGATACTATCAGTTGAAAACGGTAACCTACGGCACAACGTGTGCCCCGTATCTAGCTACAAAATGTCTGCAGGTTCTAGCACAGGAGAACCAGCAGAAGAGTCTCCTGGGCAGCAGCACGTTGGAGAAGGACTGCTATATCAATGACATCATGACCGGGGCAGAGAGTTTAGAGGAGGCAATTCGCAAACAGGTGGAGCTATGTATCATACTCTTGAGCGAAGGTATGCATTTGCCTAAATGGTGTGCCAACCATCCTTTCTTGTTAAAGCAGATTAAACCTGAGGACCAACAGATGCAGCTGAACTTCAGTAGTTTACATAAGGACTATATTAAGACGTTAGGAGGCATCTGGCGTCCGAAGACTGACGAATTCCTAATCCAAATCAACCTGGATCTAACCGAGGCGAAGTTCTCCAAGAGGACGATGACATCTGATGTAGCTAGAATGTCCGATCCATTGGGAATTCTGACTCCTGTGATAGTAGCAGCCAAGCTGTTCCTGCAGGAATTATAGCAATTGGAATTGGACTGGGATACAGCATTACCAGTGAGGATCCATACTCAGTGGTCTGAATACCGCAGTGGTCTGCCACCAATGCAGCAGACCCGATTTTCTCGTCACATCAGCACAGGCAAGAAACGCGTGCAAGTACGGTTGCATGCCTTTTGCGATCCCTCCGAGAAGGGATATGGTGCAGCGATATACATGCGGTCAACACTAAGAAGTGGTCAAGTCGTCGTCAGGTTGCTGTACGCCAAGTCAAGGGTGGCCCCGATCAAGTTTCACGCCTGGATTTGTACGCAGCAAAACTAGGCACTGGGTTCACAAGACGAGTTAAGACAGCTCTCAGCTTGCAGGAGGTTTTCAGGTATTCTGGACCGATGCCGAGATCATCTTGGCGTGGATGAATTCTGCAGCATTATCGTACCATGCTTTTGTAGCGAACAGGGTCTCGGCCATACAAACCCTCTCAAGGCCGGACCGATGGCAACACCTAGCTTCTAAAGACAACCCAGCTGACATCCTGTCACGTAGGATGGCACCAGCTGAATTGAGCTGCTTTAGTATGTGGTGACGAGGACCACCATTTTCATCCGGGGCAGAATCAGTTTGGCTTTCCGAGTATCAGAGTGGGGCCCTTGCGACTTAGAGACGAAACGGACCAAGACCGCTATGGTAAAGGCAGAGGCTCCTGAAACACACTTTATTCAGTGGATCCAACACGGTAACTCCTTCAAAAGGCTGCAGCGCATAGTGGCCTACATGATGCGGTTTGGTATGTACAATCACAAACTTTTAACTACGAATTTTTCGATATCAGGTCGGAGAGGCAAGTCTCAAAGCACAGTCCGTTGGTGGAACTGGCGCCATTCCTGGATGCAGAGGGCATAATCTGGGCCAGTGGGAGGCTGGAGGCTGCCAAAATCACATTTAACGCCAAACATCCAATTGTACTACCATTCAAACATCCGTTCACTAGACTACTGATGAAGGATATCCATCGCAGCCACTGCCATCTAGGTGTGCAATCACTGCTCGCTACCACTAGACAGCGGTTCTGCCCAGTTTGAGGAAAGCAGCTCGCGAGATCGATCGTTCAACGGTGCATGTGTTGTACCCGAGTCAAGCCTAAGCTCTTTTCACAAGTCATTGGAAAACCTGCTGAGTGCATGTATTCAGCCAGCCGGACCATTCATCAACTCAGGCGTAGATTTCTGTGGGCCTATGATGATCCATTACCAAGGCAGAGGTACCCGACAGCAAAAAGGGTACCTAGCCATATTTTACTGCTTCACTACAAAAGCCATCCACCTGGAGCTAGTCAGCGATTTAAGTACAGAGGCATTCCTCTGTGCTCTCAAACGTTTCATTGTACGATGAAGATACTGCCGAAACCTATTTTGTGACAATGACATCAACTTTGTGGGAGCTCACAACTAATTATCAGAATTGTCATCCTCATTATATTTCAACGAAGCGTGACAAAAAATAGCAATGGCGTGCCCTAGCCGAAGAATCGATTTCCACTTTATCCCTCCACGCGCGCCTCATTTTGGCGGCTTGTGTGTATTTTCAACCATTCGGTCATCTACTTATCTTCCAGCGAGTGGGAGTTGCTCATTTGTTACGATTTGAGACTGTATTGGCGGGAATTGGCTGTTCTACAGCACAGAACGAGCTTTGTGGACTCTTTCAATGACTCCACTCATTTCACTGAGTCTGAATCTGAAATCAAGGAACTGCGACGACAACTAGAAGCGCAAGATCATGGACCGATCAAGTGACCGACCACGCATCCACCAGTACACAATCGGCTACCTGGGCACTCTCGGATTAGTCATACTGGTGATCTACCTCCACTGGCGTTCCTGCAAACATCAATCCAAGCTGCATGTCCAACCACCAGTGCCGTTAACTAGACACTATAGCCTACCGCACACCTTGAAGAAGGTTGAACGAACCGTTCAACGGGGGATAGATTTTGAGTTTCTGACACCCCTGAGCGCCCATCACGGGCTGATCAGGCAACAGCAACGCTTCAATCAACTGGCATAGTTGTTTAAGGTTAATAAGCACTGTAATAGTTAGCCCATTCGTAACTAATTCGATTTATTCGTCAATTGATCGATCATTTTAATTCAATTCACCAAATTCAATTCGCCACAAAGCGAAAATACTGTAAGTTTCGGATACCACATTTTTATTTTTATCAATCGAGTAACACATTTTTAGGGTTTTGTACTAAAATACAAAACCCTATTGCAATCACGACCTGTGTCCGTCTGTCCGTCCGTCCGTCCGTCCGTCCGTCCGTCCGTCTGTATGTCACAGCACTTTTTCTCCAAAACTATAGAGGCTACAGCCATGAAACTTTGTGGAAAGGTCAGAAGTGGTGACCTCTTGAAAGTTCATGGGTGAAAAATTTTTTCGAAGGGGTTTAAGGGGGGTCTCCCCATATAGGGAGTTGACCCCTCAAAAAAAATTTTCACCAATGGCAGTTGAGTAGGGTGTCATTGGAAAGGTCTCAATGAGATCTTTTCAAAACAGGTCTTAAAATTGCCTTATGAGTACCAAGGGGGGCAGGGGAAGGGGAAATGTACGAACTTTTCGCGTACCCCCCCTCGCGATTGGACATCTTCCATCCGAAAAATCTGAAAACAATCATGAATGTAGGCCTTAATAAGTACAACAACAACAAATACATGAGAAGTCGAAATTCACTCAACTTTGTTAGTAATAGTATGATTTATCGATTTTATGTTTTCTTGAATAAAATCTAAATGGTACCCTTAAATTCAATGAAATTTAGCAAACGGATGACTATTTATAAGATTGATCTTTTCTGAAAGTTTCATAAAGATCGATCAATATTTAACGAAGTTATAGTGATTTGAATTTTCCTGTATTACTATGGAACAATGTGCCCTGTATTACTATGGAAACATATGGCTATGGAGCCATATGCGCTTTTTACCGACTTAGACACTACAGCTTTGCTAGGATTTGCATGAAAGTTTCAGGAATGATAGATATCATGAGGATGACTACATACAATTGAAACAAGTCGAAGTGGCAGGAGAGAGCTCCTAGCAAAAGGGCTTTGTAGCCATTCTACGATTCGAAAAAATAGGCCATGAATCGATGCTTACAGTACAGAGGAGTGGCCCCTGAAAAAAATTTCATGAAAGGTAGCCGATATGAGTATCAAATGAAAGTTCTCTAAGAGAGCTTTTCAAAACAGTTCTTAAACTGACAGTTTTTGCTTCAGTGGGGGCACAGAGGGGGGGGGGGGGAATACATGAAAAATGTGTTGTACTCAACTTACAAAATGCCGTAACCAACAATGAATAAAATTAAGAAACACGTCATGTTCGAGGATCATACTATTATTAACTAAGTTGAAAGAATTTTTTAATTCTGATGTATTTGTTAAAATTATACCCATAAATATCTCGCTTGATAATTTTTTCAGATTTTTTTAGATCACGGGTGTCCATTCGCGAGGGAAAAAACACATTTTTCATGTATTTCACCCCCCTCTCTGTGCCCCCACTGAAGCAAAAACTGTCAGTTTAAGAACTGTTTTGAAAAGCTCTCATAGAGAACTTTCATTTGATACTCATATCGGCTACCTTTCATGAAATTTTTTTCAGGGGCCACTCCTTTGTACTGAGGGGTCAACTCCCTATATGGGGAGACCCCCCTTAAACCCCTTTGAAAATTTTTTTCACCCTTGAACTTTCAAGAGGTCACCACTTCTGACCTTTCCACAAAGTTTCATGGCTATAGCCTCTATAGTTTCGGAGAAAAAGTGCTGTGACATACAGACGGACGGACGGACGGACGGACGGATGGACGGACGGACGGACGGACGGACGGACGGACGGACGGACAGACGGACACAGGTCGTGATTGCAATAGGGTTTTGTATTTCAGTACAAAACCCTAAAAATGTTTGCGTCAGGACTCTTTGTCATGACCTCTCCTTTTTCCTCTCCACTTGAGCTGCAATCAAGTCCTTTTAAGGCAAAAGACATGACCTTTCACTTTCAGTTTAATTTTACTTTGCTCAAAATGTTCTTTACCAAAAGCACGACTTATCACTTCAATTTAATTTTAATTTTACTTAAAATGCTCTTTAATTAATGCATTGAAATTATTTAAAATATCATCAGACAATCTAATTATTCAAAACACCATTCCCAATCCAGAGCTCAACCCAGACTACTTAATTGAATAAATTTTATAATCTTCAAGTTTCATTAAAACTAAACACATTAGTGTTTATCTTTTGACAAGCGTCAGCAGTTTCCATGCAAGAAAACGCTGACTCTTGAGCGTTCATAACCGTACCTCGCATGGAAACCGCTGACGCTCGCGTCTGATGTGGAGATTCACATTGCATGATATCTGATACACGAGATGAGATCTGAACATTATTTTGCTGACTCATGCGCTACAGCTAAGAAATTTTAATGTAGCGTACAATGGCTTCCAAAAGTTTTAAGGTCACATAAGGTGACAAAATTAATTGTATATCTAAATTTACCAATGTTTGAACTGAATTTACAAATTTACAAAATTAAGTTAAAGCCACATTGATTAACTGAATTTAACGAAATTAAAATTTAACCTAAATTAAGATTCGCGCTGCTGGTCGAGTGGGCATTAACAGGTCGAATTATGAGACGTTGATAGACGCGTTTTGAATCTGGCATTCAAATTGGTGTCTAATTCTTGTATTCTGGGCTTTGTCTGCTAGTGGAAGAGCTACGACCGGAATTCCTCTCCGAACTAGCTAGCCAGTCAGCAGACATCTTGGAGTAGACTGGGGGTATCTGGAATTGTTGACTTAATGAGTATAGTCTGTTGGCAAGTTACCAGACTTCAGGAAATCTTGAAACAAGACGGACAAAGAAATATAAACACTGAAAGAAATTACAAACTAAATGATGGAGAATGTGTTGGAGCGTATTTAGTTGACATGAAGAGAGCCTTCGATACAGTATGGCCAGATGAGATAATTTTTAAATTCCTTCAGGACAGGTTCCCCAGACACCTTGTTACCCTGATGTGCAATATGTTATACGGGAAATCATTTGTTGTAACTGATGGAAATCAGACAATGCGTGACTTCAAGATCTTGAGTGGTCTACAACAGGGAGCAGTTACTGCAACTCTGCTCATTTCAATATTAATTCGCTAGCTATTGAACGACCTTGATTTTTACGTCTCGCCAATGCGATTATTGGTAGCGCTTGCTGATTATGTGGTCGTTTAAACGCCAGACCAAAAAGTTAGAATAGTGCAGAGCAATCTTCAAAGAATATTTAATGATGTGCAGCTCTACACCGACAATCGGCGAATGAAAATAAATGCACACAAGTGTTAAAAAATCTTTTTTTGGACAATGCTGCAGGAGGCATTCAAAACCTGGAACGCAATTTGAAGGATTTCCACATGTTGGCTGGTGAGGATAGTTCAGAACAGTTTCCACATGTCAGTATTTGAACTATACTGAAACTGTTAAAATCATGCTCAATAAGGCACATAAAGTAATTTTGGCCCTTCGACGACTCATTTATTCCAGAAATCATGATGAAAAGGTCCAAGTCATCTGTTACGAGACCCTGGTTAGAACAGTTTTGACGCATGGATATCAGATCTGGTGCGACCAGAGTGCTGGTACTTGAAGAAATTAAAATGTTTCGAAAGAAAAATGTTTTCGTGTATGTACTGGCCTATACAGAATGCCTAAGTTGGATCGGAAATACTTTATATCAAATAGAAGAATTTATCGAACTGCTAAAGTTATGAAAATGGATATCTCCATATTGAAAATTTTTCAGAATCATATCACAAGATCTGTAACTGTGAAAGAAAAACTCTGGACTTCATAACCGTTCTACCCTATAGGAAGGTATATTGAAATTTGAGGCATTTTTACATTTGAATACGAATTGATATGTTTCCAATTCTGACTGTGTTGCTGTCTATATATCATATAAAGGGTTATCCATTTTACGCTTGGGAAAGTAAAGCTAAAGAAAATGCATCAAATATTCAGATGGAAACAAAATTTTTTATTCAATATAAAGATTGGATCTTGCCATTACACGCTAAACACAACATCATTCAAATGTTTTCCACGGGACGTCTTATAGGCCTCAATCCTTTTGGGGTGATTTTCAATGACTTTTCGGAAAATTTCCGGCAATATCTCGGCCATAACTTAACGAATATTGGTTTTCAATTGCTCAAGATTTTGAGGATTGTTCGCGTAAACACGATCTTTCGCATAGCCCCATAAAAACACAAGATCACAGGATCTTGCGGGCCAATTGAAATCACTCAATCTCGAAATTACGCGTCCTGGAAATGCCTCTGGAAAAAGTTGTTACACCCACTTTTAAACCTCGCGAGAGCCACTATGGCCCGCAGGGAAACTGGAGTGCTCCGGCGGGGCTTACGGACCCGGTTAGCTCGTCCGAAGACGGGCGTGGGGCGCCACTCGCTTGTCCCTCAAAGCTCCAGATAGCCGCCAAGCGAGAATGCGACTAACCGGATTAAACGCGACGTTATTCGGCCGGAACCCTAGCTAATAACCACCCTATGATCTTCACTACAATCCTTCACCTACACCACTGTACACCTCTACTTCTTAAACGCACTAATCTTTGCGTGGACCACTATACCACCCCCGAACACTCTGACTCCCGATATAACGGGTTTCATTCAATTCCACGACACTTCCACTTCGACTTGTCCTTCCAAGCCGCACTCGTCACAACCCGTAATCTGAAAACAAAGGTTCCTCTAATCTTGTCCTAAAGACAAAAATTTCTTCCTCCAAGCATTAATATATCACAAAGAAACTACGAATATTTAAAATTTTCCAACACTTGTACTCCAAATCGGAACTTCCATATAATCTTAACCTATGATACACTATATTCCATAAAAAAACTTACTTCTATTATATACCTACAAAGGGGCCCCTTTGACGATCGTATTCGCGGTTGTACTCTGTAGCTAGTCCGCGGTTGTACTCTGTAGTTTCGCCTGTCAGTGATGTTTGTTTACTGACATTGTTCAGGTTAGATTAGACTTTGATAATTTCTCAAATTGAATTAGATCCGGGCGGTGTTTATGGATGATAATATTAAATGCAAGATCATGTCTCCAAGAGGTCGTGAAATTACGTACGTTAACATTATGATATCCAGCTGTTTTCATTTGACATCACAACAATAAAGCATCCTTTGCAGATTTCGTCTCCTTAGTATCTACTTCCTCAATAGTAGTATCTTGGATTTGGAATCTTAGAATAATTGTCCAGGTAAGATCTAAATTTAGAGATGCGTTTCCATCTAAAATATCATGTGAACCGATGTTTTCTAAATGTACTCGTTGCTCCCGGAGAAACTGTAGCGCTTTATCGACATTTTCAAGACAGTGAGTTCTCATCTAACCCTTTGTCGGCTTTGGCAGTCGCTCGCCTGATAAAACTTCTAGCAATCGTATCAAATTTTTGCCATCTCGCATATCCACATATAAATCCTGTATGCGACAATTTACCCATTTTGTGAATGTTTTCTTCTGTACTGATTCACGCTCCTCGGCTAGCGCATTAATACGCGATCGTTCGAACAATCGAGAGCTTGAATTACCTCCGCCGTATTCGTATTCGTCAATATATTCGGCACCGGGCCCTTGACTTGGGTCCCAACGCACCACGGAAATATCTGTCGTCATCCTGTCACCTTAGTTGGGCTTCGTTGTGAAAATTGTCTATCGTGCGCGTTTCGTCGTTTTCAATAACAAAAAAAAAAAAAATACAAGTTGTGATATTTTGGTTGGTCCTCGTCAATACTTCCTCCGTTGCTGGAAGATGATGAGAATGGGTTGGGCAGTCACCTTTTGGAAAATGTACTGCTTATCCGTCGAAGAATGTATTTTTTTCTCATTAATCATCTTCTCGTTCTCCATTGCGATTCCGACCACTTTGCCAATACGTTTGCCTTGCACTGTTTCCTGCTTCATTTTGTTGAAGTAGTGATAATAGGTTACAACATATGTAATAATGGACTTCTCATCGGGATGCTCAACAAACACATCCTCTGCCTCGAGCAGCTTCGTCAGCCCGAGCCGATCTTCGGCAATGTTAAATGCATTTACAGTCGTAATTGGTAAATCTTTCTTCAAAGTAGCAGATGTCAAATTTGCTTCGGTTTATTTTTTATCTTTAGTTTGTTTGTTTTGAGCTTTTGGTGAATCAACCTGCTTCGCCAATTTCTCATCGGGTTGTTTAGTTTCTTTACTTTGCAAGACTGGCGTGTTTTCAGTAGGAGGAGTCACAATTTTTGCAACAACTTCCTTAATCACAGCTATCGGCGCTTCTCTTTTCGACTGTTTTGCTCTCTTTTGCTCTTTTGACGGATTCTGAGGAGTTTGAGGCCTTACAAGTTCAACTGCTTCGTCCTTCACTTCCTTCACTTCCTTCCTTCTTTCACATGCCTTTTGCTAACGAAAACCTCTTGAACAATCTTTTCTTGGACGTCTTCTACTGGGCTAAGCGATTCATCATCTGAATCCTCCTTGGCAACATCTGGCTCGATCTTGTTAGGTTTTGATTTTACCGAAATATTTCTGGGGAACATTCCAACTTCAAACATGCGGTGATTCTGACCTTCGCTCGATGACAATTATGTTTGCTTAAAGCTACCAATAATCGTATTTAAACTACTAATACGATTACAATTTGGAATAGCAAACAAACCCTAGTCGAGTGCGGCTTAGCTTTCTGACTATACATAGCCACGCGAATGTTCCGATAGTGTTCGGGGTGAGGTAATCCTGGTGCCCTTCGGTTTTATCCGTAACAAAGTGCTCGATTAGCCTGTGTTGTGTGGCTTGTGGCTCCGTCCTGTTGGAACCACATGTTCTCCAGATCTTAATCTTCAATTTTTCTCCAAAAATAATCGGTTAACATCCGTCCATAACGGTCAGAATTGACTGTAATGGCTCTTCCTTGATCGTTTTCAAAAAAATACGGGCCAATAACACCACCAGGCCATAATGCACAACAAACAGTCACTTTTTCCAGATGCAAAGGCCTTTCTGCGATCACATGAGAATTTTGAGAGCCCCATATGCGGCAATTCTGTTTATTTACGTAGCCACTGAGCGAAAAATGAGCCTTATCACTAAAGAAAATTTTGTTCGAAAAATCGTTATCAATAGGTTGTTGTTCAATCACCCAATTTGCTTAAGTTCTGCGTTCTGTATGGTCTTGAGGCTTAAGTTCTTGAGTGAGTTGGATTTTGTACGGATGGAGATGCAAATCCAAATGCAAAATCCACCACAATGAGCCGTAAGACAAGCCCAAATATTGAGCACGTCGAGGAATCGACGAATTCGGGTCTTCCTCCACGTTTTGTGGCCACGACAGCGATATTTTCAGCAGAACGAACGTTGCGATGATGCACACGCCTCAATACCAATAGGCGATCCAGTCTCTTTAAATTTTCCCACTGTGTTCGAAATTGTTTGCTGTGTAGGTCGATTATGTCGACCGTAATTGGCTTGTGAAGCCCTATATGTTGAAACAGCAGATTCACCATTTTTATAATAAAATTTAATAATTTAAACGTATTCTTCGACTGTTAAGTGATCCATATTTCTAAATGGTCAGCCTTCAACTAAAAAAAACATGCTTTGGATGACATTTAATTCTAAGTGATGTCAAGTTGCAGGATTATACTTTCCTACCATGAAATGGATAACCCTGTATTAAGACAGGCTGCTGATAAGAAGATAAACTTTATTCCGAATTTGAATTCACGAGACCATCAATTGTAATGAATACAGGTATACTCATTTGCTTGATTCGTTGAGGCTGGTTGAGCTGCGACGGAGCAATCTAGGTATTGGCAGCCAAATGAAAATGTTTAAATTATAAGGGTGCTTTTGTGGTTTTAGTTAGTTTTTTAGTTTTGAGGTTCAGATGATTATTTCTACATTTCGTGTTGTTGTTGCTTATGTTAAAAATTAGAGATACTTATTATATTAGGTTTTGAGACACGGTTGAACTTTTAGGTGAAAAATACTGTGATAGTACTGTATTAGTGTAAGATGACGTTTTTGATTGAATTTGATCGGAATTAGGTAGCAAGATATTAGATAGACTTGTAGTATAAATGTTCACCATTGTTTTGATATTGTTACATGTCCAAATGATTCTGCGAGCTACTGTCACAATTGTTGTCGCAACTATTAATAACATCATGATGAATAAACGAATGCACTCTAAAGCATAAAAATGCACCAAGTAGATCATGATCAACATCTGAAAGTGACGTCACTGCGGCCATTCAGAATTGCTCGAAAATTTCTGGTATTTCTCGTCAGAACATTCGCCAATGTACGAGAAATGAATATGACTAGAGACCCTATATAAAGCCGAGCTGAATGAATGGGGCATATAGTTTAACCACGATATAGTAAAACCGCGATAGTAAAACTGCGATAGAGTGAACCGCGAAGTAAAGGCGATTTTGATTGATAGTGAAGTGATTTTCGTGATATAGACAGGTGGAATATAAGTTGATAAACACTAACAATTAAATTTAAATGCGATTTGTAAAATAGTTAAATTTTACGATTGTGCATTCTTAGTACATAAACTCTTTTAACTTAAATTAAAACACAGTGCGTTTTCACTTTCCCGGAACATTGAAATTATCGGCTGCGAACTATAACACGCGACAATATTGTCGCGTGTTTTTGGTTCGCGGCCAATAATTTAAATGTTCCGGGAAAGTGAAAACGCGATGTCTTTTAATTTAAGTTAAAACAGTTTATTTAATTACAAAAATGCACAATAATCAATTTAACACTTTCACTAATTTTAATTTTCACTATTAAAAGTCTAACACTTGTCCATAAATTTCTTATCGCAATTGTCTTCTAAATCACTTGACTATTACTCGATCAATATCGCATTTCACACACTATCGCCGTTTTTACTATCGCGGTTGAATGAATGATTCCTCCCATTCATTCAGCTCGCCTTTATATAGGGTCTCTAATCATTCAACTTAGTTCTCGTACATTGATGAATTAGCGGGAACATTCCAGCAGCGTAATGAATGGAGCAGTGACTCACTTTCAGATGTTGATCATGCTTGTTTGGTTCTCGTGGTTTCGAGTAAATTCGTTTTGTTGATGTTCTTAATTGTTGTGAAAACAATTGCGACAGTAGCTCGCAGAATTATTTGTACATGTAAGAATATTATAATTAAGTTTTGATTGATGTAGGTTGGTTTTTCCCCGTTTCCCAGTTGTTTCATAAAATATGTAATAATTTTAATTAAATCGAATTTGATATTGTTGTTTTAAATTAAATGTTTTTAATTAATAATGCATAATTTTAAGGAGCTATTTGGGCAATAAAATTTTTAAGTATTTTTATTGTTTGTTATTTTATTTTTAGTATTTTTATTGTTTATTATAATTTATATCGGTTAATATTGAATAAAGTGCTTTTTACTTAGGCTTCATCGAACTATTGTGAGTAGACAGTTTTTTTCAAGATTACACAGACATAAATTTTACATTGGGAAAATAAGGTTATTATGTTTAAAGCTTGGAATTTCTATTGAAATGATTTTCTTTCAAGGATACTACTTCAGATCATCATAACTACTCCTACCTTCACGTATACATTTTCTTGATTACTTCAAAGCCAATCAATAGCATTTCGATTCCGGTATTCAGAATATTCTCTAAAAACGTTGTAATAAATTCACTTCTTCACTTTCTCATGTCAGTTGCCATAGAACTAGAACTTCATCAATTTATCGGCTTTGATAGATTTCCAGTACAATCAAGCTTCACCCATCTCTTCAGGAATATTTTAGAAATCCCATTTCATCTTGTGTAATTATGATGTCACTCAACAGCTTGTTTGTGGCCAAAGTTTCAAATTGCATTTGAGGATATTCCATTGTGCACATGCTGTTGGCCAGTTTGCTTATGTTGCTTACCCTTAAAGTGATGATACGTATGTTATGTTCAAGGATTGTTTGCTATAACGTATGAGCAGATGCACACGAGTGTGGAAGTGTTCATTCTGCAAGTGTAGCCTGCTGAGGTGGGAATCAGCGTCCTTCGGGTTCAGGTACCGAACTCAGCCAAATAGGGATTTATCAAGTCAGTTGGTCTTATTTGCGGTTACTTTTGCATTTGTTGATGTGAAATTTGCAAAAGTTCTTTGAAATAATTTTACCTTGTTCTCGGATAAAATGCAAAACCCTTTAAAAATAGCATGAAAATCAGCCCCGTTGGGATCAAGCTCAAAATATAAGAAACCTTAACAGCTAACACAAATCATTCAATTCACTGAGGCATTGGAGATTATAGAATATTATTGGTGATGGTCTGATCCCTAGAAAATTACCTTGTCTTTTCTCCAATCTTTTGCATAATTGGTAAAAGCATACATGAAGCTGCAAAGCTTTGCCTAAATTTCGTACATTTAAGGAGCATTACAATTCACTAGAGTATATAAGTCAAGCCTCAAATGAGTGATTACATAAGGCAGGATAAATTTATTCAAAGTAAATCCAATACAGGAATAGGTGAATATCAAAAGAGCTGAAACACTTAACACTATCAATTTACTCGTAATTGGACAGTCATATTGAGGTCACTGAAATTTCTCATTGTACAATTTGATCGATTTCAACCCGATTTCTCCTTACTTGCGAAAAAGCATAAATTCGATATCTATCCATTTGAAATTAATGCATTCAAAAACATGCAAATTCATATCCCCCCACACATTGCCCGGCCCAACGATTGTGATATATGGTCTCCGTTTGAGAAGATAGATCGGTGTGAGAGTACAAATAGCAATCAATGTCCATTGCAGAACAAACACTTGTTTGAGATTTTGATTCCTTGTCGCTTGCTCTTCGTTTCCTCCAATTAGTGCTTGCTAGGCGATTGTTCGGGAACCAGCTTGGCTATGATAATATTTCTGGGCCCAAACAACCATCTTATCGTTGGGAGCAACTCCCCCTGACAAGTCCAGAAAGAGTTTGACTACCAATTTAGCAACTATTTACAGAGTATCTTGTGAACAATTCAAGTGACCATACATTCAAATAAATAGAAAAGATAGTTTTCTTTCAACACATCAGAAATGTTTGTACATTTGTTTGTATGGGTTGTGTTTGTTTTGATTTGTTTCAGTTTACATTCACTAAATGAAAAGAATAAGACGACGTGCTTCTGGAAATAAAATCAAACTAGCTGAATAGCTAGGAGTACGCTCTTGGCAGAAGTATTTTGCATTTAATCTATGATATGGAAAGGGTATTTTTTATAGAGGTGTAGAACTTTAAAATGAAATAAAATACAGATAACTTATTTTGATTGCCATGGAAGGCCAATTCCTTGCCATTTTTACTCGAATATGATTTCGGACATGTGACTGCCACGACTGGTGCGGAGAAAGTCCGAACGAGATTTCCAATTTTCGACTACTCCAACCAATAATTGGAACCGTATCCCGCCGATAACGCGGCGAATGTTGTCTTCCAAATGGTCAAGCGTTTAGGGTTCGTCGAGTAAAATGACGTATCCTGACAAGAAGTAGCCCAACGGTGTTAAATTACAAGATCTTGCCGGCTAGTTCACAGGTCCAAAACGAGAAATTATATGTTCATCATATGCTTCTTTCAATTATCGCCATCATGTTGAAACCAGAGATCTGCATTACGGCAAGTCAATTCCTGAACGGTAAAGCTCTATAGCGGTCATCATTGACTTTAATGTTATTTCCAGCAGCACTTTTGAAGACATATGGACCAATGATCCCACTACCGGTGTTTGGTCAACCATTGGAACAGGTAGCTAACAGGAACGGCCCGATGCTAATGGAACACTGATTTTTCTTGTCATCAATTCTCGCTGTCGATAAGGAGAAATCTTCATATTATCATATGATTTTTTTGCATTCGCTGTCAAACTCGGCTGTGAAAACGCGTAAACAAACTCGTTTGCTGTGGGATTTTTAGTTAAAATTAGTGAAAAATTGTGATTTGTGTGCTATTCATGAACAAGACAATAAGAGACAATCTATCGGTTAGATTGCAAGTGAGAAAACTATATATTTTGACGGAAAAGTAGGAAAATGCAAATAAAATTTCTAAAATCATGTGCATTGTGAAAATATGCAATAATAGAGCGCACCGTCAGCCAACAGGAGTATCATTTCATAGGTAAGTAAGAACATCAAATGTAGAAAGAACAATACAATATTTAGAAGTATTTTTTCACTCAAAATCACTGCTTCCAATTCATGCATGATTATGTTTACATTTCGGTGGCGACCATTTTATTCGATTAGTTTTCGCGTAGTAGCGCCTGCACTTTGGGGGCAAGTTTTGCTAGCATATTGCTTGAATAATTTTATTGATGAAATCAATTTTATTTCTTTTTCCAGGAGTGTGTTAAATAATACTGGACATTCGAATATATGGAGACGAAAAAATTATTAATGGACAACAATCGGTAAACTGTTTACTTTTATAAATCTCATCTGGATCTCAGAAATATTTTTGTTTTTGCAGGCAAATGCAACGAGCTTAGCGACAGTATTGATTTCAAGCGCCTCTGGATGTGGAAGCTTTTTCATCCTCGAAAGCGGAAAAAAGAATCCCGGAGTTGTTAATATTATTCTTTTGACTGTAGGCATATAAAGAATGAGTTCCATTTATTATATTGAATTTTCAAATGAATAAAAGTAATTTCGAAATAATTGATCTTTATATTAACAAGCAGAAGGATATATGAACTCTTCAAAAAGATGCATTGGAAAAATAATTCGAATTTTGTATTAAAACTTTTGATCAATTTTATAGCCTAAATTAAAGAGATAAATTTACTATCGGGGCGCAGGATAATTCATTTTGGGAATAATCACTGGTTTGAGAAATTCAACAGTAATAGACGACCTATGCTCAAATCTGTTCCCTCATATAAATTGAATCAAGATATCATTAAGCTATTTTTGATTCATTCGATCAAGTCTCGCCTATAGCAATATACTGACTGTAAGGCAATTTACTGCCAGCTACGAGAAACTTTTATTTACTCTAAATAGTATACTTAACAATGTTCAAGTGGCATGCATCGGAAAGCAAGTCTTTGTTGCATATGGTGAGCACATGAACAACAAACGACACTTCAGCTTGTTGGTTAAGCTTATAGCAGTAAAATACATCAACACATTGTTATTGTTTGGAATTTGCTTTATATTCTTTTAAAATTTACATCAACACAAAATACTATTTTATTGCGAAATTAAGATCAGAATAAATTTCTGTTAGGCGATATCTTAACAAATTAGTATACCTTAAAGGCATGTAGTTCTCTCACACATAGCGAAGGTCAAGCTCAACGATTATACATTTCACCTTAATTCCACTGAAGACGATCCAAAGCCTGGTTATGAAAGGAAAAGGGAGGTGAAAAAGTAAAAAAGAATGAACGATTATAATTTTAGTAGTACTTGAATTTGTTATTACCTAAGGAACAGATTTAGTTTTTGCTTATTAAACGTCACTGTGAGTTTCTTTTTTATCTAAATAAAGTTTTACAAACTATTCAAGTCTGAAATAGGAACATTATCAATCAATTATGCAATGGCAGTTAACTTTTACATATTCAAATATTTCTAAACTGTCGCTCCCTTCTTAGACTACACCCTTCCAAAATTAAATCGAAAGAGCAACGTTCGTGGCGCATCGGGAAATGACGACAAAATTTGAGTTGATGTTCCACTCCAGTGTTCCATTCTCAAAGGGTCAACCGCTTGTGGTCGCTCATCACTCCAAATGCGGCAGTTTTGTTTATTGACGCAGCCATTTAGCCAGCCTCATTCCTAAACAAAATTTTCTTATGAAATTCGGGATCTGCGGCAATTTTTTCTTGGGCTCATATACCGAATCTACGCTGTGCCCGGTGGTCATTCGGCTTCAATTCTTACACGAGTGAGATTTTGTAAATCTGCAAACCAAGATCCCGCCGTAAAATCTTTCTATAATGTGGATTGGCACAGGTTACATTATTGAGAAGGGTGTCGAATGCACTCATTGAGGTCTTCATAAGTTCTACGCTCTACATCTGCTTTGGTTTCTTTACTACGCACTGTACGACATTTGGATGGATGCGCATTATCAGTAAGAGTAAATATGGTGCGGAAACGATCCATGGTTTATCGAGTTAATTGTTCTGATGGACAATAATGTTGGCCCTAAAATTAATGGAGTTCACGATAAGTTTCCAAAAAAGAGCCGTTTTTTTTTAATGAATCCACCCAATTCGCAGATTTTGCTCAGGCGCCAACCTATTCATGATAGAATCTGAAAACAAATTGACCATAAAATGCATGACAGATGTCACACCATTAAAAAGTATTGCTAACTTAAAGTTCCTTACCTCTAAAAAAACACCCTTTACGTATATTAATTTTAAGAAACTACTCTCATTGGCTCGACGAAGGTCGAATAATGCTACGTTACAACAGGAGACTAAATTTGGCTTTCACTCCAATGAGACGTTCTCCTGTGAGGTGGTGCAGTTGTATGAAGATTATTGGGCCCTGTGTTAATGTTTCGTGATGAATGGGTGAGATGGCGCGGTTGTATGAAAATAGTTGGGCCGTGTGTTAATATTGGGTGACGGTTGGCGAACGAAACCTCTGGGTCGGATGGGCGCGTTCCCGTATTTTGCAATGATCCGCTTGTACAAGTCTCCGACGGTGTTCGCCAAGGTTAAGGCGTTGGCCATAGCGCTTATACTTATGCTATGCATAGGGGGAGTAGAACTGAGGACGTGGCCCGTTGAAAAGTTGGTTCGATCATCTAAATAGCATCGGTTTCATAGGTTGATGATTAAGCCGTGATGATTGAGTGCGTTGGTTCTCAGGATGGCTGTCTGGACGTCTGCTTTAACAAACAGCAGTAGAATAGGTGGCATAACCTGGAGTCTGAAGGGACATAGGCGTATCAATAGCTATCTCAGCATAAGGCTGTGCTTCTAAAGAGGCTGATACAGCGCAGGTAATCTTAGTTTTCTGAGCACTCGATCGTGATATGCTGAGCTGGAAATGTGCAAGGCTACTTGCATCACATCGCTAGGGCTCCGTGTCTGCTGTGATACTAGCAATATTCCGTGCGTGGTTCTGGTCTTGGGGTAATAGAATGTGCTCATCGTTAAGTCGGGCGGAGAAGGGGTTTCGTGTCAAAGAGCATCTATGCTGCTTTTTAGGTATGGCCCGTGGTTTCTGGAATGTTTCGTGGGGCAAACCGCTCAACAATGCGGTTACCAGGTGCAGAGCAGCTAGCACGGTGATCTAATCTGGAGAGCTGTGAGTTGATCAGAGGCTAGATGGGAATGTTGTACAGTGCGTGGTTGGTTCCATGGACGTAGTCACTACTGCTGGGCCTATATCGTGTGTTTTGTTTATGACCACGGTAAGTTCCACGTGTGTCTGGTTCTTGATCAACAGCAGCATGTGTCGCATCTGTTGCGCCAGGAGGTCGAGTTATTCCTCTACAGTTCTTCGTCACTGACCCAAGTACCAGCAAGGGAGTGCATGTGACGCAGCAGCTGTGATGGCTGCCTATACTTGAGCTCCATACATGTAAGGTACTTATGTAACTGGGTGTCGTGAGAGTCTTTTTGGCAAGAGATAATGGCCAATGTAAGGATCTCGTACTTATCGGACTCTGGTGGCCCGTGGATGATGTCCGCTACATCAGCGATGGTATCGTTATCTAGTGAGGGGACCGTAAGGAGGTACTTGGTTAAGTTTCTTGTCACCTTGTGCACCTGGAACTTGGACTCGATTTGAAAAATATAAAGATCAGGACTGGTGGCCCAAGAGAGAGGCAGCCTGCATTGGCTTCTGACGTTGACCTTCTGAGCTAGTGACTGGTAGTCCTAATGGCGGGTGATGTCGTCATTGTGATCATCATCATCAACCACATTATAATTATCGGCAACGTCTTCATCATCAAGATTGTCTTTATCAGGGAGCTCATTTTCAGCATCATCGTCACCATTATCCTCCGTCAGGAGCCACCAGCATCACATTTTCGTGTTGCTAAGAAACACGCAATAAAATTGACTTTTTTGTTGCTCAAGCACTACAGCTCCTTTTGGACCTTTGCTAAGAGATAATTAGATTATTTCAGTACATTGACCGAATGTTTTGGCACCTAGGAAGATGATATAGTCAGTACCGCGCTTTGGCCATGTTTCAGTCCACCCAGCTGCAATGCGATCTGATTTTAAACGATTTTAAACTAGGGACCTTCGGTTCACGGGGTGAGTGCTCTAACCACTACACTACGTGGACCACCGAAGTTGACTTTACTCATTCACTACTTGTATAAATAATCATTCAAACTAGTTCTGAAGATACTAAGCTTCTTTCATATGCACATAATAGTCGCCATTATGCTCGAACTTAATTTTTTTGAAGGCTCGGCCAATTGAATATTTTCGCTATTCCTTGAATTTCTTTTAAAATTCAAAGAAAATAAAAGTGCTATAGCTAGCTTGCTTATGATCTGACTTCCATGAAATGTGAACATAAGGACCTTATATCCATCTAGATGCCGGTAAAGTTTTAGGAAGTGTAAGTTTACCCTTTCGAATTTATGGGAGAATACGTAAAATTTACAATTCATAATTCTGTTAACAAAGTCGAGTGAATTTATATTACTGAGATATTTATTACTCTTTTACTTACAAAGACTTTCTTCTGTGATTTTTTTAGATTTTTCAGCCCAAAGATGTCCAATCACAAAGAGGGAGCACCAATTTGTCGTAAATTTTGTCTCATTCTGGATCTCTTGTCGCACAAAATGTTTTTTTTGTTTCAGATTGTAAAAGTTCTAGTACTCCACTTGACTGACTTTAAAAAGAAGATGCTAAAGATTACTTCGTTATGTGGGGAACGCTTCTTAAAAAATTTTTGATGTTTCATAAGATCTAAATTTTTGAGTTACACAAAGTTTGAGCTTCTTAGCTGCTATAATTTCTCAGGAAACTTGCTGTCATGCATGGAGAGATGCACAGATAAACAGAACGCAAAACTTATTGTTTTCAAAAAGCCCTGACAATGAGAGATCTACAGCAGATTGGCCCAAGGGTCACTTTAAACATATCATGCAACTAAAATAATTGAAGCCTTCAAGATTAGGTGCTAAGCTGTGGATTGGCTATATATTTTTTCTTGATGCACTTTAGGACATTTAGTATGATACAACCTACCTATTATCTCACTTATACTCGAATTAGATGGGTTTTATTCGAATTGTTGGTTCAGTGTATCTTATGATATGAGAACTGATGAATATAGGGACATTTTTACTTCTTCTTCGTAACCCTACAGCCCTTTTCGGGCCTTGGCTTAGAGATAGTTAGAGTATCTCATTATCATGATCTGTAGGGAAATTTACGAGTATCATGAAACAAGGAACTAGCCAGTACCCATGGCATATAGAGCACTGCTGTTAAATATAAATTATTTCCAAGTTGACTTCCTGACTTTCGAGGAGAAAATTTTACTTGAATTTCATATATCACATTCTAAATTATTGATGATATTGAAGTCTGTGTGGTCTAGTGGTTAGAGCATGAGACGCATAGACTACGAGTGTACACTCAGTGGTGATATGTACTGATTTAATCAAATCATACCATAGCTGAGAAGACACATACGCCATATTGGCGAAAACTGCTGGATTGCAAACACAGTTAAAAATCGTGGACTATTTTTAATGCTAAATCGGTTTGCATATATGACGACACCAAAATGTTATTATAATTTAATATATTGAATGTATTACAATTCCCACCATAAACTAGACTTCATTATATTTTAAACTTTAATTAGATTAGTTTTTTTCAATCGGAGGATATTAAAACTTAATCCACAATAGATCAGAATATAATCGACTCAAGGTTAAAATTCAACCTTCATGGATTATTATTTTCAATACTAAATTATTGAATTCTAAACTATTCAGATATACCTTGGGCTATTTTCAATGCTAAATTGGTTTACATATATGACGACACCAAAATTCTATTATAATTTAATGTAATGAGTATTACAATCCCTACCGTAAACTATACTCTTATATTTTAAACTTTAATTAGATTAGTTTTTTTTATATCGGAGTATACTAAAATTGAATCCACAATAAATTGAAATATAGTCGACTGTAGATTAAAATGCCACCTTCATGCGTTACTATTTTCAATACTTACTCGTAATTATTGAGTTCTAAACTATTTGTTTATAAAGATCCGATTTCAGATTGAGCTCGAATCGTTTCAGTATCAATGCCCTACTAAATAGGGCCAATAAAAAAAGTAATTTTTTTTTCAAAAAAAACATTTTTATTCGTTGTAGATATATATCACAAACTTAAAGATATTCATTACATTAAAAACTTAAACATATTCATTCATAAAAAAGTTAAGCTAAAGTATTTGGTAATAAATAAGGCACGACCATCCATGTGTCGTTTTCGATACAATGGCTCTCATACGGCTTAACATGTTTAAGTTCGTTAAACTCCATAATTATCTTTGTGTTCTCAGGTACTACCTTAAATGCATGTGTAACTTCATTCAGACCAGTACTTCTATACGAATCTAATTCGAAATGGATGGTATTATGTAAATAGTAAATGGCTTGTACTGAACCAAACTTATAAATATCGTTATCAATAGTCAAAAATAAGTAAAACTTTAGCCTATAAGTAAGCCCGTGAATTTGTTTTAGCCAATTCATAGTATATAGTTCCTCTTGGCGATCCCCATTCAAATTTTCGAAATAAATTTTCGCAACTGAAGTCATTTCTGATTTATCTACTTTTAACAGTTTTCCGAATTGAAATGTTTTTTTAAAAGATAAATCACTCCAAACAATTGACATTCTTTGCTGATGTCTTTGTGCCAACGTCTTACAAATATTGATAAAATTATTTATACCAGCGCTTTCCTTCGTAAAAAATCTATGTTTACCTTCATAGCGCATCGTCCAAGTATGAACGATTGGTCCTAACTTTTTAATTATTAAAGGATAGTGTGTCAGCATGTGATGTTTTGGAAGAAATGGCAACTTCAAATAATTGATAATAAAACTTAAATGATTAGCTATTAAGTCTTCCAGTACTTCAATAGAACTCTTCGGAATGCATGGTGACAGCAATAGATACAATATTTTTAGTAAAGAAGTAATTCCCACCCAAAGATCTGGTATTAAGTGTTGAATATCTATAAATATCAATGGAAAATATAGAATCAAACATAAATTTTGAGACGCGGAAAGTCCTATTGAATTTCCAGATTTTTCAAGGTTTATTGAGGACGGAATATTTTCTCGCTGAAGGTATCCAAAATTGAAAGAAGATATTTTTCTGTTGACATCGATGGAACTTATAATTTGTTTGTTAATAGCAAATTTTAGCACATGTTTAAGAATAAATGGTATAGCTCCTTCTAAAATGTCATGCATCAGATCGACATTATTAGATTCGATTACATGATAATATTTTAGCTCATTTAGTTTGCAATAGTTTTTAATTCCTTTAGAATCCTGAAAATTTAAGAACGACTTACTTTTTTCATCAGAAAATAAATTATCATAATGTAAGCGGGTTCTTAAAAGGCAAACCGCCTTTTAAGAGTTATTGTATATTGTGCTTCATCCCGATGCATTTCACATATTCTACAATAAAAACATGCCCGAAATGATTCCACGAATCCAAGTGCTAAATTTGCTGCAAGGTTGTCATGTGAAGAGGATACTAGTGTACCCTTTATGTTTCTTCCATCTATGTAGATTCCAGTTGATTCTAAAGATACTAAGTCTTCCACAATAGGCTGTAAAACTGTATTGAAATTTACAAAGTCATTTTTTAAATCAGCTGCATAAAAAAGTGCAACTAAATGTATATTATCTAGACAAGAATTATACTCGTATGGCAAGTTTCTAACTGAAAAATATATTGCTCCAATCTTGTGAATCGCAGTTTTACTTCCCAGAGGATTAACAACCTCAAAATCATCATAAAAGAGTTGTAGAAGTATGACATTTTCGTTTTCTTTAAAAAAATTATATTTACTATAATTTTCGCTACAACAGAAATTTTCGAAAAGCTCAGCATTACACAGACATTGGGAACCAAAGAAAAGATGTTTACATGAGCTATTTTTAAAAATTGTTTGCAGTGTGTCGATGATTGATATATATTGAAACGTACACTGTTTAAATATTGGTAAAGAAGAATTTTGTTTTTTAATAAATTTCTTATCCCACTGACCGCCAATACTTTTTTCGATAGGAGTAACATAAAATTCGTTAGAAACCAATTCCTTTTTTCTTATATATGATGATGTGAAAAGGCTTAGTTCTCTCAAAATCTCTAGCCTTGTGTTCCTCATAACCTCAAGTAAAGTTCCATCATCATTTTTATGTGAAACAGATATGGTGGCTTCAATTGTCTTAAATGCTTCTGAAAAAACGTCTTTTGTTACTTTGACTATTTTATCAACATTTGTTTGAGTTATTGCTAAGGACATTAGCAAGCACGAAAATTTGGATATTGTTTCGGATAACACCATTCTTTGTTGAAGTGTTTTTTGAAGGGAGTATGCTTGATCATTATTGCTTTGATTTTCAATATGTTTTGCAGCGCTTTGACCGGGATTGATTTGACTTTTGAAATTTTCAACAGGTACTACCGATGAAAACTGTTGCTGATTTAAAGCTTTGCATTGTGCTGCATGTCTACGAAGCCCACTATAAGAGCAGAATTCTCTATCACATATTTCAGACACAATACACTTTAGAGTAATGCCAGATTTTTCGTTTAAAAAATGAGCATTTCGGAGGTGAAATATAACAAAAGATATTTGCCTGAATTTCATTTTACATATAAAGCAAA
The DNA here is from genome assembly GCA_963969285.1 of Odontomyia ornata. NCBI lineage: Eukaryota > Metazoa > Arthropoda > Insecta > Diptera > Stratiomyidae > Odontomyia > Odontomyia ornata. The sequence continues at coordinate 353,245,800 of OZ017739.1, read as the reverse complement.
AATAATCCATCTAGATTTTTAAGAACGAAAAATGTTTTGAATCCGAGAAAGATATTCTCGTCAAATTGACGCGAAGGTTTAATCTTACGCATATATAATAGTAAAAATCTTAATCTTATGCATAAATAGGTATACTGAGTTAAATTTCCGCATAGCCTTAATCTTACGTATACATCTGAGAGACGATTCGTCTATGTAAACATACTTAAACTACATAAACATAATACATATAAGGCAAGGATATAAATTGTAATGTTTTCATGATTTTAAAAAGGTATCTCCTGGCTATTAAGCTTATTCTTAAATTTAGAATCTATTTCTAATTGTCGTGTCGTTGGAACACAGTCAGCTTTCGAAATTTCATACATATATGAATATAGCAAAAAAATTAAAGAAGTTTTTCACGCTTTGGTCAAATTCAATATTGAAAATATAGAAGCTTTTGAAAAGTAGATCAAACGCTTGCATAAAATTATAATCAAAAGGGATACTTATAATATTATTGTCTAAATACAGGAAGTTCTGACTTATCGCTAATTTGTTCGGGCCAACTGCAATTATTACAGGTTGCTGTGAAGAAACCGAATAGTTCTCCTGTGGTTGATTAACCTGGGAACCAAAACAAAGACTTCATGACTTTGAGCATAACATGTTAATATATTTTACCTTTTCAAAGTGGATGAATTTTGGTATTGCCTTCTGAAAGTTGGAACGTTTTAAGTGCTTCCCCTTGATTCCAGATGCAGTGGAAGGTAGCAACTTTAAAAGACACACGAATGGCCTTATTTCCGAACTCCAATCTGTAGTTTAAAAATTACATTCTCGTAAACTTTAATGAATCATAAACAAATTTATTACCACTTATAGAAGTTTCAGTACAACCCGTTAATTCCTTTTGTTTTTCTTCAATAACAACTGCATACTTATGCCACTTTTCCGCTAAATTATTGGATTTTTCACCATACCGAAGTTCAAAATCATACGATATCTAGAAAAAAAGTCTTTAGTTTTCTAAATTTTATAATAAATAGAAATAAAAAGCTTACAAATTCGGATTCGTATAAGAAAATAGGAAAGTATTGTTTTATGTCATTGTTTGCCTCGCAGAATTTTATCCTCTGTGATAGTGTCCTTCTGAGTTTACTTTTTATTAACTCTTTTTGTTCAGATACAACACAATTTTGGAAAAATTCGATATCGTCTTCTGGTAATGTATCGTAGCTTCTTGTCTCTTCAACTTCTTCTATTTCGATCGATTTGCGTTGCTTTTTTCTTTCTACATCACCTTCATGTTTCATTCGTTTGCAATTATAATTCTTTAACTTTGAGACCAAATATCCTGAATTTTTCTCCGGATTATAGAAAAGTTCCTAAAATGATTCGATTGTAAAAGTTTTCTTATGGAATTCATTACAGTCGGTTACTAACAATTCCACCAAAAGTGCCATGGGGAACAGTATAAACAGGAAAGAGGGAAATTATTGCCTTTGCTAACGCTATCTTTTGTTCTCTATTCGGGTAGTTACCGCACATTTTTCTTATATAACTAACAGCTGCTCTGACCATCTCTCTCCTTGATGAGTCTTTCAAAGAGGCACTGTTGGAATATTCTTCCAAAATATGCGCACATTCGTTCTCCCTCAAGTATTCTTTCAGAGACTATTAAAATTTGAGTTCAGAGGATACAATATGCAGTAACAAATTAATTAATATTTACTTCACTGGTAATTATATGTAAGCTGAGCACCAAATGCAGCATCACACCTACGCAATACGCCACGTTCTGGATTTGATGAGCTTATTTCGATCAAAAAACAGTTGCACATTTTATATTGAAATATGATGGCCAGCAAATCCTCAGGTTTTATCACCGCGCCATCACGATCTTTCAACACAATGTCTCCCGTTAAATTGGATTCAGATGCAACTATAAGAGACGGAATTATATTTTGCATATTAACCCAGAAAAGATAATCTGTGTTAAATTAACGGATACAATTTATCTCAAAATCCTGCTTAGTCTCAAAGTTGCAAAGTTTTTCCTTTAATTAAGATACACTATTAATATAATTGAGTAACTCATGGTGATTATTAATAAATCTGACTGTGAAAACAGAAAACTAATTGGTTTGTTGAGATCGACACAAAAGCCGGTTTAAAGTTATGCTTAGATCTTATGCATGATTATCTTCTATGTGCATAAAATATAATCTTCAGGACCAAATACCATCCTATCACGAGGATAAAACGCTAATCATACAGATTGTCTCTTTACTGTTACAACAAAACAAAAAAAAAAAATCTATAATTGCTGAACTTACTTGAAATCAGAGCATCTTGTGTTGTTATCTCCAGACCGTCATCCGTACACTTTCCTATTTTAACATAATTCACATTTTGATTACACTTCACTTTAACAAATAAATCACACATAATGACTGATCTGAATAAAATATTTCAAGAGCTATAGGCAAACGACTCGATCCTTCGGGAAACACAAAACATATGCGAGCTTACTTGGTGATTGATGCATCGTCAAAATCACAAAAAAATGCATGTTTCAGGTAGAAATGTGCAAAGTTATGTTCTTATAATCTATTTTGGTTTAAATCCTAACCATTTTAGGTTTACAATTGATATTCGACGCAATTCACAGTTGGTTTTCCTTAGAATTTTATAACGCAATTCTAACTCGTGGAATCAATTTTAATACAATATGGATTAAAAATGCAAATAGTACTTTGGAGGGTTTAGTTTTCAAACTTAAAAAGATTTAATTTAATGCAATATGGATTAAATGTGCAAAAAGTACTTTCAAGTGTCTAGTTTTCAAACGTCCCAAGATTTAAAATGCTAAAAATCTGAGAAAAGATTAAATTATAATATAAGATTTATTGAAAATAAGAGTAGTATTTTCCATAGTTTAATTTTTATACTAAAAGCTATTAAAAATCCGGCTAGTCCAAGTGAAGGTTTAAAAAATAGTAGCAGATTTTTAACTGTGAGCGTTGATAAGTAATGAATTTCAATATAATTACATCCTCTCCCTTCTGACAGAGATGAATCAATTGAGCGCCACCATCAGTAGTTGATTAATATTAAATTAAATATCTATATAATCAATGATCTTTCCAATGATGTTGCATTGTAGGCTCGGAAGCTTATATGCAAGAGCATGAGGCGTATCCCAAAACGGATGCAAACAACATTTTTTGTTGTTGTAAACTACAAATTTTCGGCGTTCGTTAAAATGACAGGTCCGAAAATCGTCGGAATCCGAAAACACAGGATGGGTAACATCAATGCTGCAATAGCTTACCCGATGGTGTGAACTGGTCAAATCTTTGAAACGAAAAGGAGGACTTTAAAACTAATTCCAGGAGCTAGCAGTACGAGGTTTTATAAGGGCAAAGAACAAAGGAAAAGGATGTTTTTGTTCCTTGTTAAAAGTTTTTAAGAATTTGCGAGCTGATGAGTTGATGTGGCGAAAATGAAAGAAAAGTCGGAAAAGGCGAATTGGCAACAGGAAAAGCGGAACAGTTAATTATTTTGTTTATTTGATATCCACAGACACGTTTTGACTCATTTTAGTTACTCAGATAATTCAAAGGAGTGTAAATGTTTCTGCTTACTCAATAACGCAAGGTGCTACGGCTTTTCAAGAAAAAAATGGAATAGGTGACATAAAATTATATTGGTGCAGGAAAAGTTCTTGCGAAAGCAGGACTGTCATCTGAAGAATTCAAGTTTGCATAGTCTACTTCTCTATGGCACTGACGACATTATTATATTTAGGTAGTTAAGAGTACTAAAGAAAGTTTAGTTAGGAGCTTTATTGTAATTCTTGTAACTTTTTCTTTGATTAAATTTTTATCAGTTCTTTTGGGTTACCATATAATCTACTCATACTTCGGATTTGTAGCACATTCTCACATTTGTTTCAGGACACTGTAACGCATTGGCTCGGGAATCTGATTCGTTACAAATAGTGTGTTGCGTTATTTCTTACCAAAAAAAAGTGTTTAATCGGGCTCGCAATGGTAGTGTCTAGGTGGCGGGCAATTGGGAAGCAGGACGAGGATGGTAGTGTTTCCTCCAATTAAGCTGTTAGTATTGGTGATAGAGATCTAGCCGTAAGTGTGTGAATTAGTCAAGGGTCGGGTCAGCAAAGCGGACCAAAAATTTTGGCAAACCATTTTACTTGCTGGACGGTCGAGTATGGGGATCAGTTTTAGCCGAGTTGTCAGCCATGCCCGTCTGCAACGAGCAAAGACGAGACCACAGGATCCCTATCGAAATACCCCAGTTGTGTGAGGTGAATGAATTGGCGTCCAACGTGGAGCATTTCTGGTTCCTTTCTCTTGCATAGCGACTTGATTTTGCAGTTTTTTTTGCAATGGAGTCTCTCATGTGACCAAGGGCATATCAAAAAGTATCCTTAGTGACAGGATTGCATTAATTGCATAAGGGAACGTATACATACTAGAAGTCTGTGGTATGCAGACCATTCTAATAGTCGATGGCATTTTCAACTTTTTATAACTACTTTTAGGCTTTTTTCTCAATTTTTGATTTTTTTTTCGTCCACAAAATTGGAGCTAAAGTAAGATGAATAAGGGCAAACTGGCTCATGATTTTTTTTGTTTTTTTTTTGTAGCATGACAGCCCCTTTCAGGTCTTTGCCTAGAGAAAGTTAGAGTATCTCATTATCATGATCGAATGCATCGGCACTCCACAAAGTCATAGAGTCAGCATCATGTTTTGGCCGATTTTCCGTCCAGCCAGCTGCGAGGCGTTCTTATTCTAAGCAAGCACGTATCATAACTGAAGAGGCTTATAGTCTGTCCAAAGAATCACTTAAACTTAATCTCGTTACCTTTCGGGATGAGTGCTCTAGCCACTACACCACGTGAGCACAAGTTCATATTAGCTTTTTCTTTACAACGCTTGGTTTTTCGGGACTTGTTAGCTTAGGAATGATTGGTTAGTATTTGTCTCTTGGTACCGAGAAGAATAGTGGTAAATCACTATGGTAGGAATGAATTTTATCGATTGGTTGGTTGGAATAAGTTGAAGCTTAGTTTGATGCTAAGGAGTTGACCAGTTATAGCTAGATTAAGGCAATATGGCGGTGTCATTTTTTATTTTAGCTGAAAGCGAATTGTTTCGTTTAGAAGCTAGTGCCAGCGGATTTAGAATAAACGAGAAATGTTTATTAATTAAGTGATTAGGAACATTTAGCGCTAAAGAATGGTGGTACACTTCGAAATTTCACCATCAATTTATTCTTTTAAGAGTTAATAGTAAGTTATAGGTGATTTAAAGCAAAGTCAATGATTTTTAACAGGCAGAGTTAAACAAATGTAGGGAAGAAGGAGTATAGGTTAAGACAATTTGGGTAGCTATTAGACTTAGAGTAACTATATTGTTTCAAATTCGGGAATACGATTTGGTTCAGTTGCTGTAAGTAAGTTAGTTATATAAATGATTGTCGTACTAACGACAGCGTACTAGAGTTTAAACAAATGGGGTTGAATTGGTTAAGGGGATGCAATAAGTAAAACGTGAGCACTAAAAGTGCATTTCTACTCTCTCAATGTAGGGTAAGTGCACCTAGGAGGTAAAGGTGCACTGAAAGCAGGGGGAACAATGTTCATATATACTGTACAAGAGAAAAAAACCAACCCAAATCACTGAATTACAAGGCCCTGTGGAGGACAAATGCCAACAAGATGTACATATATACTATATATACAGGTATATATGAATATATATATATATATATATATATATATATATATATATATATATATATACACATACTCAAAAAAGTCTGCGTACATCTCATTAGTACAAACTGAATTATGTTGGAATCGTATGAATCAATAATGTGATCTTGATTTAATCATTTCGATGAAAGAGCCTAAACTGCAAGAAATGTATTGAAGCAGGTTTGTTTAAAAAATTCCCAAAATTATCGAACATATAGTAATTTCAATACTGTGAAGTCTGTGAACAGCCCCAAAAAAGGCTGCGTACACATCACAAAATTTGGGGGATTCCCCGAAATGTGCAATGTTGGTGCCTTCATTTTTTCATTGTTCTGCGTGACAGTACTTCATTGGAAAATTGTCTGTGTGTTTTGCGAGAATAAAAGACTATTCTTTAATATGGAAGTAAAAAATAAGGAAATCAGTGTTAGTGAGCGTAAAGTCATAGTAAAATTGCGTGAAAACGGGAAAAGTTTTCGTGAAATCGCAAAATTAGTTGGGAGAACTCATTCCTCGGTCCAAAGGGTTGTTGCTAATTGCAAAAAGAAAGCGGTTTGATTATTTCACGGCATCGGTCAGGACGTCCTCCCAAACTTACAGCAAGTAAACGTAGGAGTATTATTAATGCTGTGAAACAAAATCCCCGATTAACCGCGTTCCAAATTGCGAAGGATATAAGAAAGAAATACAATAAAACAATAAGCGATGAAACAGTGCGCATAATTCTCAGAAAAGGCGGTTACCATGGTCGAGTCGCACGTAAAAAGCCGTTCATATCGGAACGGAATCGCCGAAAGAGAGTGGAATTCGCCAAAAATTATGTAAATATGCGAAAAAAATTTTGGGAAAGCGTTCTTTTTTCGTTTTGTATATTTGGGATAAAAGGACGCAAATTAGTATGGAGAAAACGCTCGACAGAATTCAATAAAGAAAATTTGATTCCCACTGTAAAGCATGGTGGCGGCGGTGTGATAGTTTGGGGGTGTATGGCAGCCAGTGGAGTGGGGCAACTTGTTTTCATAGAATCTACAATGGATAAATACGGGTACCTTGATATTTTAAAAAATAATATTAAGCAAAGTGCCGAGAAATTGCGGCTGGGGAACGCATTTTTCTTCCAGCGCGATAATGACCCCAAACATACAGCTGAAATAAATAGGCTTTGGTTGGCCTACAACGTCCCAAAACTCTTAGGTACATCTCCTCAATCACCAGATTTAAACACAATTGAGCATTTGTGGGATTTACTTGAAAGAAAAATTCGAGAGCATGACATAACTAACAAAGAGTCATTAAAAAATGTTATTTTGAACGAGTGGAACAAAATAACGGTCGAAGAAACATCAAAACTTGTTCAATCCATGCAAAATAGGCTAAAGGAAGTCATTTATAGGAAAGGCTATGCTACTAGATATTAAGGTTCAAAATCTGAAAGCTAATATAGTGGTTTCCAAATAAAATGAATAATTTTTTTCAGGTGCACGCAGACTTTTTTGGATGGATTTTCATGACTTTTTGGAAGAAACTTTTTTATTTTGGTTATTCTAAACAGCGAACGAGTGATCAGTTACATATTTATGTACCATATAGTTTGATGAATAAAATAAAGAAAAGATTTTAAGTTATAAAAAAATGGCAAAGGTTTTTATATTGATATATTTGCTACGACCAGCAGACTTTTTTGAGTATATATATATATATATATATATATATATATATATATATATATATATATATATATATATATATATATATATATATATATGTATATATATATATATATATATATATATATATATATATATATATATATATATATATATAGAGTGATTCATTATGATGTTTGGTTTTTCATCTCGAATACAAGGCACAAATTGGAATTCTATAATAATAACTTTATTGTGAATCAAAAGAACAATCTATGAAATTTGCTTTTTAAAGCTTATCTTGTTTGAATGTTTACTGCGACTACGCCGTAAATGTTTCATCCTGAGGGTTCAATTCCAGCAAAGTGACCGGTATCTCCTAAATGACACGAGTAATATTGGCTTTTAAAGCGTTTATTAAAGTTGACTCATCCCTAAAGACTAAAGACATCATATAACCCTAAAGAAAATAATCTAAAGGTGTAAGATCACATGATCTAAGCAGCCAATTGACAGGTCTAAAACATGAGACTTGGTTCGCAAGTGTGGTAAGTCAACGATACCCACCATAAGTTGCTCTAAGAGCATGAAAAACATTTCTCACAGAACGCTGACTTTTGTCATACAGCTGAACAACCTGGATACTTCTGTATAAGTCTTTCCATGATGATTTGTCATACAATAGTAGATGGAAATTACTTTACGGTTTGACAAGAGTTACGCGTGTTGTGTCAAAAAAAGTCTATTGAAAATCAAACCTCATAATGAATCGCCCTTTAAGAGTAAATGTGTAATAAACATAAGCAGTCGAGCAGCCCCGTGGTGATCAGGAGTGGCTGCTCCTGAAGAGATAAGGTGGTCACCCCGTCGAAACTGCTTAGTTTGTTGTTTTACTAGTGTAAAGTAAACTGCATCCGTCAAGTTTCCATCCTTTAGGCAGAGATGAGTGGTTCACTTCAGCCACTTTAACATCTTTTGGTTTGACATTCCCCTTGTAATGCAACGACCTTCTTCGGTGAAAGTAACGGTTGCTTTTTGTGTAATGTTTGCGTTTGCCTCAAGCCTCCGTGTCCGCTAACTTTAACGAGGCAAAAAAATATTGAATTACTGTAGAGTAGCTTAATTGACACCTAATAGAACTTTTCTAAAGACAATAAAAATTGATCGGTGCGTCTTGTAGAGTAGAGTACGCGTGATAAGTATTTTGTAGTGTAGCTTCGTGGCTCGACAAGAACCCGCCTCATATGATCCCGCAAATGCTAGTCATCAAGCACGCGTACGCGGTCGTTAAGCGAAGCTAGTTAGCCAGACCATCGGCACCCGTGTCCTACACGGACATTTCGAAAATCATTACAATGGCGCCCAACGTGGGGCCCGAAGGGGAAACAACATCACTCTCCTTCGAGTTCTCACATTTTTAATTTTGCTGTCGGCAGATGAACCGATTCAATTTTTATTGTCGCCCTCACCATTTGATATTAACGTAGCATACTTTGGAGGGTTCCGTAAAGTAAAGATAGAGTCACCGATAAACTTTCTTTTGGTGTTGTTTGTCTTGTCTTCGGTATAATAAGGTCTATAGCATCTTCTGGAGTTCTTCGTTCGTGGTGGCTCTGCCGCCTGAACATGCCGATGATGTTATAGAGTAGTTCGCTTTTAATGTTACCAAAAGAAAGGTTTGCACATTTTTATAAAGTTTGTAGTCGGACAGTTCTAATTTTGAACAAACTGATGGTGCCAGGGGTTTTCAAATACACTGCCTGGAGTTGCGTCAGTTTTTGCTGGGAGCTAATCTGATGACCGGCAGTGATAAAATCCGCATCATCAATTAGTCCTGACCGACACCCGGTTTGTTTTTATGATTGGTTAGCGGTTTTTATTAGCATACTTTAGTTGAAGACAGGGACTTGTATTCAAGGAGAGGGGCCTAAAGTTATAACAACCATCTCTCCACTGCGGAAACAATTGTTTCTTTACTAGTGAAGAGCGAAACCCTTCAGTCTCTCCATGTCTGGGTCGGCATCGAAGAGACTGTCCTGTAATAAACATAAGCAGTCGAGCAGCCCCGTGGTGATCAGGAGTGCCTGCTCCTGAAGAGATAAGGTGGTCACTCCGTCGAAACTGCTTAGTTTGTTGTTTTACTAGTGTAAAGTAAACTGCATCCGTCAAGTTTCCATCCTTTAGGCAGAGATGAGTGGTTCACTTCAGCCACTTTAACATCTTTTGGTTTGACATTCCCCTTGTAATGCAACGACCTTCTTCGGTGAAAGTAACGGTTGCTTTTTGTGTAATGTTTGCGTTTGCCTCAAACCTCCGTGTCCGCTGACTTTAACGAGGCAAAAAAATATTAAATTACTGTAGAGTAGCTTAATTGACACCTAATAGAACTTTTCTAAAGACAATAAAAATTTATCGGTGCGTCTTGTAGAGTAGAGTACGCGTGAAAAGTATTTTGTAGTGTAGCTTCGTGGCTCGACAAGAACCCGCCTCATATGATCCCGCAAATGCTAGTCATCAAGCACGCGTACGCGGTCGTTAAGCGAAGCTAGTTAGCTAGAACATCGGCACCCGTGTCCTACACGGACATTTCGAAAATCATTACAAATGCTTGATTACATTTCCCGCCCTTTTTGGTCAGATTCCTGGAAGCAAATTTTCCTTATTAGTAAAAAAATGAACAGCGAAAATTCTAAGAGTGGTGAAACCATACAACCACTTGAGGGCTCATAAACAATAACTGCTCCTAACAAACAAGCGGCGCATATAAAATCCGCTACTTTGAAAACAAAATTTCCTCACAAAACCTTTGCTAGGTGGTTGAATGATGTAGTCTCGTGGGGCTGATGTAATTTATGCTATGTGACGTATAACATACGAGAGTAGTCCCAAAAGTACCTGACAGGTACGAATGAATTCAGGTAGTTTTAAAAACCAATGACTGCAATGGACTATACCACCTTTCAGCAACTTAATGTGAAAAATTCATAACGGTACGTTTATTATTATTTTTTACAGACATCCAAAGTGAACAAAATCGGGCATCGTTATGCGATACAATACTTTCATGCACCGAAACGAGGATGCGAGAGAGACAGTTGTCCGCGAAGAGAGGCAGCGCTCGCTCAACGATTGGCAGCATTCTTGGGTGAATTGCATGAAGGGAAGGTGGACTGCGCGCCTCATCCCGGATGTGAGACCGTGGCTTAATCGAAGGCATGGTGAGACTGACTTCTATCTGACCCAGCTTTTGAGCGGGCACGGGTGCTTTCAGTCTTTTTACACAAGATCGGTAAGTCACGGTCTCCCAACTGTCGGTTTTGCTCAGGAGAGGAGGACAATGCCTGTCACACATTTTTTGCGTGTACAAAATGGGTCAGGCTGCCAAGGAAACTTTACAGAGAGACGGGAGAGCTCACCCCGGATAATATAGTTGCGGTGATGCTCGAATCGGTTGACAAATGGAACCAGGTGGCACATTATGCTCGGGCAGTCCTAAAATATAAAAGGGACTCACAGCAGCCGGGGGCGCTAGGGGATCGCTTTTCTGGCAATTCCTCTTCCCCTCTCCCCTCCCGCTAGGAAAGGGATTCCCTAGCTTGAAGGCGATACACGGCGTAACAAAACGAGATCTGGCCCGAAGTAATGTGTCAAACTGTTCCAGGCTGGGTTCTCAGGTTGACAGAGAAGGTGTTTAGTGGGTAGTCCAGTCGCACATGGGAGTCCCACACTCTGTGCATGAATAGCATTTACCTCCCTACCACAAAAAAAAAAAATACTTTCATTTGAAAGGTCTAAGCCCAACAAATATCAAAGCCGAGTAGGATTCTACTCTGGGAAAACCTGCTCCTTCGTTTACAATGGTCAAATATTGGGTAGTTGAGTTTATGTGAGGTCGTACGAGCTGCCAAGATGAACACCGCAGTGGTCGACTAAGTGAGGTCACTACGTCAGAAAATATGAAGGAAATCCACAAAATGGTTTGGATGACCGTCCACCTGTGCGGCATTGCGACGTCTAAAATCAATGAGTTTAAGTTCAAATTGGCTTCCTCGGACTATTTTCTTTTTCCGAATTCGAAAAAACGGCTCGGCGGCAAAAGGTTTGCCAACAATGAAGAGGTAGAGTCTGCGGTTAGTAACTATTTTGGGGAGCTTGACAGCTCCTAATATAAAGCGGGTATCGAAGCTATTGAACATCGTTGGGAAAAGTGTATCGAGCAGAAAGGAGAATATGTTGATAAATAAAAAACATTTTCGCAATTTTTTTAACTGTTTTCTTTGTTGTGTCGGGTACTTTTGGGACTGCCCTCGTACCAACATGCATGCAATATTCTAGAACTTAGAGAGGTCGCGGCTACCCACCTGCCGGGGCTACCCGATCTTCCCCTACTTTGCAATATAGGAGAAGTATTTAATCCTACATCTATCTCTTCAAAAAAATTTTAATTGGCCAAATTCCAGAAAAATTGTCCGCAACTGGTCTATCCGAAAACACCAATGCATAGTTTAACCTTTGGTACAAAACCAAAAACATATGGAATTCATTATAGCTGTTTGGGGAATTTAAATTAATACATCACTCTAGTCATATCTAGGTTGGCTTTTAAAGTCATTGTTGATTTTTGCGGCCAGAACCTCCATCAAATATGTTAAAAACAGTACATTTTATGAATTTTACGTTTTCATCAATAAAATAAAAAATTGACCCTTCAATTAGCCAATTTGATATTAGATGCATATAATGTGAAAGTTTCATAAAAATCTAGTCATAAACAGCTAAGTTATAGACTATTCAAAATTTATCAATTACACGTAATATTGTGGATATAAACGTTCGCAAAGAACTCAAACACTCCAGATGTATAAGTATTTGGATGAAAGTCTTAAAAATATTTTGTAACATTGATATGTTATCATTCCTACTCAATCATTGAGGCTAACACACTGAAAATAAAATGGCGGAAAATCAAAATACATAATAACCATGAATTAGTTTTCCAAGCTCCATTCATGGAATATATGTATGGGCCAAGTTTTGACATTCAGAAGACGTTGCTTGAATTTCAAAGTTTTTTACAATTGCCTCCTCACAGGAGCACTCGCCTGCTACTTTTACATGTTTTAATCTGGGATCTAAGAAGTAATGCATTGTCCTAACTAAAAGTGATAGACTAGTATTTCCTCGGTTTCCCCACTTGTCTTCGTTCCTTAGATTTCCCAACGAACGCCATTCCAAATACGTTTTAATTACCACGAGTTAGCTGGAAAAAAGAAACGTTTAAATTATATTTTAATGAGCTTTTCATCAAGTTTAATAGGTTCAAGATATTAAATACTATAAAATTTACCTGAATGAATACTGAATTCAATCAGGTATAAATTGTGATCCCTCATCCGTGCAATATGAAACTCAAGAGCTTCATTATCATCGCAAAGCAGATTCATCGCAAAACAATATAATTATCCTTGAAAGCTGGATTAGATACCTAAGAACTGTTTACGAGTTTTTGCATTATTCCGTTGCACGAAGAAACTTCCAATACCCTCGGCTATCAGCTGTTAAAACTTTCGTGGAGTGTGTACAATAACTTAAGTGGCCAACTTGAAAATCATAAATTTTTAAGTAGATCCCCAACGGATAAAGTTAAGGATTTCAACAAGCATCCACCATTACCTCCAATATCATCGTCCAGAATCAATCCACGGCAATTTAATAAACAAAATGCACAAAATCATTCCTTCATTTCGTGTATTAACTGCCCACTAAGGCGGTTCAATAATGGCCGCTTTATTTTATATTAATGCAAACACTTAAGCACTTTAACGATGGTAATTTGAATTTTCATAATAAATAATGCGGCAACAGACCGTTGCCGTGTCACTGCTTGAGGCCATGTAAGACGCACGGGAACAGACTGAAAAATACATAAGGGTCGTGGTGAACGACGGGCAAAGCTTTTACGACCACTTTCATTGGCATAAATCCCAGATCCTGGCCAATATCGTAAACATGACAATATCCAATAATAGTATGCTTCCCGCCGCTGGTACGATTGTCGAAAAACTGCAGGGGGAGGGACAGGATCTAAGATTGTTTCAACGGAAATCATGCAAGGTGCGTGTTCGTGCCGACACTTTTTTCATGTCCCTAGCGAGGCGATAAAGAAGACATCGTCTTCCAATACATTTACTCCTCGCACTATTGGAAATCCTTTAAAGCCCCAAAAACGTTGCCAAGCTAAGCATGGGCGTTGAATTCTTCCACTCTGTTGCCCTGCTGAATCTCCCCATGAACGAGTGTCATCATTCGCGGCGCCGTATTCGAAAAAGGAATTTACGGTTAAGACGTTACGAATAAAATTTCAATAAAGCGTGGAAAATCTGCTAAGCAATAAAAATTGATTTGGAGACAATCATAACTCATGATCCTTCTACTACTCTTACCCCGCTTGGTGGTAGCGAAGCGGTGAAAGTGGTTCCGCTGTGCTATTCACACTACCCACAAAAGTGTCGACACGCTACATTTCGGAGATATTTTCCTTGGAATTCGGACGCAAAGGTCGAGCTGAGATCATACACCGCTCGACCCAGGGGATATAAATGTTAATGTAAATGTCGGGACGTGGCACAACGCTTTCGATATCCTGTCAGAATGCTTTTTCGATTAAGATGTACTGGAGTAATATAAATGGGAGGCTCTGACGTATTATCCTGGTAGTTATTTTATGCGGTCTACGAAAAATTTAAATCCATACCTTTCAGAGGCCTTTGGTGGCAATCGATGCTGGAAATAAAGAGATATGTTGGGAAATACATTCATTGGATTATGATTGGGCAGTGCACTATCTTACAGTGTTCTTAAAAAGTCCGTAATTTTGTGTTTTTTTTTTTTAATTTAATAGGAATACTTTAATTTAATTTATTAGGAGTTATTTCTTTATACCTAGACTGTTTCATTTTTCAGCCATATTGAAAAGGATAGCAAAAATATATCAAATAAATTAATTTTTACTAAGAGCTCAATCATTTTGTATGCCTTTTAGCAAAAGCATCACAAATGTATTAAGGGTGTTTTTTAAGAGGTATAGACGTCTGAAATGAAATAAAACACAGATTAATTTTTTTGATTGCTATCAAATTGATTATATTCGTAAGACGATTTTTTGCCATTTTTCTTTCAATATAATTTTGGGCATGTGGGCGCCATGACTGGCACGGAGGAAGTCCAAAGGAGAGGCCTAGTTTTCAACTATAACCAATAATTTGGGGCCGTGTCTTGTCAATAACGCAGCGAATGTTTTCTTCTATTCCAACCTAGTTGAGTTGTCCGTTTGTTTCTTTTTCTACAGTGAAATTTATATTTGGGGTCAAAATTCTTTAACTTCAAATGTAAACATCATTAATATTTTTAGATCATTCAACTTTGTAGTGAATCACGTATATTTAGATGCCCGTGAAGGACTGTAGCAATGGTCTGCTATCTCGGCGGAAGAGGATGTTAAGATCCGCCGAGATTGGCCTTGTCTGGGGACGCGTGAATACGCTGGGGCGGGTTCTTTCCCCCTAGCACAAAGACCCACTACAAAAATATTTCGCATTCACGAATTAGAAGGGTCAAATGCCGATCGACTGGTGTCGAGGCCGAGGTAACCTACTAAGGGTTGAAATACTATGTTTATTCAAAGAAAAAATTGTGCCGGGAAAAAATGGACGGACTTAAGAGAATTCGTCGTTACCGACGATCATTATGGCCCACAAATAAGATTAGGTCATCCAGATGGAAGCGATGCCCTTCGCACCCTCCCAACCGGCTCAAAATCCAAACGTAGACGTAGCCACGTGCTTCCCATTTGAGTGAAAAACTCATACAAATGCACTTTGTATGACTCTTTCCCTCAAATGAGAAGCACAAACATAACCAATTTATGCTATAGCGTTATGCAATGAAATCACATAACCTTATACCATAAAAGGGCACGTGAGCGGAAGGCCACTCTACCCGCCAAGAGCCCCTGTTAAACAAAGAAACGGAGGGGCGCACCCGATGGCTAGCCCATGCTAGTGGAGGAGCCTGCCATCGATGGGGGTCCTATGCCCGGCCAGGTAAATTGAAATGGAAAGACCGAAAGGTATAGGTTTTAAAAATTCATTTTATTCATACCACTTCAGTACTAGTTACTTTATTTATATTTACAACCATCGAGGCATATGTAAGTATTTTATCATAATTAAATCAATATAAACATTCTTTTGTTCGGTAAATTATAACTTATTGCCTTTTTTAAATTTCTATATATACAAACAAAATATTTGCTATTAGTTTCAGGGGCATAATAAAAATTTAAATATTTTGAAACAGCTTTGTTTTCTTCACGGTATATGCATGCATTTAGAAATTCTCTACTGTAAGGATTATTTCTAATTATAATCTTCAAACGATTGTATTTGAACAATAATACTTCGATTAAAAGTTTTATCTTTGTATACGGGGTGTGGCAATTAACTAATGAGATTTTTTACTACCGCATTTGTGGTAAACCTGCGACCTTGAAATTTCCTTTTCCTTCTCCGATCTCTTTCCTCTCTCTATTGCTATATTTACCATTGCTCTAGCTTGTTTAATTTGCCCGCTGTGTCATGTTGAGTAGACGTGTGTTGGTGGTGCTTGTCACGAAAATGAAGAAATGAAATCAAGAGCAACGCGTCGCGAAAAAGTTTTGTGCCAGATTGGGCGAAATAGCTTTGGAAACGTACTCTGAAATTGTAAAAGTGCATGGTGATAGAGCTCGTAGTCGTGCCCAGGTGTTTCCACGGCATAAACAGTTTAAGGAGGGTCGTGAAAGCAAAACGCGGAACCGTCCACAAAGAATTTGTTCCATTCCAACCGTAAATCAAGTCTACTATCGTCAAGTACTCGAAATATTGCAAAAACGAGACAACAGAGTGCGCCCAGGCATTGCTCGTAACTGGATTTTTTATCATGACAACGCGCCGTGCCACACCACAATCAGCGTGTCCCAGTATTTGGCCTCTAAAGGGATCGCCGTGATGCAACAGCCACCTTATTCGTTCGATATGTTACCCTGTGACTTTTTTTTGTTCCCTAGAACAAAGTCGGTGGTCAAAGGAACCCATTTTGAGTCAATTACGGATATCCAGGCGGTTGTGACGAGGGTATTTGCGGATATCCCAGTCAAAGCGTTTCGGAAATGTTACGAACCATCGAAAATGCGCTGAAATCGTTGTATAGCTGCCCAAGGGGACTACTTTGAAGGAGATGGCAGAGTTGTAGAATAATTTTTAAATATACAGTTTTCATGGAAGTCTCATTACTTAATTGTCACATCTCGTAAATCTAACGAGTTATCGTTTTTCCCAAAGGATTCAATTTACAGCTCAATCTCATCAATTTTTTGTTATTAGATTGATATTCACATTATTTTACTTATTTCAAAAGATTTAATTGAAGTTGTTCTTAAATTTGCTGCAGTGTTGACAAATGTAAATTTTGTAATTTAGAAAATGCTACGTATGCTTTTTGGCCAAAAAGAAAAAGGTTTGTAAATTTATTTTCGTTAAATTATATGAATGAATTTCATCAATCAAACACGTAAGCCCAATGGAAATTTTAACTGGTTCCCGAGCTAGACTCAACCAAACCCGAATTTATGCTTGAGATATTGTTTTAGGAGTTCAAAGCAAAAAACTATTGGTACACCTTGAAGATTTTTAGGGATATTAGCTATTTTCAAAGTTATTTTTTAAAAAGACGTTAAGACAATTAATTTGGCAATAATACCTTTTGCAGTGGGCAAGCCATTGAAAAAATTTTCACTTTGCTTTGGTTCTGACAAACAAAATGTCGTTGGCCAGAAGTGATTGTAGCGCAGGTTCGAGCAATGATTCATAGAAAGAGTAGAACTTAAGTCGCTTTATAAACTTGAGCAAGAATTTCCACACGGCGCAGGAAGATTTTTAGTAGTGCCTCTCCGGATTCTGTTTTGGTTCCCATATAATTGCGCATTTATCTGCTTGGATCCTCTCATGCACACAAATACAATTCGAATGTATAATTAGCGACTAACTGCCTGAGAGTCAATTTTTAACAGTTTGAAATATAAATGTTCGCAATCCATGGTCTTAATGCCACTACATTTCATTTAAAAATAAGTATATTCGGGCACCATCACCTATACGTAGGTACACGCTTCCAGTATCTGACAATTGAGCAACCATGCATTACCAAAATTACAATGATTTTGGTATAAAATTGAAGGCTAGTTATAGTGATGAACTCCAGAAAATACTTCGCTCTAATACATGCATGTACTTGGCAAGGTTATAAAAGTATGGTTGACTACTCCCTCCTCACTAATTACGTCGCTGTGTCTTGCTTGATTTTGAGAAGACCATATCCTCAGCCAAAACGATAATACGAGCCATTCATTGCTATGCAAGAAACTTAGAAGAAACTTTGGCTACGGACATGAAAAACCCACGGGACGTTGATATTGATTTATTTCCTTAGCCAAGCGTGCCAATCCAATCACGTGGACATCAATAAATGCGTTTCCGCTTCCGAATTAATGACTTCAAACATGACTGCCTTCGGCTAAGGACTTCTCCCAATGATATTCTACAGCAAAATTGAATTAAAAGCGATCACTTACCAGTCCTCGTTGAAAGCGCGACTGTGACTACGATGCATTATATCTTGTCTCCATTTACGTCAGGACCCATCGAATTTGAAGAGCTATTTATAAAGGAACTTAATAGGGTTCCGTCTAAAGTTTCTAATAAGTTACCTCGCAGTACTGTATACTCGGACACTTCAATTTCAGTATTCCTGTCTTAATCACAGCAGCCACAGCACGGCACTCCGTTCATTAAAGGGGAAAATGTAAGTTTCAAGTTCGTGAAGAAATTACTTCGATTTGTTTTGTTGATTCACCGCCCGTGTTCACAGAACAAATTCAACAATCCCAATAAATAATGACCTCACGACGGTCACCCTCTACACACACTCTTATGGAAGGCGCTCGAGAAACGTTTGCCATTTCTGTGTCTTGAAACCGTATTCACTCCTCCGTTGCCTTTATAACGCGTTCCAAATGAAACCCCAAGCTATATTCAATGTCAGGTCGGGTAATTTTGGGACCGGGCTTCTTTGTCAAATCTGGTATTTTTAGGACCGGTTTTCTTTGTCAGGTCAGGTATTTTTAGCACCGCCCTCGTATCAATTCATCATCGGTTCGATTGCTTATCTTAAAATTTTAATGGGAAGAAAAGGAACACATTCTGTTGGAGTTTTGTTAATGGGTAGGTAATTTGGGGAAAATTGAATCTTTCAAGAGAACACCATTACGGAACTGGTAAAAATCCTATGAGATGTTTGCCGGTTGCAATTGCAACTCATTTGTTTTCTAAAAATATCACTTTCACTCGTTATAATGAATAAACACAAAGAATTCGGAGGCATCCACGAGTTCCACTTCAAAGGGATTTCATAAGTGGGGTGTGGAGATCCCACATGTGGAACGAAATGCAAATAGAGCCCTAAATTTTCACTTTCAGAGGGATGCTCCTGAACACTTCACACAGTAAATAAATCAATTTTTACAACACACATGTACGTTTTATAAACTTTAAAACTATTTTCGAATCTAATATAATCTAATTTCCCCAATATTTTCAACTTTAAAACGCGGCCAAGAAAATATGGCAATCGTTTTTCGTGTCTTCCCGTGACGCAGTCCAAATAAAACTCTCCGATCCATCCCAAAAATCTCTTGCTTTTAATTCCCGTGTACACGGCAAATCGCATCAACTAGGCTCAGTCTAGTTAGCTTGCCTTCGGTAATGTAATACACCGTTGGGGTGCGCTAAATCAGTGTTCCCATGTTCAAAATTGTAATTGGCAGATTTAAAATTTTTCAAGAAAAATTAATTTTAATTTTAATTAAGAAAGAAAACTATTTCACAAGATATGATCATGAATGGAAGTAATTAAATATATTTTTTTTAATCTGCCATTAAATTTTTGCATATGAGATAGGAAGGTTTTCGAGCAGTTTGCTTGTGTGACTGCTCAATTACTATAACCTAAAACCTTTATCTCAGCAAGAATTTTTATTGTTCATTCAAAGAGCATTCAACTTAAATTCTTTAGATCATCAATCATTCTTAATGCTAATTCAAAGGTCATTTAACTTCATAAATTTTCATTTAATGCGCACTTTGCCCATCAATTTCTTCATTGCATATCGCGCATAAGTATTTGCACATTTTCCTATAATCAGTTATAATTCACGTGTAGAATTAAGCGACATGCAAACGACATGTATTTCAGACAATTCAAACAATTTTTGTAAATGCGTGAAAGTAAATACTAAAGTAATTTCTTCCCAGTTCAACAAGAACCAATGTGTTTTTAATTACATTCCTTTCATTATATTTCCACCCTACCTGCCAAGGGCTAAAAGACTTTAAAACCATTAAGTTTTTTAAGCTAACACCTAAACTGCATCTCGTGGACGCTCTTTGGGTACGTTTTCATCATACATATAGGTAAGTAGTTAGTCTTGTTTATTTTGTTGTAAGTCAATAATGATGGAACAGACTTCCATATATGATCTGTAAAATACATTGAATACTTTGACAACTTTGGAAACAAAGCCTTCTCCTTGGAGTTGTAAGAATGTTTCTGACATTATTGATGGCATTGGATATTCCATACCCAGACCATCCTAGACAATGTTTATGTTGTTATTGAACCTAAAATTGATTGGGGTCTTTATGAGATTGAGTAGTTAATCTATGAATCTTCAGGCGTTATTGAATGAAAGTTTTTCTTTTAAATGGTCAGTGCTTCATTGACGGGTATAGACGTATAGTGGTTGATCTTGTCTAGGAATAAAAGTCGACAAGTGTCAATCAACGTTAAAAAAGTGGTAGAGCTCGTTAGATAACGGCTATTCTTTCATGTGTATTTGTCATCGAGGTGCATGATATCAACCAGTATCGTTGCGAAGTACCATGCTATTTAATATGCAGTAGCTAGGCTGTAATTGGCCATTTGCCGGATAGGGAAATGGGGTTTGTGTAACTAACGAAAAGATACGAAGAGCACTTACGATCTTTTTTACATAATAAGGCAGATTCCAATTATCCAGCGTACCTACAAAACTACGCACACGAGCCTGACGCTATAACAAACTCTATGACATTGCTACGCATACCCGGACCAAGACCTGACATACTAGAAAGGCTTGAGATATGTAAACAAACGGTAACATTATCAACAAACAACTTGTTACAAATTCCGACAAAATTTTCTCAGCACTAGACCACACTCTGCAACAAAAACGGAAACTAGATGAAACAAAAAAACAGATATCCAACAATTCAAAAAATAAAAGCCTAATATCCCTCTACCTGACGTCATTTAGTACTTACCTTCTTAACCCATCCCACGATCATATAACGTCATTTCCTTTCACTCATCCTTTAGACACTAAGCACGACTCAAATGTGTCGAAACGCATCTGCTCACAAAGCAAAGCAAGGCCCGACAGCTTTTCAAGGGCAAATATAATTGACCTGCGGATATCAAATAAACTTAATAATTGACTATGGTACGAGAATGCTCCTGTCAGAAGAATTTCGTTAAATGATTAAGAATTCAAACAACTTCTTCTGAATATCAAAATTTGATTCATAAATAAATTCCATAAAATGATTAATTTACCACCATTTTATTTTCAGTGTGTTGACCTCATTGTTTGAGTAACCATGATAATATATCAATCATACAAAATATTTGTAAAACTTTCATCAAAATTCCCCTAAATATTCAAATACGTGCTTCCACAATATTACGTGCTGTTGTTGTTGTAATTGATAAATTTTTGATTGACTGTAACTTGGTAATAATTAGACAATCTAAACTCGAGTCTCTTGCAAATTTAAAGCTCATCTTTTGATTTTATTGATAAGAACTTGAAATTCATCAAATTTGATCGAGTTTCAACTCCTGGGATGTTTTCTGGCCTTGTCTAATGAAGGCTTACTTCCATAATTTTTTTCAGATTTTTCGAGTCAGAGATGTCTAATTGCGGAGAGGGACGGACGCAAACTTTTCTTGAATTTTCTCCCCTCCCATACCCCTTGGAGCAAAAAACAATTCAGCTTAAGATCTGTTTGCAAAAGTTCTTGTCAAGACCTTTTATATTGGCTACCTTCAGCAAATACAATTATTGAGGGGTTGTCCTCCTACATGGAGAGACGCCCTTAAAAATCTAATCAAAATTGCTTTTTACAAAAACTTTTAAGGTGGTACTGCTTTTGACCCACTCACCAATTACAAGTTAATTTTAACTGGTAAAACAAAACTATTACACTAGTGGCAATTATTGAGCCCGTTGCCTAATGATAACATATATGAAATGTCAACTGTCATCTAAATACTGTTGGCAGATAAACTTGCGAACGTGCATCCGCGCAAAAGTGAGTGAATCGATAATCATCGGTTGAGTTATTTAGTGATCAATTGATTTTTGGAGATAAATATTGTTGATTGATTAATATTGCAAAATGAGAACTCGTGTAAGATTTTTTTTTGATAAAATAGAGAATGGGCTATTGGCTTCAATTTCCTACATATGTTCTTTGTAAAATACAACATCTTATAATTAATATTTTTATTGCCTATGTTCTACGTAAAGTACATAGGTGTTTTTTTTTGTATTTTTTATGTTGCTGTAAGTTTGACCAAAAAGGAAATCTCAGAAGCTTTGAATGACTCCAAATTTGATCTTTCTCCAGAAAAATCGAATGAAAACCCCAAGTTTTTCTGACATAGAAACTGTGACCGTAACAAAACTAGTTGTAACAGATGTAAAAAGTTGAGAACTCCTGTTTTTATCACTTTCAGACCATTCATATTTGCAATTAACTTTTTTGTTCTGTCTACCGCCCACAAGAGAACCAGACAGCAGTACATCCTGCGTGCAGGTACGCATGCGTCACCATGGCTGTTGTGAAAGTTCAAAATCACCCGACACTCAACATGTCGCTATTAGATAGAATATAACCAAAACAACCAGCCTTGAATCTGAAATAAATGATTTAATGCAATTAGCATACATTGACAACAACACACAAGAACGGGAAAGGTACCGATTCTATGACCAATATATAGACGAAAAAATGCTTAATACTCGTAATACAGTCTACCGTAGATGGTCCCAAGTCCATTTGAGAAAGGATGAGGGATGCTTTTGCTTCCTAAACCCGCAGCTCCCATAATTCCTCGTCTCAAATCCTATGATTAATGTTAGTATATATTTGCAGGGTCCCACATTGTCTTTACTGAAGCCCTAAGTATGGGACATGAAGTGCCAAAAAACGCCAATAGCTGTATATGTACCAGCAGTTTTGCTACTAAATCTTACATACACCTGATTCGTCGGGAAGTTTTTTTTTGTGGTTGGGAGGTGAATGTCATTTATGTCATTTACGCACAGAGTATGGGACTCCCATGCCCTCAAAAATTCGAGTGGACTACCTACCAAATACCTCCCTTGCCAACCCGAGATTCCAGCCTGGAGCCGTTTTACACATTACTTTGGGCCAAGTTTCGTTTTGTTACGCCGTGAGGCACCTTCAAGCTGAAGAATCCCTCTTCTAGCGGGAGGGGAGAGGGGAAGAGGAATTTACAGAAAAGTGATCCCCCACCCCTAACATCCCTGGCTGCTGCGAGTCCTTTTTACCTTTTAGGACTGGCCGAGCATAATATGCAACTTGATTTCATTTTTCAACCAATTTGAGGATCATCGCGACAATATTATCCGGAGTGAGCTGTCCCATCTCTCTGTAGTAGTTCCTTTGCAACCTGCTCCATTTTATGCACGCAAGAATGTCTGCCAGGCATCATCTTCATCCCACAGACAAAATCGATAATCGGGGGACCATGATTTACCAATCTTATGCAAGTAAAACTGAAAGCACCCATTCTTGCTCAAAAACTGTATTCGACAGAAATCAGTCTCATAATGCTTTTGATTAAACTACGATCTCACATTGGGGATGAGGAATGTAGTCTACCTTCCCTTCGTGCAATTCACACAACACTGCTGTCAATCGTTAAGTGAGGGCTGTCTCTCCTCATGGACAACCATTTCCCTCACATCCTCGTGTTGACTCGGGTAAATAGCCCGGCATTCCCTAGCAAGGAGGGCGATAGATATCAGGATACAATAACTCTCACCACTGAATCAGAAATTATCGGATACGAAGATGCAATCCTCAGTGCTCCTCTTTTCTGTATCTGGGCCAAGCGTTTTAAGTGTATCTCCATACTGAGAGCGTCACCCCATATGTCTACTTCGTACAATAGCACTGACCTTACAGCACTCATCAAGAGGCATCTTCTTGATTAGTTAGGTCCCCTACGTTAGACATGAGTCAACTCAGAGCCGATACTCCCGAAGAAGCCTTCTCAGCCATTGCCTTGATTTTTTCAGAGAAACTCATCTCCAAGTCGATCAGTAGCCCCAGCTACTTCACCGTTGGGATCGATTCGATTAGTATTTCTCCAATACTGATCATCTTTACTCTAGGGACTCTTTTTTTTGTAAAGATGATCACTTTGGTTTTCTCCTGTACTAAACTGAGCCCGCGAGCAATCATCCAGTCTCTCACTCGGTGCATTAGCATAAGTTGCTTAAGTTGCGTATGTTCTACGGTGCGTCCAGAAACCAGAGCCGCAACATCATTTATATAGCTGATCAAGCGCGACTCATCTGGCATCTATAGTTTCAGTGGCCCGTGGTAAGATACATTCCACAGGTCTGGACCAAGAATAGATTCCTGAGTAACACCCGATGTAACTTCAATTCTTTGCTAGCCCTGTGTCGTATCGTAAAGCAGTCTTCGGTCCTTCAGGTCATCCTTAAGAAGCCGCATTGGATATTTGGGAACTTGAAAAGGCTTTTCCAGGGGATCCAGAATATCCACCCATTTAGCAGAGTTGAAGGCGGCCCTAACGTCGAGCGTGACCAGCAGGACGATCCATCGCTTGGTGTGGCTATATGCCTCTGTCTTTTGAACCGCGCTCACTACCTCTGCAATCGCATTAATGAGTCTTCCTTGGATGAGTTTCTCTAGCACCCTCCCAGCAGTATCTAGCATGCATAACGGGCAGTATGCAGACACCGCTTCGGGATTTTTCTCCCCCTTGCTGACCAGTATGAGCCCTACCACCTTCTATCGTTCCGGGAAAACCCCACATTGTAGGCAAGGTTTGAATATGCTGAACAGCAAGTCCGGACAATGGTAATATACAAGTGGCAACACATTATCTGGAACGCCATCTGGACCTGGAGTCTTCCTCGCTTTTAGTGAAAGGACTGCCTCTTCTAGTTGCGGCCGTGTGAAGAGTGGACACTCGAATGCTGTTTCACCATGGACAGCGTCAATATGGCCACAATGGGCGGGAAAGGGTGCCCGCACTTTCTTGTCCATCTTTTTCAAATCATGTATGCAAAGTTTCCATAGGGCACTAAGCTTCCGCATAACTAGCTTGTAGCCAAAGGTTCCATGGATTCTTGTTCATATGGCCGACTAGATCTCGCCAGCAGCAAGCCTTGCTGTTGTTAGTCAATTTGGGAAGGCATTTCTCGGCCAAATTATATGCTCCTACCCAGTTGCATGCTTCATAATGGCTCCATGCCCGTTGAGTCTCACGCCGAAGCTTGTGATAATTCATTTGCTTTTCAGCGATTTTAGTCAACCACTAGTACCCTGAGAGCTTGCCGTGCCGGAGTTTTTGATGCGATATAGAAGTATTGAAAGCAGTTGTAATGATGCTCATAGTTGAGTTCACCATATCTTGAGCTGCCAGGTCGTCCATCCCTTGCGATTCTCCCTGTAGTGGGGTACCTGCTGTGAGGACCTTGACAAACGTCTCGATGTCTATCCTTCCGATGTTCCACTAAATTGTAGACAGGGGAGGTTAGAGAATGAAAGTGAGTCTTCTGTGCTTCACAAAAGAATTGAAAGCCTTAATAATGCCACCGGAATGGACGCTGGGCGATGGACTAGCTCTCCATCATTGGAAAACCCTAAATTGTTTCAAAACCTGTAAAAGAGTCTCAAAACGGATTGCGTCTACGGCAATGATCTCGCAATCAAGAAAATGACTTTGGCAATAGATCTGCAGTATCAGATTATTGAAAAACCCTGGCACTGTTATAGATAACAAACTGGACTGGAAGTGATAATCAAGAGAGGTCACAAACAATGTTCAAAACTGGGAACCCTGCTAGAAAACGAAATTCGGAGTAGCCTTTATTATGAATAGGAGACTTGAATCACACGTGATTTATTTTAAAGCAGTCAATTAAAAAATGTGTAAGACTCTTATATAAAAGCAAAATTCTTCAAAATTTCACTGAAAAACGGCCACATTCCTAATGAAAAAATGGACGAAAAAAAGGAAACGATTACAAATCACCTGGAAAAACTAGTCAACTCATTTCTTAGATACAACGCAAAAATAACTCCGGATGTTTTCAATGCTAAGTTTGGCAATTATCTATTTCATCGGAGAACGATGAAACCAATGACAATGGCCAACGCCTGATTGACTTTGCATGTGCCGGAAGTTTTTTCATATGTTCAATTTTTTCCCCTTATCAATGCATGTATCAAATGACCTGGGTATTGCCGGATGAGAACACACAAAACTAAATTGATCGGCGTCGAGCATACTTGACATTCGTACTTACTGAGGAGCCAATTGGAGCTCGGATCATTACTTGATTATATTGCCCTATTGATGGCGTTTTTAAAAGATATTTTAGTTAAGATCAGCTCTCTACAGAATTTTGATTACGAAAGGCTTCAAACGGTTACTGAGGCAAAATATTACATGGAGACTTTTGACAATTAGCTGGCTCCCATCATATCAGACACGTTGCTAGAAACAAGCAATGAGTTATGGGTGGAAGTGAAAGCGGTAATTGAGGCCATGATACAGATGATCGGGAATCAATATCGGTACAAAAGAAATGATTGGTTGATTATGAGTGCTTCAATGCGTTGGATGGAAAGAATCAGGCAAACCAACATTACTTAAGTAAGAAAACCAGAAAAAAGAGAGAATATTATGATAAACTAAGAATAAGAAATAAAAGACTATGCAAAAGTTTTAAGAGGCATGGATATAAGTCTGGTAGCAACAAAGTAAGACAAGCCTACTATACTGATAACCCTGAAACGATGTTATCAGCACAACACCATGCTCTATTGTCACGAAATCAGCAACATCGACGCTGATTACAACAGAATTAAAGATAGGTAGGCAGTATATTTCAAGAACCTTTTTAATTCTCTACACAGTTCCAGAATATTGGCACCTATAGGTATTCCCAGAGAGCTTCCATTGGCCTGCCAATTCTGGATAAAGTTTGTTTCAGCATCAAAGCGCAAAAGAAAGCTACCCAAAAAGCCATCCAGCATATTTGGCAACAAAAACACATTGCGAACGAGTGGAGAAAATTGATTATATTCTTCATCCACAAAAAAAGTGACAAACTACAGTGTGAAAACTATAAAGGCATATCATTATTTTGTACGTCATACAAAATATTTTCAAAGATCTTGAAAAATAAAATCAGATCATAGACCAACAGTGTTATTGGAGAGTATTAAGGTGACTGTAGAGCAGGTAGATCAACAATAGACCAATTGTTCACAGTCAAGCCAATACTGGAAAAATGCTGAGAGGTCAACATAGATACACACCAAACGAAGTAAGTATACGACAGTAGATAGACTGTAACAAATAATACTTTGTTTTGGCATCCCAGCCAAATCACTCAGTCTCACGAAAATGACAATGATGTCTTCAGTACACATCAAAAACCTGTTTAGCGATGCCTTTGATACAAATATTGGGCTAAAGCAGTGAGATAGCTGGACGCATCGCTATTCAATTTGGCTCTGGAACATGTCAATAGAAAGCTACTTGTCGATACAAGAGGTACGTTACTATACAATTCGAGTCAAGTGGTTGCCTATTGGGGTGACGTCAACATTTTGTCACGGTCGTTAGCAACCGCTAAAGAACTTTTCCTGAAACTCTGCAGCGAAATAAATCTAGAAGGCCACAAATCATTGAGAAGAAAACAAAACTTCTGATGCAGTCAAGAAAAATACCTCAGATACACAAAATATCACACTTGGAGAATGTAATATTGAAAATGTGGGTAAATTGGTATATTTAGGCACCAAAATAATGAGGAGCGGTACTAAAAGTAACGCGATGCCCCGCAAAATACAGCTCGCAAACAAGGAAAACAAAAGTCCAAGTGTACCTTTGCTATGTTATGGGTATGAAAAATGCACCCTAAGCCTAGTTAAACGCATTTTAACTGAACGAAAAAATCGTTCACCGGAAATAAGCATTGACGAGATGATCATCCCTTATACTGGAAAGCACTGCAGCAGTACTGTCCCAACAAACTGAATCAAATTGATCTAAGAGTCTTTGTCCAAACGTCACCAAAAGGTATCGTTTGTGACATGGCAATTTATAGTGGACAAAACTTTTCCTCAGTTGATCAAACAAGAATATAATTTAGGAGGCGCTGTTATTATTCATTTAACAATAACTTTAGTCCTTGGTAATTTATTATTTTTTTGGCAGATTTTTCACTATCCAAAACTTTGCGATGAACTAGTTACGCTTGCCTTGTTACCGAGACTATTATGAAGAATAAAATTTCAAAAACGTGACTATTAACTGAAGGAAAAATGTATGAGAAGAAAGCAAGGGGTACTTGCAAAGTAAAATAAAGGGAGATTAGAAACTCATTGTGACAATAAACCTATACTGTTGCTGCCTACGTTTTGTTTTGATCAAAACATGATTAGTGTAAGCGATGGTCGAAGAAAGATAAAAGATACGTTACAGTGAGAAAGCCTGATGTTGTTAAAAAGCACAACGAAAGCATGGACTAGTACAGGGCTCTAAAAGCTGACAAGTGCATACGAAAGAAAAACATTGGGCAAATGTGACAATATAAACTAAATTGGAGCACCAAACTCATCGATAAAAATGATGAAAAATGAGAATGAGGGTGTAATAGACTATGAGGAATTTGAGCAAAAACACAAAAAGGGTAAAATTATAATGAAGCCCGTTCCTTTTGAAGAAAGTCCCACTAAAGCACCGGGCATTTACTAGCATATCGGACAAAATAATTTCGCTGTAGGTAAAGTGGGATTTATTTATGTTTTACCACCAATAGAAACTGTTTTACAAGGCATGACATTGATAAAAATCTCCCATATGAGTTTAAGAACATCTGCTTCTTTATTTCGATTCTTTAACTTTGTAATTTTGCAAGTAAGTTTTATTTTTATTTGTTTTGATCTATTTAATAAGAATATGTTAATTTTTCTTCTTCTTCTTAGCACTAAAGCTCCTCTCGGGCCTTCGCTTCCTGCAAACAGCGCCTCCAACTGTCTCGGTCCATTGATCGCGTCCTCCAATTCCAAAATCCAAGCAACGATGAATTGTCTTCGTCAACCGAGTCAGACCAGCGTTTCTTCGGTTTCCCCACTGGCCGCCGGCCTTCAGTTTCCCAACGAATACCTTCTTGGGTATCCGTTGCTGTCCATACGATTCATGTGCCCAGCCCATTGCAGCTTCCGCAGTTTCACAATCATTGAGACCTCTAGCTCGTCAGAAATTTCATACAGCTCATGGTTGTATCGAATTCACCATTGGTCCCCGTCTAGCTCGCTCCGATTATTCGCCTCAAGACCCGCCGCTCAAAGGCGTTCAATATATTTGCGGATGCTTGGGTTAGGGTCCATGTTTCACACTCATAACATAACACAGGTCTTATCATAGATTTGTATGCTTGGAGTTTTGTTTTTCTGTGTATGCAGCTGGTCTTCAAGATCGTCAATACTGAATAGAATATTTTATTTGCGAGCTGTATTCTTCGGCGTATTTCATCTCTTTCATTGCCCGTTTTCGTTATTTTGGCACCTAATTACACAAATTTGCTAACATTCTTAATACTGTATTCGCCAAGTGTGATATTTTATGCGTTTGAGGTATTTTTCCTCGACTGCGTCATGAACTTTGTTTTATTTGCGTTGATTTGTAGATCTACTAGTTTTGCTTCGCTGTCAAGTTTCAGGAAGAGTTCTTTGGCAGTTGTTAATGACCGTGACAGAATCTTGATGTCGTCCGTATAGGCCACTACTTGGCTCAACTTGTATAGTAATGTACCTCGCGTATCGACACGTAGCTTCCATATGACGCACTCCAGAGCCAAATTGAATAGCAATGGGGCCAGCCCATCTCCCTGCTTTCGTCCGATATTTGTGTCAAAGGTATCGGTGAGTTGGTTATTTATACGGACTTGAGAGGTTGTCGACGTCATTGTCATTTTGGTAAGACGGGCCAATTTGGCTGGGATGCCAAAACCAAGCATTATTTGATACAGTGCGTTACGATCAATACTGTCGTATGCTTGCTTGAATTCAACGAAAATTTGGTGTACGCCTTTGTTGAACTCCCAGCATTTTTTTCAAGTATCTCTTAATTACAAACCACTCATTCCTCTTGACTCCTAGAGGTGTATATGGCTCTTCGCATCAATCCACTACAACAGACGTGTTTCATTATCACTGTGCCTTTATTTAGATATTTCTCGTATCTTTCGCGTTTTTTTAAGACAAACGTATATAGTTCGAAGCCAAGTTTTCGGTGCTTTTCGGTGGTGTGCTTCTCAGATCACGCGTCAGTGCTTTCTTCGTCTAATAGTATTTTTATACAAGACAAAGACAATATTTACTATTTCTTACAGTCTTGTCAATTATTCAGTGCCACCTGTGAGTGAATTGCCACATTTGATCGAATATTTTGCTGTCTAGTGGATCTCATTTGTACTCAACGGTTGATGCCTGTTCTATCTTTCGAGTAACGTTAATACCCATATCGTTTTATAAACACCTAATTAACCCTAAGCACAAACCTAAATTGTGAAGTATAGTATACTTGCTTAGAATTGGGTTTTAGACACACATCTTAGCGTGAACACCTTATTTATTATTGGCTTAAACCTAAAGTGAGTTTTATTTGTACTTGTAGTATCTAAAGTGAGTAAAACTTTTATGCAAACATTTATTATACATCTCCATACGTGAACATTTAACGTTTTACGAAATGTCGACTTGCGCAGCCCGTAACTGTGTTGATAAAAATAACAAAACCACGTTGGTCACTTGTTACGGCTTCTGTGACATGCCATTTCATGCCAAATGCGTGAAATTGTCAGTTCCCACCGCGGACGTTATTATGAAGAAGAATACAGGAGTCTACTGGTATGGCGATAACTGTCGCAAATATAATATTGCTGCCTACGTCACCCGACTTCAAAAAGCGAAAGCAACTGTCGACACGCTGTCATCCTCCGTTACAAAAATGAACGACATGCTGGCAAATGCAGAAGAGAAATTGCACAACTTCTAGCGGTTGATGATGTGGAACAACAGCCACTTTTGCCTCTGAATCGCAGCCTTTCAAACCCATAACCATTATCGGGTTCGTATGTTAATGTGGATTTCGCCGAGGCTAGAGACTTTTGTAACTCTCCAACTGCCGCATGTGTCCAATCTTCTTCGACAACACGTACGACGAGAAGCAAATCGAACCCGCCAGTCAAAAATGGAAATAATCAATCCATGCCAGTCACTAATCGTCTTGTTCAAAGCGGAATGAACCAAACATCAATTCAACACCATTTGCTTAGCGCCAATTACAATTCAAAGGAGAACCTTCTGCAAGCTCCCAATATTCCGCTAGCAAATGCAGAACAAACGTTTCCTTGCTCATGGAACTCTACACCAATCTTACGTTCTGGTCTCTCGTCAAGAGTGGTGTCACCTTCGCTTCAAATACTTATATCGCATCTTGCTTTTGATACTCCCGTATATGAAATTACAGAGTGTATTGTGACGCAACTAGGTTGCTCTCCGCAGTATTTGCATTGCAAAAAGTTAGCGCGAGATAGCCAAGCAAATCGTATCATGGCTTCATTTAAAATTACGGTTTCATCTGATATGCAGATTTTGCTTAGCTCTGACTTTTGGCCTCCGGGAATTCTTGTGAAACGTTTCGAATGCCAGTCGCGGAAAAATTTTCAGTCGTCCAGCAGACCTCAAGCGAGAACCTAAATAACCATACTTTTAGTAATTACGTTAATTTTTATTATCAAAATGTCAGAGGTACAAGAACAAACCTGGACACAATCAACCTTGCATACCTTCTGGCTAGTGATGACATCATAGGCTTAACCGAAACCTGGCCAAATGACGAGATCGTAGACAAAAAAATCTTTCCTCAACACGTAATTTTGAGATATGACCGGGATCGATCTACTTGCGGTAAACGAGATGGTGGAGGTGTGCTAATAGCTAATAGTTGCATTGTAGACTCGTCAATACTTTTGCTCCGTCACCACCAATCGAAGGCGTAGCAGTTAAAATTTCTCTTCACAACTGTTCACTATTTGTCTTCTGTATTTACATTTCCTGTAGAACTCACTTAAGATCGTATGAAATCCTTTTTAGTGAACTATCGAGCTTTATAATTAATGCCAGCTCCTCCTCGCAGTTTTTAATCTGTGGGGACTTCAATATGCCTCTCGTTAACTGGGATGCAGAAACTAAATCCATTGCTTCTTCTGATGACCTTTCTATAGCCTTATCCTCGCTTTTATCTCTCTGTAGCCTAAAACAATTAAACTATGTAATGAATGCTTCCAAATGCATTCTCGCCCTAATTTTCTCTAACAACCCTGCTGCAGATCCTGTTTTCCCTGCTGCTTCTCCTTATGTTAAGCCAGACCCTCACCATCCTCCTTCAGAGATCCGATTATCATTGGATCCAATACGTGGCAAGCCTACAGAGAAACCAAGTCGATTTAACTTCTTCAAAGCTAACTACGAAGGCTTAGCTGCTGATTTTGATGTCATTAATTGGCAAGCCACCCTCAATCTAGGCAACCCAAACCTCGCAACACAGCAATTCTATGCATTGCTTAATAGCATTATCCCACTACATACATCGACCACACGACTACGCAAAAATCTTCCTTTGTGGTTCACGAGAGAAGTTGAATCTGCTTTGTCCTTTAAGGACTTAGCCAGAAAACGCTACTTACGTTCGAGATCAGAACTGGACCTCTCCGAATTTCGCCACCTACGTACTAATGCAAAAAAAGTGTGTAAATCCATAAAGTTATCTTATTTGACAACAATTGAAGCATCATTTGCTAATAACCCTAAATCCTTCTGATCTTATGTCAACTCTTTAAAAGACTCGCGTCGGCATATCAATGCATTGTCATACCACAACCACTTAGTCTACAATGACCAGGCCATATGCGACATGTTTGCTGACTATTTCTCCGCCGTCTATAGCTCCCCGACCTCTACTTCTGATGAAAACCCGCAATCCACTCCAGACTTAATTGTTGATTTATACACTAACCCCTTAGAGGTTGCTGAGGTAATTCAGTCCCTGAATTCTAGCAGCGCAGTTGGCCCTGATGGAATCCTTACCATTTTTATCAAATCCCTCTCTCCATCCTCATGTATTCCCCTCGCCCATATCTTTAATTCAAGTCTCGAAAAGGGTACTTTTCCAGACGTTTGGAAATGTGCAAATATCCTCCCCATCCATAAAGCGGGTGACCACTACCAGGCCTCTAATTACAGACCCATTTCACTCCTATCGTGCTTTGGAAACATCCTGGAACGCATTGTTCACTGTAAGCTTTTTAATGTTTTGCACCCCAACTTATCTGAAAATCAACATGGATTTGTAAAAGGACGTTCTACCGTAACCAACCTAGGGGAATTTATGAGCACCGTTGCAATCACCCTTGACTTAAGAGGTCAAGTTGATGTGATCTACACTGATTTTGCGAAAGCATTCGATAGTGTGGATCACTTCTTTCCAGGATTCACTTCTTTCTCCTTCATCGTTCCTGCACGGTTATCTGTAATGGATCTTTGTCACACTCTTTTGTCCCAACTTCTGGTGTTCCACAGGGATCAATTTTAAGTCCACTTCTTTTCAACCTCTTTATTAATGATCTCCCAGCTATCTTCACATCCAACCCCCTTCTGTATGCTGATGACCTGACAATATTTCGAGTCATTAATTCAATTCACGATTGCCAAGCTCTTCAGGATGACTTAAACTTTTTGTCCTCTTGTTGTAATAGAAATCGACTTCAACTTAACATATGTAAGTGCTTCTCCATGACTTTTACCAATAAAACTTACCCCATTCAATTTTCATACTCTATAGAAAGCTCAGTTCTCGTTTCGGTTGAGAGTTTCAAGGATTTAGGTGTGACATTTGATTCTCAGTTAAAATTCAATGTTCACGTTTTGGAAATAACCAAGAAAGCTTCTCAGATCGCGGGCTTTGTCCTACGTTGCTCTCATAGATGTTTCAGCTTTCAAACCTGTGTTCGGTTATTCGTCATGTTGGCTCGCCCAATCCTTGAATATGCATGCCAGATATGGTTCCCACATCTTAATTATCTCATGGTGGTGGTTGAATCTGTGCAGCGTAGGTTCTCCCGCACACTTTTCTACAAATACAACATCCCGTATCGCCCTTATGACGATCGCCTGAATTTCCTTAGTCTACCTTCACTGCAGGTAAGGAGGCAATTCCTGGATCAATGCTTCTTATTTAAACTATCGAGAGGCATGTTATCGTCGAAATTATACAACGCCATTAGCATACGTCCCCCTTCTCGCACTAGGTCATCGCGATACTACGCTATACCGTTTGCCAGAACCGTAACTTACAGTCACTCACCGATGGTTCGTATGGTAAGAGACCATCTTAATCTCCAGCTTGGTCCTCCTTCTGGCTCATTTGAATCATTTAAAAACATGCTGCGGAGAGTACTCTACGAGCAATAAATTCTTTTGTCGTTAATTTCAGTCACTACTTAATTGTTAACTTTAGATTAATTCTTACATGATATTTATATTTTAACCTTAACACGTAATCTATTAGTTCTATTTTATAATTGGGATTATTAATTCTGTAAAATAGTGATGCAGTAAATAAATAAATATTTGAGATGTCATAGTGCATCCAATATACTAATAAACGGAAAGCAGCGACTTGTTTTCAGCATTAAGATTAGTAATATGTTAATTAAATATCATTGTTTTTCAGAAAGACAGATAAAAATCCAGTTTTATTTCTCTATTAATTTTTTTTTGTTTTTGACAGTCAGCGAAATGAAGTGGTTAGGGCACTCATCTCGTTAGTCGAAAGTCCCTGGTTCGACTCTCATTAGTGGCAACGAGATTTAGTTTGAGTGATTCTTCGGACGAACTATAAGCCCAATCAGTTATGATAAGTGCTGGTTTAAAAATCAGAACGCAACGCAGCTGGGTGGATGGACACACGGCCAAAGCGTGATAGTGACTGATAATGAGATACTCTGATTTCCTCTAAGGGAAGGCCCGAAAGGAGCTGTAGTGCTCCAATTCAATTCGAATTCAATATAAATTAACTTTTTTTTTTCAGCAATAAGACTTCGTCTAGGTAGGAATCATAAGAGTTTCAAAAAGAAACTCCAAAAAATAACTCTAGACCTCAGCAGACTAAATGTAAATTTCAGTGAATTTAATACTTTACCTAAAATTGGTGCTGAAATCATTGTAAACAGAAGAGGTAAGTAGCTCAGTAATTGTATGATCAAGCACTATGTGAATTACTCGAAGATAGCAATTAATGCCCCAAATAGGTTATTTTGATGAACTCTTCTTTGCTGAGTTTGGGATACCCTTTTGATCCTTTACATGGTAGATAAAAAAAATATAAGAGATATAAATCATCGTCAATCTTTTCTGCGAACAAACTTTATCGTTCTTCAATGTTTTCACCCAATATTTATGTTCTTCCTTAATTCACCACAAATCA
Source organism: Odontomyia ornata (assembly GCA_963969285.1). NCBI lineage: Eukaryota > Metazoa > Arthropoda > Insecta > Diptera > Stratiomyidae > Odontomyia > Odontomyia ornata. The sequence continues at coordinate 353,210,339 of OZ017739.1, read as the reverse complement.
TATGAGCTTTAGGTTTGATAAATAACACCAATCGAAAAAAAAATCTATATCAATACAGCTCTGAAAAGATTCTCAGGGAACCATATTACATTGAGTGCACCAAATATGTTCTACTTCTTATGTACACAATTTTCAACCAACATATCTATTCTAAATATAAGCCACAAATTCATGATTCCGGTAGTTTTTACCATAATAATAACATTGCATGTCCTTTTCGAACTTTTACCACTTCCTGTCAATGTAAATGAGTACGACTGGTTATAATTATTCTCTCGTTAGACTTGCCGTCTATGACGTTAACAACTATTTTCTATTAACATTACTCCGTGTTAATGCATACCAAAGTCATAATAATTCGAGGAGTAGTTTTATTCAATAGGACGTGATGCTAATCATAATTTCACTCTAGTGGAATGGCATAATCAGGATTGAAATAGCTTTTGGCTTACACCGAGCTGGATTTCATGAATCACTTGTGAGAACTAGTTAGGTCTTAATTAAATTGTCAATCTGGAATTTTGTTGGATGATTTTTCTTGATTTATTTTCGTCCTAATTTAGTTCTTGCGAATCCTTTCATTGCTACATCGATTTTAGGCCAAATATGTATATTAATAATCGTCAACGCACTCCAGCTTATTTACTTTTCGAATGGAAACTCTATAAATAGAGCCAAAGGAAAAATATTTTTGAATTCAATTCAACAAACGATTTTTTCAATGAACGTTCAAGTGTATTTATTTCTATTTGGTTTAACATGAGAGGGCGCTGTTAAAAGGAATTTTACCTAGGTTTCAAAGGGAGTAATTCAATCGTTTGAAGCCTACTCGAAATTCAAAAGCAGCATGAGTTATTTAGCAAAAGCATGCGTGTTGGCAATGATGAAAATACAAGAATGAGGGAGTGTTCCGTTGATTTTAGCAATTTACAAACGATTAGGTAAAAGTTTTGTATAGATTTGTATAACGGATTGATTCAAGCGGCTTGAAGGCAAGTTGTTAGAACTATTGTAATTTTTCACGATGCTTTGATCCGAAAAAGAATTCATCTCTACCCGAACAGTGCACTATGCTAAGAGACGTCAAATATGTCAACGAAATTAAGTCATCTTTTAGCTAAAGCTAGAGGAATCTTATAAATTCCTTTTCAGTGCATCAAATGAATTTAAACATGCCAGAAATGAAGTTTTCTTTTAGTAGCAGGTAAATGATATCTTATGGATATTTTGAAGATTCTAAGTTATTATTTAGTTTCAGTTTCAAATGTTAAAGTGAAATACAGAAGGAGAATCTTTTAGAAGCACTGAAATCGAGGAAACACTGGTCTGACTCGATCAACGAAGGCATTACATCGCTGCTCGGATTTTGAAATTGGAGAACGCGGTTGATCGACCGAAACAGTTGGATGTGGTTTTTGCTGATGGCGGGGGCCCAAGAGGGGTGATTGTGCTGCTAAGAAGAAGGTTGTAGCACATACAATGTAGTGTTTAAAATGATGTCAAAAGACCGTTTTGGGCTGCAGCGGTAGACCTCGGTCTTAGCGTGGGAAAAATTAGTGATCAGCTGGAAATGGCCTTGCCTGGTGGCGCGTTAGGGTGCTAGTAGCTAGCGTTGTGGTATTGTGGGGTGGGTTCTTTTCACCAATGCAAAGATCCGCTATAAAAAAATTTCATGCTTACCATATTTGCGACTTGACAATGGGCTACATTTGATCGGTGTCAAAGGCTAAGGTAGCCGATCAAAGGAGATTGCAATAACGAGAATGATGACCTTTCCAACTAGGATTTGCACTCACGAATTACTAGATAAAATTCGGAACGACAGGTGTCGAGGCTGAGGTAGCCTACTAAAAGGATGTGTTTTTCAAAGCAAATGAATAATGGTGCTTTTCAAAAACGAGCGAGACTTAAGAAGATCTCGTCTTTACTGGAGATAATTATGGCCTCCAAGTAAGAGCGGGGCATCCCGGTGGAAACGGTGCACCCGGCTACCCCCTCTCCAATCGGATCAAGATCTATTGTAGATGCAGCCAGAGGTTTCCATTTAGATGAAAAACTCATACAAACATAATTCGCATGAATATTTCCGTCGAATGAAAAACATCAACGTTTCAAATTTATGTTATAGTCTTATATGATGGAATTACATAATACTATAACATTAGTAAGAACGCATGTGGAAGGCTACTCTGCCCTGCGAGAGCACATGCATCGCAAAAGGAACGGATGAGCTCACCCGATGGCTAGCTCATGAGTGGAGGGGCCAGTCAACGTGGCGGGTCCCATACCTGGTTAAGGTTTCATATGAATGAAAAGACCGATGTTTTTGTGTTTCAGCAATTCAGTTTTTTATTAGTCATGGGTTATAAAGTACTTTTAACTTATTCATTGAGTATTGTAGTGGAGGTAAAAACCTATGATTTATAACCGAGATGCCAAAGAAAGACTTTTAAGAAATATTAGTAAATGTCTACCAAATAATATTCAATATTAATTACAGCATTTGTTTTATTTATTTTTTTTTTTCCTCTCTGCTTTATTTTTTTCCTGATTTCAATAAGATTAATGTTGTTGATATTTTGTTTTCAAACAGAATAAATATAAACTGATAATAAGGGGCTTAGCAAATAAATTGTGAATTTTTCTGGAAATGAAACCATACACTACCAGAACAAAGTTACACTGAAGATGAGATTCCATAATTAGAGATGTATAAAAAAATACAAATAAAATAAACCATTTGACTTCCTCTTTATAACAAATGTCATTGAAAACTTGATATCCTCAATTAAAGTAAGAATAATCCTTAGACTAAATTTGGCTCTTTTGAATTTTTGACATGAAAAAGAAAAATAGAAGGGTACTTGCCCAGTCCTCCTCCGACGAGCGCTTGTGTTTGGGGTGGGTAAGGAATGTAAACATTAAAAATTCTCTACGTTTCACATGGGAAAAGGTTTCTGCCGAACGAAACATTCCATCGTGGCTGGCATTTACATATTTACCAATATACGGGCGTTCAATTTCAGATGGCAAAAAACTTTTAGAGAAAAAATAAGAAAACCGACTTCGAAATACCCTAAAAAGGATGAAATAAATTTTATGGAAGCGGTGCCGTATCATATTTTCCCCATTCTTTTGTGATGGTGCAGATGTTGGAAGTATTTATGTTGAAATGGGGAAATTGATTTGGCACCGCTTCCATAAAATTTATTTCATCCTTTTTAGGGCATTTCGAAGTCGGATTTCTTTTTTTTTCTAAAATTTTTTTATTTCACCCTTTTTAGTGGCAAATTTTTTCATTTCAAAAATTTAAAAACTCAATTTCTTGAATACATTGTATCATGTACTCGTATTTTAAAATATAATTTTTTACTGCAATGCAAAAACCACTACGGCTAAAATCTGCAGCGTTCATTGGAATCGAATTTAATTCTGGTACATTTAATACATGATCTCATCAACGTCTTCATTAAAATCCAATATGGATTGTAGCTTTGAGAAATTTTCGAATTTCGTACTTTGCCTTTTTATCGTTCAACTTTTTTCGACTTTTGAGCGGTCGCCATTACGTTTCAAATTGTTCCACTTTGGATTTTTTATTCTGAGCTTTATCACACAATTGAATAAATTCTTGTACCAGTTTTGGTACAATCCGGAGCCATACTATGGTCAGAACAGAAATATTTCTGAAAATTTGGCGAAAATCGAAGCAAGTGGCGACCTTCAGGCACACATTTTTAGGGTTTTGTAAGATAATTTTACAAAACCCTTCTAAAATCGCGTCCTGTCTGTCCGTCTGTCCGTCTGTCTGTCTGTCCGTCCGTCCGTCCGTCCGTCCGTGTGTCACAGCAGTTTTTCTCGGAAACTACTTAAGCTAAAAACATCAAATTTTGTGTGTAGGTGTAAAGTGGTGATCTCTTCAAAGTTCAAATATAAAAAAATTTTATAAGGCATTTAAGGGGGGTCTCCCCATATAGAGGAGTGACCCCCCGAAAAAAAAATTTCATTGAAGGTGGCCGATATGGGTATCAAATGAAAGGTCTCGATGAAAACTTTTCAAAACAGGTCTTAGTTTGGCAAAATTTGCTTCGAGGGGCGCACAGGGAGGGGAAATACACGAAAAATTTGTGTCCCCCCCCCCCCCCCCTCGCGATTGGACACCTGTGATCCGAAAAATATGAAAAAAATCAAGAATGTAGGTCTTGATGAGTACAACAACAACAAATACGTGAGAAGTCGCAATTCACTCAACTTTGTTAGTAATAGTATGATTTATCGATTTTATGTTTTCTTGAATAAAATCTTAACGATGCCGTTAAATTCAATGAAATTCAGTACACAGATGACTACTATTTATAAGATTAATCTATTCTGAAAGTTTCATAAAGATTGCATCATATTTAGCGAAGTTATAGCGGTTTCAAATTTCCTGTATTACTATGGAACAATATGCGCTGCATTTATTACTATGGCAACATCTGGCTATGGAACAACACGCGCTTTTTACCGACTCAGACACTACAGTTTTGCTAGGATTTGCATGAAAATTTCAGGAACGATAGGTGTCATGTATATCTTAGAGAATCGGTTGAGCTGGTGGTATCAGTAATCGTAAAACAAGAAAGTGGCTGTTTTAAATGCGAAGATTGAATAATTTTGAGTTATTTTGCCCCAACTTCAACGTTTAAGGTGCATGCTTTTAACACTTGATTCAACTTAATTAATGACTGAAGATGAGTACCTACGATTAATACTCGTTAGTGAAACAAGTTGAGGAGGCAGGAGAGAGCTCCTAGCAAAAGGGCTTTGTAACCATTCTAGGATTCGAAAAAATAGGCCATGAATCGATGATAACAGTACAGGGGAATGGCCGCTGAAAAAAAAAAAATGTCATCGAAGGTAGCCGATATGAATATCAAATGAAAGTTTTTTATAAGAGCTTTTCAAAACAGTACTTAAACTGACAATTTTTCCTTCACAAAGGCAAAAAATACCCTAGAAGTCGAAATTCGATCAACTTTGTTAATAATTGTACATTTTATAAATTTTGCTTTTTTGTCTATAAAATCATGATGGGACCCTTAAATTTCCAAAAATCTATAATTTAAGTTTTCTAAAAGTAATTGTATATGGTTCGAAAATTTCACAATAATTGAACAATAAACAGCTAAGTTACAGCCGATTGAATATTTAACAATAACAGCAACATTAACACGTGATACTAGGGAGATACACGTTTGCAACGGACCTAGACACTACAAATATGTAGGAATTTGGATAAACATTTTAGAAATGGTTTGTAATATCCATGTACTAACATGACTAATCAAGCGACGGGGTCAAACCATTTGAAACAAAATGGTGGCGAGTTTAAAATCATAATAACCATAATAATTATTCGAACTCAATTTATAGAATCTATATACTAGTCAAGTTTTGATATGCAGAATATATTGTTTGACTTACTAATTGTTTTACAATACCCTTCTGGCGGGAGCATCCTCCTGCTACTTAAACTTGTTTCTTCTTTTCTAGGTATCCCGATCTCATGGTGAATGTAAGCTTGTAGTCTTGCGGGTTCTGCGTCTTTTGGGGCTGGATATCATAAGCATCGTAACAGTCGCCTAAAAACGATAGCACCGAGTAGCTATCGAAATCATCACGTTCGAAATAGTGACTCTAACAATCTAAGCAATGACAACTATCCCAAAGTGTACATGTAAGTCCTAACAGTTCAGCAGCCTCTTAACACAACTTGACTTTTGATTGCTACTATCACCTGCGCTTTTATTCTTCTACTTCTTCTTCGTAGCACTACAGCCCCTCTCGGGCCTTCGCTTAGAGATAGTTAGAGTATCGCATTTTCATGACCGTATTGATTTTTTCGGAAGTAGGTTTGGTCAGTACCATGCTCCCGTGTGCTTGCTCAGCTATGATATGATCTGATTAAATCAGTACATATCACCACTGATGAACACTCGTAGTCCGTCCGAAAAATCTTCTGAACTAAATCACGTGGCTCCCAACGAGATTTGAACCTGGGACCTTCAGCTTATGGGTTCATGCTCTAACCACTAGGCCACACGCTTTTATTACATTCTCCATTGTTGTTATTATTATTACTATCGTTGTTATTGTTATTGCTACTCTGGCTGATGGTGTTGTTAGTGTTGTTGATCATTACGCCTTGTTCCTCATACGGCTGTTCCTTTCGCAGTTCGTTATAGTCAGATTTCCTATACTTGTCGACTTTTTCCACTTCTCTTCCTCAAGATACTAAGAACTTTGTCTTCTTAGCAATTACCGCTGACTTTAAGTTGAACGCTTTCTTTGATGATTACGCTATTTTCGTGGTCGTCCCTGTCGCCACCGCAGTTGGTGACGTCACATTTGAAGATTTTGCAGATGGAATTTGCTCCTGCTGCATTTCGTAGGGTGAGAGGTGAAAAGGATGCTCGTGATGGAGATTGGGGATGAAGTGTTTGTTGGGACTATAGTGAAACCATTAAGGAATACTACGAATGGATACTGACGCCATCATTATCGTCGAAGATGTCCTTCCTGTAACGGATTTGTGCGGCGCTCCAGTAATGTGGTTACTAGTCACTAGAGTAGCAGAGGAGATTCTGCAAACGTTACTCGTATTGCTGTAGTTATTGTTCGTGTAGTTTGGCGGTGTATTTCGTAGTGACGTGCCCGAAGGCTCCATTTTTTGCTCGCAGAATGTATTGTTGATAGTGGATGCTCCAAAGAGGTTAAGGCGACCGAATTCCCCATAAGCGTAATTCGTATTTAGCACGTAAAATAGCATTATTTTTGCATTCAAACAGCATGTCGTCCATGTCACTGGCATTCATAAATGGTGTCTCACTAAATTTTTGTCCTCCAAGCGATTTTTGTTGTAGTTGCTGCGATGAATTTCCTCATCTTGTCGGTTCCTACGATGATTTCTTCCTCACGCATCCTTTTGACTCGTTCTTTCCGTGGTTCTTGATCATAGATGATGTCGTTGTGGAGCAACCGTGCACAGACGGGAGTGGTATCGTCAATTTCATCGAGCCTAACTAATCTAAGTTGAGCTGCATTAATCTAACTTGAGGAAATGAAAATCTACTCTACTGTAACCATTAAAATTAGAGTTTATTCTTATTTCTAACTTTAATAGAACTATGTGCAATACATGGTGAAGTTTTCTCAATTTGGCATGAGGATGCATCCTTTGTACCACGTTTCCCGGAGGTGGTATTTAACTGGTGGTTAAGTTGGCTATCTTCTCAAATTCCCCGTAACACGTCATCTAATTTCAATTGTAAATTTGAATATTTTTATTTAATGGCAATAGCGTTTTTCGAGCAGTTTGTCTGGGCCACTGCTCGATTACAACATCGTCATGGCCCTAGACATTCACAGCCCACAAAAAGAGTGGGGCACACAGAAGTCAGTCGGATTCCCTCGCACCCTTCGCAACCAGATCAAAGGATTAAACAATTGAAAGTATCAAGAGAGTGCTCCTGCTAGAAAGATATCGCGAAACAGTTTGAAATTCAAATAACATCTTCTGAATACCAAAACTAGGCCCAAACGTATGGTTACTATGTTTCGAGTAGGCACGATAGCATATCACTGCTACAAAATATTTCTAAAATGTTCATCAAAGTCCTGACGCATCTGTAGTGTTTGTGGCTTTTGCGAACATGTACTTATACAGTATCGCATATGATTATTACTGTAATCGCTTTTCAATTTTATAGATGTAACTATAAAATCGAATTTATAGATGTAAACATAAAATTCGAAAAATGGACTAAAATTAACAAATTTAATAAAGTTTTGACTTTTGAGGTATTTTTTGCCCTTGTACTCATAAAAACCTACTTTCTCGATTCTTTTCAAATTTTTCTGTCCAAAGATATTCAATGGCAAGAAGGGGACACCAATTTTTCGTAGATTTTCCCTCACTAAGCACCACTCCATACAAATACTTATAGTTTAGGACCTGTTTTGAAAAGTTCTTATGAATATATTGCACTTGATACCCATATTGGCTACCTTTGGTAAAAACAGTTTTTAAGAGTCACTCCTCTATACGTGGAGCCCCCCTTAAAAACCTTGAAATTTTTTGTACTTCAACTTTTGAGAGGGCTCCACTTTTGACCTACGTACAAAATTTCATTTCTTTAGGTTATGTAGTTTGCGAGAAAACTTGCTGTGATGCACGGGCGGACAAACGGACAGACAGATGGACAGTTCGCGATTTTAGTAGAGAAGTAAAAAATTTTTAACAATATCCTAAAAATGATGACTTGGCCGTATTAAGAGTGGAAGGCGAATCATCCCTGGCAAGAGCGCCTGAAACAAGCGGAGAGGAAGCCACACCCGATGAATAGCTCATTTTAGTGGAAGAGCCCGCGAACATTCTGGGTCCCATAACCGTACAAAAGAAAAGGAGAAGACAGAAAAATTTTTTTCCTTAAAAATAATTTTTTTATTATTTTGTAAATTCAGAAAAAATGGTTTACACCTTTTTATAGGTCTAAATTTTGAAATATCACATTAACATTCGACAAAATTCGGTAGTTTAAATTAAAGCTTCTCTTTATTCCTTTTTATAATTGTAAATGTAAACTAAATAGTGACAACAAGTGGTAAAGAGTGTAAAATAAACATGAAATTGTTCGCACCCTGCTGCTATTTACTTTGGCGAAAACAACAATAAATAAATGATCGCGAATAAAATATAAAGGGTGAAACAATATTAATAAAATAAAAATAACAACAAGGAAATTTACAAATGTTGTCTTCCAGCTGCTGCCGCAATACACTTTAATTTCTTTTTTCGCCCATATATAAGGCTTTTTATTAAGGAAATAACGATTTTGCACCTTTATATGAACGCACTCTTAAACTTTTTATTGAATTGTCAATGTCAAAACGTTAACCAGTGTCACAATTTTTTTCATGGGAAAGTTTAGAACCAGCAACGTTTGGAAATTATCAAAAACTACAACCGAAATTTTCAGCTGCTGCTCAAAACTTTAAGAGCACTTACTCCTATTTTCAGCCGTAAAAATCGTCCCACCCGACAGGCTGAGCGTGCTATAGTGGATAATTTCGAGTCAAAATTTCCACTTTAGACGTTATGGAGCCAAAAATACGTCGTACCACTTGAAACGAAAGAAATAACGCAGCTGTAAGAGCACCGATTCAAAATGAGCCAAATCAGTCGATTTTACGTTGTTCTCAAGAATTGGGCATTGCTCAAATGACACTGTGGCATATTTTGTGAAAAAATCTTGGCCTACATGGTCGCCAGATCAAATTGACTCAAGAACTGAAGCCAATCGCTCGTTCAAAACGCCGGATTTGCTCCAATTAGGCTCTGGGAAAACTTGAAGAAAATGAAGAATTTCACCGAAAAATCATCCTCAGTGATGAAGCTGATTTCTGGCTCAATGGCTTTGTTAATAAGCAAAATATGCATCATATATCAGTAACAAACTCACTTGCACTTCTTGAGATGCCATTGATCTGCAAAAAATTACTGATTGTTGCGGTTTGCATGCCGGAGGCTTGATTGGGCTGTATTTTTTCGTGGATGAAAATGACCGTCATGTTAACGTAAATGGAGAGCACTATCGTGTCATGTTGGAAGATTATTTGTGGCTGAAATCGGATGAACTTGATATCAACAATATGTGGTTTTAACAAAATGTTGCCACAAGCCACACAGCACGCCTCACAATCGATTTATTGAAAGGTAAATTGGTGATAACATCAACAAATGGTTTAGTTGAATGGCGGTCTCGGTCATGCGATTTAACGCCATTGGATTTATTTTTATGAAGTTATATTAAGGCACTGGTCGACTCCAACAAGCCAGAAGCTTCAGACGAGCTCAAAGACAACATCCAACGTGAAATTGCCAACGTTCCAGTCGAAATGTATGCCAGACAGATGAAAAATTGGGTCCAAAGAATCGACCGCTGTGAACGGGCGTGTGGTAGTCATATGACCAAAATTGAATTTAATTCATAAAATTCAATGCTTTGCCAGAGCTCGTTTACGTTTAGTTTTAATATCGATCCCGTCATCGCTAGAGGGATCAACAACATCTTGAAGAACGGAAGTAAGTTCGCGTTAGGTCTTTCAATTTAGTTAACGGTTGCGCAATCAAGGACCTCTACAGCAAGAAATTTGCATTTATCAAACCTCATCGTCAGCCCATGCCATTTTTTACATGACCTTAGGCCGCTTTCTATGTTCATGTAGGGTGAAATTATGTGATCCAGATATGCTAACGCTTCTCCACATTTTATCTGAGAAACAATTTTGTTTATCAAATTCTGAAAAACACCCGGTGCATTATCGAATCCAAATGGCATTCTATTGTACTCATAATGCCCATTACGCGTGACAAATGCGGTATATGATTTCGACTCTTCGGTTAACTCAATTTGATGGTATCCGATTCGGAAGTCTAAGGCCGTAAAATATTTATGATCGGCCAACTGAACAAATTTGTCTTCGAGATTCAGCATTGTAAATGGTTGTTTAATAGTGGTGCTTATGGCGCTTATGGTGGTACATAAGCGGCTCTTTCCATTTTTTTTCTCGACAAGTACAATCGGTGATGCACAGGCAGAATCGGACGGTTGTATTATATTTGAATCCGGAAATTCAGCGGTAAAATTATCCACCATCTGCAATTTGAAATATATAATGTGGTAGGGCTTCGACACAATTGGCTGATTTGACTTGAGCAAAATATTCATTTTAGTCGTTGAATATTTTCCAAGCTCGAAAATATTTTTTGCGAATCTCGTTTAAAATTGTGTCAATAGTCGCTCTTACTGATGGCGTTCATCAACAGTCAGGGAAGAACCCATTTTTAAAATCTTCTCGCCTTCCAGTCAACATTGTTCACCACGAATGACCAAACAGACACCAGGACGACACAAAATACCATGTCCCAACAAAACACCGTGCTCCAATTGTTAATCATCATCATGCAGCAACACGAGATTGTACAGCTGTTCATCAATATCTACACTAGTCGCGCATTTATTGGTACAATTATAATCACTCCCAGCGAATCCATTAATTTTGACATTGCACGCTAGAATATCTTCAACTTCCTTAGCTAATGACGCCCAGATTAATGTCTTGAATATGCCTGAATCCACAAAGGCGGGAATTTCCCGATCTTGGATGGTGATTATTTTCACGATTTCATTAGGCGAAACGCTTGACTAGATTTTGTAGGTTTTTAGATTTTGTGGGTTACATGTCATCTTGGTACAATCGCTGATTTTCTGATTTGTACGGTGGTATGTTGAGCATTTTTCATCACGTTGCGGTTTCTGACAATCAATAGAAATATATATACAGACTGGCTTAAAATAGTTGAAACACACGACTTTGTTTTGTTTGTTCGGTGGCGGTTCCGTCTTGGGACTATAAGCATGCGTTTCAATCGGCCGTGGTTTCGATTGCATTGGTCTTTTTTTATCGGCATAGTGTTGAATTGCTGATAGCAATGCATGCCAGAAATTTATTTGTTGTGTCGACGCAATTCTTCCAAAATCGGATCGTTGCAACCATAAATCACGTGTTTTATAATTGCCTCCTCTAGCAGACACGCTTTTCGGCCGAGCGACAGAGCCTTATAATAGAACTCCTCCATTGGTTCCGATAATCCTTATTAGTTGAGATCATTCTAAAATAATTGTTGGCAACATTCGTTGTGGATGGAAAATCAGTTAAAAATTTCCCGATAAAATCCGACAGCAAATTGGCAACATGTCAACCGACGATTTTGCAAGGCCCTTTAATTTGGAAAACATGGCCAACAAAACAGTTCCATCGGTCCATCTATATGCTTCTTTTAATTGTGACACACGATCCACAAACTGTTCAGACGTAAATGACCTGGCAGCAAACGGATGAAACTCCAGCAATACATCAACAATGTCCGTGCGGTCGCGGTTACATGTTTGTTTATGGTATTTGGCTGATATGAATTTGCACGCGTTGGAGGAATAAACAAATGATGATTGAACGGAGCGGTGACATATGTTACGTGCGTATGAATAGGCGCAAAGCTATTCTGTACCGGTGCATACATACCTAACCCTTGGAAAACAGCTAATAATCCCTAACCCTTGGATAACAGCTTATTAGCTAACTAAGAGACTTACTACTAGTTTAACTTTCAATTATCGACATTTTATTATTCTTTTTAATTTAAATATTGCTGTGATTATTCTATGCGTTCCATTTTGTTATTGGATTATTTAGTCTTTAAGATGGAATAAATAAATAAATACAAATCGGCACTGCATATAACGGTGGTACTGTCACAATCACAGACGATGGCTATGAGCTCTATTGCATCATCACGTTTGATGGGGACGGTAGGAACAAGCTCGTTGGAATCATCACGTTTGATGCGGCCAGTGGTGTGGGTACTGCAGCGAGTGATACTTGTTGGCATGTTTATGTTGGTGAGGAACGAGTTTCTTCTGCTGAGAGTGTGGATTCAGAACGTAAGAGTTCTGACAACATTTCAACTTGTTGCAACAATATCGACACTTCTTTATGGACCACAACAATTTCATCTTCATTTTTCGATTCTACGTCTGGTAACTCGAATCGTCACTTTAATTCTGCTTCCCGACCACTAATGCGCAATCTCCAAGTGGTCGACACTTCACGCAATTCTTTGTTTGACAATTCCGCAATTGATTTTATGGGATTTTTCAGGCATTATACTACTATCAGAATACCAAAAACAAAAGTAAAGAGAGTATAGAACGACGTCTATGAACTGTATGTGATATCAATCGTCTCTATTTTTAAAGTTAAATTCACAAACAGCAATTATTTATATCTATCGTAAACGGCGGTGGTCACAACTTTGAACGTTTCGGTCCGCGGATAGTCGACGACAGACTTCAGTATACAAACAAAATGACATCCTTGGTTAGATGAACAGGTATGTGTGTTTATGGTATTTAACAGGCGGGATGGTCTAACCTGACAAATATTAAAGGATAGCCATAAGAAGTATTGGTTCTGAAACATAAAATTTTCAAAGTCACAAGCACAATCCGTGTGCCCGGAGGGTCTGTCGTCGTTCACGGCTTAAAACCAACTCCCGAGTACCCGATAAATCGCAAAGCAAGTCGTCTGCTCGTTTTTCATTCCCAAAATCCCTATTTTTTTTTTGGGGGGGGGAGAATCTGGTACACTTTGGGAGTTCCTCGTCACTCTTCCATAGCCCATACATCCACTCGTAAGAAACATGACACCGAATCACTACACTGATTCATTTGTGCCTCTTCATGATTAAACATTCGAGTAAACAAATGAATTTGTGAACACAAATTGTTTCAGGTCCGACTTCGAAACTTGTCTATCGCCACAAAGTTTCCATGTTTTTTTGTAATAGGGAGGTGAAGAGTATGGGACAACACCTCCCATTCAAACCTGAGAACCTAGCCTGGAACCGTTAGACACATTACTTCGGACCAGGCCTCGTTTTGTTATGCCGTGAGGCGCCTTCAACCTGGGCGATCCCTCTTCTAGCACGAGGGGAGTGGAGAAAAGGAGGTGCTAGACAAGTGATCCCCCAGCCCCAACACCCCGGCTGCTGTGAGCAACTTTTATCTTTTAGGACTGCCCGAACACAATGTGCCACCTGGTTCCATTTGTCAACCGATTCAAGCATCACAGCGACTTTATTATCCGGGATAAGCTCTCCTGTCTCCCTGTAGAGGTCTTTTCTCAGTTTTTCCCATTTTGTGCACGTAAAAAATGTGTGGCAGGCATTGTCCTCCTCTCCTGAGCAATACTGACTATCGGGAGACCATGACTGACCAATCTTGTGCAGGTAAGACTGAAAACACCCATGCCTGCTCAAAACTTGCATCAGATAGAAGCCAGTCCCCCCATGCCAATTTGGGCATGGTCTCATATCCGGGTTGAGGCACGCAGTCCTCCTTCCCTTTGTGCAATTCACCTAAGACTGCTGCCAATCATTGAGTGAGCGCTGTCTCTCTTCGCGGACAACCATCTCTGTCTTATCCTCGTTTCGACGACGTTAAATAGCGCAGAGCTCTCTAGCAAGGAGACCGACAGATATCACGCCTACGATTATCTTCACCGCCACATCAGAGACTATTGGATACGAAGATGCAATGCTCAGTACTCCTCTTCTGTGTACCTGTGCCAAGCGTTTTCGGTACACCTCCTTACTGAGAGCATCACCCCACGCTTTTGCTCCATACAGTAGCACTGAGCTAACAGCACTCATCAAAAGGCGTCTTCTTAATGGGGTGGGTCCCCCTTCGTTTGCCACAATTTGACTCAGACCCGATACTCCCGAAGAAGCCTTCTCAGCCGTTGCTCTGATTTGCTCAGGGAAACACATTTTTGAGTCGATCAGTAGACCCAGGCACTTCACCACTGGTTTCGATTAGATTTGTATGTCTCCAATACTGATCATCCTTACTCTAGGGATTCTCCTTTTTATCAAGGTGACCACTTCAGTTTTCTCCAGTGCTAAACTGTACCCGCGAGCAGTCATCCAGTCTCTCCTTCGGCGCATTAGCATACCTGGCCTAGGTTGCGCTTGTTCAACGGTGTATCCAGTGGCAGACTTTGGTCCTTGAGGTAGTCCCTCGAAAGCCACATTAGATATTCTGGAACATAAGAAGAGTTTTGCAGCGTATCCAGGATATCCACCCACGTAGCGGAGTTGAAGGCGTTCCTGACGTCAAGTGTCACCAAAAGGACGATTCGCCGCTTGATGCGACTATATGTCTCTACCTTTTGGACCGAGCTCATCACCTCTGCAATCGCATCGATAGCAGAACGTCCTGCTCCAAAGCCGTACTGCCGAGGAGATAGGTCCCCAGCAGCACGAATCACGTCAGTGAGTCTTCCCTTGATGAGTTTCTCTAGCATTTTCCCAGCCGTGTCTAGCATGCATAACGGGCGGTATGTAGACGGCGATCCCGGGCTTCCCTTCTCCTTGCTGATCAGCAGGAGGCATGCTTTAAATAGACACCCAAGGCCATTCGCATCAATTTACTACGTAAACGATGGTTTTTATTTGTTGTATTGCAATGGGTTGAATGTTTTTTTCTTCGCACTTGATTTATATTTTATTTGTGTTTCAAGTAAATTTAATTTGCTATTTGCAGCACTACAGTTTCACAATGCGTCCTTATAATTCATCCAGTCTCACAAATTCTTCTATGGATTTAAGTATTTACATTTGATACGGTATTCGATATTTGTTAAGAATAGTTGCTGTTAAGCATCTTCAATTGATGAAATTCATTGTTGCGATCCTATTATGCGGGTTGCAGGCTATAATGTTGCCTACAAACGACACAAAAATAATTCTGGGCGATTTTAACGCTAAGGTTGGCAATGAGCTATCTCATCGTGGAACGACTGGAGGATATAGCCTCCACGATAAAACAAATGACAACGGCCAGCGCCTGATTGACTTTGCATGTGGCAGAAGTCTAGTCATACGTTTGACTTGCTTCCCACATCGATACATTCAATAATTTACGTGGGTATTACCGGAGGGCAACACACAAAACCAGATCGCTCATGTTCTGATCAAACAACGTTGGGCCTTGAGCATGCTTGACGTCCGTACATACCGAGGAGCCAATTGTAACTCAGATCTTTACTTGATCAAATTAGCCTATCGATGTTGTATGTCAAAGGCATACTCGGCAAAGACCAGCCCGCTGCAAAAATTTGACATCAAAAGGCTCCAAACGTCGTCTGTGGCCGAAAAATTTCATGGGGACCCTCGATAACCAGCTGGCTCCCATCTTATCAGACGCATCGTCAAAGACGAGCAACGAGCTCTGGATGGAAGCGAAAGTGGCTATTCAGACCGTGGTAGAACAGCCGATCGGACATCAAGCCCGGTGCAAGAGGAATTATTGGTTCGATGATGAGTGCCAGAACACGTTAGACGAAAAGAATCAGCCGAACAAAGAATACGTAGGTAGGAAAACCAGGACGAAGGGAGAACACAATGAAAATCTCAGAAAAGAAGCGAATAAGATAATTAGGATTAAGAAAAGTAAATACTATGACGACCAATTGAGAAGTACAGATGTAAGTTGAGCGAGCAACAATACAAGGCAAGCATACAAAGTAGTGAAAAGCCTGAAACGTGATTTCCAGCCCAAAACCACGCTCTGTCGTGATGACATCGGCAATATCATCGCTGATGAAACCAAGATTAAGGAAAGATGGGCATCATATATCAAGAACCTTCTTAAACCTCCGCACAGCTCTAGAATATTGGAGCCTATAGATGTCTGCGAAGAGCTTCCATTGGCCCCACCAACTCTGGGTGAAGTTTGTTCCACCATCAAAGCTCCAAAGAATAATAAAGCGCCGGGCATCGATGAGATTCCAGTGGAGGTCATCAAATATGGTGGCAGTAGTGTTCATCAAGCTATTCACAAAAATCCAGGACATTTGGCAACAAGAACATATGCCAAAAGAGTAGAGCCAATCAATTATATTCCCTATCCACAAAAAAGGTGACAAGCTGCAGTGCGAAAATTATAGAGGTATATCACTGCATTTTCAAGGACCTTAGATAATAAAATCGGATCATACGCCAACAGTATTATTGGGGAATATCAAGGGGGTTTTAGAGCAGGCAGATCAACGATATACCAATTGTTTACAGTTAAGCAGGTACTTGAAAAGTGCTGGGAGTCCAACATAGACGTTCACCAAATTTTCGTTGACTTCAAGCAAGCATACGACAGTATTGATCATAACGTACTGTACCAAATAATGCTTGGCTTTGGCATCCCAGCCAAATTAATCCGTCTTACCGAAATGACATTGACGCCTAAGTCCGCATCAATAAAAAACTCACCGATGCCTTTGACCCAAATATCAGACTAAAGCAGGGAGATGGGCTCTAAAGTACGTCATAAGGAAGCTAGCTGTCGATTACCTCAAGTACACAAAATATCACACTTGGCGAATATAGTATCGAAAATGTTAGCGAATTTGTGTAATTAGGCGCCAAAATAACGAAAACGAGCAGTGAAAGAGACGAAATACGCTGAAGAATACAGCTCGCAAATAAAATATTTTATTCAGTTTTGACGATCTTGAAGACCAGCTGCATACACAGGAAAACAAACCTCGAAGTATACAAATCTGTGATAAGACCTGCGTTATATATTACTATGGTTGTGAAACATGGGCCCCAACCCAAGCATCCGCAAATATATTGAACGCCTTTGAGCGACGGGTCCTGAGGCGTATAATCGGAGCGAAGCTAGACGGGAACCAATGGCGAATTCGATACAACCATGAGCTGTATGAAATTTTTGACGAGCCCGAGGTCTCCACGATTATAATGCCGGAGACACACTATTGTGCTGTGTTGTGGTGTGTTGTGTCGTGGCGTCAGATGGAGTGTGCACACTAATCTGTTGTATTTTGGCGCTGCATTGTAAGTTGTTAGTTTGAGTACAGTGTGTGGGTTTTTGTTCCTCAGGCACTTTTTCAATATTGAATCCCTGTCTTCTTTTTAGTTTTTATTTAACTTTTAGCAGTTTTAATCTGCCTTTGCAGTATTCATATGGACATTATATTTTCGTCGGACTCGGATAGTGATTTTGATGAAGATCTTGAATTTCTCTTACAAATGACCCTTCTTGAGAAAAAAAGAAAAGAAGATACTGAGTTCACCCTATAAACAGACGGAGACAGCAAAAAAGTGAGTTTCATTATCTAGTTAAAGAACTAGAAAGTCACGAAGAGAAATTCCATGAATACTTCAGAATGAACAAAACTCAATTTGAGGAAATTCATTCACTGATTGAAGGAGACATTAAAAACAATAGATACAAAGTTTCGCAAACCAATAGGAACTAGAGAAAGACTTACGTTATGTTTAAGGTAAGTTTGCTTTATTTAAAAATTAAATTGAAACATTCAAATCAAGTATTATTTCACATTATTTTTCGAATATGATTGGGAAAGAAACTATTCATTTTCAAAAATTATAAGAATAACTAATTTTAGTTACTTCTATTATTGAAAATCGATTTTCTCATAATATGTTTTTATGTTTGAGTTTGATGTTGTTAACGGAACGTCTAATGAAAATTGAGTGTTTGGAGTTGACTGGCTGTTTGTTGGTGGCGGAAAGTCTGCTGGAGCTTCGATGTTTATGGAGAGCGGATCCTGTGGAGCTGACTGGATTATTTGTTCCGACAAAATGCTAATGTTTTCCTTGTCTTCCAATTGCTGTATTTCGGCTTGGGAGATAGCGGTGTGCAAATTCAATTTAATTTTAGTTTGTTCCAATTTTGGCAGCTTTTTAACTGCCTTACTCATATTCAGGAAGAATAAGTCGGTTTCATCAATAGCTTGTTTTACGTGAAGTTTTTCATGTCTTAATTCACGGGAGGATTTCTTCTAATTTGTTTTTTTTTTTGGTTCTTCACTGGAAAAACTGTTCAAAAAGATTCATAACTACAAGTAGAACTTGCTCTTGTTGTACCACTTTCAAAAGGGTTATCTACAGAAGCAAACGGTGATTCGGGTGGGTTTGTTTTAGTCAACCAAACATTCCATATAAGGAAGGAGCAAACTCATGCTCTCTTCATGCTTCCATGGCACGAAGCCTGTCGCAGCTTGTCCACGTTTTTGCTTCTACGTTGTTTCAGCGCACTGGCGAAAGCGCTTGTGAGCTTTGTCCACTCATCCTTGCATTTATTTACTGTAAAAGATAAAATAATTATGATTTCTTTATTGTCCGATTTTGAGCTACTGGAATCTGATGAAATAATTATGATTTCTTGACTGGCAGATTTTTAGATACTGGAAACAGATAAAATAATCATGATTTCTTTACTTCCAGATTTTTAGCTACTGGAAACACATTTCGGTCACTAGCGTTCAGCTATCGTATAGGGTTTTCTACTGTGAGAGTTAGAGTACGAGAAATTTGTGAAGCTATTTGGAAGAATACGTCACCTATTTTTATGCCTACACCTTCAGAAGAAATGTGGAAAAATATTTCAAAAGGCTACAACAATTTTTGGCATCTTCCAAATTGTATTGGAGCATTAGATGGAAAACACGTGAACATAATTTGTCCAATCAACGCTGGTTCTCCTTTTTATAATTATAAACAACAACATTCCATTGTTTGACTAGCGCTTGTAGATGCCCAATACAAATTTATCATGATTGACGTGGGCGCTTATGGACAAAACAGCGATGGCGGCATATATGAAAAATCATTGATGGGAACACACACACACACACAAGATGAACCATTGACTCAAAATTCGAAACATGTGCCATACACAATTGTCCCTGATGCAGAATTTCCGTTAAAAACATTTTTGTTGAAACCATACCACAAAGACAGACTCATTAACAATGATGCAAATAAAATTGTTGCCTAAGCAAGTTTAATTGTTTTCAGCTTCCTAAAAATATTAGAGAGTAGGATCGCACTACTTCTAATATTAAAGCTAGGTGAAAACAAGAGCCTGAATATACAGGGTGCGGCAGCATAACTTCCTTTTTTGAAATGCCCGCCCTTAAAGTGCTAACTGTTATAGCGCGGCGCTAGTAGTCTCATTCGAGAGAGGTGATTTTAAAGTTTTGCTCATCCCTTGGTTAGTCGCTATCATGCGTTGGAACAGTGCGGAGCGTGCATTTACCGCATTTACCGCTGAAAATTTGTTTTGTTGAATTTTGAAAAAAGGAAGTTATGCTGCCGCACCCTGTATGTACTATATTTTCTTGAAATTTTAGAAAGTAGTATATTCTCCACTTCTAATATTGGAGCTAAGCAATTCAATTAAAGACAAGAGAGCAGGATTCTCTACTTCTTGCTTCGCAAGCTGTTAAATAAAACCCTTTCGCTTACTTAACAACTCTGAACTATATTTCTCATAAAAAAAGCTTAAATACAAAAATAATGCTTACTTGACAAACTTAACATTAAACACATATTTCATAAGCAAAGCTATGTTGCAATTCAAAATTTGATGATCAAGTTAAAGTTACACGCGCAGTTTATAAGCAAAGCATACATACGAGTACATGTGTTATATGAAGATCGAGATAAAATTACACATAGAATTCAAGCGAAGCTACGAGTACAGAATTTGATGATCAAGCTAACAAGTATTATGGTTCATGGCCAAAATATGAATTTTCAGATGAAATTTAAATACAAAAAATTATCACCAAACTGAATACAAAATATGATGAGCTACACATGTTAAAGTTTGAATGCTTGATTGTTTTTGAATTTGCTACATAAAAATGATGAACTAAACAAATATCAATTAATTTGACAAATACTACAAATTTAAGATTCGTTTTGTTATAATATATCTTAATTGAGGTACAGATTGCCTTAAATTTTTTTGTACAGAATTAAAACTGAACATTTAGAAATTTAATAATACAATCACATTATTACATCAATAAAATACTAAAAGATGTAGTTAAAGTAATACAATCAAATGATAAAGCAAAAATGATGACCTGAACATACTGCCGCCTGTTGAAGTACTATACTTCAAAAGAATATTGTAGATCATGTAATGATTGACGTGGGGCAGGAACTGGTCTTTGGATGACTCTAGCGTTTCTTTCAGATCCAAATAGCTATGATGAGGATGATTCCCAAGGCAATGTAACTCACCGATATTGTATGTGTACTAAGAGATCCTAGATGCTGCAAGTCAGATTGTTTCGATGATAGTTCATCTAAAGTTCGGGTTAACTTGTTGAAGCTCATAGTTGATCGGCTTATCCAAGAATGATTAAATGATTGTGATACCTCGGTGAATTCTATTCAATCTGTAATAGATGTATTAATATTTGGGTGAAATGAAACATTTAGCGAGATTTGTTGAGTGTTAAATGCTCGAAGACTAAGCTCGTCATCCTTCAATGTACAGCCCGGTTGCATTTTAAGAATTCCTTTGCGCGTTAGGTGTTGCTGGAAAACCTGATTGTTGCACACAAACG
Source organism: Odontomyia ornata (assembly GCA_963969285.1). NCBI lineage: Eukaryota > Metazoa > Arthropoda > Insecta > Diptera > Stratiomyidae > Odontomyia > Odontomyia ornata. The sequence continues at coordinate 353,189,267 of OZ017739.1, read as the reverse complement.
TGAAATCGTACGACTTGTCTAGCGAAAAAGCCACTGATTTGGGGAATTTGATTGATGCCAGAGTTTCCGTCGATGGTCCTGACTGAAGAGACAACTAGGTGCCAGTCTGTTTTTCGAGACCAGTTCGATAATGCAATCAACGTTCTTATCACTTTTGTGCACTATAGGTCGATGTTCGCTGCATATGAATGAGTTGATTTCTGGAATTTGGCATTGCATAAGTTTGGTCACCGTCAGAGGGTAGAATTGATCCTTGAAAACGTACACCATTATTAGCTCTGGTGCAGATGACAACGAAAGGAAAGTGTTGTTGATCATGGTGGGTAATGGCAATGATGGAAGAATATCAAATCTCACTGGCAGCAACAGGGGCAATGTTAAGGCAAATATTAGCTAATCCCTTTCATTAGCGTACTGTAATTTGACCATTTGGTAGATGCGTGAAACTTTGATAAGATTTCCTAAATCCGGCAGTTCCAGATCTTGAGGTAAGTTTGTGATCTGCGATTTGATTTGTTGAGGTGATATGACATTGGGATTTACAGACTCATGATGGGCGTCAACAATTACTTCTATCAATGAGTGTTGCATTTCTTGGCATTCCGTTATTAATGACATAACGTGTACTGACAGTGTGTTAAATGCTTCAATTGTCTTCTGCTGTTTGACTTCCGAATTGAAGTGCTTCATGTTTTTGTATACATAATCAAACGCAGTTTGAATTTCTTTCGTCTGATTTGCTCTTTCCAATTCACACCTTTTGATAACATTGATCGTCGCATCTAAAATCGATGTATGTTTCTTGACCAGTTTATTAAGGCTACTTCCGTTGGCTTCAATTTTAAAGATAGTTTCACTCATTGTAACGGCATATTCGTTGTCCGAAAACCCAAAAAGCTTGTTTGCTAAAGAGCCGACTATATCAAAGGGAGATCTTTTTCATCTTAATTTAGCAGATTCTTGTAGAATGATGTTGTTCTGATATAATAGTTGCAGTAGAAACTGATATTGCGTTACAATCGCTTCATGATACGTGTTGTTTGTGATTGCGTCTTTTAACCTGTCTAATTGTGTTATGCCAGCTTCAATAGTTTTGAATGTTTCCCAATATCCTTTTAAATTATGAAAGACTATGAGCTTCCAAGTGCTTGGAGATGTTTGGCCATTCCCAATGTTCTCAAAATAAACGCCACCATTATTTTCAACTTCAATTATTTCGATTGGCGGCGTGTCTGCAGATGTCATGTGAGGTATGACTAGCGGTAGAACTAGCAACATAAGTAGACATGTTTTAAGTGAGTTCAATCTCGTGGGAGAGTCCTTACGCTTTCTGGAATTCTGCTCTACGGCAGTGGTTGTCTCCATTGGCTGGGCAGCTGATTTTAAAGTCTCATCCGAATCGATTGGTAATGGAGCTAATTGATGAATAGATCGTCGTACGATTCGAGTACTTGTTCGAATATCAGCGACGCATACTCGTCCGAATAGGCCTTGGATGATTTCGACTATTCGTCCTAATTTCCATTTGAAAGGTGGCAAATTGTCTGCCTTAATGTTAACTAGAGTCCCAATTTTGATGCATTTTGTGCGTTTCTGCAGTTCCCCCAAATATTCAATGTACCACCGCTTCCAGAACTCGTTCTTAAGTTGATTTTTCAACTGCCATCTGGATGCCAACGAAATTTTCGTTGCATCGCTGGCTGCATTCGTAGCACTTACAAGTGGCTCCCCAATCAGAAAATGTGCTGGTGTTAATGGAGCCAAATCGTTCGGGTCAGACAATAGTGGTGTAAGGGGCCTAGAGTTGAGAATCGCTTCGACTTCTGAGGCTACCGTACATAATTCTTCGTAGGTTAGTGATGCAGAAGTAATGGTTTGTTGTAACAAGTACTTTGTTGACTTCACTGCGGTCTCCCAGAGTCCACCAAAATGTGGCGATCTGGGAGGGATGAAGTGAAACTGAGTGTTGGTGCTTGAGCAAGTGTTGACTTTTTTCTCAATGCTCTGTTGTTGAGTCCGTATGGCTTCTAGCTCCTTCAGCTGATTATTGGCACAAATAAAGTTTCGTCCATTGTCACAATAGATGTTCTCACATTTGCCTCTTCTGGATTCAAATCTTTTAAGAGCTCCCAAGAACCCGTCACTACGCAAATCTGTAACCACTTCTAAATGTATTGCCTTTGTTGCAAAGCAACAGAAAACAGCCAGGTATGTCTTTTGAAGCCTTTTGCTTCTAATTTTAAAATGAGTATACACTGGCCCGCAGAAGTCTATGCCACAGTTTAAAAATGGCCATGTCAGTTTAACTCGATCTTTTGGTAAGTTGCCCATTTGTTGATTTAACAACCTCGGTCGAAATTTAGTGCATAATACGCAGTTTGTCACTATGGTTCTGGATATATTCCTGCTATTCAGAATCTAATACCTTTGCCGTGCAATTGCATGAAGTGCTTGCGGTCCGGCATGTAAGTTTTTTCGATGAATATTGGTTAAGAGTAACCGTGTAAGGAAATGGTCTCCCGGTAAAACGATGGGATGCTTGGTATCGTAGTTTACTTTTGCCGGCTGCAACCTTCCCCCAACTCTGATAATGCCATCGGGAGCTAGAAATGGTGTTAAAGTACGAAGTTTACTTGATTTTCCAACTTCTTCATCCTTCTTCAGTAAAGTAATCTCCTCATGAAAGCTGCTGTGTTGCACTTCCTTGATGAGCGTTAAAAGTGCATCATTATATTCGCGAGGCGACAGGAAGCTCACCCCTATATTGGAACTTTTGTTCCTGAATAGCATTGCTGCTCACTTGATATATGCCATTGTGCGTACCAATTTTCGGAGGGAATTTCCGTGCTCAATCATCTATAATGGATGTACGTTAGCTTCAACCGTAGCTGTGGTAGCACACTTGATGACTTTAGTTTCATCGTCCGCAATGTTGTTCGTATAAGGTTCGACTGGCCAACTGCTTTTTGGAAGTTTAAGAAAAGGTGGACCATTGAACCATATTTGTAACTGCTTCAGTTCTTCAGGAAAAAGTCCACGTGAAACAATATCAGCAGGGTTGTCCTTTGTATACACATATCTCCAGTCGTTTACCGACGTCAAATCTTGAATGGCAGCAAATCTGTTAGCGACAAATGTTTTGCGAATAGATGGATCCCCTTGAATCCAGCTGATAGTGATGAGCAAATCGGACCAATAGAAGACTGTATCTGTCTTTATATTGGTTGTGAGTTTTACTTGTCTAACTAATTGGGCTGTTAATTGTGCGGCACACAATGCTAACCTTGGAATGGTCATGGGTTTGATTGGTGCTACTCGTGACTTGGCGCAAAGTAATTTAACTGTCACATGACCTCTTTTGTCTTTTATCTTATATAGACCGCAGTACCATATGCCTTCTCACTCGCGTCTGCAAAAGCGTGAATTTGTGTGTCTATGGTCTCATTCTCACTGAACATGTACCATGGGATGCAGATTTTGTTCAAGCCTGGCAGCTCTTGCCTATATTTATGCCATATCGATTGAAGTTCATAAGGTATTTCTTCATCCCAACCGACTTGTGATCTCCATAATTCTTGCATGAGCAGCTTCCCTTTTACAATAACTGGGCTTACTAGTCCCAAAGGGTCGAAAATCTGTGAAATATCAGCTAAAATATTTCTCTTGGTTATTGTTTGAGGCCCCTTCAAATCTGTGATGATAGTAAACATGTCAGTGATCGGCTGTCAAACTACGCCTAGTGTTTTTATGGTATCACTGTCCATCTTAGATAAGTCCAATTCAATATCGAGGTCCTTGTTCGAAATGCCTTCAATCAATTTTGGATGGTTAGCGCACCACTTATGACAATGGAACCCTACCGAGGCCAGTAACGGCTGCAGCTCGTTGCGTATCTTCAAAGCTTCTTCCAAATAATCGCTTCCTGTTAAGACATCGTCAACATGAAAGTCCTGGATTGCCGCAGCTCCCAATTTGTACTGGCTGGCTCCTTCCTCGGCCAATTTTTTCAAGCACTTGATCGCCAGATACGGTGCAGACTTTGTGCCATAGGTGACAGTGGACAGTTTATAATATTTCAATTCGTCATTGGTATTCTTTCACCACATGATTAGTTGGACATTTCGGTCCTCTTTTGCCACTAAAATTTGACGGTACATCTTAGCTATGTCTGCCGTAAATACTTAGCGCTTTAAGTGGAATCTGGTAATAATAGCACTAATATCCTTCTGAACTTTTGGTCCCTTAAGCAGTAAATCATTAAGCGACAAATTGTTCTTTGTTTTTGCCGATGCACCAAAGACCACTCGTAGTTTTGTGGTACTACTGTCGGGCTTGAGCACATAATGATGCGGCATAAAATAAAGCGGACCGTTGAAGTCTAATGCTGGAACTTCCTTCATGTGACCCAGATCTACATATTCTTGTAAGAATTGATCACATTGCCCTTTTAGAACTGGTTGTTTGGATAATTTTCTTTCCATTGAAAGTAGCCGCTTGACCCAGATCTACATATTCTTGTAAGAATTGATCACATTGCCCTTTTAGAACTGGTTGTTTGGATAATTTTCTTTCCATCGAGAGTAGCCACTTGTATGCCAATGATTTTGATTTGCCAAGTAAAGAAGAGTCACCCAGCAATGGTAAATAGACTATAAAACGACCACTGGAGTCTCGAGTGGCTGAAGCTTCGAAATATTCCTCGCATTTTTGTCAGTAGATGATAGTATGACTTGACCAGAGCAATCTCCCAGCTCCCAGAATTTTTCTAGTTACCCTTCGAAATTTATGTTCGAGATCCCGCAAAATGATGTACAGTTCGTAGCTTTTCCGAGAACCACCCAGCCTTGCGTGGTATTTTGTAGAATTGGTAGCTTCTCTAGCAACCGAATTTGGCAGTTTCGCATTATTTCGCCGTATACTTTCACCCCCAAAAGGATGTCAATCCTGCTTGGTTTATTAAACATTGGGTCGGCAAGTGTGATCTGTTCAGGAATGTTCCAGCCATTGATATCAATGTAATATTGAGGTTGATTATTTGTGATTTCCTTGATCGCGAAGACCTCTAATAGCGTAGCGAAATCTCTGCATGTTGATTTCATAGTAATGTTGATTCTATCACTTGCTTTCACTTGTGTGTTGACGTATCCATTTGTTTCACTGAATTGGGCAGCCAGGTTTGTGTTTTGTGCTTCTGTCGATGACGCTTTATGCCCTGGATTATGTAAGAGCATATTATGTCGTTTACCACATTTCTGACAACCTCTTGACATGCACTTTTTGTTTCCGTGGCCTTTCTTCAAACAATTTGTGCATAAATTCAGCTGTATGGCCTTTTCTAGCCGCTTTGCAGGAGATAATTTTAAAAAGGAATCGCAGTGATAAATTGCATGTGTTTTTTGGCAAAATTTTCATTGTAGCTCCATATTGTTTCCCGCGTTGCTTAATTGGTTTACTCTGTTGTTTAGATGGGCTAGTTCTCTGAATGAGTGTTTCTAACGTCTGAAACCTCATCTCGATGAATTTAATGACGGTAGATCTCTTGGCGATTTTAATGTTTACTCATAGAGTGTATGTGTTTGTCCAGCTTTTTCAAAATTTTATGTAATATTATCGGGTCCCAATGTTCTTTTGCGGAAATTCCCGTAGTTTGTAATGTGAACATACACTCTTTTGTGGTTTCATTTAATGATTTGAGTGCTGATGCTGACTCAATATTGATAGCTGGTTGCACCATTGATTTATCTAGCAAAGTGTTAACTAATAATTGCTTGTTGGCATATCGATTCTGCAACATATCCCGCGCCACGAGGTAGTTGCTGTTTGAGACTGGCGAATGCATAATGAGCTTGGCTGCCTCCCCAGTTAAGTTCATCTTTAAGTACCAAAACTTCTGGCTATTGCCAATAGGCTGATCATTAACCATTTGCCTGCACAAGTCTTCGAATTGTGGCCATTTTATGTATTCTCCATCAAACTTTGGCAATTCTATTTTTGGAAGCTTTAATTGCGACTCGTTTGTGGGCTGTGTAGGGTTGTTGGTGTTATTTGGTTTCACAAGACAACTATTCAAATCTATTAGGAGCTGTTCGCTTTGATCTTGTAACTCAAAAAATTGATTTGAATCTTATCCTGACGAATTAATATCTTCAGCAATTTCTCAAATTAAGAAATGGCTTTGCTCGATTTCATTCCATGCTTTTAGCGATTTTTTCTTTTTTAATTTTAAATATCGATTGCCCACTAACAACAGTTGTACTACTTATTAAGTGGTTGAGTGCCACTACCATAGCTTTATGCTTCTTCAATAGCCGAGATAGCTCAGTATTTTCTACTTTCGTAGGCACCTTGGTGGGGCTTTCATAGTTAGTATTTAAAAAAGTTTGACGTTCTTCGAAAGATTGCATTTTAACATGCTGTATCAACGACTGAACTTCTGATCTGAATTTTTCTTGAGCTACCTTGATCGTTCAATGGTAATCTTTAGTAAAATAGGGATGCTCGAGTGACACACCAGCGATTTCTCGTATCTGATCGTCGTTACTTTCGAATCTTTCCCAAAGGCCTTCAATTAACGTCAATTTCGCTTCTAAATATACAATAGTTTTTTTATCAGGTGATTGCTCGTGATAAGATTTTATAATTTTCTCGATATATTTACCGAGACGAGTTTGCTCGATGGCCAAAGACTCTATTGGCAAAAAGGTAGTCTATTACTTATGACTTAATTCAATGTAAATAACTTAAATCTATTAAACGGAGCTTAAATCAACTCGGGACATCAAGTACTTTCCACGATTTACTACATTTTTTAACGAAAACATGCTATTTAGTTAGTATTTTGTAATCTATGCAACAAACTATTCAGAAAATGCTATTAACCGATTCAATAGCCAAAGGTTTATTCTGATTTCCACTTAAAATCTTTTTTTGGAAATATTCGTTACATTTATGAGATGAATTTGCAGGTTTACTAGGGGCTGGGCCTTAAGACGTAATTTTTATAACCACTTAACTTCTAATTTAATTAATTGATACTTTAAAAAAAAATATTCAACATACTAACATTGATTCGCATTCAAAAACAAAACATTTCGGAATGTAAGTTTATACGTTATATAATTTACTAAATTAATTGATCCAAATATAATTTTTTAAGAGTGAAAATTTATAAGTTATTTATCACGTTTGAATAACAAAATCACAGCACTTGTCATCTAATCCATCGTCGTGGTGCAGGCAAAAGGTCAGAAAGCAAACAATATGATCAATATGACCAAAGGTTTTGAGTCCTGCAAATTGTCCTTCCTGTAAGTTATTACATTTCACATTCGACATATTGCATGTACCACGAAGATATTTACATTTTCAGAAGATAACTAAAATACTATTTCATTTACTCACCTGGTTCGCTTAATACTTTCGCTATTTCCTCCCAAGCTGCAATCTTCCTCGTTTGGTCCTTGTATTCTTTGCACTTTGTGTCGTACAACACTTTTCTTTCCCGAACCTAGACAGTTAGAGGCGCTATTTGCAGGAAGCGACGGCCCGAGAGGGGCTGTAGTGCTAAAAATAGGCTATAATGTTGAAAAGGCACTCTAAGTATTTATTTGGTAGGTCAAAGTCCGGACCGTTTTGAAGTAGAAGGTGAACCACATCTATTTCATAATTATATGGTGTGCTACGTGTAGAGATGTGGAGTTTAACTCGTCCTTTGCATTTTTCCAACCCACATTGTATCAATACTTTGTAAATATAGATTGCGTAGCTCTTGTCATGATTTTAAACGCAAACTAAAAATTTTTTTCATGATCACCCGCCTATATTGAAGGATATACCAATAGACGAGCCGAAATTTGAGTAGGGTATTGTAAAATTTTGTTTTGCAAGACCCTAAAAAAACTAACGATGCCTACGAGCGATTTGCTTGTCCGGTTGATAGCTCTAACTGGAATTTTTTCGTGTTCACTCCGTGTTCATCACATAGGAGGCATAATTTCTCATACTTTTCAAGTTAATTTGTATGATTTAAGTGTAATATAAGGTGACTCAACTCCTGGAAATGGCGGCCAGGACGGCCCTCGTCGCACTAAGCTCCGGAAACACGCCGACTTTCCGCCGTATTGGCTGTGAGGGAACCATAACGGACGTGACATTCGGCTCAGAATCCTTAGTACGGAAGATACACAACTGGAAAGTATTAGAGGACTACTCAGCCATTGATCATCAGTGCATTCTGCTTGAGATAAATGATGCTGTCTCCCGACGTCCGTGCTCTCGGCCTTCTTCGCTGGATGGAAGAATGGACGTCGAGAGGCTCGTCAAGGTTTTCACAGTAGGTGAGCCGCTGCAGGGAGCTTCGGAGGGAACGGAAGAACTGGAAGCTCAAAACGTAGTGAACTCTACTATGAGCATAATAACGACTGCTTGCTGCACTTCTATGCCCCGTCAAAGACCCCGGCACGGCAAGTCCCCAGTGTACTGGTGGTCTACTGAAATCGCTGAAATGCGGAGGGAGTGTCACAAGCTTCGGCGTGAGGCTCAACGGGTGCGGAACCGTGACGAGGCATGCAACCAGGTGGCAGCATATAAGTCGGCCAGGAAATGCCTTCGCAAACTGATCAACAGTAGCAAGGCTCGCTGCTGGCAAGACCTAGTGGACAATGTTAACAAGGATCTGTGGTGCCTCGGCTACAAGCTGGTCATGGGGAAAATTTGGTGCCCTACGGAAGCCTTGTATACATGACGCGGAAAAGATGGACGCGATGATGCGGGGACTCTTCCCCGCCCATCCCGTCCATGTTGACGCTGTCTATGTTGAAGCAGCAGTATGGTGCCCACTCTTTACACAGCTAGAACTGGGGGAGGCAGTCCTCTCATTGAAAGCGAGGAAGGCTCCAAGTCCAGATGGTGTTCCAGCTGAGGTGTTGCGGTTCGTCTATCATCATTGTCCTGACTTGCTGCTCAGCACATTCAACGCTTGCCTACGGGACGGGGTTTTCCCGGTACGATGGAAAGTGGCGAGGCTCGTGCTGATCAGCAAGGGGAAGGGAAACCCCAAATCGCCGTCTGCATACCGCCCGTTATGTATGCTAGACACGGCTGGGAAAGTGCTAGAGAAACTCATCAAGGGATGACTCATTGACGCGATTCGTGATGCTGGGGACCTATCTCCTCGGCAGTACGGGTTTAGAGCAGGACGTTCTACCATTGATGCGATTGCAGAGGTGGTGAACGCGGTCCACAGGCAGAGGCATATAGTCGCACCAAGCGACGGATCGTCCTGTTGGTGACACACGACGTCAGGAATGCCTTCAACTCCGCTAGATGGGTGGATATTCTGGACACGCTGGAAAACTCTTTTCAAGTTCCAGAATATCTAATGCGGCTTTTCAGGAACTACCCAAAGGACCGAAGCCTGCTCCACGACACAGGGCCAACAAAGGATGGAAATTACATCGGGTGTTGCCCAGGGATCTATCCTTGGCCCGGACCTGTGGAACGTGTCTTACGACGGGCTACTGAGACTTGAGATGCCAGATGAGTCGCGCTTGGTCGGCTATGCGGATGATGTTGCGGCTCTGGTCGCTGGACGCCCCGTTGAACAAGCGCAACATAGGCTAGGTATGCTAATGCGCCGAGTGAGGTACTAGATGACTGCTCGCGGGCTGAGTTTAGCACTGGAGAAAACCGAAGTGGTCATCTTGACAAAAAGGAGAATCCCTAGAGTAAGGGTGATCAGTATTGGAGACATACAAATCGAATCGAAGCCAGCGGTGAAGTACGTGGGGCTACTGATCGACTCGAAGATGAGTTTCTATGAGCAAATCAGGGCAACGGCTGAGAAGGCTACTTCGGGAATATCGGCCCTGAGTCGACTTATGGCCAACGTAGGGGGACCCAGCCCATCAAGAAGACGCCTCTTGATGAGTGCTGCAGGTTCAGTGCTACTGTACGGAGCAGAGGTATGGGGCGACGCTCTCAGCAAGGAGGTATACCGAAAATGATTGCACAGGTACAGAGGAGAGGAGCACTGAGAAATGCATCTTCGTATCCAACAGTCTCCGACTCGGCGGTGAGAGTGATTGCAGGCGTGATACCTGTTGCCCTCCTTGCTAGAGAGCGCCGCGCTATTTACCTGCGCCGAAACGAGGATGCGAGGGAGATGGGTGTCCGCGAGGAGAGACAGCGCTCGCTCAAGGATTGGCAGCAGTCTTGGGTGAATTGCACGAAGGAAAGGTGGACTGCGCGCCTCATCCCGGATGTGAGACCGTGGCTAAATCGAAGGCATGGTGAGACTGACTTCTATCTGACCCAGCTTTTGAGCGGGCATGGGTGTTTTCTTCCTTACCTGCACAAGATCGGTAAGTCACGGTTTCCCAATTGTCGGTTTTGCCCAGGAGAGGAGGACAATGCCTGTCACACATTTTCTGCGTGTACAAAATGGGTGAGGCTGCGAAGGGAACTCTACAGGGAGACGGGAGAGCTCACCCTTGATAATATAGTTGCGGTGATGCTCGAATCGGTTGACAAATGGAACCAGGTGGCACATTATGCTCGGGCAGTCCTAAAATATAAAAGGGACTCACAGCAGCCGGGGGGGCTGGGGATCACTCTTCTGGCATTTCCTCTTCGCCTCTCCCCTCCCGCTAGGAAAGGGACTCCCCAGCTTGAAGGCACCCTACGGCGTAACAAAACGAGACCTGGCCCGAAGTAATGTGTCAAACGGTTCCAGGCTGGGTTTTCAGGTTGACAGGGGAGGTGTTTAGTGGGTAGTCCAGTCGTGCATGGGAGTCCCACACTCTGCGCATAAATAGCATTCATCTCCCTACTACAAAAAAAAAGATGACTCAACTATACAATAGTTTTTGGAAAATGCAAAGCGAGACAAAAATTTATCTCTAAACTTGATCTGATGTCACCTAATTGTTGTGCTTTAACTCACATTTAATATAGGAATTCTGACAAAGATCATGTTTCATGCAACGGCCGTATGAAACTAACAAAAGTTCTTTTCATGTTACGGATCAAATTATGAAACAAGCATAATACAACGGAACCGTCCTTCCAATTGAACATTGTTGAACATTATATTTTCGTAGAAATTTCAATAATTAAATATCATGCTCGTCAAATATGTCTTCCCGGAATGTATCACTTTACGAATTCAGGACCTGAGGTGAAAGGAATAGCTCCTGTAAGTATAAGTTTCCTGGTTTTAACGTTGAGAATTGTTCAATCCATTCTTTAATTTGCTCCATACTACATTTTCCCTATCTCATATTTTAGACTAATTCGTTTGGAATTATTCGATTTGCTCGCAACCCTTCGGAACCGAACAATCAAAATAAATCAAAATGTAATATCCAGCAATCCGGAAAATCAACCCTGCCGTGGACGTAGGAGGCGAGGGAACATAACTCCTAGTCCGTAGTACGTTTTAAACAACATTCCGAACAGATAAAAGTTACTTAGTCGTGGAGTGGCCTTAGTAACCACTTTGGCGGTGATACCGATGCTGATGTTGCTGTGGAATCGTAAAATTTTTTATGACACTCGGAGTGCACTGTAAATTCATGAAATTGTTTTACAGCTTACGTTTCATTTCGCTCCCATCTTGATATCGCCAGTAGCTGTAGAAGCTCACCTGGGACTCGCCTAACAACTCATGAAGTCAAGTTCAATATAGGATAGTGGTGGAGATAGTGGAATGCTATGCAAATTCAAGGAGTCAGAGATGATGTTGGTGGTTTAGTAGAAGTCGTATTTAATTTTAGGTCTAGCGGAAAACTAATGGGAAAGCCAGAGATAAAGTCGAGCACGAACGAAATGGGTTGATCCAAACGAGGCTAAACTAACAAGGATAAGAATAAGGCATCCCTAATAAACCTGGAGGGTATTGATCTTTTTCATTGAAGGCGGTAGAAAATCACACGCTCCCGGATATTTAATTTTTCAAATCATAAAATTTTAAGGATGTCAATCAGTGCGGATGTTTCATCACTTTTCTATCTAAAATGATAACGAGGGCGTTGGCCTATCGGAATAATTGAAGGTCATTTCATATTTCCATTTAACTTTCCTCATTAAATTTAGTCTTTGAAGTGCACTAGTCTAAAAATACTTTTCTTATTACGAATGGGATCCTTGCGAGAAATGATTTTACCCCTGGTACGAGCAGTTAGGAACTTTGGAGAAACTTTAAATTAGTTGCATTCCTCGCTAGTACATATGCGTATGCGAGCGATTTCTGCCCAGAACATAGACTCCAAATTTACGTGGCTTCATCCCACACCCATCATTAACAAATCCGAAGTTCACAACTCAATTATGTGTGTCACGTTATCGTCTCTCGTAAACTTGTTACGGCAAATGCAAATACAAGATTATGATCTAAAAGATAATCTGCTAACAAAACAGCGTAACAAACCATAAACTCGCGTTGGTAATGTGAACTGACAGAGCGGCAAACAGCTCAACATTTTTGAGTGATATCGTAAAGTGAAGCGGCGCGCAAAGTTGCCGATAATATGTATTTTTGTTACACCTGAAGACACATGCGGCTAAAAACTTTTTCCCAAGTGAAATATGTCTGCTCCTGTGGGGCCGCCCGGTGGCAGGGGTCGCTGGTGACGACAGCGACAGAATGATGAGCTCCGCAACCATATCCAACACATGTTTTCTCCCAAGGCCACAAATCGGCGGCTGGGCGGTGGATCTGCTCCTTTCGAAAGCAGATACAAGGATCTGACGTGACATAGCGTGTGCAAATAAACACCCAACACACATTTTATGTTATTCCTTGTCGCGGCAGTGTATTTAGCATGCAAATAAGAAATCGGTAATGAGCTCGTAAAATACTTACGGAGAGCAGGTTGATGGCAAACCATGTGTAAATGGAATTTTTGGCAGACTTGGTAATTTTTGATGGTTCGGAAGTCTAATGACTTATTTGCTCGGCAAACTCCACGCTTCCAGACGGAAAGATGATTTTAATGAGGGTTTGAGTGGGAAAAGTTTGCTCCTGAATTGCGGAAATAAAAATCAATGAAAACAGCTGGAACAGAAATGATTCGCCATACAAAAGTATGTGATAAGCACATGAAATACTTTTATCGTACTTGAGGGGAAGCAAGGAAAACATTCGAAGAATTTGAAAATAAAGAATAGAAGACGATGTTTAAAGCAAATATTACGCTACGGATGGTATAATACTTTTATTGCAGTTTTTAAACTCCTCTTTTTATTATGGAAAACAATGAGGTGGCTAGAATCGTAAATCAAAAGGCGCCGAATGTGGGCCGGGGGTGCGTAGAGTTAGCGCGATTAAGCACCTCAATTCCCTCATATCTGTGAGTACTTCAGTACCCATCTACCTTCCTGAGCCGATTTCAGTCATTATATGATTTTAAGAAATAATTTTTTTATAGTGTTATTTGGCGGATAGTTGGGAACTTAATTCATCCATGTTTTGTAAAGTTGGAAAGAATGCCAGGGTACTATTAGTATGGTTGTCAATTGTGTCGAAAAGTTTCAGTACCTTGTCACGTACATATTTTTCAACTGTCTCTATGTCAGTGTTTCTAATATACCATGGGATTCTTAAGCTCTTTCTAAAAACTCTATTTTGGAAGGACTGGAGTGCTTTTTTGTCAGTCTATGTCATCTGGTAGAAAGCAAAACTACCATATAGTAGTGTCGGTCGTATAATTTGATTGTATATGAGTAATCGATTTTTAACCTATATATGCCCAGTGGTTCGAAAACGAAACAAAATTTATAGCTTATGTAAAGCTCTCGGAAATAAGTCGTTAGTACGGTAAAATGCGCAAATGCGACACTTCTCGCAAGCTTACGCAACACTCTCTTAAGTGCAAAAGTCAGATTTGATTGTGGTTGACGATTGGTTCAAATAACGGACATTACAAGTCGTGTTGTGTTTTTCATCGTGCAAAAATCATGCTGTCTGCTGGAAACAATTAAGTACTTGTTCTATTGAATAAAGTTTCACTATTATCAAACTTTTTTAGTAAATTTGAATGTACTATGGATTTTATAGTGTGCTCAAAATGAGTAAATATTAAATAATAAATATCTAACATGGCTTATAACTTTAGTGTTTCGGACACCCTACATCAGGCAAATATGCGGATGCGATTTTTTTTGTATATTGGACGGAGTGTTCAGGTTACTACAAATGAAATAATTGACATTCTCAATGAGTTTTTTTTTTTGTGGTAGGGAAGTGAATGCTCATTTACGCACACAGTGGGGGGCTCTCATGCTCGTAAGAAGGCGACTGGGGTACCTACTAACCACCTCCCGTGTCAACCTCAAAAGCTAGCCTGGAAGCGTTTGGCACATTATTTCGGGCCAGGTCTCGTTTTGTTAGCGATCCCCCAGCCTCAACACCCCCGGCTGTGAGTTCGTTTTATCTTTAAGTACTGCCCGAACATAATGTGTCACCTGGTTCCATTTGTCGACCGATTCAAGCATCACCGCGTATATATTATCCGGAGTGAGCTTTCCTGTCTCCCACTAGAAGTCTTTTCGTAGCTTGTCCCATTTTTTGCACCTGCTGGGCAAAACTGACAATCGGGGGACCGTGACTTACCAATCTTGTGCAGGTAAGACTGAAAACACACATGCCCGCTCGAAAGCTGGGTCAGATAGAAATCAGTCTCACTATGACTTCGATTTCGCCGCAGTCTCACATCCGGGATGAGGCGGGCAGTCCACCTTCCCTTCGTGCAATTCACCCAAGACTGATGCCAATCGTTGAGTGAGCACTGTCTTTCTTCGCGGACAACCATCTCCCTCGCATCCTCGTTTCGACGTAGCTAAATAGAGCGGCGCTCTCTAGCAAGGACCACCACCGAATCAGAGACTGCCGGTTACGAAGATGCAACCCTCAGTGTTCCTCTTCTCTGTACATGTACCAGGCGTTTTCGGCATACCTCCTTGCTGAGAGCGTCGCCCCATACCTCTGCTCCATAAAGTAGCACTGCCCCTGCAGCACTCATCAAGACGCGTCTTCTTGATGGGCTGGGTCCCCCTACGTTGGCCATAAGTCGACAAAGAGCGGATACTCCCAAAGCAGCCGTTGCCCCGACTTGTTCAGAAAAATTCATCTTTGAGTCGATCAGTAGCCTCAGGGACTTCACCGCTGGTTTCGATTCGACTTGTATGTCTCCAATACTGATCATCCTTACTCTAGGGGCTCTCTTTTTTGTCAAGCTGACCACTTGGGTTTTCTCCAGTGCTAAACTGAGCCTGCAAGCAGTCAGCCAGTCTCTCACTTGACGCATTAGCATACCTAGCCTAAGTTTCGCTTGTTCAACGGTGCGTTCAGTGACCTGAGCCACAACACCATCCGCATAGCCGATCATGCGTGACTCATCGGACATCTCCAGTCTCAGTAGCCCGTCGTAAGACACGCTCCACAGGTTCAGATCAAGGATGGATCCCTGGGTAACACCCGATGTAATTTATATCCTTCGTTGGCCGTGTGTTGTGTTGTAGAGCAGGCTTCGGTTCTTTACATAGTCCTTCAGAAGCCGCATTAGATACTCTAGAACTTGAAAAGAGTTTTCCAGCGTATCCAGTATATCCACCCATCTAGCGAAGTTGGAGGCTTTCCTGACGTCGAGTGTCACCAACAAGACGAGCCGTCGCTTGGTGCGACTATTTGTCTCTGCAATCGCATCAATAGTAGAACGTCAGGCTCTGGAGTCGTACTATTATGGAGATAGGTCCACAGAAGCACGAATCACGTCAGTGAGTCTTCCCTTGATGAGTTTCTCTAGCACTTTCTCAGCCGTGTCTAGTATGCATAACAGGCGGTACGCAGACAGCGCTCCGGGGTTTGCCTTCCCTTTGCTAATCAGCACGAGCCTCGCCACCGTCCATCGTACCGGGAAATCCCCATCCCAAAGGCAAGCTTTGAATGTGCTGAGCAGCAAGCTAGGACCACAACACCTCAGCCGGAACACCCTCTGGACCTGGAGTCTTCTTCGCTTTCAATGAAAAGACTGCCTCCTCCAGTTCCGGCAGTGTGAAGAGTGGACACTCGGCTGCTGTTTGACCATCAACAGCGTCAACACGGACGGGATGAGTGGGCAAGAGTTCCCGCACTATCTTATCCATCTTATCTGCATCATATATGCAAGGCTTCCGCATAACAAACCTGGAGCCAATGCCCCACGGATCTTTGTTCACATTGTCCACTAGGTCTTGCCAGCAGCGAGCCTTGCTATTGTTAATCAATTTGTGAAGGCATTTCCTGGCCGACTTTTATGCTACCACCCGGTTGCATTCCCCGTCACAGTTCTGCACCTCACGTCGAAGCTTGTGACACTCCCTTCGCTTTTCAACGATTTCAGTTGACCACCAGTACCTTGGGGGTTTGCCGTGCCGGGGTTGCGACGGGGCATAGAAGTGCAGATAACAGTCGTGATGATGCTCATAGTAGAGTTCACCACATCTTGAGCTGCCAATTCTTCCGTCCCCTCTGAAGCTCCCTGCAGCGCCTCACCTGCTGTGAGTACCTTGAAGAAACTCTCGACGTCCATCCTTCCGATGTTCCATCCAGTTGTAGAAAGCCGAGAGCCCGGACGTCAGAAGACAACATTACTGATCTCAAGCAGATTGTACTCACGATCACTGGCTGAGTAGTCCTCTAATACTTTCAAGTTTTGTATCCTCCATGCTGAGGACCCCGAGGCGAATGTCACGTCCGGTATGGTTCCCTCGCAGCCGATACGGTGGAAAGTCGACGTATTTCCAGAGTTTAGTACGACGAGGGCTGTCCTGACCACCATTTCCAGGATTCGTTTTTCCCGCGGATCCGTGTGAGGCATGCCCCATTCGATTGCTTTAGCGTTGAAGTCGCCCTCTGCGTTCGGGACAGTACCCTCCAAAGCCTGAAGCTTGGCTTGGAAAGATGATATCGATTCGTTCGGCATAAGGTACACACGAAAGAAGGTGGTCCCTGAACACCGAATCCACACGAAACCATGCCTCTGTTGACAACTCTCCGCTTGAAAATCACTGTTCCGAACCTGGATGGTGGCAGTACCAGTTTCGTCAGGATACCATAATGCAGAACTTTCATCATGGTGTCGCTCACTCAGAAGCAAGAAGTCGGCTTTCATTTCTGTGGTTTAGATTTAGCTGTGGGATGCGGGTCATCGAAGTACTGATTTTGCCTTGGCTAGGGCTTTCTTCAAAACCCGGCATTTTCCTGATCCCAGGACGTGGCCAAAATCAGGTCTTGGATCAGTATTCTTGCAAAGGTTACGGTGTGTTTCCTTCGTACAATCTTTTCTTTTATGTCCCATTACACCGCATTTGTAACATATGGAACTCCTATCGGGTCCTTTGCATACTTATGTGTTGCATTTGAAACATTGAAGAGGTGTTGCTCTTCACCGTATCCTACAGACAACCCACCTTATTCTTACTTTGGCCTTGTTCAGGAATTGTTCGGCATCCTTTTCGGTCAAGTCAACTATGGCCATGCGTTGTCCCCTATGGTTTTCTGGTGTCAGCTTCGCTTTGATCCTTCCCATGCTAGGGAACTCCATTTGATGGTATCTTTTACTTTGCGCAGATCCGTGACGCAGTCAATGTCTCTTATTTCGATCGTTGCCATTGGCTCAAGTGAGGATATGACTGCGCTTTTGCCAAGAAGTTTCTTTACTGCGTCGCAGAATGCTTCCTTATTGTCGGCCTATGCTCCGAATTTGACCGGTATGTGGCCTGACCACGTTGGTCGTACTGTTTTTATGGCTGTGTTGGTGTCTTTGGGCCTTAAGCTTACCCTGATATCCCGCAGTACCACCACGTAGGATTGGCCATCTTGGGATTTAACGAGCAGTAGGGGCTTCTGTCTCTCCTGTTTTGATTCATGTCTTTTTCTTGTTGGGCGTCCGTGCGAACTTTACTTTTTGGCGCTTTTTGATGGAGTATCTTTGTTGCTTTCTTCGTTCCTTTTGTTAGCACTGTCTGGAACCCGTGATTTGGTGTTCCACGCTCGCCAAGTGCCTCTTCCTTGCTTCTTTTATCCCAATCTCTCTTAAATCAATGAGTTAGCTTCAGATGATGAGACGACAGGAGCTGACACATAAAATACATCGACCGTCCAGGTGACGGACTTGTGTCAGATTCAAGGGATGAAACACACGTAAGTTTTAAAAATTTACCGCGTCGTCATCTTTTGGCATCTGCGGAACTGACGTCAAATAGAAGAAATATTAGTGATGATAGCGATTCTGAGGATGAAGTAATTTCGGTGTCCAAGCAGTACCTTATTACACGACATAGCTTGGTGATTGCCAACAAACCGCAATGTGCATCAGTACGTAGTGAACTTCTCTACCAAAGTACGTCGTAAGGCACAACCGTTATCAACTCATAAGTGGGGCATACCATTCCAATCCATAGCTAAACTCTCGCTGACGCCGCAACCACCTAAAGTAGCGCAATGATGGGTGAAAAGAGACTTATCTTAAAAATCATGATGGGTAGATCACACCGTTAGCAAGATCAGTAATTACTCTATCTAAAGCTTCAGAACTTCTGGATTACTTTGAATTGTTTTTTAGCCATGAATTCATCATGCACATTATACGTCACTCAGTTATGTGTACATCACAAAAAGAAATACAGGCTTTATCCTATCTGATAATGACATTTATTGTTTCATCGATATTTTGATTTTGACTGGATATTCGCCTTTGCCGCGGCGTAGAAAGTATTGGGTAAATAATAAAGACACCCATAATAAATTCGTGGCTAAGTAATTGGTTCGAAGAAATTTTGCGTTATTTTCATGTGGTCGATAACACTGCCATTTACTCTTACGACAAAATGGCCAAAGTGTGCCCTTTTTAGGGTTTTGTAAAATAATTTTACAAAACCCTACTAGTTTTGCGACCAGTCTGTCCGTCTGTCCATCTGTCCGTCCGTGTGTCACAGCAGTTTTCCTCGGAAACTACTTAAGCTAGAAACATCAAATTTTGTGTGTAGGTGTAAAGTGAGGATCTCTTCAAAGTTCAATTACAAAAAAATTTTATAAGGTATTTAAGGGGGGTCTCCCCATATAGCAGAGTGACCACACGAAAAAAAAATTTCATTGACGGTAGCCGATATGGGTATCAAATGTAAGGTCTTGATGAGAACTTTTCAAAACAGGTCTTAGTTTGGCAAAATTTGCTTCGAGGGGTGCACAGGGAGGGGAAATACACGAATAATTTGGGTCCCCCCCCCTCGCGATTGGACATCTGTGATCCGAAAAATCTGAAAAAAATCAGGAACGTAGGCCTTGGTGACAAATACGTGAGAAGTCCCAATTCACTCAACTTTGTTAGTAATAGTATGATTTATCGATTTTATGTTTTCTTGAATAAAATCTTTACGGTACCCTTAAATTCAATGTGTATTTATAAGATTGATCTATCCTGAATGTTTCATAAAGATTGAATCATATTTAGCGAAGTTATAGCGGTTTGAATTTTCCTGTATTACTATGGAACAATATGCGCTGCATTTATTACTATGGCAACATATGGCTATGGAACAACATGCGCTTCTTACCGGCTCAGACACTACAGTTTTGCTAGGATTTGCATGAAAAGTTCAGGAATGATAGGTGTCATGTATATCTTTGAGAATCGGTTCAGCTAGTGGTATCAGTAATCGTAAAACAAAATAGTGGCTGTTTTAAATGCGAAGATTGAATAATTTTGAGTTATTTTCTCCCAACTTCAACGTTTAAGGTGCATGCTTTGAACACTTGATTCAATTTAATGAATGACTGAAGATGAGTACCTACTATTAATGCTCATAAGTGAAACAAATCTAGGAGGTGGGAGAGAGCTCCTAGCAAAAGGGTTTTGTAACCATTCAAGGATTCGAAAAAATTGGCCATTAATCGATGATAACAGTACAGGAGAGTGGCCCCTGAAAAAAAATTCATCAAACGTAGCCGATATGAGTATGAAATAAAAGTTTTCATGGGAGCTTTTCAAAAGAGTTGTTAAACTGTCAGTTTTTGCTTCAGTGGGGGCACAGGGGGGAAATACATGAAAAATGTGTTTCCTCCGTTGCGGATAGACATCTGAAATAATTATCAAGGGACATATTTATGAGTATAACAATACCAAAAACCTCAGAAGTCGAAATTCGTTCGAGTTTGTTAATAATAGTATGGTCTTCGTATTTCATATTTTCTCCAATAAAATCGTCCTTGACATGTTTCTTGATTTGATTCGATCTGGTGACTGTATTTTGTAAATTGAATACAAAACGCTTCTGACATGAGCGTAGGTCTGTTTACCCAACTTGTTTTAAAATGCTGCATAAGAAATTCCTGCAATATGCAGTTATTGAAAAGGATATCAGCTTAGATGAGTCCATAACACCTTACTATGGTAGTCACGGCTGCAAACAACATATCAAGGGGAAGCCCATTAGATTTGGTTCAAAACATGGATTTCGGCCTTACGCTTGGGATATTGCTTGCATGCCGATCCATATCAAGGCCGCTATGAAACATACAGTACTGGATTAGGACAACACGTTGTGCAAAATCTGATGACAAAGATTCAGAATGTGTACAAAGAAAAAAGTTTCTCTGTATACTGTGACAACTTCTTCAACGGTTTACCGTTGATAGCAGCGATGAAAGAAAAAAAATATTTTAGTAACAGGTACAGTACGCAGTGACCGTACAGAGAAGTCTCCTATAAAGACTATAAGTTTTCCAAAAAGGAACAGCAAGGTTACCATGATAGTCGGCCGATACGAACTGCAAGTAGATACTCCGCTGCTCAAAAACAAAGAGTAAATGTGCCACAACCCAAGGTTGTATACCAATATAATCGTTTTATGGGAGAGGCTGATGTATTAGATGTAAACATTGGTACCTATAAAATAGCAATCAGAGGCAAAAAGTGGTATGTATATTCCTTTACTTTTCTGGTTGATAGATGTTTGCAGTCAACAATATTACTCTTCTAGCGCTGAATTACTCTAATTGTGTAGATACACTGGAGTTTCAACGTAGCATTGCGCGAACTATACTTCAAAAACACGGTAATGATAAGCAGCGTCCGGGACCTAGCAAACGGATTTCTACCAAAATATCTACTTCCGTACGAAAGCATAACGGCGAGCACATGATCGGTAGGGCACTAAGTAGATTGCGATGTGCCTATCGCAAAAGCCTGACAGTAACTTTTTGTCAAAAATGTGAAGTCAATTTTCATTCTAAATGTTTCTTTGCATTTCATTCTTAATTTATTAGTACAATTTTGAATTTGAAATAATAATTTGTAATAAATAAATACATTATAGCTTCATTGTTTTATTTGCTTATATCGGATGGAGCCTAATTGCCCATTGTTTCGTTTTTGAACACCCCTGGCACACCTTTTTCTCGATTTTTATTTTTACTAAAAATATTCAATACTAATAAAGGACCTTATAAACACAAACATATCTCAATTTAACTAAAATCAGAATCCAAAATAGTCCTGGGCATATACGGGCTAAGGCTTAATCTTTTGGGTTTATTGAGTGGATATCAAGAGAAGTCTAACACAGTGTCCTCGTTTGTTTTGTATGTGTTGTTTCTATGTGAGTCTCCTATACAATGTAAGTCCAAGGTATTCAGACGATGGTGTCCATTCCTTTGTTGTTTTGTCAACGATAAGTATCTGCGGAGTTTGAAATCATTCCCTTGCGATGAATAGGGCCTGCGTTTTGTCAGAATTAATCCGAATTTTCCATTTAAGAGAATACTTCAATGAAATACTTATTGATCGTTGCAAATTTGAAGTAATGACTCTTACTTGTCGTGCTGTAATAATTATACAGTTATGATCAGCGTAGATTGATAGTTTTACTTTTAGGGGCAGAGTGAGAAAGTCTGCAGGAAGCCTTGAGGAGCTCCAGCATCAATTAGTCTCAGGTTTGAGATTTGTTTGTCAATTTTCACACGGAATGTTCTGCCTTCCAAAAAGGGGCCAATAATTTGAGTAAGCTGCAGTGGCATTTTGAATTGATGCATTTTGAAGATAAGTCCTGCTTTCCAGACTTTATCAAAAGCCTTAGCCTAACTAGGCATGTTGGCTTCCAGCGATTTACGCCTGTTCTAATCTATTGGACCACTCTAACTAACTGGAGTTTAGCAGAGTGTTTAGCTTTGAATCAATTTTATTCTTCCAGTATAATATCTGTGTCGGGTACAACCTCATTAATCCGATGCAGAACCACCCTTTTTACAATTTTCAACAGTAATGAGACGGGACTGATGGGTCCTCAGTTTTGTAGAAATTGTAGGTCCTTTTAAAATTTCAGAAAAAGTAATAACCGCTGATTGTCATTGTTTGGGATACTTTCACAAACGGAATATTACATTAAAATTGTCAATAAGTGTTTATAAAATATTGTCCGTTTGCCAAAAAACCATTGTGTTTGTAATAGTGTCATGTCCAAGTGTTCTATGTTTATTAAGTGTCTGTACAGTGTTCTTGATTTCATCTAAGTCCATTGGTTCAATCCTGTCTTCATGTTGAAATTTATCTATCAGGAGTCTGTTGACAGAGGATTCAATTCTTTCCTCAGTTTCAAATTCTCCTCATCTGAAAACTTTTCATGGCATTGCATTTCTAGAGAGAGAATCTGCAAATGCTTCAGCCTTATCCGCATCGTAGAACGGCATCCCATTCGGACCATCAGTAGGCGGTACCACAATTTCGCTGTTTATCCGATAGTATTTGGATATTCTCCAGAAACTACCATACCCAGGCTCAAGACTGCTAAAAGCTCCCCATTGCTCGTTTCGCAGCACCCCTGTCATCCAAGTAGCGTTTATGTGTAGCGTAGGGCCACCTATATACTTAGCTCTCCTCCGAACTGGATTCCTTCTCTTTCTTCTCTAGCGGTCTCTAACTCTCTAGCTGCTATCCGATTTCAATTCACTCACTTAAACAATGTAACATTATCCAACATTCAAACATTCAAAATTAACTCGCAGAGATCATCAACGGCTTCCATACGACTATATGTAAATCAAAAACTGAGGAATAAATATAAATGTTTTTTAAATGGTTTGACCATGTTTCAGCCACAGCTGAATAAAACAAGAGAGAGAGAGATAAACAATTTTCAGTTTAAGTTTTGTCACGTTCAATTTAATAGCTGCGTCGATCGTTACCGTAGCCCCCTTGGAGCCATAAAACGGGAATGTGGCTCGCCAGAAAACCCAATACTCCTTCAGACCAATCAGTGCAGCGTGCAAAGATCAAAAGGAATCGAGCAAATCGCGTGAATTGTGACGCCAAGTCGCAGCAGTGGTACAAAACAACATAAGCAACCAAAAGTGCCGTGCAATGTTGGATGAGTCCACTGCTAGTCATCCGGCAGTGCTGATCAAATGCTAGTGAGGATTGGAATTTGCATTAGGCAAGCAAAAATCTGGTCGCGAGAAAAAAAAATTTGATGACTTGTTCCTGGCGGACATTCGTGGACGAGGTAAGCAGAAAAACATATTCGACAGCAAGGGGCCCCTAACAGAATACTTAGAATTGTTCGTTCGAGAAATTTATTTAATTTTTATTATAATTTGTCTCCTAATCAACTAATTTTTTTTTTCAGTGTAGGTGTCCTTTTCAGCTGTAAAAGCAGATTAAGGTCCCACGAGGACAATCCGATTCTTTTTCCTTAAACCTATTTTAACAGGTATTGACCGCCGGGTGCTTGGTGCGGCAGAGGTCTTTGAGGTTTCCTAGACCATTCATTTTCATTGTTTGTGTTCATTTGGGCATTCTCTGATTCGCGTTGCTTTTTTAATTGGTGTTTTGAGGTATTCTTGCAAGCTGTATTCCCGTTTAGTGGCTCAAAGAGGGCTACGGCAGTGAAACGGGTGGTGACCTGCGACCTTTGCAGCTAGCTAACTGGAACGGCAGCCCCACCCAGAAGGTATTCAATTGAAAGTGACATTTTTGGCACCCAACGTGGGGCAAAGTTCGTAAAGACGCGAAGCATCGACGTGAAAGAGCGCAGTGCCAGTGTGAAACTTATGCAAAAGTGAGAAATTCTCATGAGCAGATTAGCGACTAGTGGTCAAAAAGACGGATTTGATACCTTGTTGCAAGAGGAGAGGAGTGAGTTCAAGTTTCTCTGCCCTGCATCCAAAGCCACAAGCTACCGCAAGACGTGACGAGAGACCTAGGGTGGAGTCTAGGCAGAAAGAGTACAACAACCAAGGCAAAGAAGAAGTATGTAAGGTTTAAAGAGGTGCAAGATCAGTAAAACACGTGTATTGTGCAGCACAAGAAACATACAGTGGACGAACGGAATTGTGGGGCAAAATTGCACTTTAAAAAGAAAATAGCATTGAAATTGAATTTTGCAGGATAAAAATGAAAGGAGATTACTTAGTGTTTGCTTGGTACAATAATATGTAGACCCAAATAGTACTAAGTATTAACTAAAGTCAAGTTTCTAAATTTGTAAAATATAATTTGTAAAAAAGGATTAAAGGCAATTAGTTTCTTTCTTGGTGGTAAGCGTGGAATCGGAGGAAATTCCCGTGAAAAAGAAAATACGGGGACCAATTAAGATTCTAGCTTAGGACGAGCTAGTCTACAAGTTGACGATAAGCGCACAACCAGAGAGGACCGTCGACGAGATGCGGCACCGATTGAGAATTGCGTTGAGAGCGGAGCAAGACGCTGACAAAAGTCTTATAGAGTGGGGAAACTATCTGATATTGAAGCGGTGAAGGAAAAGTTAACAGAGATCCGGGGTTTAGTTGAAAAATTTGCTGGAGGAAATGATTGTGGAAAGTACCTTAAGACCCGATCAAAAGTCAGATTTGGGTCACCACGTCTAAGGAATATCCGATCGAAAGAGCTAGAGTATCCGAAAACAGTCAGCCATCGGAGGAGAGAGCTGATGATGGAGTTGGGGGAGCTCATTGTAAAGTCGGATAATGCCAAAGGGTATGCCAAGGAGGAGGTCGCATTGGCAAGGAAAGTGTCAGGGCTCTCAAAAGCGCTGGGGGGTACACAAAAGCAGTTCAATTCCGTTAAGACACCTTAACTCAGAGATCAAGAAAGAGTTCCAGGGTAGTAACTGTCGTCAGGGGTTGGAGTAGAGCAGACTCCATGTTTAGCGCTACGGCAAAAGACTCCACCGCCAACTTCACGCTTAGAGCATGACCCGAGGAGGCTTCCAGATTTGACGAAATGGAAAATAAAATTTTCCAATGATTTCCCGGGTTCTGTAAACGTTTTTCTCGAACAGGTCCAAGGCGCAAGTGTTCCGGATGGTGGCGAAACTCTTTGAAGTCAAGGTTTTAGTATAGTTCCAGTCCGTTATGGTTCGAATAGACAGCTAGGAGGAGTTAGAGCGGAAGCTGAGAGATGAATTTCTTCCACCAGATTATAACGAAAAGCTATAGAAAGAAATTCGGCATTGCACCCAGGGTAGGAATGAGACTATTGCTGGTTACGGGGCGGCGATGGATGACCTCTCCAGCCACTTGGGAGAACCCTGTACAGAGTCGGAGAAGATGCGGATCTTTGAGTCCATTTTGCCAGACGCAGCTATCTCCCCGGAAAATCGCCACACTTTCCGCAATGGTTACCCTGTAACGAGAGCTTGGGTGACCCGAGCGACAGTAGAATCTTTTGTACTCCTCCCAACTGAAAATCAAGCAAACTTCTTACGCCAGACTTGGACTATGTGAAGGCTGAGCCTTTCTGTGGTGTGCTCCTAACCGGGAGCCTGTTGAACATACAGTGGAACAGACAATTGGGCGCACGATTGTCTGGAATTTCGAAGGTGTTTTGGCTATGGAAGACAGAGAGTGATAAGGAGTTGGTGCCCGAATTGCTCCTCAGGTTCTTTATCCCCTCGTCGGGCAACGGGGCAAACTTTTACCAATGCATTGGGAAAAGAGCGCAGAGCCCAGTTGGCGGTGTACTGAGTACCGCTTCTACGGATGTGAGAAAAGCTACAAACGTGCAGACAACGTAGTTGTTCACGCAGGGATTGAAAGATGTGCATTCATACTTAGAAATTGAAATAATAGGACGAACATTTACGGGCTTGGTAGACTCTGAGGGTTCAAGATAATTTGTGGGCAGAGATGGATGGCTTAGCCTTCAGGGAGTTGGAGTCAAATTGAGAACCGTAACGCAAAACGCAATTTATTTAGCGGATTGAGGGCAGATCAAGGTCTTAGGAAAAATGTTGGCACCTGTCAAGTTGCGTAAAAAGCAAAGGTGGTTGGAGATGCTTGTCGTTCCCTCGTTGCCCCATGGATTTATTTTGGGGGTTGATTTTTTAAAAAAGTTCAGGATCACCCTCAATTTTCAGCATGATTATTGAGATTTTGTCAGTGAATTCACCTCAGTAGCAGTTTAGCTACACAGTCGATCAACACCTTCGCCATAGGACAAGAGCCTTCTGGGCAAACCGGTAGAGGGCGAGTGTTTGTGTATGGGAAAACGATTGGGGTGTACCTCTCTGGTGCAACATGTCATCAAGGCGAATTCAGCGTCTATGAAACAGAGGTATTATCCCGTCTCACCAGCACTCTAGAAGCACATCAACCTGGAGTTGGAGGAAATACTGCGTTTGGGTGTTGTGGAGCCGCCTTTCAGCGCATGGTCCTTGCATAAACTCATGGTTAAAGAAAATGAATGGAAGTTATCGCTTCTGCGTGGACTTCCTGGAAGGAGAACAGGATGACAAAAAAGGATGCCAACCCCCTTCCCTATGTATCAGCTACGCTGGATAAGCTACGAGATGCTAAGTTTCTGTCATAGTTCGACATCAAGTCCGCCTACTGGCAGGTGGTAGTATAGGAGGCCTTCCACCAGTACACCAACTTTTCCATACCTGAACGAGTACTATATTAGTTCTGCAGGATGCCTGTTGGCTTGCATAATGCTTCATTTAACTGGCAGCATTTGATTGATCGAGTGCTAGGGCCCGACTAAGAGAGATATTATAATTGTTACGCAAACATTTGAGAAACTTTGGGAAATATTAAAGGAGGTTTCAGAACGTTTAAAAAAGGCAGGACTGAAACTCTTGTCTTGTCGGTCATAGCTGGGATACTTGGGATATATCGTCAATAAAAACGGACTAAACGCAGATTCAGAGAAAGTGTAAAGCATAATGAACATCCCTCGACCACAGAACGTGAAGCAGATTAGACAGTTTTCGGGATGGTATCATGGTGCCGTCGGTTTATCTCCAATCATTTGATGGCACATTTAACATTGTGGAAGAAAAAAAGTTCTTAAGGTGCACAGAGTGCAAATTGGCCTTCGATTACTGCATATTGAAATTGGCCTCGGCCTCAATATTTCCTTTCCTGACTTTTGTCTGCCTTTTAATGTGTAGACGGACGCTTCAAATGTTGGCTTAGGGGCGGTTTCGAGTCATGCTTCTCTCAATTTCAATCCGTGAACTTATGCTCGGCCACCGGCTCGAAACTTGTTTTCCGTTTCATGCAATCTCTAGTAGGACTCTCCGTGGTCGTTGGTCGTTATTGTCTTTCCACAACTGTCACCGTTGCCAAAAAAGAAGCAGGAATCTGTCAAATTCATGATCTTATATATTTTTTGCTGAGCAGTGGGTTACTGTAAATTTATAATTTAGTAAAAGTTCATTCCACGCTCCACAGATTCTTCTGTATCTGTCATTTCCATTTTCCATGTGAACAGTTGAAGAAACTTTTGTGGTAGTCTCATCGGCGGGGACTTTCTTCTTGGTGGTGTGACAGCTATCCTACTTTCCTAGTTTAAATCTACCTTTAGCACATGGAAAACTCTAACATTGTAATCTTATTCACATACATATAATTAGAAACGCGGAGTGAGGGTTGCGGTCTGCTTTACGAGCGGAGCGTTCTGAGCTGGTAACGCCGCTATTACTTTAAAGTAAAAATACTTTACGGTTTCTTCTTTTCTTATTAGTGGAGGACGCAGCTATTATTTGGAGCTCAAAAGTTGACATATAGCCAAGGAAATTGGAGGGAGTTTTCTTTCTTGGGAGAATCATTTTTTGACCAACGAAACGTTTGGTGGCAAAGTGGATAGCACCTGGCAGCGACAACGTCTTGGGGGCCCCCCATTATTAAAAGTAGATTTGAGTTCCTTATACTTGCTTGTAATTTTGTATCGATTAATTTCTATCGAACCAAGTGAAATATACCATTTGAGTTGAATCTTTCTGTTTACGTGAAAAAGTTATAAACCTTCGTTTGCATGGTCTTTCCACGCGAGTATAGTTATATATGGGATAAAACGTTCTGATTTTTTGCAGACTTTACCTGTAGGTATCTTGCTAGTGTTTTCATGAGTTTAAAGTTTTGAACGGAGATAAACCCTCTTGGTTTCGATACGGAGTTTTCTTGTGGGTATTTGGCTCGCACTTAGGAGTTTCAGTGTAATAAGAATTTTGAATGGCGCTAATGACGCCTGCACACGCCTCCGGACAAGCTTCCCGGGTTCATTGACCCCAGCCGCAAGTTACCTGCTTGTTTATGGAGTATCAACAGTTATTAATGAAAGTCTAAGATAAATAAATTAAAAAAAAAACAACAACATTCATTTTTGCAAGTGTTTCTTGTGTTTGCAACAGCGTTACAAACACTTGGTCTAATTTTAACACGATATTGTCTAGCTGGGCAACCAGCGAAGCAATTTGCTCATCTTTGTCCATTACGTCACGCCTAGTAACCACGCCGCCATCCGACGTCATCCTGCCCGCCAAAAGGGAACTATCTGTATATTTTTATTTGATATTCGCCAAATAACTTTCAATTCAATATTGGTATAATGTAAAAATTTCAAAATTTGGAAAAAAGAAAATATGACTGAAACTAACACAGGTCAACAAAACAATACCAAAGTACTCACCCAGAGTCTCTTGTATTCCTCTCCTTTTAAATTTTCTATTTTCTGTTTTACTCAATCTTCTATCTCGCTCTGTCTTCCGCCTCACTCTATCCTCTATCTCTCGCTATCTTCCGTCTTCCATCTATCTCCTATCAATCTATCTTCTACTTCCTTCTGTTCTTAACCTCTATCTTTTTCTTCTCTAGCGGTCTCTAACTCTCTAACTACTATCCACTTTCAATTCACTCACTTAAACAACGTAACATTATTCAACATTCAAACATTCAAAATTAACTCGCACAGATCATCAACGACTTCCAAACGACTATATGTAAATCAAAAACTGAGGAGTAAATATATATGTTTTTTAAATGGTTTGAACATGTTTCAGCCACAGCTGAATAAAAGGTTGAGGGATAAACAATTATCAGTCTAAATTTTGTCGCGTTCAATTTACTAGCTACGTCGATCGTTACCATAACCCCCTTGAAGCGACTAAACGGGAATGCGACTCACCTGAAAACCCAAAACTCCTTCAGACCAGTCAGTGCAGCGTGCGAAGATCAAAAGGAATCGAGCAAATCGCGTGAACTGTGACGTCAAGTCGCAGCCGTGGTACAAAACAACACAAGCAACCAGAATTGCCCTGCAATGTTGGATGAGTCCTCTGGTAGTCATCTGACAGTGCTGATCAAACGCTAGGCAGGATTGGAATTTGCATTAGGCAAGCGAAAATCTGGTCCCAAGAAAAGAAATTTGATGATATGTTCCTGGTGGACATTCGTGGATGAGGTGAGCATAACAACATATTTGACAGCAAGGGGCCCCTAACGGAATACTTAGAATTGTTCGTTCGAGAAATTTATTTAATTTTTATTATAATTTGTCTCTTAATCAACTAATTTTTTTTCAGTGTAGGTGTCCTTTTCAGCTGTAAAAGCAGATTCAGGTCCTACAAGGATAATCCGATTCTTTTTGCTTAAACTTATTTTAACAGGTATTGACCGCCGGGTGCTTGGTGCGGTAGAGGTCTTCATTCATTTTAATTGTTTGTGTTTATTTGGGCATTCTCTGATTCGCTTTGTTTTTTTAATTGGTGTTTTGAGTATTCTGGCAAACCGTATTCCCGTTTAGTGGTTTGAAGGGGGCTACGGCAGTGAAAAGGGTGGTGACCTGCGACCATTGCAGCTAGCTAATTGGAACGGCAGCCCCAATTGAAAGTGACATTTTTGGCACCCAACGTGGGGCAAACTTCATAAAGACGCGAAGCATCGACGTGAAAGAGCGCATAGTTAAAGTGAAATTATGAAGTGGCAGTGTGAAAGTGCTAGTGTGAAACATATGCAAAAGTGGGAAATCCTCATGAACATATTAGCGACAGATGCGGAGTGGTCAGAAAAGACGGATCTGATACCTTCATGCAAGAGGAGAGGAGTGAGTTCAAGTTTCTCCGCCCTGCATCCAAAGCCACAAGCTACCGCAAGACGTGACGAGACACCTAGGGTGGGGTTCAGGCAGAAGGAGCACAACAACTATGGCAAAGAAGAAGTATGTAATGTTTGAAGAGGTGCAAAATCAGTAGAACACGTGTATTGTGCAGCACAAGAAACATACAGTAGACGAACGGAATTGTGGGGCAAAATTCCAATTCAAAAGAAAATAGCATTGAAATTGACTTTTGGAGGATAAAACTGAAAGATGATTACTTAGTGTTTACTTAGCACAATAATATATAGACCCAAATAGTACTAAGTATTAACTAAAGTCAAGTTTCTAAAATTGTAAAATATAATTTGTAAAATAGGATTAAAAGCAATAAGTTTCTTCCTTGGTGGTAAGCGTGGAATCGGAGGAAATTCCCGTGAAAAAGAAGATGTAGGGACCAATTAAGACTCTAATAGACAGCCTGGCTTAGGACGAGCTAGTCTACAAGTTGATGATAAGCGCGCAACCAGAGTGTACCGTCGACGAGATGCGGCACCGATTGAGAATCGCGTTGAGAGCGGAGCAAGAAACTGACAAAAGTTTAGGGAAACTATCTGTTCATGACGGAGGAAGATATTGAAGCGGTGAAGGAAAAGTTAACAGAGGTCCGGGGCTTAATTGAAAAATTTGCTGGAGGAAATGATTGTGGAAAGTACCTTAAGAACCGATCAAAAGTTGGATTTGGGTCACCAGGTCTAGGGAATATCCGATCGAAAGAGCTGGAGTATGGGAAAACAGTCAGCCATCTGAGGAGAGAGCTGATGATGGAGTTGGGGGAGCTCATTGCAAAGTCGAAGAATGTTGAAGGATATGCCAAGAAGGAGGTTGCATTGGCAAAGAAAGCGTCAGGGCACCAAAAACCGCTGGGGGGTACACAAAAGCAGGCCAGTTCTGTTAAGACACCTTAACTCAGAGATCAAAAAAGAGTTCCAAGGTAGTAACTGTCGTCAGGGGTTGGAGTAGAGCAGACTCTGGGCTTAGCGCTATTGCAAAAGACTCCACCGCCAAGTTCACGCTTAGAGCATGAGCCGAGGGGCTTCCAGATTTGACGAAATGGAGAACAAAATTTTCCAGTGATTTCCCGGGTTCTGTAAACGTTTTTCTCAGACAGGTCCAAGGCGCAAGTGTTCCGGATGGCGGCGGAACTCTTTGAAGTCAAGGCTTTAGTATGGTTCCAGTCTGTTATGGTTCCAATCGACAGCTGAGAGGAGCTGAGAGATGAATTTCTTCCACCAGATTATAACGAAAAGCTATGGAAAGAATTCCAAAGCTATGGAAAGAAATTCGGCATTGCACCCAGGGTAGGGATGAGACTATTGGCGGTTACGTGGCGGCGATGGATAACTTCTCCAGCCACTTGGGAGAGCCCTGTATAGATTCGGAGAAGATGCGGATCTTGAGGGTGAACATCAGTCCATTTTGCCAGATGCAGCTATCTCCCCAGAAAATTGCCACACTTTCCGAAATGGTTACCCTGGAACGAGAGCTTGGGTGACCCGAGCGACAGTAGAATCTTTTGTTACTCCTCCCTACTGAAAATCAACCAGACTTCTTACGCCAGCCTTGGACTATGAGAAGGCTGAGCCTTTCGTGGTGTGCTCCCAACCGGGAGCCTGTTGAACATACAGTGGAACAGACAATTGGGCGCAAGATTGTCGGGAAGTTCGAAGTTGTTTTGGCTGTGGAAGACAGGGAGCGATAAGGAGTTGGTGCCCGAATCGCTCCTCAGGTTCTTCATCCCCCCGTCAGGCAACGGGGCAAACTTTTACCAATGCATTGTGAAAAGGGCGCAGAGCCCAGTTGGCGGTGTACTAAGTACCACTTCTATGGATATGAGAAAAGCTACAAACGTGCCGACAACGTAGTTGTTCACGCAGGGATTGAACGATGTGCGTTCACACTTAGAAATTGAAATAATAGGACGGAAATTCACGGGCTTGGTACACTCTGGGGGTTCAAGATAATTTATGGGTTGAGAGTGAATGTCAGTGAATTTACCCCAATAAATGTTTAGCTACACAGTTGATCAACAGCTTCGCAATAGTACGAGGGCCTTCTGGGCAAACTGGTAGAGGACGAGCGTTCGTGTATGGGAAAACGATTGGGGTCTACCTCTCTGGTGGGACGTGTCATCAAGGTGAATTCAGCATCTATGAAACAGTGGTATTATCCGGTCTCACCAACACTCTAGAAGCACACCAACCTGGAGTTGGAGGAAATATTGCGTTTGGGTGTTGTGGAGCCGCCTTTCAGCGCAATGTCCTTGCATAAACTCATGGTTAAAGAAAATGAATGGAAGTTATCACTTCTGCGTGGACTTCCGGAAGGAGAACAGGATGACAAAAAAGGATGCTAACCCCCTTCTCTATGTATCAGCTACGCTGAATATAATACTTTGACATCAAGTCCGCCTACTGGCAGGTGGTAGTACAGGAGGACTTCCACCAGTACACCAACTTTTCCATACCTGAACGAGTACTATATTAGTTCTGCAGGATGCCTTTTGGTTTGCCTAATGCTTTATTTAACAGGCAGCATTTTATTGATCGAGTGCTAGAGCCCGACTAAGAGTCATATATATTCATTTATCTGGATGACATTATAATTGTTATGCAAACATTTGAGAAACTTTGGGAAATATTAAAGGAGGTTTCAGAACGTTTAAAAGAGGCAGGACCGAAACTCTTGTCTTATCGGTCATAGCTGGGATAATTGGGATATATCCTCGATAAAAACGGACTAAACATAGATTCAGAGAAAGTATAAAGCATAATGAATATCCCTCGACCACAGAACGTGAAGCAGATTAGACAGTTTTTGGCATGGTATCATGGTCCCGTCGGTTTATCTCCAATCATTTGGTGGCACATTTAACAGACATATTGCGGGAGAACAAAAAGTTCTTAAGGTGCACAGAGGCAAATTGGCCTTCGATTTCTGTAAATCGAAATTGGCATCAGCCTCAATATTTCCTTTCCTGACTTTTGTCTGCCTTTTAATATGTATAGTGTCGGAATTTTTTTGTTGCGGTACGTACAAACGTTAAAATAAAATCGATTTTACCTTAAACCACAGAATTTATTTAATAAAAAGGTAAATGTACATTTCGGAAACAATCGTGTTCCTTCTTCAGTACCAACTGACTTATTTGTCTAAAACATCAACCTTATATACAAACAATATTCAATGAACGAGAAACCAATTAAATAGTAATTACACAAGACAGTCATAAAAAAC
This sequence comes from Odontomyia ornata, assembly GCA_963969285.1. Lineage (NCBI taxonomy): Eukaryota > Metazoa > Arthropoda > Insecta > Diptera > Stratiomyidae > Odontomyia > Odontomyia ornata. Next base: position 353,155,623 of record OZ017739.1, on the reverse strand, counting down.
CTAATTGCTGAGGATTTACTCAAATGAACTTGAATAGGGGTGATGACGCGTTACCTGTATCATGATTCATTCGCTGGTGTTGTGGAATTTTTTGAATCTCAATACTTTCGATGATATCTAGCTTCCGTATGTCGCTTACCTGGCTTATGACCTTCAAATTGTCCGTCTTGATCATATGCCCTGATTCGACAATGTGTTGCGCGACTGCCGATCGTATGTCGTTATTCCCTCTTCGCTTTTTGATTGCATTTTCCGCCTCACTCAGATGTTCTTTGCACCGTGTAGTTGCTGGACGTCTTGTTTGTCCGATGTAGACCATGTTGCATTCGGGACAGTTGATCTGGTACACTCCGCTTTGTTCGTTGACTTTGCGAGGATCCTTGACAGACCTGAGGAGGCTTCCTAATTTTAGTTTCCTGCTAGATGGTACCATTTCGATGTTTCCAAATTTCAATATCTTTTTCATTTTTGTTGTTACGTTAGTGTGTCTCACTGGTGCGCGTTTGATGGTATCCATGTGTTTGTTTTGTATACCAAGTGTCGTTAATCCGTTACGTTTGAGTTGATTTTCCTTTTTTCTGACTATACTTCGGATCGTATCGCACTTGTATCCGTTCATTTCTGCGTTCTTGGTTATGTAGGATTCCTCTTTGCGTCGTTCGTCACTTGATAGCGGGATGGTCAGCATACGGTGAATCATAGCATGATATGGTGCCATCTTTTGAGAAAAACTGTGTGAGGACGTTGCTGGAATTGTCCTCTGAGTTTGCGTTGCTTTTCTATGAATTCCAAAACTCAATGCAATATGTTTATATCCAAGAATGACAGCTTGTTGTCCTTCTCCTGTTCCATGCTGAACTGTAAATTTTTGTGGATCGAATTGATACTCGTGAGTGTATGCTCCAATTTGTCCTTATTTACGATAGCTAAGATGTCATCAAAATCTGGGAAGGAAACCTAGTTCTTCTAGGGTCATTTCAATGTTGGTCATGAAAATGTCACTTATGAGCGGTGATAATGGATTTCCCATAGCTACGCCACTTCTACCTTTAAAATATCGCTCTCTGAAGGTGAAATAATTTTCACTCATGCACAGGCGCGTTAGCTTCATTAGACTGCGTACCTCTTTGCGCCACTCCCATTCATTTGGTCTCAGTTCTAAGAGACGGTGTTCTAATAAGACTAGTGCTTCCCTTACCGGAATACTAGGAAATAATGCGTTTACGTCGAACGAAACCAAAAGTTCCGCATCGAGTATACTGCCGCAATTTCGGAGTCTGATCACCGCTTCTTGACTATTTTTGACGTTTCTGGCGCTTATATTGTTACCAAAGATGTCGTTAAATCGCTGTAACAACCATTTCGAGATTTTGTGAGTCGGGGAGTCCACCGCAGCAATTATCTCCCTCATTTCGTTTCCGGGCTTATGAATCTTTGGCATACACCTTATTCGCGGTAAACACGGGTTGGACACTTTCAGCTTATGAAGGTTCTCGATTATATGTTCACAGTCTTTCAATGTTTTGTTGATCCTTTTAATAGAGTCCGGAAGAGGGTCTTTCCTTAATTCGAGGAATTTCCCATTGCTAAGAATGTTGTTCAATGCTTCGTCATATTGTTGTCTATCCATGATCACAATCTTATTACCTTTGTCTGCTTGGAAACAGTAGACTGGTTTACTGTTGATTTCTTTGATAAGGTTTTCTTGTTTGAAGTTAGGTATTTGTTCAATACCGTGAATGATCTGACCCACTTGGTGCCTGACATTGTTCTTGATTTCTACATTCTCGAATTTGACTGCCGCCTCCACGTCTACTATGACATCCTCTACTGCTCCTCTGCTACTTGAAATTGCGAAGTTGAATCCCAAATTCAATAATTTTAACTGTTCGTCAGAAAATACCTCATTCGATTTGTTCACAACAAAATCCGAAATTACTGATACCGTAGATGACTTGATAGGTTTTCTTCTTAGGAGTTCATTTAGCTTCTTCGTCAGAATCATACGTTTTTTGGCTTTGATGCATTCAAGGGATTTATTCACTTTTTCCAAAATGTCACAAATATCTCCTTTTCTCCTCGATGTAAGGTAAAATCGATTTTATTTTAACGTCTGCCTTTTAATGTGCAGACGGACGCTTCAAATGTTGGCTTAGGGGCGGTTTCGAGTCATACTTCTCTCAATTTCAATCCGTGAACTTATGCTCGGCCTCCGGCTCGAAACTTGTTTTCCGTTTCTTGCAATCTTTAGTAGGACTCTTCGTGGTCGTTTGTCGGTATTGTCTTTCCACAACTGTCACCGTTGCCAAATAAGAAGCAGGAATCTGTCAAATTCATGATCTTATATATTTTTTGCTGAGCAGTGGGTCACTGTAAATTTATATTTCAGTAAAAGTTCATTCCACGCTCCACAGATTCTTCAGTATCTGTCATTTCCATTTTCCATGTAAACAGTTGAAGAAACTTTTGTCATAGTCTTATCGGCGGGGACTTTCTTCTTGGTGGTGTGACAGCTATCCTACTTTCCCAGCTTAAATCTACTTTTAACACATGGAAAACGCTAATATTATAATCTTATTCACATACATATAATTAGAAACTCGGAATGAGGGTTGCGGGCTGTTTTACGAGCGGAGCGTTCTGAGCTGGTAACGCTGCTATTACTTGAAAGTAAAGATACTTTACGGTTTCTTCTTTTCTTATTTGTGGAGTACCCAGCTATTATTTGGAGCTCAAAAGTTGATATATAGTCAAGGAAATTGGAGAAGATTTTCTTTTTTGGGAGAATCATTTTTTGACCAGCGAAACGTTTGGTGGCAAAGTGGATAGCGCCCGGCAGCGCCAACGTCTTGGGGGCCCCCCATTATTAAAAGTAGATTTGAGGTCCTTATACCTGCTTGTAATTTTGTATCGATTAATTTCTATCAAACCAAGTGAAGTATACCATTTGAGTTGAACCTTTCTGTTTACGTGAAAAAGATATAAACCTTGGTTTGCGTGGTCTTTCCATGGGAGTATATACATATACGGGATAAATCGTTCTGAGTTTTTGCAGACTTTACCTGTAGGTACCTTGCTGGTGTTTTCACGAGCTTAAAGTTCTGAACGGAGATAAACTCTCTTGGTTTCGATACGGAGTTTCCTTGTAGGTATTTGGCTCGCACTTTGGAGTTTCAGTGTAATAAGAATTTTGAATGGCGTTAATGACGCCTGCACCCGTCTCCGGACAAGCTTCCCGGGTCCATTGACCCCCGCTGGAACTTACCTGCTCGTTTATGGAGTAGCAACAGTTATTAATGAAACTCTAAGATAAATAAATTTAAAAAAAACAAAATCAAAAGCATGAGTTCAAAACGGTGGCCCCCAAAGTTTAGAAAATAAGCACCATTCGCTATTTAAGTAGCACTGGAATAATGAATATTTTTCATGGAAATGTTTGAGATGCCTTAAATTGTAAGTAATTAGACAACACACCATTTTTTTTAAACATTGCTTGACGATCAATGTGGCAGCCAATAAAATGATTATTTGTTTTTAAAAAAAAGTTACCTACGAAAAATTTGCCTTTCTAGCTGGTAGTGCCAACACGATTTTTTTATATAAAGTGTCTTCATCTGTTTGGCTTATATTTGAATGGTTGTGGTTTTAATTACAATGCAACTCTTATTGTGGCTTCATACTTTTCACAGTAGCTTTCAACCAATCAGAGCCAATTATTACAACTACCTTTGGAGTAATACACGCTTTGTTACATTTTAATTCAGAATACAAACACTTGGCAATGTACCTAAATGACTTTCAAAAATTATTTACTGTACTCAAAAAGCAATTGCCTCCAGTAGAAGGCAATTAACAGCTCTCTGAACATATAAAATTAATGGATTGACAAATATGGCTCATAAATTCCAAAATACGTCAACAATGTTTTACCCTTCCAAAACGCCATCCGAGTTTCGAGAGTCGAATTTGTGAGAGTATCATTTCAATCGCAAATTACAAGGTTCACAGAAAAAATTTAAGGAAAAACTTTTCTATAACTCTTTTATAAAGTATTTAAAGCCATTACAGCTGAAAAATTAATTGACTGCCAATTAGGACATTTTAAAATAAATTAATTTCACTTTAGAGGATAATACATATTCGAGTCGACTTTTACAACACTTGACTTTGCCAGCATTAATGTTGAGTTTGAGAGCAATTCAATTTGATAAATGTGATCATCCTGGCAAACTGGACTGCATTGAAATGTAACTGGCATGCAAGTGTTTTAGAATGAGTTGGTAAGGACACACGGAAAGCACCACAAGTGAGTCAGTGGACGAACTAGCCGGAGTTTAAGGTGACCAACAGTTACGTTCGAATGCACAGTAAAATGATACTTTAAAACTTTTCTCTCGTCTCATCGTCACTGTCATCATCTTCACATTGCAAGCATCAGCATTATCCTTATCTACTTGCCTTGGTTGAATATGTTGGGATTTCCTGATGTTTCTATTGCATTCAGAAGTTTAAAATTGATTCAAACTTGTTGATAAAGTTTTACACTTTCCTGCATGATTTTATATTGGATATGTCAGCTTTAGTACTTACAGGAAAAACTTACATTTATAAATCATTTCATTTAAAGTTTTCGTAAAAATGGTGAATTGGCTGCTATTTAATTATGATTCGAGATATAATCACAGCAAATTAAATGACACTTAGTCTTTGATAGTTTGTTCCAATAAAATGTTATAATTAAGAAATTGTCCAACATATAAACAATATTCAACACGAAAGCAGGAAGTAACCCACTCTCCAAATATATATCATATATATATATATATATATATATATATATATATATATATATATATATATATATATATATAAACATATATATATATGTTTATGTATATATACATATCTACATATACATATATCTACTACTGTGTCCAAAAATAAGGTGACATTTGAATTTAAACTGCGTGCGTCGAAGGATTTGGAGAACTATTCATTTTCATTTTAGTTCTTGGCTTCCGAGGTTCCAGTATGCTATATACGATGTCGTTGATTCGCTTTGTAACTCGGTATGGTCCCTCCCAATTAAGCTGCATTTTCAGAGACCTACCCTTTCCCCGTTGCGGGTTATATAGCCGCACCAAGTCATCTTGCTGGAAGCCAGTAGAATTTTCCTTTGGATCGTACCTGGCCTTCATGCGGTCAGCTGCCGATTTGAAGTGTTTTTGTACTGTCCGATGCATCTGGTCCAACCGTTGCCTTAGCTCACTTGCGTACTCCGAGATCGTTTGGGGTTTCTCAGGGGATGTTCTGAACTTTATATCAGCTGGCAGACGAATAATCTTTCCAAATGGCTTTGGCTGGGGCTTCGCCCGTCGATGCATATTTCACAGCTCTATAAGGCATTAAGAATAATGGGATGTGTCGGTCCCAGTCCCTTTAGTTTTCGTTAACCATATTGGCCAGGTGTTTATTGAGTGTACCGTTGAAACGTTCGACCATTCCATCAGATTGGGGTTAAAAGCGTCGTTGCCTTTGTTTTCCGTATTCCTGGAAGCTCGCACATTTTGCTTACAACTAGTGACTCAAAATTTCTGCCTTAATCTGAATGAAGTACACAAGGTACGCCGTACTTACTGACCCAATTTAACACTAGCTGTTCGGCTATAGTAGCTGCTTCCTGGTTGGGAATGGGGTAGACCTCGGGCCGCTTGCTGAAATAATCGGCCACAACCAGCGTGTATCAATCACCCTATTTAGATTCAGGAAAGGGTCCTGCGATATTGACAGCAATCCTTTCAAACGGTACCGCCCGTTATAAGTTTGCGTTTGTCGTCTTAGTCGTCGCTTTGGACCTTTGATGGAAGCGCAAATCGATCATCTACAACACCAGTCCTATTTGCCTTCTTGAGCGTGGAGCCCGCAGAACTTTTCCCACGATTTCGCTAAGGTCTTGTTAGCACCAAGGTGTCCTGCTGAAGATCCTTCATGCGTTTCCCATTTCCGCTTTAGTACACCACCCTCCATCTGAAGGGAGTTCTATTGTGCCCAATAACTTTTCAGGGTTGCGCCATGCATCGAATCGTCCTTCCAGTCTGATCACCCAGTTGTCTCCTTCCATAGGAGCAATGGTCCAATATTTTCATCGGCTAACTGGGAATTTCGAATCTCCTCCGATGACCAACCTGCATCGAGTTCGGCCGTTATCACTCGCGGGTCCACGAGTGGCTCCTATTCCTCAATCCATCGGCAATGCTTGCAGTTAGCTGGACATGGACGGCGCGATAGGGCGTCAGCATTTCCACGAACTCCGCCCTTCCGATGAAAAATTTCGTAGTCGTATGACTGCAATCTTTTCATCCATCTTGCAACTTGTCTCTCCGGGCTTTCGAAGTTAAGTAGCCATCTCAGCGATGCATGGACTGTTTGAAGAACACATTTCTGGTTATATAAATACTTGTGGAACTGCTTGGTGGCCTCTTTTATAGCCAATAATTCCTTCCTGGTCACTCAGTAGTTCCTCTCACTTTTTAAGAGAACTTGACTGTAATACGCGAGGACTCTTTCTTCACCATCGATCTGCTGCCGCTGCCGTTGCTCGCTTGTTAACGACAAACATTTTTGAGGGTTTTGGATATGCCAGCACGGGTGATTCACACAGATTTACCTTCAAGGTCTCAAAGCCTGCCTGGCATTTTTCATTCCAGACATACGGACGATTTTTCTCGGTTAGCTTATGGAAACACTTGGCTATTTTGGCAAAGTCTTTGACGAATCTTCGATAGTAGGTCACCAGACCTAGAAAACTTCGTAGTTGGCGCTTGTTGTTTGGTGTTGGCCAGCTGTTCATGGCTTCAATTTTCTCAGGGTCTGTTTTGACCCGTTCTGCTGATACGACGTGTCCCAGGTATTTTACTTCAGCTGCGAAAAGGGTACGCTTGTCGGAACTAAGTTTCAAATTTGCCAGTTGCAATCGAGAGAACACCTCTTCTGAGTTCCGCACATGCTCTTCGAACGTTCTCCCGATAACAATGATGTCATTTGGTACACCAAACAGGTCTTCCAGGTTAGGCTTTGTAGCACGTATTCCATCGGGCATCCGAAAGTGGCTGAACATTGCAAAGCCCAAATGGTATCACCACAAACTACTAAAATCCAACCCCAACTGAAAATGCGGTCTTCTCTCAGTCCTACTTGTCGATTTCTACCTGCCAGTAGCCACTCTCGAGATCGAGTGTAGAAAACCATTTTGCGCCCGCTAAGGTGTCCATGATGTCATAGATGCGTGAGAGCGGGTAATTATATTTCTTAGTGACGTCGTTAAGCTACTTATAGTCGATACCAAAACGAATGCTCCCATCCTTTTTCTTTACTAGAACTACTAACGCGGCCCATGGACTGACAGAAGGTTCGTTAACGCCTTGTTTTTCCATGTCCGAGATAAGTGTGCTCACTTCTCCTTGTTTGGCTATAGGAAGACGTCTCGGTGCTTGTCGAATTGGCTTGGCTCGCTGTGTATCTATGACGTGAGTTACCAGCCTCGTTCGGCCTTGGTCATCCGGCCTTGTTGAAAAGATGTCACTGTACTTGGTGACCAGATCAGAGGCTCGCTTGAATAGCTGCACTGGCAATTTGACCTGCTTCAATATTGCAGACGTGGATTCCCGGGCTTTGTCTGCGTCTTGCCTCCTTTTTCAATGATGGCCATGAGTGGCTTCCAAAGAGGTGATGGTGGAAACAGGCTGGCAGCTGCCGATGACTTCTCCCGCTTGGATGCTCGTTGTCGAGTCTGCGGCGCTAAGGACTCTAACCGGCACGTATCCGTTCCTTAAAGATCTTACAAGGCTTCGTCCTACAATTGAACTGCGCAACGCGGACGTCTTCGTTGGCTCTATCAGATAAGATCGGTGGTCTCTAGAATCACCATCAAGCTTGGCCCGTACAATGCTTTCAGAAGCATTCGGTACAACAGTGTCGGCACATTCATCTTGGTAATTTGAACGCTGGGATCCACTTTCAATACCTGTTTGCCAAGATCCAACGTGATTCCATGTGGTCGCAGAAAATCCATTCCGAGAATGCAGTCATCCATAATGTTCGCGACCAGAAAATTATGTCGGAACACAAGGTCTCCCAACTGTATCTGGCTGTTGACCTCTCCATGGACAGGTGCAGTTCCTCCCGTAGCTGTCCGTAGTGAGAAAATCCTGCCCTTGTGAAGTAGTTGTTGCCTCACTAGGCCTGGTCGGATAAACGATCGGGTTGCACCAGTGTCGATTGTTATGGTGCAATGTTCTCCGTCAACTTGACCCGGAAAGCATAAGTCTGCTTCTCCGTCAACTTGACCCGGAAAGCATAAGTCCGCTTCTCCACGATGTAGTCTTGACACAGTGATGGTGGTGCTGGGGACGTCGATAATCCTAGCCAACCTCTGCCCCACGAAGTTTGCTCTTACATGTTTCCCAACCCCTCATCTTGAAGGGCTTCCATTCTGGACTCCTGACTCGGTCTAGGTCTTCTCCTAGCCACACACCCTGAACAATAGCTCGGTTTTCTTCACTTCTTGCAGTCTCTTTACAGGTGCCCCTTCTCTACGCAATTCCAGCATCTAGGTGCACCATTTACATGCGGATCTCGCTCAATTTCCACGCTCTCACACCTGCACTCGTCTGTCACTATCTCGCGAACTCGCGCAGTGGTACGAATCACATTTTTCGCTGTCTCAAAGTTCAGACTATAAGCCAGTGCGTCCTTAACTGTTTGCCTTTGAGCTAAACGCACGGCTTGCTGCAATTCCTGGTCTTTTAGTGCGCTAATGAATGCTTCTGTTGCTGCGTCATCTCGATGTTCTGGGTCGTATGCTGGGTAAGCCAAAAGTGCCAGTCGCTCAATGTGTTGGGCTAGTTGCTGTAAAGTTTCGCCAGACTTCTGCACCTGATGCCGTAGCTGTCACCGATTAATCTGCTTTAGATGATCGTCTCCATAACGCATGTCGAGCACATTCATTATAGCAGCCGGGTTTGAATGTAACTCAACGGAGATGGTCTGCAAAAGCTCAGCAGCTGGGCCTCTTAGAGCAAGTATTAGTGCAGTTGCTCGTTCCTGCTCATTCCAGTGATTTGCCCTAGTGGCAGCTTCAAACTGGGTTTTGTAAATACTCCAGACCGTTTGCTCATCGAATATTGGTGCTTGCACATTTCTGGATGTGCTTTGCGCTGCGGTTGTAGGCGTGGCTGTTGAGGTGGTTACTATTGCCCTCGCTGCTTCCAATTCCTTTTTCACTTTTTCCATCTCATTGTTGATTTTCTCCTCGACCTGGCTGACCTTTTCCTCGACCTGGTAAACCTTTTCCTCGACGCATTTAATTTGCTTGTTCCGACTACCGAGCTCCGCTTTTATTTCGGTTGACTGTTTTTGGAAATCTTCCTTGATTTCGATCGCTTGTTGGTCCAGCTTCGCTGATTGTTCATTTCACTCCGCTGATTGTTCATCTAGCTTCGCAGTTAGACTGGATGACATCAGCACTAGCATTTGCATTAGCGCATTTTCTGGCTCCTTTGATTTTGGTGTTTCTACTTCTCCACCACCTTCTGCGCCTTTTTCCGCATCTGAGAGCTCACTTGAATCGAGATTCACGCCCTCCGACTCGATCGCGTCACGCAAGCGCGCAATCAGTATGGCCTTTGTACCTTGTGTGGCCAGATTTCGCTGTTCCAACTCCTCCTTGAGCTCCGATATCGTCAATTGATCAATTTTTAGATGAAAGTTTCCTGGCATTTTTATTGTTTTGGTTATTTTACCACCAGTTTCCACGTTAATTTTCACGATTGTGCACTTTAAAAATGTTTAAACGCTTTCACTTCCAAAATTTTCTCTCTTACTTCTTGACACCACTGTCGCGTGTTATGGTTCGCGGCCAATAATTTTAATGTTCCGGGAAAGTGAAAACGTAATGTCTTTTAAATTAGATTGAAAGAGTTTATTTAACTATCAAAAAATGCACAATCACTCATTTAATTATTTCACAATTTTAATTTTCACTATTTTACAAGTCGTCTATAAATTTTTACTTCAACTGTCCACTAAAATCACTTCACAATCAACGAAAATCACTTTAAATTTACTCGATCAATATCGCTTTTCCATTCTCTTTCCAGACTTTCGCAGTTTTTTTTATCGCGATTCTAATGAATGATCCCCCGTTTCAATCAGCTCGCCCTTACATAGGGTCTCCAGCCGTTCAATGCACCTCTCGTACATTGGCGAATGTTCTGCCGAGAGGTATCTGGTATATTCGAGCAGCTAATGAATGGACTCACTTTCAAATGTTGATCATACTTGGTGGGTTCTCGTGGTTTCGAGTAAATTCATTTTGTTGATATTCTTAATGGTTCTGAAAACAATTGCGACAGTAGCTCGCAGAATTATTTGTACATGTAACAATATATACATATATATATATATATATATATATATATATATATATATATATATATATATATATATATATATATATATATATTATATAGATATATATATATATATATATATATATATATATATATATATATATATATATATATATGTATATATATATTATACATATATATATATATATATATATATATATATATATATATATATATATGTATATATATATATATATATATATTAATTTATTTATATTTATATATATAAAGATATATATATATATATATATATATATATATATATATATATATATATATATACATATATATATATATATATATATATATATATATATATATATATAGATAGATATATATATATATATATATATATATATATATATATATATATATATATATATATATATATATATATATAAATATATCTATATATGCATATATATAAACATATTTGTGTATATGTATCGGTATTTATAGACATATGTTTTTATACATGTATACATAAAGTTAACTCTACAATCAATCTCAAGAAGTTTACTTAAAAATATTCTTCTTAACCGCATCATCATTTCACGTTTATTCGATACCCATCGCTTTCGCCTTTAGTTAACTATGGCACATAATTTTCATGAAAGTTTCATGCAAATTACGGCAATGCGTTTTCATGTTCACCTTTAAAATTATGATCAGTTATAGAAGGGAAAATGTCTCGTTTTAGGTTGCGATTCTCGCCGGTCTTTAGTATTGAAATCACTAATTTTAGATTTCTGGGCATATAACGTATAATATTAACTGGAAAGTAACGAATCAACTCTATAATTTGCAATCATTCAATCCTTATTATTCTTGGGGGAATTTCATAAATCCTATGTGTAACGTTTACGTCTAAGAATGTAAGAAGGATCCTTTACTAAGTTCATCAGTAAGCAAATAATGAATGCGGAGAGAAAAGCATCCTGAAATTTTTCCTCTAAATATTGTTAAATTATACTTATGCTACAGTAAGAATTAATTTATTGGTTATTTCCGGTAGAAATGATTGATGAAAATGCACCATTTATGCAGAAAATTAAGGATATTGGTCATTTTTATCATCCGTCATCAAAGGATTTGACATCTCCATCAACTCCTTGAAGAGTGTCAACTAATTTGCCCTTTTCGTACGAAATATCATTTAAATTCAATTTCTCGACATCAATTTATCATATTTAACTGTTAATATCTACTGAGTTCTTGGAAAAATTACAATTCTGTATCGATACATTTTAGATCCATATGTTGTCCTTCATTTGAAACCTCTACAATAAAAATCCTTAGGCGCGTCGATCAGTTATGCCGAAAAACGGGTTGAAAGTCGGAAATTTTTTAGTTTAAACGGTGAAAGTCCTGTTCCGGTGCTTGAATTTCTTATCCTTTAAATAGGACCTAACATGAAAAAAGACATATCGTTTGCCGCAAACAGGACGCTTCTATCTATCTCCGTGAACATACATAAAACAAGTTGGGTAAACAGACCTACGCTCATGTCAGAAGGGTTTTGTATTCAATTTACAAAATGCAGTCACCAGATCGAATCAAATCAAGAAACATTTCAAAGACGATTTTATTGGAGAAAATATGAAATACGAAGATCATACTATTATTAACAAAGTTGAACGAATTTCGACTTCTAAGGTTTTTGGTATTGTTATACTCATCTCCCTTGATAATTATTTCAGATGTCCATCCGCGACGGAGGAAACACATTTTTCATGTATTTCCCCCCTGTACCCCCACTGAAGTAAAAGCTGACAGTTTAACAACTGTTTTGAAAACCTCCGATGAAAACTTTTATTTCATACTCATATCGGCTACGTTTGATGATTTTTTTTTCAGGGGCCACTCTCCTGTACTGTTATCATCGATTAATGGCCAATTTTTCGAATCCTAGAATGGTTACAGAACCCTTTTGCTATGAGCTCTCTCCCACCTCCTTGACTTGTATCACTTATGAGCATTAATTGTAGGTACTCATCTTCAGTCATTCATTCAATTGAATCAAGTGTTCACAACATGCACCTTAAACGTTGAAGTTGGGAAAAAAATAACTCAAAATTGTTCAATCTTCGCATTTAAAACAGCCACTATTTTGTTTTACGATTACTGATACCACTAGCTGAACCGATTCTCAAAGATATTCATGACACCTATCATTCCTGAAATCTTCATGCAAATTCTAGCAAAACTGTAGTGTCTGAGTCGGTAAAAAGTGCATGTTGTTCCATAGCCATATGTTGCCATAGTAATAAATGCAGCGCATATTGTTCCATAGTAATACAGGAAAATTCAAACCGCTATAACATCGCTAAATATGATTCAATCTTTATGAAGCTTTTAGGATAGATCAATCTTATAAATAGGCATCTACGTACTGAATTTCATTGAATTTAAGGGTACGGTTAAGATTTTATTCAAGAAAACATAAAATCCGTAAATCATACTATTACTAACAAAGTTGGGTGAATTGCGACTTCTAACGTATTTGTTGTTGTTGTACTCACCAAGGCCTACATTCCTGATTTTTTTCAGATTTTTCGGATCACAGGTGTCCAATCGCGAGCGGGGGGACACAAATTTTTCGTGTATTTCCCCTCCCTGTGCGCCCCTCGAAGCAAATTTTGCCAAACTAAGACCTGTTTTGAAAAGTTCTCATCAAGACCTTTCATTTGATACCCATATCGGCTACCTTCAATGAAATTTTTTTTTCGGGGGGTCACTCTTCTATATGGGGAGACCCCCCTTAAATACCTTATAAAATTTTTTAGTAGTTGAACTTTGAAGAGGTCACCACTTTACATCTACACACAAAATTTGATGTTTCTAGCTTAAGCAGTTTCCGAGAAAAACTGCTGTGACACACGGACGGACGGACGGACGGACAGACGGACAGACTGGTCGCGAAACTAGTAGGGTTTTGTAAAATTATTTTACAAAACCCTAAAAAGCAGCCAAGAAAAAATATACTTCCTTTGGAAGTCGATTAATATAACTTAACGCTGATGAACAAATTAGTTTCATACTCGATTAGCCCCTCTTATTTGAGGCATTTTCAATAAGTGACCGTTCCTTAAATACTGCAGTTCTATCTAGTGTCATCATTGACTTAACTCATTTTATATTGCGAATTTCCCAAGCGCAACTCAATTAAATTTCTTTCGAAAATTTGACACGATTGGTATGTATTTGTGACCAAATTTGGCTTGGGCTGCCGCGCTATAGATGATGATCAATTTGAATTTCAGATAATTTTCTTTTACGTTCACTGCCTTGAATTTCTGTTTTGTACTGATTTAGTCAGTTATTGAAAAATAACTCCAACATTTCGAATTACGCGTGGTACAGAGCACTTCTTTGTAGCAAATATCATTTTTACAAATAAAATAGTAATATAATTTTTCATATTTTCTGAACAGACTGTACTCTCGAGAAGATAATAAAGTTGTTGCTTTGTTCCTACAGTTTCATGTAGTCAACATTCAAACCGGAAGTTCCTTAAAAAGGACTTGCGTACTAGGAAAATTAAAGCTTTTTCATAATGAAGCTTCAAGCTTTTCCGGGAGCATAACTTTTCATGGGAAATTTATCATATTCAATGTGCGTTAAAGGATATTTTGGAGTTGATACTTGAAATCAATGTTTAGGCACAAATTCTTTCAGAAAAATTAAGTAAAATCCGTGAGGACTCATTGGATCATTTATTCATACATTGTTCTAAAGAAAATTAAGGATAAAGCAATCATGAAAATAATGGTTTTGTGAATCAACTTCTTTTGGTTTAATAATTATTTTCAAATCTGCAACGATTGATATAGCTTAGACATTCACCCTAAGCATAAACCAGTGAAAGTTTGAACTTGAGGACTTATCCATCCATTCCATCGTTACTTTGATATTGGATATTGGAAACAGAATGGAAACGGGACAATGTGCTTTATCCGTGAATCAAGCTTTCTTGTAAATTAGGTCGCAGTCATCACTAAAACTATTGTTATGGATTTGCTACTCACAGTAATTTATGTATAAAACGATTGACATTGCAGCTTGAACAAAAATTATGGTAATTATTGAATTAGAATAAATTAAATTGTTGGTATTTATTTTTCATTAAATATTTTATTTTCTGTATGACGTGAATGTGATGAATTATGAATTTTTAGAAAATTGAAATATTTAAAGAAAATGAGCTACATTTTGTATAAAAGTAAAAATCCTCTTGTCTATTGAAAATAGAAATTATCATCCATTCACTACAGTTTGTTTATTTCATGTCTGTCGAGCTTTGTTCATGAGTAAGGCCCGAAGGCTTTACGAGACAAAAAAAAATTTTAGAAAAAAAAAACGAAAACCGACTTAAAAATGCCCCGAAAAAAGAATGAAACAAATTTTTTGGATCGGAGCCATTTTGCGATGGTGCACATGTTGGGAGTTTTTATGTCGAAATGGGAAAATTGATGTGGCACCGCTTCCATAAAATTTATTTCATTCTCTTTAGTGGATTTTGTAGTTGGTTTTCTTTTTTTCTAAGAGTTGTTTATTTCACCCTTTTTAGTGACAAATTTTTTTCATTTCAAATCTTTTACAACTTAGTTTCTTGAATGCGTTATACCATGTATATTTAAAGAAAATCTTTTGACCGCAATGCAAAACTCTCTTCTGCTAAAATCTGCAGCATTCATAGGAATCGCATGTAGTTCTGATGCATTTTAGTACAAGTTCTCATCAACGTCTACCTTCATCTTAGGTTTCATAAAAATACAATATAAATTGTAGCTTTAAGAATTTTTAATATTGCTTTGTCTCCATTTTGATATTTGATGTGACCCTGAAGTATTTTTTTTATATTGCCGACGTCATCACGACAGAGTGTTGTTTTGAGCTCTCAACCTTTCCTGACTCTAATAGAGATATAACTAGAGACAACTAGTTTTTATATGTCAAGTTGGAAGTCGCTTTAAAAGTCATAGTCCAACCTTAGTTGGAACTACGCGTGAGGAATAAAAGAGGGATCCCCGAACTGTTTCTGCCACAGAGATCAAGATCTGTTCATTCATCTTTATTTCGATTTGTTGGCGATAAACACTGGTTTCATAATTGTCAAAGAGAAATAAATCCATTATCTTAGTATCCTCAATGCATCATTCGTCGGACATTGATGCGGCATGCTCGAAACCAGAAATCATTATATTTCATAATTTAACCAAGGGTGGCGTGGACTCTCTTGATCAGAAATGTGTGACATATTCTGTTGATAGAAGAGCTTGGCATTGACTCACTACTGCTTTTGGAGGGGTTTTCAATACAGCAATAGCCAAGAGATTCATTATTTGAAAAGCATCCAGCATGGGGCGGGACATGAGGCTGAAGCTAGACCAAATCAACCAAAAAGATCAAAAACCACTCGTTGCTACGTATGCCCATGGAACAAAGACGTAAAAGCTACCAAACAATGTTCAAAATGTGACAATTCCATATGCAAATTACATTTCAAAAAAACAAAAGTCTGCACATATTGTGATCAATGCAACATCGTACCCTCACATGTTTTTTTTAGGGTTTTGTACTAAAATACAAAACCCTATTGCAATCACGACCTGTGTCCGTCTGTCCGTCTGTCCGTCCGTCCGTCCGTCCGTCCGTCCGTCCGTCCGTCCGTCTGTATGTCACAGCACTTTTTCTCCGAAACTATAGAGGCTACAGCCATGAAACTTTGTGGAAAGGTCAGAAGTGGTGACCTCTTGAAAGTTCAGGGGTGGAAAAATTTTTCAAAGGGGTTTAAGGGGGGTCACCCCGTATAGGGAGGTGACCCCTCAAAAAAAAATTTTCACCATTGGTAGTCGAGTAGGGTGTCATTGAAAAGGTCTCAATGAGATCTTTTCAAAAAAAGTCTTAAAATTGCCTTCCGAGTACCGAGGGGGGCAGGAGAAGGGGAAATGTACGAACTTTTCGCGTACCCCCCCCCCCTCGCGATTGGAAACCTTCCATCCGAAAAATCTGAAAAAAATCATGAATGTAGGCCTTAATGAGTATAACAACAACAAATACATGAGAAGTCGAAATTCACTCAACTTTGTTAGTAATAGTATGATTTATCGATTTTATATTTTCTTGAATAAAATCCAAACGGTACCCTTAAATTCAATAAAATTTAGCAAACGGATGACTTTTTATAAGATTGATCTTTTCTGTAAGTTTCATAAAGATCGAATAGTATTTAATAAAGTTATAGCGATTTGAATTTTCCTGTATTACTATGGAACAATATGCCCTATATTACTATGGAAACATATGGCTATGGAGCCATATGCGCTTTTTATCGACTTAGACACTACAGCTTTGCTAGTATTTGCATGAAAATTTCAGGAATGAAAGATACCATGAGGATGACTACATACAGTTGAAACAAGTCGAAGAGGCAGGAGAGAGCTCCTAGCAAAAGGGCTTTGTAGCCATTCTAGGATTCGAAAAAATAGGCCATGAATCGATGCTTGCAGTACAGAGGAGTGGCCCCTGAAAAAAATTTCATGAAAGGTAGCCGATATGAGTATCAAATGAAAGTTCTCTTTGCAAGCTTTTCAAAACAGTTCTTAAACTGACAGTTTTTGCTTCAGTGGGTGCACAGAGGGGGGGAAATACATGAAAAATGTGTTTCTAAAAAATCTGGAAAAATTATCAAGGGAGATATCTATGGGTATAAGTAAAACAAATACCTCAGACGTCACAATTCTTTCAACTTTGTTAAAAATAGTATGATCCTCGAGTTTCACATTTTCTCCAATAAAATCGTCTTTGACATGTTTCTTGATTTTATTCGTTGCTGGTTACTGCATTTTGTAAGTTGAGTACAAAACCCTTCTGACATGAGCATAGGTCTGTCTACCCAACTTGTTTTCTTTAAATTAAATGTTAAACCAGTATAGGAACTTAGTGTCATTACTTTTTTTCGTGATTATTAAATCATAGAAAGACCTCATTTCAATATTTTGTGGTAAGATCAAATAAATATTTGTTTCTGCTAATGTTAATACCGATTTTCCTTAAATTTAAAATAGAACATAAACATTTCAAATAATCAGTTTTAACCCGTAAACTCGGACGTGATGTCAGTGTGACTCAACAGAATCTACTGATCTTGATCTCTCTTCGACTTTTAATACTATGCAGACGTGAGTCCAGTACCTTTCAATCAGTTTTCAGTTAATTGCCAACAGTTTGCGAGACCGCACACGCTGTTTGTGATGAAGACACTCTTGCTAGTTTGCAATTAATTTTATTTTGGGTCACAATGACATAACTTTTTTTTGCTTTGTATTTTTTTTATATTTCTTCTTCGCAGTGTTTGCTCATGTGCTAAAATGGCTTCAAACTGATTTTCTATGGAGATCGATGACGTGGGCGAGATCTGTATTAAAAACTTAAAGTGATGGCAGCGACACTGACGCTGATTCACTAATAAGTGATCATCATTCAAAATTAGAACTTCAGGCTTCTGATAGTGAAAACAATTTACTCTTAGCGCTAGTGGTCCTCCAATTATTAATCTACGAGCCAATCTGTTTGTGCAGCTCCTGGTGTCGAATCTTCATCTTCTTCTGATAGTGTTACGTCCTCGGAACTTGTGAGCTCCATACTTTAGAGGTTTATACTGCAAGATTGGTTATTGTTGAATTGGGATTAAGGATCATATTTTTTTTATCATATGGAATTTTCTTATTTCATGTCGCTTATAATTATTGTTGTAGTATCACATTATCGTATCGTATTATATTATCTTTATCGCATGTATGATCGCTATCGTATCGTATCATATTATCTTTATCTCATGTATTATCGCTATCGTATCTTATCATATTTTCTTTATCGCATATATTACCGCTTTCGTATCGTATCATATTACCTTTAACGCATATATTATCTTTATCGTATCGTATTATATTACCTTATCGCATATATTATTGCTATCGTATCGTATTATATTATCTTTATCGTACATATTATCTTTATCGTATCATATTATATCATCTTATCGCAATATAAATGTTATCGTTATCGAATCGTATGCTATTATCTTTATCGCACATAACCATCGTATTTTAGTCGTATATAATTATCCCATCGCTTCAAAGTATCGTTATCGTATTACTACCGTGTCGTACCTTATTATCTTTATCGCATATAACCACCATAACTTAACCTTATGTAATTATATTATCGTATTGCATTAATCTTATATAACTATCGCACCTCTGCCTTGCGAAATTATATTATCGATATCATAAATTGAATTCCGCGCCTAAATTTAAATTTCATATGCCCCTAACATATAATGAATGCACCCCTGGGCATTTTTGCAAGCTGTGCGGATGATGCTTGGCTGATGCAATTCAGCTGATAGCGGTGAAAATATATCGTCGGGGATACGACGCACAAGCCATGAGGTGGATTCATTTGGTTCGGTCTGTTTTTGATTTTTACGGGGATCGCAGGCGTTTAAGGGAATAGAGAAGAGCGATTGTTCTCAGGACGACGGTTGTGATCAGTGTTGAATTGAAGAGACTTTCAAAATAAATTTGGTTGCAGTGGTCGCTTGCTAATTTGCTAAGCATATTTAAGCCCCGTGAGCTTTGTCTTATCATCGTCTTATGAAGTGTTTTATTGATAGCATAGTATGCTCAACTAGTAACCACACTCCATCAACCCTCCGGAAAAATCCGAACACAAGCCGAACAGCAAGCCATAAATCTTCGGTAGCAGGTAGATGGTAAACGGTGATGCGAGGAATGGCGCGAATATAAACATATGCTTCGATGAGAGATTTCAGGGCTACCAGAGCTAAAAAATCAATAACATTGCAGAAAAACAAATGCGTTCCATGCAATCTTTTAGTTTTTTATTGGGATCTGGCAGCACTCCTTTGTTCTGAAATGTGTAAAAGAACACGTGCGTCGGAAATTTTATTTGCATTTTGCTTCGTTTCTTGAGCACGCCAAACATGGGATCAGCTGTAATGCCCCTGATCAGCTGTAATACCCCTGGGAAAATTCAAAAAGTGTTCAATACAGGGTAAATGAAAGGTGTGGCTACTAGTTGAATATACTACGATTGATAGTATAAACACCAAGTAATTTCCTGTTGAGTGTACTTTTGAGTGCCAAGCGTCTAGAACTCCCTGTAACGTCGCAATGAACCGCTGAGGATTAGATATGCTCCACGGTCCCAAAATTCTCCAGGTTGGGCCTCCCAAGTTTACTACAGTCAATTGCGGAAAACGTCAAATATATTCGTGATTCGCTACAAGCCCACATCGCATCAGTCAGGTTATAAATGGTCCCTGCAAATTGTCTTGTTCGGTTTGTTTTGATTGCGCGCCCCTTGCATCGTACCTCAGTGAGCGTCTTGAGTAGCAGAACAAGTTCCCGTGAACGGAAAAAGAATGAACAAGTGAATTTGAGGAGGAAAGGAAGTGTTTGCTTCTGACTGATGTTGTGATTTTTCCATATTATGTTGTATCTAACATTCGAATACGTAATTGTGTCCTGAAAATAAAGTTTACGTTTGGAAGAATAATAAAAGTAATTACCTCGAACGCATATTAAGCGACGAGTTATTGCATATTGGATGAAAAAGGTGCTTAAAAGTGTTTCGGTATTGCCTAGTAAAAAACAAATTAAGGTTGTGTCGCTCAATGGAAAAGCATCAACGCAATGTGTTTGCTCTATGATAGAATCTTCCGCCAAATGAACATTATTTCGGCTTGAGGCAAAAAGATTTATCAAAACGCAAGTATCTCTTAATACAAACTGAGATTTGGTAAGTTTCATCATGAAAAGGGGTAATTCACGAGCGTCGCGTTAGTATTCCCGCTAAGTTGATGAAGAGTTGCATTGAATGCAATTACAAGATATTGTGAAAAGGGCTAGGGCAAACCTTTAGGGAGACAAGATTTGCATAAAAATCATGTGAAAATTATAAGAGGAATTCAATCAATAATTAATCAAATAGAAATTACGAAGTCTGGACTCAAATACGCCCACAGCTACGCGATTTATCAAAAGATTGTATTAGAGAAACAATTTTACGTATCGCAAATCATAAAGATTTAGAATCATCTTCAAATGCTAGGAATCTTATGGCAGCTTTCATATCTAAACAACGCATTTGGCGTGAATTGTGCCACTTACACCTTAGCCTGAATCAAATTAAATTTTTTTGAATAGTCTTTAATAATTCTGTTAATAGATACATACGTGTATATGAATAAGGGAAATCTTTGACCTAATTTTCAGGATCGATATATAAATATTCTTTTGTGAATAATTAAATGCAGTTCTAAGTAGTGTTCGTGGAAAACCATGATAAATTAAGACTTTTTTTATTATAAACGAAAAAGAAACAATGAATTTTGGTATAAAATGTACTTAAAAAAAATGAAAAAATACGGAAATTGAAAACATTTAGCTTGATCATTAAACAGAAGTTCATCAAGCACTCGGATTAGAGGCATTAAAAAAATCGAACGTTCAAAACGTCGGCGACTAAAAGCGAGGGAATTTATCAAGCTATGGATTGGCTAACCAATGCATTGCAATTAAGAAAATAACCTCTAATTGTATTAAAGTAATGTAATTTTAAAAATATAATTAAAAAGTATAGAACACACAATATATAAGGGAGAAGAGTATGATTTTTAAATGAACTATTATAAATTATTTTTTAAAGCAAAACAAAAGTGAATCGATAGATACACAATTGAACCTTATGTTTATCGAAAATTAAATTGAATTGTAATTGAATGTCTGTCTGGCTTTGTTAATTCATGCATTCCATATTAGTACTTGCGATGTATCAAGAATTTATGGTAATAAGAAAAGCTTTCTTTCGTCATATTTAAAAATCAATCAAATTCCCGATGAGGCAAATATAATAAATAACATGCAAAAGTGACGATAAATACTTTCCTTGTATAATTTTGCATATTCCTCATGCAAGAGAGTCATATTTAATAACTGTTGAATAATACCTCATATTTTACATGAATATTCATCCTTACCTTCCTCGTGAAAACTTAAATTATTGTAAATGCATCGTTCCCTCCATAAATTCTATCAATGTATCGATCTATTGATATCATCTACACATCCCTTTACTTGCATCAACTTCAACTCAGCATTTCCGTCCTTGATTTGGTTATCCCATACATTGTATATACAATTTCATTTGTCATCATATTATGGATAGAATGTAATCAGCATCCATGCACGCGCTCCACACGTCAGCAAAAATTGCAGACACTTGTAACCCAAGTGATCGTTGGCATCCGCGATATCGCGACCATAACACATGCAAATGTGCATATGCGGCAAAATTCAATGTAAGTGGATCGCGAGCTTCGATGTTGAGTTTTTCTTATTGTAAGATATTTTAAACAAAATAAAGTGTCAGTCAAAAGCTAACCGGCGTTCTATTCACCTCGTATAAAGCAGCGGAAACTGAAGTACATCTTCGATCACAATAGTAGAATCAGGAAAGGGTGCAAGGTGAAGTGTAGTGAACGAGTGCGCGAGGACGACCTGCACGGAAGGAGAGCTTGGTACTGCACCAGGACTCATAACCGGACAGTCCTAGTAGTGAGCTGGAACGACTCGAATAAACCTTGCCAGGTCCCCTCCACGCAACGGCAAGTAGGACATCGCACTATACCAGGACCCAACCAGCGGACAGCCTTAGTACTGCACTAGGGCGACTCACCCGTGGGTGTCCTGCCCAAGAAACGAGGAAGGGCCCCTTTGTTAACAATAACTAATTAATCGCTTGTATTTTATTTTTTCCATATGACGCAATACAAATTTACATATAATACGAATTCATTGAATGAAAGCAGAATAAGAGAAGTTATCAAAATCGATCGGAAAAAAAATAAATGTTGGTTCCCATTATAACATAGTTTGATGATAAAATATTATTTGCAAAACCAAATAAAGATATTTCTACTGAAAGAAAGAAAAAACAAGTTGGGTAGACAGACCTATGCTCATGTCAGAAGGGTTTTGTACTCAACTTATAAAATGCAGTATTTAGCAAGAAATAAAATCAAGAAACATGTCAAAGATGATTTTATTGGAGAAAATGTGAGATTCAAGGATCATACTATTATTAACAAAGTTGGACGAATTTTGACTTCTGAGGTATTTGTTAGAGTTATACCCATAAATATCTCCCTTGATATTTTTTTCAGATTTTTTAGATCACGGGTGTCCATTCGCGAGGGAGGAAACACATTTTTCATGTATTTCCCTCCCTGTGCCCCCACTGAAGCAAAAACGGTCAGTTCAAGAACTGTTTTGAAAAGCTCTCATAGAGAACTTTCAGTTGATACTCATATCGGCTACCTTTCGTGAAATTTTTTTCAGGGGCCACTCCTCTGTACTGTAATCATCGATTCATTGCCTATTTTTTCGAATCCTAGAATGGTTACAAAGCCCTTTCGCTAGGAGCTCTCTCCTGCCTCTTCGACTTATTTCAACTATATGTACTTATCTTCATGATACCTATCATTCCTGCAATTTTCATGCAAATCCTACCAAAGCTGTAGTGTCTAAGTCGGTAAAAAGCGCATATGGCTCCATAGCCATATGTTTCCATAGTAATACAGGGCATATTGTTCCATATAGCCCAGTCATATTAGGGCTTTCACCTCGGAATAAAAGATAATAAGCTGCAAATTGGTATGAACCTTTGTTTTGTCATTCTTAATGTTGTCTCAAAAGTCAAAATCATTATCGTGTTCGCGTCTCAAGATATTCAAGGTCAAAGGTCACAAAAATCGGTTTTTCGCGAATATCTGGCTTCCTATCGGTTAAATGAGATTTGCATTTATTATAAAAGTTGTAGGCTATAAAATTCCCCCTTTTTTCATACGACCAACCGTTTTGAAGGTAGAGCGCGAAGAGTGCACATCGTACAGTCATATACGGCCTAATGCAAGGTCAAGCGTGAGTTATGGTTATCAGTACGTTATAAAGTCAATTATTTACTTGGAAATTATAATTATTAAACAATGCCTATTATTTATGTACTAACTATTAATTATTTATATTTAATTAAAGTAAGTAACTTGATTATTTATATATAATTATTCATATTTAACTATTTAAGTATAAAATATTATTAATTCTGGATTATATATTTTAGTTTTATTTTAAGTTAAAATGATAGTAAGAGTATATATTTTACACATATTTTTATTTATTATTAAATACGGCATAATATACATTTATCAAAATGTGAGTTCAAATATCAAAAGTA
This sequence comes from Odontomyia ornata, assembly GCA_963969285.1. NCBI lineage: Eukaryota > Metazoa > Arthropoda > Insecta > Diptera > Stratiomyidae > Odontomyia > Odontomyia ornata. The sequence goes on along the minus strand of OZ017739.1, from coordinate 353,131,831 downwards.
TCTTTGTTGATTTTAATTGTAATGAAATTGGAAATGGAAGCTAATTATCTTCTTCTTGTTCGTCGTCTTCTTCTTCTTGTCGCTCAAAAATGTTCGATTCATTGTCATCATCCTCATTATCTGTCATGTTCATCTCCAAACCTTCCAGAATATCGGGATCATATGTATTTTCTTCATCGGGATTACTTGGATACAGTGAAGCGTTGAGGCAAGCTTGTCCGTTGCACTGGCCGCAAGCTAAAGAACATTGTAGCCCTGATTTTCTGCATCCACAGCGGGAACCACAACCATTTTTGCAATTGCAAAATATTACGTTTAGTAGTTCGGCTGGTGCTGGAGGTAATAACGTTCGTATGGGCTCCAGGATTTCATTTTCAAGCATCCAGCCCCATTCTTTAGGTTCTAAGTCCTTCCCTAACCACGTTTGAATCTGGTAGTAGACACGTTTTATGTGTTGATGAGCTGCTACACTTGTTGGTGGAAGTGTTGACAGTTGTGCAGGTTTATTTAGTTTTGTAAATTTGATGAATTGCGTGTAGCGGAAATGATCAATGTTGTCCTCAGATTTTGGAGCATTATATAATGCCAACAAGATGCGCACTCCATTTTCTAATAATGTTTGTTTTGGGCAGTTTTCTTGTTGAAATACTTCCACCAGTTTATCTAAATCAGGAATTTTTTCCAATGCTCTAGTAACAGTTTTTTTTCCTTTTTTTAATAGCGCAGAAGTCGTGTCACAGCCACTGAATGCGTGTAAAAATAAAATGTGCTTTTTAGTACGAGGATATTGGTCAAAACTTTTAGTAGAATATATTTGTGTTTTGACATTGCCTTTGCCAACTTTTTTCAAAAAAATTTCCTGATGATGTGACTGAGTACGTCCAATTATAATAACGAGCAAATCGATATCTTCTCCTATGATGACAGCAGTCTTTTGATGTTCTGATAAGGCAATAGCTGTGTCAATGATGAGTTAAATATGAATAATTATATATAAATAATCAAGTTACTTACTTTAATTAAATATAAATAATTAATAGTTAGTACATAAATAATAGGCATTGTTTAATAATTATAATTTCCAAGTAAATAATTGACTTTATAACGTACTGATAACCATAACTCACGCTTGACCTTGCATTAGGCCGTATATGACTGTACGATGTGCACTCTTCGCGCTCTACCTTCAAAACGGTTGGTCGTATGAAAAAAAAGTTTAAACAAAAGTTGTAGGGAATTTTATAGCCTACAACTTTTATAATAAATGCAAATATCATTTAACCGATAGGAAGCCAGATATTCGCGAAAAACCGATTTTTGTGACCTTTGACCTTGAATATCTTGAGCCGCAAACACGATAACGATTTAGACTTTTGAGACAACATTTAGAATGACAAAACAAAGGTTCATACCAATTTGCAGCTTATTATCTTTCATTCCGAGGTTGACCCCTTTTTTTACCTAATATGACTGGGCTAATAGTAATACAGGAAAATTCAAATCGCTATAACTTCGTCAAATACAAGTCAATCTTTATGAAGCTTTCAGAAAAGATAAAACTTATCAATAGTCATCTGCTCACTAAATTTTATTGAATTTAAGAGTACCGTTTAGATTTTATTCAAGAAAACATAAACACGATAAATCATACTATTTCTAACAAAGTTGAGTGAATTTCGACTTTTCATGTATTTGTTGTTGTTGTACTCATTAAGCCCTACATTCATGATTTATTTCAGATTTTTCGGATGGAAGGTGTCCAATCGCGAGGGGAGGTACGCGAAAAGTTCGTACATTTCCCCTTCCCCTGCCCCCCTCGGTACTCATAAGGCAATTTTAAGACTTGTTTTGAAAAGATCTCATTGAGACCTTTCCAATGACACCCTGAGGGTCACCTCCCTATATGGAGAGACCCCCCTTAAACCCCTTTGAAAACTTTTCCGCCCTTGAATTTTCAAGAAGTCACCACTTCTGACCTTTCCACAAAGTTTCATGGCTGTAGCCTTTATAGTTTCGGAGAAAAAGTGCTGTGACATACAGACGGACGGACGGACGGACGGACAGACGGACACAGGTCGTGATTGCAATAGGGTTTTGTATTTTAGTACAAAACCCTTCAAAACAAAACTATTCAAGTTCTTTCAATTATTAAATGCTTTATATAATGTATTGAAGTTATTTTCAGGTTATAAGGGTGAGTGAGCGTTGGTGCCCTGGAGGAGTCATGTTTCTCACGTGGAGCTTTTAATTTAATTTTAAAATTTCTGTCTTTCTTTCTCTCTCTTCGATTCCCACTTGTGGATCTTGTCTTTGTTTGTTTATAACCCCACGCCATCTCAGATGAGCTACCGGGTGAGGTAATAAATAATTTAAATTTTTGTGGTTACCATCATGTAACCCATTATTTTCCCTATTAAGATACTAACTTTTACTTTTGTTGCGAGAGTGATCTATCAGTCAACATACAACTATTTATTTTCCTTCTGTTTCGTTTTTACTGAGGGATAAAGTAACAATAGTGATGAGCCCTTGTCAAAAGTTGCAATACGTGATAGTGGTAAATTTTTCGGGAAAAACCGATTTGTTTGGGGCCAGTGCTCACCTGCTCTCAATAAGTGAACTAGAGAGCACAATTTAATAACACACCTTCCTGGAAGGATTGGTCCTGCCAAATCTCTGGGCGACGTTTGTAGGGCAAATTCTGCTTGGGCGCTGTTTTTTGATGACGACATATTTAATGAAATTGTGCTTCACACCAATAAAAAGCTAGCAGAAGCTCGGGTAAAGTTTGAGAATGACTTGAAACTTCAATATAAAGACTTGTGCGTCATTAAATTAAAAGCAATGTTTGGAGTTATGTGTATGACGCCATATTCAAGTCAAAAATTGAAGATTTAAAGTCTCTATTTTCAACCAATAGCACAGAACGAGACATCTTTGTGCTACTGTGTTCTTGAAGAGGCTAATTTTCATTATGACATGCCTCCGTTTTGACGACCCTTCTGTTAGAGACATAAGGAAAGATGACGACAAGCGTGCAGCGATTTCTAATATCTTCGAGAAATTCATTAACAACTGCTAACTGAACTTTTCAATACGCGAAAACGCTTATGTAGATGAAATGCTCGTTGGCTTTAGGGGAGAATATTCTTCTTGAATATATATATATATATATATATATATATATATATATATATATATATATATATATATATATATATATATATATATATATATATATATATATATATATGCCCAATAAACCCAGAAAATACAGCATAAAAACTATGGCCCGCTCCAATGCCAAAACTTATTATCTTCTCAATGCATATATTTATACAGAAAAGAACAGTGACGGAAAAACACTAAACATAGTGAAGAAAATCTTTTTCAAAAACCACGCAGTCTGCGCTGCGTCTCGCTGAGCCAATAAAGGGAAGCAATAGAAATATAACAGCAGACAATTGATTCAGTTTAATTGACTTAGTGACGAAATTGAAGGTAAGAAAGCTGACATAAGTGGGTGCGATGCGTAAAAACAAAATGGGAATCCCGAAAAAATTTCTTCCTGCAAAAAGACAAGAAGAAGGTTTCTTCTTCAAAAGGGATGATATTCTTCTTATATGTGCCCAAAAAGAACAAGTCAGTGATACTGGTATCATGTTTGCATCACACAGCAACCACGGGTGAAGAAACCACTAAACCACAGATAATTATTTTCTACAACAATACCAAGGGCAAAAGTTAGGAAGAAACTAGTACCATTTGAACCTCGAAAGGATATAAGTAAAAGAGCTTGGTGCCGAAAATGCCCTGGTGACACAGCTAAGAACACCAAATTATTGTGCTTCCAGAGCAAAGTCCCAATATGCTTAAGCTGCTCTCTTTATTGTTGCCACGATTGCGCTTATTGAGGAGCTGCAAATAAGAATCGTATGAAAAAACTGTTCCTAAAAATGTAATTTTTTGTTCAATTGATTTATCTTGGGTAAGAAAAAATAAAAAAAGTTGCATGACAATAAAACAAAAAATTATATATGTAAATTCATGAGTTTATGTTCATAATTTTGAGATTTTTTTTTGTCAAGTTCATTCAAAAACCTAATTAAATTAATAAGCATTTATATTGCAAAAATACTGATTGAATTTTAATAATTAATGTCAAATTTAATGATTTCAACAAAAAAATCTGCCCAACCCGCTACTCATACAGCAGGAAAATTAAAAAAATGTGATGGATCACCCTGACCCCACGTTCCGGGTTATGTGACAAAAAATTCACATCCCAGGTTACGGGTTAAACATTTTCTTATCAAATAAGGAAAAATACTGCATTCTTTTACTGAAAAACTATGACTGGCTTGAAGGAACACTATTATCTTTAAAATAATACTTTGTTTTGAAACAATTAAATATCAGAACTGTATTGTAATTCACCCAAAAACTTCTTTAAGTATACACTGTCTTGCAAAATATACAAACATATTATATTTATTGAGGTAGAAATCTACGCCACGAATGAAGTTTTGTTGATGAAAATACCGAATGCAGTTAAGGATTAAACGTATTTTATGCAAGATAATTCGATAAATCGAAAATTTATGTTCAACTACCTGATTCAAAAAATGTATCATTTATTTATTTATTTAATAAGCCAAACAAGGCAATCACAAAAAAAGTACTTATACCTAAACAAATCATAAAAAAAGTAAATGTATATTTCACAATAAGTTGTTTCAACTTATTTTAATGCGTCAGTAATCTTTTTTTTGAATTTATGTTTTAATATAGAAGAAAAGTAATGTTCATTCATAGAATTGAAGATCTTGCTACACCTATTAATTGGCTCGTTATCTGCGTAGGTGGTTTTATGTTGGTCTTCATGAAGCAGACGAGTTTTCCTAGTACGTTTAATCGTTTTCTTCATCGTGATTTTGCTTGATAGTGATGCAACTTTGACTATCTCATTGATTACATTCAAAACAAAGCAAGAACTTAAGATAGTTCTTCGAGATGAGAGCAAGGAAAGATTCAAAATATTTAATCTTTGCTGGTATGGTGGTAGGTTAACGAAGTCTTTTGGGTCATAAGCATCACGCAAGGCAAAAAAAATTAACTGTTTCTGCACAGATTCAATGCGGATGCTGTGATTCTCAAAGAATGGATTCCAAATAATAAAACCAAATTCAGAGGGGGCGAACAAATGAGGAGTATAGAGTTTTGGTGACCCATAAGTTTTTGAATTCTTTGGTGTGACGTTTTATGAAACCGAGCTACTTATTTGCCCGAGCAAGAATTGTATCACATTGAGAATGGAAATTCAACTATCTGTCCAACAGAACGCCCAGGTCTGAGATCTGGTCAACTTTTTGAAGTGGGGAATCATTCAGGTTATAAGTGTACTCAATTACTGAATTTTTTCTCAAGAAGCTTATAACATAATACTTTCCAACATTTAGATAAAGCCTGTTATCGTTAAACCATTTCAATAGTGTTTGGCTTGCAGAAAAATAGCCTCGGAATCGGAATTGACGGTGTGGTATATTTTGAGGTCATCAGCATACAGAAGATGAGGCACATCACTTAAAATTTCAGACATTTGTAAATAAAGATGATAAAGATGATAAAAAGCTACCTTGTGGCACTCCAGAAGAGGCAATAATTTCTCTTGAAAAAGTGCCCTGGAATTTTACAAACTGTGTTCGATTATTTAGGTATGATGCAATCCAACTCAGTAAGGACCCAGAGGTGCCGAACTTTAGACGTTTGGAGATAAAAATTCCATGATCGACTCGATAAAAAGCTTTGGCGAAGTCCTTATAAACAGCGTCAATCTGGTTACCTTTTTCCATTTCGCAGAGAATAGTTGAGGTAAGAAGCATTATGTTAGTGGTAGTTGATCGACCTTTGCGAAAACCAAGCTGCTGTTTGTTTAAACGTGGTTCAACCAACGTGATAAGCTTATCACAAACAATTTTTTCGAACAATTTTGGAATAGCTGATAGTACCGCAATACCTCTATGGTTTGTTATAGACCGCTTATCGCCACTTTTGAAAATCGGAGTCAAATGAGAAGACCTCCAGACAGTTGAAAAAGCCCCTCGTGATAAAGATGCGTTGAATAGAATAAACAGAAGGGAAGAGATTTGATGTATAGACTCAAAAAGAAGTTCTTTAATAGCGTTCACGATATCCTCACTTGACAAACTCATTTCATCAATGAATGGTGCTGTCGTTGAATGACAAATTGGTATGCTAGAAGAATTGGTGGCCGGGCGAAAAACCTCTTGGAAATGCTCGGCAAAAAGGCCGCTTATTATTTGAGGGCAAATTGAATTCCTATCACCTTAATACGTTGATGTTGGAAATCCTGTGGCTTTTTGCTTGGTTTTTACGAAGTTGAAAAATTCTTTGGGATTACGAATAATATTTTCCCCGGTTGAATTGATGTATTCATCATATGCTTCGCGAGATCTTATAGTGAATTCCATAGCCAGCTCATCATATATAATCTTAAGGCTTGTATCAAAGTTGTTATCTCTCATTAATTTATAGAGCTTGTTCCTTTGATTTCGCAGATGTCGAAGGTCGCGATCAACCCAAGGCTTGGAAACTTTGAATTTTTTTCTTTATTTTAGGAATATGAGTCTCAATGGATTCGAAGAGTGTTTTATAGAACGAAGAGACTGCTTTCTCTCAATCTAAACTTGAAAGATAGTTCCAATCAATATTGGCAAGATAAAATTAAATGATATTATAATCAGCATTAACGAAATAAAATAAAATACAGTCATTGTACATTCGGGAAAAAGTTACATCAGATATGAGAAATTCAACCAAAGAAGCGAAATGGCTTCGTGTGTTAGACAAAAGGTTCTCTTTGTCATTGGTTGGACTTACCACAACATCATCATAAGCATTTATACAAATAAGATCCAACCAGTTTCCGTTTTGGTTGGAAGTCTGTGATACTTGTTGTAAGTCATTACCATAAAAAGCATTGATTAGATTAAGATCGATAGTATTTGAGAGGTTTACTGGTCGAAGATGGTTATCAGTTTCATCAGGAGTAAAATATAAATTAAGGCGGTTAAAGTCTCCTAAAATCATAATTTGATCATGTTCCTCTAGAGATGCAGCAATAGAATTTATAATTTCACATATCTTCTCGTGGGATGTTTCGTCAGATCTTGGTGGAATGTAAAACACCCCTATATTTAAAAACCACTTGCATAAGCGTATTCAAACCACCTTATGTGCAAAAGTTTTATAGGAGGTAGTATCAACATTTTCAGAGGCCATGGACCTTTTGATCGCAATCAACTCTCCGCCAACTTTCGTTAGGCCTGTGGATGAGTTGTCACGATCAGCTCTTTAAATGGTCCAGCTACTGTCTAGAATTTCTTCGTTTATGTAACCATCATGTAACCAGGTTTCGGTAAAGTTAATACATTGGAATGGCAGGACTTAGCATCAAGGCATAATTTATTTATTTTCCCTCTCATACCACTACAATTATGGTAAAAGGGTTTCTGCGAGCTACTGTTGCAATTGTTTTCACAACCATTAAGAACATCATGATCAACAAAGTGAATTTACTCGAAACCACGAGAACCCACCAAGCATGATCAACATCTGAAAGTGACGTCGCTCCGTTCATTAAGCTGCTCGAATATACCAGGTACCTCTCGGCAGAACATTCGCCAATGTACGAGAATTGGGTTGAATGGATAGAGACCCTATATAAAGGCGAGCTGAATGAATGGGGGGATCATTCATTAGAACCGCGATAGTAAAAACTGTGGAGCGAATAGAAAATCGATATTGATCGGGTAATAAGAAAGCGATTTTCGTTGATTGTGAAGTGATTTTAGAAGACAATTGCGATAGAAATTTATGGACAAGTGGAAGTTAGACTTTTACTAGTAAAAATTAAAATTTTGAAATAATTAAATAAGTCATTGTGCATTTTCAAATAATTAAATAAACTCTTTTAATTTGATTCAAAAGATATTGTGTTTTCACTTTCCCGGAACATTAAAACTATTGGCCGCGAACCATAACACGCGACATTGGTGTCAAGGAGTGAGAAAGAAAGTTTTGGAAGTGAAAACGTTTAAACTTTTTTAAAGTGCACAATAGTGTAAATTAACGTGGAAACTGGTGGAAAAATAGCCAAAAAAAATAAAAATGCCAGGAAATTTTCATCTAAAAATTGATCAATTGACCATATCGGAGCTCAAAGAGGAGTTGGAACAGCGAAATCTGATTGTACGCTTGCGTGACGTGATCGAGTCGGAAGGCGTGAATCTGGATTCGGGTGAGTTTTCTGATGCGGAAAAAGGCGCAGAAGGTGGAGAAGTAGAAACACCAAAACCAAAGGAGCCAGAAACTGCGCAAATGCAGATGTTAATGCTGATGTCATCCAGTCTAACTTGAAGCTAGATGAACAATCAGCGAAGCTAAATGAAAAGTCATCTAGTCTCACTGCGAAGCTAGATGAACAATCAGCGAAGCTAAATGAACAGTCATCTAGTCTCACTGCGAAGCTAGATGAACAATTAGCGAAGCTAAATAAACAATCAGCGAAGCTGGACCAACAAGCGATGGAAATCAAGGCAGAAATCACACAGAAGCTGGAGAAACAGTCAACCGAAATAAAAACGGAGCTCGGTAGTCTAAACAAACAAATTAAAAGTGTCGGGAAAAAGATTGACCAGGTCGAGGAAAAGGTTTACCAGGTCGAGGAAAAGGTCAGCCAGGTCGAGAAAAAGGTAAGCAAGGTCGATGAGTGAATCAACCATGATCTGGAAAACATGAAAAAGGAATTAGAAGCAGCAAAGGCAGTAGTGACCCCCTCACCAGCCCCGCTTATAACCACAGCGCAAAGCACATCCAGAAATGTGAAAGCACCAATATTCGATGGGCAAACGGTCTGGAGCATTTACAAAACCCAGTTTGAAGCTGCTGCTGGGGTAAATTACTGGAATAAGCAGGAACGAGCAACTGCATTAATTCTTGCTCTAAGAGGCCCAACTGCCAAGATTTTACTGACTATCCCCGTTGAGTTGCACTCAAACTCGCTTGCTGTAATGAATGCGCTTGACATGCGTTATGGAGACGATCATCTAAAGCAGATTTATCGGTCACAGCTAAGGCATCGAATGCAGAAGTCGGGTGAAACCCTACAGCAGCTGGCCCAAGACATTAAGGGACTAGCACTTTTGGCTTACCCAGCCTACGACCCAGAACATCGAGATGACGCAGTGACAGAAGCATTCAACAGCGCACTAAAGGACCCAGAATTGCAACAAGCCGTGTGCTTAGCTCAAAAGCAAACGGTTAAGGACACATTGGCTTATAGTCTGAACTTTGAGGCAGCGAAAAATGTGACTCGTACCACTGCCCGTGTTCGAGAGATAGTTGCAGATGAGTACAGGTGTGAGCGCGTTGAAATTAAGCGAGAGCCACATGTAAATGGTGCGCCTAGATGCTGGAATTGCGGAGAGAAGGGACACCTGCAAAGAGACTGCAAGAAACGAAGAAAACCGAGCTATTGTTCGGGGTGTGCAGCTAGGAGAAGATCTAAACCGAGTCAGGAGCCCAGAATGGAAGCCCTTCAAACTGAGGGGTCGGGAAACATGTAAGAGCCAATTTCGTGGGGCAGAGGTTGGCTAGGAGGACCGACGTCCCCAGCATCACCATCACCGTGTCAAGATTACATCGTGGAGAAGCAGACTTCTGCCTTCCGGGTCAAGTTGACGGAGAACATTGCAGTGTAACAATCGACATTGGTGCAACCCGATCGATTATCCGACCAGACCTTGGGAGGCAGCAACTACTTCACAAGGGCAAGATTTTCTCACTACGGACAGCTCCGGGAAAAACTGCACCTGTTCATGGAGAGATCAACCTCCAGATACAGTTGGGAGACCTTGTGTTCCGACATTATTTTCTGCATTCTCGGAATGGATTTTCTGCGACCACATGGAATCACATTGGACTTGGGCAAACGGGTATTGAAATGGCAGAATGTCGAAGTATTGATGGAAGGTCCCGTTGTCCAAATTCCCAAGACTAATGTGGTAGTATGTACCAAAATCTGCCAAGAGCATTATATGGGCCAAGCTTGATGGTGACCCTGGAGACTACCGATCTTATCTGATAGAGCCAACGAAGACGTCCGCATTGCGCAGTTTGATTGTAGGACGAAGCTTTGTAAGATCTATAAGAAACGGATACGTGCCGGTTAGAGTACTTAACACCGCCGACTCAACAACGAGCATCAAAGCGGGAGAAGTCATCGGCAGCTGCCAGCCTGTTTCCACCATCACCTCTTTGGAAGCCACTCACGACCATCATTGAAAAAGGAGGCAAGACACAGACAAAGCCCGCGAATCAACGTTTGCAATATTGAAGCAGGTCAAATTGCCAGTGCAGCTATTCAAGCTTGCCTCTAATCTGGTCACCAAGTATAGTGACATCTTCTCAACAAGCCCGGATGACCAAGGCTGAACAAGTATGGTAACTCACATCGTAGATACACAAGGAGCCAAGCCAATTCAACAAGCACCAAGACGTCTTCCTATAGCCAAACAAGAAGAAGTGAACGCACTGATCTCGGACACGGAAAAACAAGGCGTTATCGAACCTTCTGTCAGTCCATGGGCCGCGCCTGTAGTTCTAGTATAGAAAAAGGATGGTAGCACTCGTTTTTGTGTCGACTATAGGCAGCCTAACGACGTCACTAAGAAAGATAGTTACTCGCTCCCACGCATGGATGACATCATGGACACCTTAGCCAACGCAAAATGGTTTTCTACACTCGATCTCAAAGGTGGCTACTGGCAGGTAGAAATCGACAAGAAGGACCGAGAGAAAACCGCATTTTCAGTTGGGACCGGATTGTGGCAATTTGCGGTGATGCCATTTGGACATCGCAATGCTCCAGCTATTTTCGAACGCCTGATGGAATACGTGCTACGACACCTAACCCGGAAAATCTGCTTGGTGTACCTAGATGACATCATTGTCATCGGGAGAACGTTCAAAGATTATGTGCGGAACTTAGAAGAGGTTTTCTCCCGATGGCGACTATCGAATTTGAAACTTAGTCCCGACAAGTGTACCCTTTTTGCAGCTGAAGGAAAATATCTGGGACAGGTTGTATCAGCAGAAGGGATCAAAACAGACCCTGAGAATATTGAAGCCATGAAAAGCTGGCCAACACCAAACAACAAGCGCCAACTACGAAGTTTTCTGGGTGTGGCAACCTACTATTGCAGATTCGTCAAAAACTTTGCCAAAAAAGCTAAGTGTCTCCATCAGCTAACCGAGAAAAATCGTCCGTATGCCTGGCAGAACAATGCCAGACAGCCTTTGAGACCCTGAAGGAGAAGCTGTGTGAATCACCCGTGATGGCATATCCGAAACCCAAAAAAAATTTTTGTAGTTTATACCGATGCAAGCAACGGTGGTATTGGAGCTGTACTCTCCCAGCAGATCAATGGCGAAGAAAGAGTCCCCTCGTATTACAGTCGAGTTCTCTCAAAAAGTGAGAGGAACTACTGCGTGACCAGGAAGGAGCTATTGGCTATAATACAGGCCACCAAGCAGTTCCACAGGTACCTATATGGCCAGAAATTTGTTCTTTGAACGGACCATGTGTCGCTGAGATGGCTACTTAACTTCAAAAACCCCGAGAGACAAGCTGCGAGATAGACCGAAAGATTGCAGTCATACGACTATGAAATCGTTCATCGAAAGGGCGGAGTTCATGGAAATGCTGACATTCTATCTCGTCATCCATGTCCAGCTAACTGCAAACATTACCAACGGATTGAGGAAATGGAACCGCCCGTTGATCTGCGATTGATAACGGCCGAATACGATGATGGTTGGTCATTGGAGGAGATTCAAAATGCCCAGTTAGCCGATGAGGACATCAGACCATTGCTCGTATAGAAGGAGACGACTGGACAACCTGAGTGGAAAGACGATTCAATGCATGGCGCAACTCTGAAAAGCTTTTGCACACAATGGAACTCCCTTCAGGTGGATGGTGGCGTACTCAAGCGGAAATGGGAAACGGTGGATGGCAGCTCCTACAGGGTGCAAACTATACGACCCAAAAGCTGAATCCACGATGTAGTTAAGGAAATGGATGAAGGATCCTCGGGAGGCCACCTTGGTGTTAACAAGACCTTAGCAAAATTGCGGGGAAGGTTCTACTGGCTCCACGCTGGAGAAGACGTAGAGGACTGGTGTCACAGATGCGCAATTTGCGCTTCCGTCAAAGGTTCAAAGCGATGACTGAGAGGACAAATGCAAACCTACAACGTGGGGGTACCGTTTGAAAGGATTGCTGTTAACATCGCAGGACCCTTTCCTGAATCAGAATGGAGAAATCGATACACGCTGTTTGTAGCCAATTATTTCAGCAAGTGGCCCGAGGTCTACCCCATTCCCAGCCAGGAAGCCACTACTGTAGCCGAACAGGTGGTGTCAAATTGGGTCAGTAGGTACGGCGTACCTTGTGAACTACATTCAGGTCAAGGTCGAAACTTCGAGTCACTAGTTTTTAGCGTAATATGCGAGCTGCTGGGAATAAGGAAAACAAGGACAACACCACTGCATCCTTAATCCGATGGAATCTCAATAAACACCTCGCCAAGATGCTTGACGAAAACCAATAGGACTGGGACCGACATATCTCACTATTTTTGATGGCGTACTGAGCTGCTGAACATGCATCGACGGGCCAAGCCCCAGCCAAAGTCATTTTTGGAAAGACTATTCGTCTGCCAGCTGATATAAAGTTCGGGACACCTCCTGAGAAACCCCAAACGATCTCGGAGTACGCAAGTGAGCTAAGAGAACGGTTGAACCAGATACATCGGACAGGGCGAAAACACCTTGAATCGGCTACTGACCCTTTGAAGACCAGGTATGATCTAAAGGAAAATTCTACTGGCTTCCAGCAAGATGATTTGGTGTGGCTATATAACCCACAGCCACGGAAGGGAAGGTCTCCAAAGTTGCAGCATAATTGGAAGGGACCATATCGAGTTACAAAGCGAATCAACGACGTCGCATACCGCATACAGGAACACCGTAAGCCGAGAGCCAAAATTAAAATCGTGCACCTGGATCGTCTTGCCCCATATTATATCCAAGGAGAATTGACTACAAGTGGTGACACATCTTTTCGGGGCGGAATAAACTGAGGTGGGGGCAGTGTTACATGCACGAATAATTCTGCGAGCTACTGTTGCAATTGTTTTCACAACCATTAAGAACCTCGTGATCAACAAAGTGAATTTACTCGAAACCACGACAACCCACCAAGCATGATCAACATCTGAAAGTGACGTCACTCCATTCATTAAGCTGCTCGAATATACCAGGTACCTCTCAGCAGAACATTCACCAATGTACGAGAAATGGGTTGAATGGGTAGAGACCTTATATAAAGGCGAGCTGAACGAATGGGGGGATCATTCATTAGAACCGCGATAGTAAAAACTGTGGAGCGAATAGAAAATCGATATTGATCGGGTAATAGGAAAGCGATTTTCGTTGATTGTGAAGTGATTTTAGAAGACAATTGCGATAGAAATTTATGGACAAGTGGAAGTTAGACTTTTACTAGTGAAAATTAAAATTGTGAAATAATTAAATAAGTGATTGTGCATTTTCAAGTAATTAAATAAACTCTTTTAATTTAATTTAAAAGACATTGTGTTTTCACTTTCCCGGAACATTAAAACTATTGGCCGCGAACCATAACACGCGACAATACCATTCAATGGTAAGTTAGTATTAGGAATGATATTTTTTAAACTCTTCTCTTGCTTTTTGGAGCATAGAGACATGCTTAGATCTCACATGCAAAGCGTATGTTTCCAGATCATTTTTTACCTGGTCTGCAGAAAATCCGAGCTGCTCGTGATATTTTACAAATAGATGGCGTAATGGCTCAATCTCAAAAGGCAGGCCTTCTTTGCTGGATTAGTATTTTGAGACTAATTTTGGTTTTACCATCGAAACAAGTTGATTCAGGCACTTTGTGCATGTAAGCAAGATAAAGTCGAACGCAATCAAATAATTTATGGTCCCTAAGTCTAGAAAGTAGATATCTACTCTCAATGTTATCCTTCATTTCTGTAGCCAACTTCACATAAGAAGGGTTTAGTGGGCCTAGGTGACTGACATTGATAGTAGAGATCGGAGTGTCTGAAACTGGCGGAACAAGGATTATACCCTCAGAAGATGGAGCCAACGTATCACCACGGATAAAATTTGAGTAAGGTGTTAGTGTAGTTGATTGTAAAGAAGTTTTTTGGAGGAAGCTATTAACAGGTGCAATTACCGGTTCAATCAGAGGAAAATTTTGCATCTCATTACTCTGAGTAGTCTGAGTTTCAGTGGAAATTTGTCTCTCCAAGTGTCTATCATTTGAAGAGAAAGTCGACATCTGAGAATAAGACTGAATCATATCAGAAGAGTCAGTCCTTCTCGACGAGCCAACTATATTGGATGTTGAAGATCTTCTACTTCTCATTGAATTTTGAATACATTTTTTATCGGATTTTAAAAATTTCTGAAAATCATCTTTATTTTTATTTTGATCAATCGTCTTTCTCTTAGTGAATCTAGATTTGGATTTCCATTTCCTAAAAGGTATTCCATTCCAGTTCTGCCACTTGTTATCCTCTTGTAGATCGATGGACATCCAGGCGTATCGCACAGGAAGAATTTGTACTTGCGTTGCACCAACTCTACAGAATAGTTTTCAAGTAAGAGCTCAAATCTGAGAAACTTCCTCATCCACACAACATCTGCCCAGTTTGGAGCTCCTTTGACGAAAAATACTTGGAATTCAGAATTTTTCCGGTGTGATTCAGGCATTATTTTCAGATGTTGGGAATTCGCCATTTTAATTTTCCCGATCCGCCTGTTCCATTCCTCTTCCGACAGGGAGTGCCAAACTGGATAATGTTATTTGTACACCGAACAGAAGATTCGGCCGACTGCATATTTGCGACAGGGGTTATTTTCTTCCTGGGAGATGTACAAGCATCCTTCACTTCTTTGTGGCTAGAGTTGACTATTGCTGCTTGCTTAAATTCTGCAAGTATCAGCTCGTGATTTAATGATGGCGTTGAATTTACTTTACAGTTGATTTTTTCAATCAAACATATTATGTACGAATTATACATCTCTTTTTCTCGACACGCTTATTACATAACCATAAAGCTGCATTTTGATGAATGTTGTAACACTATAAATATTCATTCAATTGATTCATTTTTGAGCTTATTAATTCAAATCTATTTAAATATTTATTCATTTATGTTCATATTTACTCGGGACATATAACAGATCCACGTATAACAGATCGTACGATTTCTTACCTTCTCTAAGCTAATCATAATCATAGTTTAATTTTGATATTCGGCATAGTTCAACCTCAATTAATTTGCCGAAAAATTGCCTGAAGTTATGTATGATTTTCGTAGTCATAATGAAAAAAAAAACTAACCCAAGGCAACCCGGATTATTTTACTTTAATTATTGCATCGGTACACACTTAGTTCAGAACAACTATTATTTTATCGCAATTTAACATGACTGAAGTCCTTTTGCAATCTTACTTGGCATTTTGTTTTCTCACTCAAGCCCATGGACTATATAAATTTTTTAAGACTATGCTATAGTGAATTGTACAAGATTTGGCCATTATTTCACATCCGCATATTCGCACCTAGTCACGAACAACTTGTCTTGTCATTTTCTGAAACTGTCCGCACACATGAGGTAATATTTTTCCTCTGTCCAAAAGCATCCCTTACACTATTTTCAGAAGTGACCAGCATCGAAGAATAATGTGTCAGTCATTAGGACGTGCAATGGCAGAGTTGGTGACAAAAGAAGAGTGGACACTTCAACGGATGTACTTCTTCAATAAATGCTTCTAATGAGGGCATTTTAATATCGACATCTTTGTACAGATGAAGGATGGGTATTTCATGGCAAGTGTTTAAGTTATTTTACCAAGAAATAAGAAAATCGTTGCGATAGGCGAAATCGGTCACCATCTCAAATATGCTCCTCTATTGAGACCAGAAATCATGATAAGTTATTGATCTACTTGATATAGTGAAAAATTATTATATTTATAAAATTTACACAGGAATTAACTGAAATGAAAGAAAATTTTCATCAAAATCACCTAGAAAAGCTGTCGGTGGCATGTTTTATACCAACAAACCACTGTGAATGGAGAAAATCAATTTATCATCTCCAGTATAAAAACTTCCGACGTAGTGTAAACGACATGTCGTAATTAATGTCCCATTTGAGGCTACATGAGCCGTAAGTAAGCAAGGTCACATGAAACCATTAGGATCATTAGAGGAACAAACCATCGAAGCATTTCAGACACGTTTTTGTTAAATCCACAAATTCGTACTTGTGGTTATTAATGACTTATACTTTTACAATGAATAAACCCTTGCCTACAGTATATAGTATGTAAACACTATCTCTAACCATTGATTTGTTGCAGTTTAAGTTATTTTTATATTGTTTGTATATGTATTCGATGTGGTTTTCATTGTCATCCTTAAACAAACTCGAATGTCAATAATTCTCTTTTCGATTACTCCAAAGTCCATTTGTTACTATTTATATTACAATCCCGCAAAGAATCAATTTATCCCCAATATCCAAATAAGAAAACAAACCATTGTCATTTATTTGCATTGACAGTTTGTCACCCCAATTTTAATACGAATGTGAGCCAACATGCCAGTCCAACACGAAAGCAGGACCACATCCTGTCCCATTCATTCATGTAACGCCGTTTTTCGTCTATAAATATTTAAATCACAAATATTCCCAATGTCCCTGAGATATCAGTCTGACCATTCATATCTTATTTATCCTATTTGTCTGGGAAAATTGAAGCCAGGGTGAAACGAAGCTCCTTCAGGACTTTTGTTCGCCTCCTTAGGACTTTCGTTCGAGCTTCAGTCGGAATTGTGAGATCGCGGGGATGAGTGATAGTTGTGACGACCATCATTGTAATGCGGTGGCGGTGGGAAGAAGGTAAAAGTTTTCTGCCAAAACACATTATATTTGATGTCGACCTCATCTCAGCCTGACGGTCAGCAGGACGATTGGTTTCAAGAACTGTTAAGAGTATGGAGGAACGGTAGTAATCACCTGGGACTTGGCATCATTTCTGAACAGTTTATCCTCGCATTGATTAAGGTCATCTTCAAGTCAAACGAAACGGACAAATTTTGGAATACAAGAGGGAGATGACTGCTCAGAACACGTTTTTGTACTTTTTCAAATGTGAAATCAAGGAACCGGGTGTCGTATTGAGGGTGATTATGGGTCTTTCAAAGTTATAAATGAGGGTCATTATGATAGTGTAGTTTTCGTCGAAGTGCTCTAATTATAGACTTTGTTTACACTCCCTTTTCTAGATATCTGTAATTATATTCGTTACACATACGACAAATTCAATACTTATGTTCATCAAGATGAGAGTTATAATGCTACCTTTGTATGTATTTCAAATTTGGTGAAAATTTATCAAATACTTTCGAACAGAAATAACGTGGAGAAGGTCACAGCTATATTTTACTAGATGTTGAGAGATTTTTGAGTGGCTTAAAATCAACGAAAAACAAAAGTTAAAGCTTGAAAAAATTTGAAAAGTGAACTATAAAATCAACGTTCAAGAATTTTTTATCGATCTATTGAAGGCCAGGAGCTTATTTACATGTTATAGCTTCTAGGAAAGATCCACCCAGCGGTAACAGTATTGAAACGTAAAAAATTCAATATGTTTCTTTTTTTTTTTGAAGATCAAAGTATATCCTTTACCTCTTACCTTGCGTTGACTATTAGTCCTGTTATCACTGTATTATTATAAAAGGATAATGGTGTTGGGTTGTTCCATAATTAGTGTCATTTTTAGGGCTTTGTAAATTAATTTTACTAAACTACTAAAATTGCGACCTGTCTGTCCGTGTGTCACCGCAACTTATTTCGCAAACCACATAAGCTAGGGTCATAGAATTACGTTACAAAATGTAAAAAGGTGATCCCATGAAATTCACATTGTAAAAAATTTTTTTGAAATTTTTAAGGGGTTTCTTCCCATATAGGGTAGTCGCCCCTGGAAAAAATTTTTCCACCAAACGTAAGCAATATGACTATCAAATGAAAAGTCTTGATTATAACTTTTCAAAACAAACTAACATGTACGAAATGTACCAACATTTTGTGTCCCCCCTCGAGATTGGATACCTTTGACCTAAAAACCTTTAAAAAAAAATTGTGGGCATACGTCTTTAGGAGCACAAGGGCAATGACTACATAAGAAATCAAAATTCGATTAACTTTGTTAATATTAGAAAATTTTATAAATTTTAGTTTTTTTCCTATAAAATCGAAAAGGGATCTTCAAAATTCTAGAAAGCTACAATTTTACCGTGTCTCAATAATTTCATATCAATTGAACAATAACAAGTTGGGTAGACCGACCTACGCTGATGTCAGAAGGGTTTTGTACTCAACTTACAAAATGCAATTGCCAGCAACGAATAATATCAAGAAACATGTTCGAAGCGATTTGTTCGTTTAAAGGAAAATCCATTTTTTCTCCCTTTTCAACTAACAAAAATTGCTCAAATCATGAAATCTCAAAACCATTTATCTCATCGATCTTATCTGAAAATTTTAAGAAGATCGAAACAAAATTGCAATGACTGGCTCGATAGAAAGTCCATAAAATACCAAAACAGAGTGTTATATTTGTTGTGATTGGCGAAATTTCAAATGAATATAGCTTCCATGAATATGGTACAAATTTCATCAAACTTACAGAGTATTAGGACCTTGTGTAAGGTTGGGTTTGAAGGCATCCATACGATTTTATTGGAGAAAATGGGAAATATGAAGATCATACTTTTCTTAACAAAGTTGAACGAATTTTGACTTCTGAGGTATTTGCTATTGTTATATTCTCAGATTTTTTCCTTAATAATTTTTTCAGTTTTTTTAAGATCACAGGTGTGAAACACATCTTTCGTGCCCCAATAAAGCAAAAACTGTCAGTCTAAGGACTGTTTTGAAAAGCCCTCATAAAGACCTTTCATTTGATATTCATATCGGCTACCTTTGATGAAATTTTTCTCAGGGACCACTCCCCTGTACTATAGTCATCGATTCAGGCATCAGAATTTTATCTTCGGACCCTAGAGGTGCTACAAAACCCTTCTGCTAGGAGCTTTCTCCTGCCTCTTCGACTTGTTTCACGTATGAGTATTGATTGTAAGTACTCATCTTCAGTCAATCATTAAATTGAATCAAGTGCTAAAAGCATGCACCTTAAACGTTGAAGTTGGGGAAAAATACAAAATTATTCAATTTTCGCATTTAAAACAGCCGCCATTTCGTTTTACAATTACTGATACCACTAGCTGAATCAATTCTCAAAGATATTCATGATACCTATCATTCCTGAAACGTTCATGCAAATCCTAGCAAACCTGTAGTGTCTGAGTCGGTGAAAAGCGCACATTGTTCCATAGCTATATGTATGTAATACTGCGCATATTGCTCTATAGTAATACAGAAAAATTCAAACCGCTATAACTTTGTTAAGTACCGTTCGATCTTGATGAAACTTAAAGGATAGGTCAACCCTGTAAATAGTCATTTGTGTACCAAATTTAGTTGAATTAAAGGATACAATAAAGATTTTATTTAAGAAAATGTAAAATCGATT
This sequence comes from Odontomyia ornata, assembly GCA_963969285.1. Classification (NCBI taxonomy): domain Eukaryota; kingdom Metazoa; phylum Arthropoda; class Insecta; order Diptera; family Stratiomyidae; genus Odontomyia; species Odontomyia ornata. Next base: position 353,112,021 of record OZ017739.1, on the reverse strand, counting down.
GATCATACTCAAGGGTTTTCCAATAATAAGTGGTATTTTGAATAGCCCACTATTTTGCTAGATGTCACTTTTAAACCTGTCATTTTTTGACATTTGGCAAGCAAAAACTACGCCATTAATAAAAATGGAACAGTATACGCTTCAATAATGCATTGAAATTATCACTGTTAAAATGGTGAAAATATGGCAGAGACGATTCGTACAACTCGAATATTTTTGGGTCGTCGTGAAGCACCTTGTCGGATAGCAATACAGAAATTGATGGAAAAATTCGAGCTGTTGGGACAACTCAGTGATGTGAAGAATAAAACTCGGGCACGTCACTCAATAACAGGCGAGAATATTGCTGCTGTAGCCGAAAGTGTTGAAGAAAACCCAGGTTTGTCCATTCCTCATCGTTTTTTGGAATTAGCCATTCTACAAAAGTCATTACACCTTATTTTGCATAAAGATTTGGATCTCAAGGCTCATAAAGTTCAGTTAACACAAGAACTCATTCAATCATCAATAACGTCGTGTCTTTGCTGATTGGGTCCGTAAAATGCATAAAAATGACCCAGAACTCCATCGAAAAATCATCTTGAGAGATGAGGCCCATTCCCACCTCGGTGGCTTCGTCAACAAGCAAAATTGTCGCATCTGGGGCTCGGAAAACCCAAGAATTATTATTGAAAAGCCTCTCTATCCTCAACGTGTGACTGTTTGGTGCGGTTTACGGTGTGGCGGATTCATTGGACATTACTATTTCGAAACTGAGGCTGGAGCAACAGCTACGGTGAATGGATTGCGCTATCGAGAGATGATTAATGATTTTTTATGGCCGGAACTGGATAGTTTTAATCTGAACAACGTTTATTTTTAACAAGTCGGCGCTTCGTCCCGCACAAGCAACGAAATCATTGATATTTTACGGGAAAAGTTTTCAGACCATGTTATCTCTCGAAGTGGTGATCACAACTGGCCACCGAGATCTTGTGATTTAACACCTTTCAACTTCTTCATTTGGGGCCACGTGAAAGAGGAAGTCTACGTCAATAGACCAGTGTCGATTCAAGACCTCAAAGATGGAGTTCGGGAGGCTATCGAGGACATAGGGCAGCCACTTTGCGATTTGATTATAGAAAATTTCATGAAAAGCATATGGTCCTGTAAGCGTGGTTGTGGTGGTCATTTATCTGATGTAATTTTTCACTACTGATGGCATACCTTTTTCTTTATAATAAAATAAACATCCGAAAATTTATGTTAAAAATGTAATTTTCTTTTAATATCAAAATAACACCTCTCATTAGAAAATTCTGTATGACTAACAAAGTTTAGTGCATTTCGACTTCTCACGTATTTGTTGTAGTTGTACTCATAAAGACCTCCATTCATGAATTTTTATTAAGTTTTTCAGATGAAAGGTGTCCAATCGCGAGGAGGGTACGTGAAAAGTTCGTACGTTTCCTCTTCCCCTGCTTCCCACGGTACTGCTGCGGCAATTGTTTCGAAAAGATTGAGACCTTTCTAACGACACCCTACTCGGCTACCAATGGTGAAAATTTTTTTTGAAGGGTCACCTTCCTATATGGGAAGACCCCCTTAAACTCCTTTGAAAAAATTTTTTATCCCAAAACTTTCAAGAAGTCGCCACTTCTGACCTTTTCACAAAGTTTTTATGACAGTAACTTCTATAGTTTCGGACTAAAGTCCAAAAATTTATGATCGATCGGTTGAAGGTCTGGAGCTTATTTAGATGTTATAGCTTCAAGGGATGAACCACCCAGTGGCAACAGTATTGCAACGTAAAAAATTTCAACATGATTTTTTTTAAGATCAAAATCCTGTTATCACTGCGTTATTATAAAAGGATAATGGTATTGGGTTGTTCCATAAGTAATGCCATTTTTAAGGGTTTCATAAAATAATTTAAGAAGACTCTACTGAAATCGCAACCTGTCTGCTTGTTCGTGTGCCGCAGTTAGTTATCTCGCAAACCACAGAAGCTAGAAACATAAAATTTCGTAAGTACAGTAGTCCCTCGACATTCACGGTCTTAATATACGCGGTTTTCGTTATTAACTGATGAAAAAATGAAGAAAAATTTAACATTCGCGAGCCCAGATTTCATTATTCGTGGGAAAAAACTTGAGCAAAAAATTCGATTTGGATCGAGCTCCAATTCCGAATTAAATTTTCTTCTTTTCAGCTCTTTTTATTCTCTAGTGGAAACTATGCCGCGTAATGCCTCCTCTACAAAAACGTAAAAAAACTGAGAAAGAAACAAAAAAATTATGTAAACAATTCGATTTCGTCATCCCATGGATTGGAACCAAATTCCAAATTCATTTTTGCTATTTTTCAGTTTGTTTTGATTTCTCGTGGAAATTGTGTCGCAAAATGCATCCTCTACCAAAACGTAGAAAAACTGTCCTAACCTTTGGTAAAAAAATAAAAATTTTAGACAAGTTACGTGCGGGAGAAAGTTTTGTTTCCGTTGGATGCTTTTTTAAAATAAATTAATCCACAGTTCGTTCAATCAAGAGAGAAAAGAATTCAATCAGGAACAGTGTGGTGCTACTTCAGTAGCGTTATCAACAAGAGTGTTACAAATCAGAAACAAAGTGCTTGAAGAGACCGAACAAGCTTTAGGAATATGAAGAAGAAGATGCCGATTCAAACATATCTTTCTAAAGCTGAAAGAATTTTCCCAGTATTCAAGGCTGCCAAAGACCACGTTACTTTAAAGCTGTATGCCAATGCTTCAGGGGATTGTAAGATAAAACCTATGATAATTTATAGATCCTGAAATCCAAGAGTACTAAAGGGAAAAAGCAAAGATCAGCTACCTGTTTTTTGGAGGGCTAATAGTAAAGCATGGGTCACTGGTGCCTTATTCCAGGAATAGTTTCATTTTTGTTTTATTGAAGAGCTAAAAATATATCTAACTTCGCAAAACCTGGCTTTCAAGGTGCTTCTTCTAATCGGCAACGCTCCGTGTCATCCCTCAAGTCTAGTTGGGACTAATCCGAATGTAGAGGTGATTTTTTTGCCCCAGAATATGACATCATTATTACAACCACTTGATCAAGGGGTGATCGCAGCTTTTAAGACTTATAACACGAAATACAGTTTTAAGCGAATTTTAAATTCGATTTAACAGTCACAACAGTCACAGGTTGCTGGAAGAAATTTAACATTGCTCCTTGCATTTGTGACGTCGATGCATCTTGGCAGGAAATAAAATCTAGCTCAATCAATGCTTGCTGGAGACAAATATAGCCACACGTGGTTGAAAACGAAAGCACTGTCCCACCAGTCCAAGATGAGGCAGACGAAATAGTCCGCCTAGCACATCAGATTGGTGGTGAAGAATTTAACGATATGAGACAAGACAAAATTAACAAATTGGTGAATTTTCAAGAAGAGGAGTTATCGGATGAAGACTTATTGCAACAAAAAGGAGAGGAAACTAAAGAATCTGAAGGAGTTGAGTGCGGCGATTAGAGCCGAGAAAATACGGGTAAGTATTTTGGCTAATTTCTATCAATTTTTTTTCATTCAGTATTTTGTATACAGGCTAAAGTTCTTCTTCGGAACAGCTCAGGGAGATTCTAACCTTGAGAGACCAACTTGTTTAAAAAGCAATGGATTTGGACCCATCTCTCAGTCGAAGTTTGCAGTTTAAAAGGGATATCGAGGCCGCTTCAAATTCTTATGTGGAAATCCTTAAAAAAGTTGATTTATCAGCATAGCAACGTTCAATTATGAGTTATTCCTTTCCATCTACGTCGAAAACTAACAATGGAAAAAACTAACATGTACCTATACAATTTTTAAGGTTTTGTACTAAAATACAAAATCCTATTGCGACCTGTGTCCGTCTGTCCGTCCGTCCGCCTGTATGTCACAGCACTTTTTCTCCGAATTTATAACTTTGTAGAAAGGTCAGAAGTGGTGACTTCTTGAAAGTTCATGGGCGGAAAAAATTTTCAAAAGGGTTTAAGGAGGGTTTCCCCATATAGGGAGGTGACCCCTCAAAAAAAATTTTTCACCATTGGTATTTGAGTAGGGCGTCATTGGAAAGGGCTCAATGAGATCTTTTCAAAACAAGTTTTAAATTGCCTTATCGGTACCGAGGGGAACAGGGGAAGGGGAAAGATACGAACGTTTCGCGGACCGCCCCCCCTTCGCGATTGGCCACTTTTCATCCGAAAAATCTGAAAAAAATCATGAATGTAGGCCTTTATGAGTACAATAGCAACAAATACGTGAGAATTTCAAATTCACTCAAATTTGTTAATAATAGCTTGAATTATCGATTTTACATTTTCTTGAATAATATTTTAACGGTACCTTTACATTCAATCAAATTTGATGTACAAATGGCTATATACAAGATTGACCTGTCCTGCAAGTTTCATAAGGATCGAATCGTATGTAGCAAAGTTATAGCAGTTTGAATTTTCCTGTGTGACTATGGAACAATATGCGCTGTATTACTATGGAAACATATGGGTATGCAACAATTTGCGCTATTTACCGACTCAGATACTACAAATTTGCTAGGATTTGCATGAAAAATTCAGGAATGATAGATATCATGAATATCTTTGATAATTGGTTCAGCTAGTGGTATCAGTAATCGTAAAACAAAATAGTGGCTGTTTTAAATGCGAAGATTGAATAATTTTGAGTTATTTTTCCCCAACTTCAACGTTTAAGGTGCATGCTTTGAACACTTGATTCAATTTAATGAATGACAAGATGAGTACTTACAATTAATACTCATAGGTGAAACAAGTCGACGAGCTCCTAACAGAAGGGTTTTGTAACCACTCTAGGGTTCGAAAAAAAAAAATTATGATGCCATGAATCAATGATTACCCCTGAAAAAAAGATTTCATCGAAGGTAGCCGATATGAGTATCAAATGAAAAGTATTTTTGGGAGCTTTTCAAAACAGTTCTTAAACTGACCGTTTTCGCTTCATTGGGAGCACGAAAAATGTGTTTCCCCCCTCGCGATTGGACACCTGTGATATTAAAAAACTGAAAAAACTTATCATGGGATATATTTATGAGTACAAAAATAACCTCAGAAGTCAAAATTCGTTCAAATTTATTAATAAAATCGTAGGGATGCCTTCAAACCCAACCTTACACAAGGCCCTAGTACTCTGTAAGTTTGATGAACTCCATATCATATTCACGGAAGTTATATCCATTTGAAATTTCTCCGATTACAACTACAATAACACACTTTTTTGGTATTTTTTGGACTTTCCATCGAACCAGACACTGCAGTTTTGATTTGATCTTCTTAACAATTTCAGATAAGATCGATGACATAAATGCTTTAGGGATTTCATGGTTTAAGTGATTTTTGTTAGTTGAAAATGGAAAAATAATGGATTTTTTTTAAACGAGCAAATCTGATTGACATGTTTCTTGATATTATTCGTTGCTGGTGATTGCGTTTTGTAAGTTGAATACAAAACCCAACTTGTTTAATTTGACCGGGAGTGAAAATATGTTCTTTAGAACGATCAAATTCTCAAATCAGTGTTTACCTTGCTTGACTATCGGCATTTTTATACATTGGATAGGTTGTTGAATCTAAATTTTACAACTCACAATCGTTGAAATCGGAATTTTCAAATTTTCCACTGAAATATACTCACACAATTGATTCCTTTAAAATATTTTCCACTTATTTTTTTCTTGTGGTTTTGCTTGCATGTTTAGATCGGGAGATGAAGTGTCAGCACAGTACAATTATTCAATTGTTTTTTAAGAGTCTGCTCCTTAATATATACTTACTTTCTTCAAAGTATATCAAGCAGATCCTTGCATTTTTAACATTTTCTATGTACCTTATACATGTAAAAATCCACTTTCTACACAAATCTGATTCTAAAAATCTATAGAATTATCCCGAAAATTTAATTTTCAACTTCGCGTCGTTATTATTTTTACAACCACTAACATTACAATACACCATCTTTAATATTACATTGTATTCCACTAAAATAATTGCACAAAACAAATAACGAAGAATATGCAGCCGCAAATGAAATCAACATTTTCCGGTCCATGTTTCGTCACAAAGCTTTAAATGACGATCGAGCGTTCGTGAGAGAGCATATCTTACTATTCTTTATACCATGAGCTTATTTACTTCCAATTGTCTATCTGTTATACTATGCATAGGGAACTTTTTCACTTCATTTGATAAACGATGCTGCAAAAGGCAGCACGTGCAAAATGCATACTCCAAGTTGTTGGAAACGAAACTTGCTACTTTGAGAATTTACAATGGTTTAAATTGCAGGCAAATTGTTCAGTCAGTATTAGGCATTAAATCTATTGCTGATCAATTAAATTGATTTGTGATATGGAGTTTGAAACCTTAAAAAAAAAATTTAGAAGCACACACTTCCCACCATCTAGATAGAAGGGAGCATGATAAGACGTGTGACGCGCAGTCTCACTGACGCGAAATAAATAGATGAATTTTTCCCAAACCTCTATTACGTTTATTCGGGTTCATGGGTATATTCACTTCTTTATGTTTTGCTGAAATGATTGACGTCACTATTCTCCACCTCGTTGAACAATGCCTGAGCTAGTTTTTTGTTTGAATCCTTGTGAGGGTGCACGGTTTTTTTTTGTGGTAGGGAGGTGAAGGCATTTACGCCCGCCGAGTCTGGCAGTGTGGGACTCCCATGGAGGATACCCTTGGACTACCCACTAAACACCTTCCCTGTCAATCTGAGAACCTAGCCTGGAACCGTTTGACACATTACTTCGGGCCAGGTCTCGTTTTGTTATGCCGTGGGGTGCCTTCAAGCTGGGGAGTCCCTTTCCTAGCGGGAGGGGAGAGGGGAAGAGGAAATGCCAGAAGAGCGATCCCCCAGCCCCAGCACCTCCGGCTGCTGCGAGTCCCTTTTATCTTTTAGGACTGCCCGAGCATAATGTGCCACCTGGTTCCATATGTCAACCGATTCGAGCATCACCGCAACTATATTATCCGGGGTGAGCTCTCCCGTCTCCCTGTAGAGTTCCTTTCGCAGCCTGGCCCATTTGCTACATGCAAAAAATGTGTGACAGGCTCCTCCTCCCCTGGGCAAAACCGACAATCGGGAGACCGTGACTGACCGATCTTGTGCAGGTAAGACTGAAAACACCCGTGCCCGCTCAAAAGCTGGGTCAGATAGAAGTCAGTCTCACCATGCCTTCGATTTAGCCACGGTCTCACATCCGGGATGAGGCGCGCAGTCCACCTTCCCTTCGTGCAATTGACCAAGACTGCTGCCAATCGTTGAGCGAGCGCTGTCTCTTCTCGCGGACAACCATCTCCCTCGCATCCTCGTTTCGGTGCAGGTAAATAGCGTGGCGCTCTCTAGCAAGGAGGGCGACAGGTATCACGCCTGCAATCACTCTCACCGCCGAGTTGGAGACTGTTGGATACGAAGATGCAATTCTCAGTGCTCCTCTTCTCTGCACCTGTGCCAATCGTTTTTGGTATACCTCCTTGCTGAGAGCGTCGCCCCATACCTCTGCTCCGTACAGTAGCACTGACCCTACAGCACTCATCAAGAGGCGTCTTCTTGATGGGCTGGGTCCCCCTACGTTGGCCATAAGTCGACTCAGAGCCGATATTCCCGAAGCAGCCTTCTCAGCCGTTGCCCTGATTTGCTCAGAGAAACTCATCTTCGAGTCGATCGGTAGCCTCAGGTACTTCACCGCCGGCTTCGATTCGATCTGTATATCTCCAATACTGATCATCCTTACTCTAGGGATTCTCTTTTTTGTCAAGATGACCACTTCGGTTTTCTCCAGTGCTAAACTGAGCCCGCGAGCAGTCATCCAGTCCCTCACTCGGCGCATTAGCATACCTAGCCTAAGTTGCGCTTGTTCAACGGTGCGTCCGGCGACCAGAGCCGCAACATCATCCGCATAGCCGACCAAGCGTGACTCATCTGGCATCTCAAGTCTCAGTAGCCCATCGTAAGACACGTTCCACAGGTCCAGACCAAGGATAGATCCCTGGGCAACACCCGAGGTAATTTCCATCCTTCGTTGGCCCAGTGTCGTGTCGTAGAGCAGGCTTCGGTCCTTTAGGTAGTTCTTCAAAAGCCGCATTAGATATTCTGGAACTTGAAAAGAGTTTTCCAGCGTATCCAGAATATCCACCCATCTAGCGGAGTTGAAGGCATTCCTGACGTCGAGTGTCACCAACAGGACGATCCGTCGCTTGGTGCGACTATATGCCTCTGCCTCTTGGACCGCGTTCACCACCTCTGCAATCGCATCAATGGAAGAACGTCCTGCTCTAAAGCCATACTGCCGAGGAGATAGCTCCCCAGCAGCACGAATCGCATCAGTAAGTCTTCCCTTGATGAGTTTCTCTAGCACTTTCCCAGCCGTGTCTAGCATGCATAACGGGCGGTATGCAGATGGCGATTCGGGATTTCCCTTCCCCTTGCTGATCAGCACGAGCCTCGCCACCTTCCATCGTACCGGGAAAACCCCGTCCCTTAGGCAAGCGTTGAATGTGCTGAGCAGCAAGTCAGGACAATGGTGATAGACGAGCTGCAAAACCTCAGCTGGAACACCATCTGGACCTGGAGCCTTCCTCGCTTTCAGGGAGAGGACTGCCTCCTCCAGTTCCAGCTGTGTGAAGAGTGGCCATTCGACCGCTGTTTCTCCATGGACAGCGTCAACACGAACGGGATGGGCGGGGAAGAGTCCCCGCACTATCGCATCCATCTTTTCCGCGTCATGTATACAAGGCTTCCGTAGGGCACCAAGTTTCCCCATGACCAGCTTGTAGCCAAGGCCCCACGGTATATCCGGGGGTTCTTTGTTCTTTTCGTGGTTGAGCTCTTTGTCTGTTTTTTCTAGTAGTAGCTTTTTGGCCGCTTTTTTCGCTGCCTTGTTTCGCACCACATGAAACTCCTCGCCTGGAGTGTCAACTTCGTTTATGGTCTCGTCCTTCCTCCTTTTCTCACGGTTGCCTTCAATTGGGCTACCGGCCATTCTTTTGCTGCTGCTAGGACCCACTGATGCCTCGAGGGAGAGCGTGTCTTTTTGGTGCTTTTCGGTTGCAAGCCACCTCCGCCTGTAGTGCGTTATGCGGCCAAAAAGCTCCTCCAGTTCAAGAATGCCATTCTTGACACTCTTGCCTATGTTTTTCTGCACTTCGCAGGCAGCCCTCAGTTGTTTGACGATAGTCCCCGCTTTCCGAGTAAGCCGCTCCTCTTCGGGTGGTCAAGGGCAATTGTGTTATTTGGCGCCACCTCTTGGGAGAGGCCCCCGTTTCCTAGCCCTTTTGCTTCTATCGCTTGGGTCGCGTTTGAAGTGGCGTTGGCCAACGGCAAAACTTCTCCCTCCCCCAGTCTTACACTGGCCTCTGTTGGTGTCGCAGCTTGATCCGGATTATGTACGTCTTGCACTGGACGCTCCGGGGTGCGCATAGTCCTTCTACTGCGCCCAAAGGCCGCAATGATGCCAGGTTGCACAACGCACTCTGCCTTCTTTCGTTCGTTAGTCCGTCTGTGGTCTCTCTCCGATGATTTAACCTGTGATGTTGACTTTGACAGTGTTTCTGGGGTTTGCTGCCTCCCCCCGCAATCGGTGACTTGTTTTATCGGTGTTCTTGCCAGCAGCGGTTTTTGCCTGAAAGGGTTCTCCGTGCTAGCGTCCTGTTTGCTTGTAGTTATATCTGTTACAGAAGCCAAGTTCACCACTTCTATAACATTGCAGTCGCTGGATGACGACGGCCGGGAGCCTGCTCGCTCACTACCCCCTGCCGCCGGTACTGGGGATCCGACCCCCTGCACCTGCACCTGGTGATCCGACCCCCTGCACCTGCACTGCTTTACGTTTCGTCTTTGTGTCACTCTAAATTTTTGATGATAGTAGCATTCTTTGGTTTGCTTTGGCCTACCGCATTTTTGCATAAACAATCTACTCTACAATTGACTATGTCACATATAAAGTTGCTTGAGGACGTTCTTAATTGCCACCAGCTTATTTTCCAGAATTGTTTCCGTCGCCAAATCAACACCATTATAGTCTCTACTTGCATCATAATTATTTTGTAGGATCGTCTTTTTCTAGAATTCAACGAGCTATTTTGAATAAAAACTTCGAGTGTACTATCCCAGAAAATGTATTGTACGCATGCAGGAAGCCTTGAAGACATAAAAACTTCAGAAAATGTTTATAGCTTTTCTTCTTGCAAAGCCATCGGGCCTAGCTCTTTTAAGTAAGCAGACATACTTTGCCTCACTAAAGATGACTTAAAGGAGTCATAACGAGTCTGCTTACTTAAAAAGGCAATGCCCGGTGAATACTACTCCTCCGAACCATAAAGGTACACTCACTTACAGAATGGTGGTAGCTTTTTATGGGAAATGTCGTTAATTTGGCTGTTAGTTTATCAGTTACTCTATCTTTAGCAACTTCAAATAATTTCGGTGTCGACATCATGTCGCAATTTCGCTAAATTTTTGCTTTCGTGTCTATCCACAACCAGCATTATGCAGTACTTTGTGTGATGTCAGCGTCAATTGTCGCTATGAGAAATGGCTTTACAGACTCCAGAATTTCACAACGTCATAGTTTCAAATTTTCAAATTAACCTACATTCTTCACGTTTTCGTCAGCGTGGCACGTTTATAATTGGTAAATGGCCTTCAAAACTTGGGCGAAACAGTTTTGATCGCAATTGTGTCATTTTTTAATGAATATTAATGTGGCATGTTCTTTCTATTATGCAATGATTGGTAATCATCAATATCCATCCGCTGATTTATAATGCCAGTTACAAGAGAATCAAATATATACGATATTTTAACTATTCTCCTTAGCACACACTTTTAAACTAGATGATATAGAATAGCGGTTGGTAGTTCTTTTATAAGGAGTAAGGAAACCAGCTTAGTTAGCGGCTATGCTTGGTTCTGTCCTCGGTACAGCCATTATTGAGCAAGAGGTACACTCATCTGTTACGTAGCGTGTCATCATAAATTTTTAAGCATTGAGGCGCCATCGGAAATCTTTATTTGTACACAGGCGCAATTCACGGACACTATATGGCCTCAGAGTCGACTATATACGGGGGCCAGAGAATTTAAGGATGGGGAAAAACATGTTCAACATGAAAATGATGATCAGCGTCCAAGGAAAAGTCTGACAACATCCGTGCCATTCGAGAGCTCATTGAATTGACTGATTTTCTTCACGATCAACAAACAGTGAATTTGGCCTACTTTTTTTTTTTTTTGTGGTAGGGAGGTGAAGGCATTTATGCCCGCCGAGTCTGGTAGTGTGGGACTCCCATGGAGGATACCTTTGGACCACCCACTAAACACCTCCCCTGTCAATCTGAGAACCTAGCCTGGAACCGTTTGACACATTACTTCGGGCCAGGTCTCGTTTTGTTATGCCGTGGGGCGCCTTCAAGCTGGGGAGTCCCTTTCCTAGCGGGAGGGGAGAGGGGAAGAGGAATTGCCAGAAGAGCGATCCCCCAGCCCCAGTGCCTCCGGCTGCTGTGAGTCCCTTTTATATTTTAGGACTGCCCGAGCATAATGTGCCACTTGGTTCCATTTGTCAACCGATTCGAGCATCACCGCAACTATATTATCCGGGGTGAGCTCTACCATCTCCCTGTAGAGTTCCCTTTGCAGCCTGGCCCATTTGGTACACGCAAAAAATGTGTGACAGGCATTGTCCTCCTCTCCTGGGCAAAACCGACAATCGGGAGACCGTGACTTGCCGATCTTGTGCAGGTAAGACTGAAAACACCCGTGCCCGCTCAAAAGCTGGGTCAGATAGAAGTCAGTCTCACCATGCCTTCGATTCAGCCACGGTCTCACATCCGGGATGAGGCGCGCAGTCCACCTTCCCTTCGTGCAATTCCTCCAAGACTGCTGCCAATCGTTGAGCGAGCGTTGTCTCTCCTCGCGAACAACGATCTCCCTCGCATCCTCGTTTCGGCGCAGGTAAATAGCGCGGCGCTCTCTAGCAAGGAGGGCGACAGTTATCACGCCTGCAATCACCCTCACCGCCGAGTCGGAGACTGTTATATACGAAGATGCAATTCTCAGTGCTCCTCTTCTCTGTACCTGTGCCAATCGTTTTCGGTATACCTCCTTGCTGAGAGCGTCGCCCCATACCTCTGCTCCGTACAGTAGCACTGACCCTACAGCACTCATCAAGAGGCGTCTTCTTGATGGGCTGGGTCCCCCTACGTTGGCCATAAGTCGACTCAGGGCCGATATTCCCGAAGCAGCCTTCTCAGCCGTTGCCCTGATTTGCTCAGAGAAACTCATCTTCGAGTCGATCAGTAGCCCCAGGTACTTCACCGCTGGCTTCAATTCGATCTGTATATCTCCAATACTGATCATCCTTACTCTAGGGATTCTCTTTTTTGTCAAGATGACCACTTCGGTTTTCTCCAGTGCTAAACTGAGCCCGCGAGCAGTCATCCAGTCCCTCACTCGGCGCATTAGCATACCTAGCCTAAGTTGCGCTTGTTCAACGGTGCGTCCGGCGACCAGGGCCGCAACATCATCCGCATAGCCGACCAAGCGCGACTCATCTGGCATCTCAAGTCTCAGTAGCCCGTCGTAAGACGCGTTCCACAGGTCCGGACCAAGGATAGATCCCTGGGCAACACCCGAGGTAATTTTCATTCTTCGTTGGCCCTGTGTCGTGTCGTAGAGCAGGCTTCGGTCCTTAAGGTAGTTCCTCAAAAGCCGCATTAGATATTCTGGAACTTGAAAAGAGTTTTCCAGCGTATCCAGAATATCCACCCATCTAGCGGAGTTGAAGGCATTCCTGACGTCGAGTGTCACCAACAGGACGATCCGTCGCTTGGTGCGACTATATGCCTCTGCCTCTTGGACCGCGTTCACCACCTCTGCAATCGCATCAATGGAAGAACGTCCTGCTCTAAAGCCGTACTGCCGAGGAGATAGGTCCCCAGCAGCACGAATCGCGTCAGTGAGTCTTCCCTTGATGAGTTTCTCTAGCACTTTCCCAGCCGTGTCTAGCATGCATAACGGGCGGTATGCAGACGGCGATTCGGGATTTCCCTTCCCCTTGCTGACCAGCACGAGCCTCGCCAGCTTCCATCGTACCGGGAAAACCCCGTCCCGTAGGCAAGCGTTGAATGCGCTGAGCAGCAAGTCAGGGCAATGGTGATAGACGAGCTGCAAAACCTCAGCTGGAACACCATCTGGACCTGGAGCCTTCCTCGCTTTCAGGGAGAGGACTGCCTCCTCCAGTTCCAGCTGTGTGAAGAGTGGGCACTCGACTGCTGTTTCACCATGGACAGCGTCAACACGGACGGGATGGGCGGGGAAGAGTCCCCGCACTATCGCGTCCATCTTTTCCGCGTCATGTATACAAGGCTTCCGTAGGGCACCAAGTTTCCCCATGACCAGCTTGTAGCCAAGGCCCCACGGATCCCTATTTACATCGTCCATGAGGTCTTGCTAGCATCGGGCCTTGCTCTTGTTAATAAGCCTGCGAAGATATTTCCTGCCGGACCTGTATGCTGCTAGCCTAGTGTCTGCCTCCTCCCGTGTTCGCGCCCGCTGGGCCTCTCGCCGAAGTTTGTGACACTCGCTTCTTTGTTCGGCGATCTCATTTGACCACCAGTATACTGGAGGCTTACCATGTCGGGGTCTCCGACGGGGCATGGAAGACTCGCAAGCAGCTATGATGGTACTCATAGTTGAGTTCACCAAGTCCTTGGCTTTAGGCCCTCCACTCCCTGGCGGAGCTCCCAGCAACGGTGCGCCTGCCGTAAGCACGTCAGTGAATCTCTCGACGTCCATCCTCCCAGTCCTCCATCCGAGGATTGAAGTTTGGGCATATGCACGCAGAGTGGCACCGTCGTGAATCTCAACAGCTATATACTGGTGATCACTAGCCGAGTAGTCCTCTAGTACTCGCCAGTTGTGTACTCTAGGTACCAGGGACTCCGAAGCGAGTGTCACATCGGGTATGGTTCCTACGCAACCCCAGCGGCGGAAAGTAGAGGTGTTACCAGTATTTAGGACAAAAAGCGCTGTTCTGGCCGCCATGTCCAAGATTTGCTTTCCCCTTGGGTCGGATTGTGGCATACCCCATTCAATGGCTCTAGCGTTGAAGTCTCCCCCGACCAGCATGTGGCCCTCTGTGTTCGAGACAGCGTCCTCCAGGGCATCGAGTTTGGTTCGAAAAGATCGCATTGCCTCGTTAGGCGTCAGATAAACACTGAAATATGTTATCCCTGAACACCGCACCCACACAAAACCATCCCCGCGTCCATGGCCCTGCACCTGAAGGCGGGCGCTGTCTCGAACCCAGATGGCCGAGGTACCAGTTTTGTCAGGGTACCACGCTTGCGAGTCCTTGTTATGATGTTGCTCGCTCAGCAACAGGAGGTCAGCTTTCTTATCCCTCGCAAACTGCTCAAGTAGGTCCTGGGCGTTTGTGCTTCGGTGCAAATTGACCTGCAGGATACGGATCATTTGAGTATCGATTTGGCTTTAGTTAGGACCTCCTTGAAAACCCAGCATCTCCCTGTCCCCGGCTCATGTTTGAGGTCGCCGGGTGCTAGCTTAGCATCCTTGCAAAGAATGCATTTTGCCTCGTTCGTGCACTCCTTCCTTTTGTGCCCCGTTTCACCACATTTGTAGCACAAAGATCTCCTGTCGGGTCCCCTACAACCATACGCGGTGTGTCCGTATTCGAGGCATCTGAAGCAGCGGATAGGGATCGCTCTTCTCCGTATCCTGCAGATCACCCAACCTATCTTAATTTTGCCCTTCGCCAGGATTTGCTGGGCGTCTTTATCAGCTAGTTCGACAATAGCCATGCGTTGCCCCCTTGTGTTTTCACGTGTCAATCTTGCCTTGACTTCACTTAAGCTGGGGAACTCTCTCCTAATGGCATCCTCTACTTCAGCCTTGTCCGTGACGCAGTTGAGGTCCCTGATTTCCAGGGTGGCCATTGGTTCGAGCGAGGCAACCGTTGCCGCATCTCCAAGAACCTTTTGAACCGCGTCACGGAATGCATCTTTGTTTGTGGCCTCTGGCCCGAATTCCACCAGCAGGCCACCGGTCCGGGTTGGTCGAACTGCTTTGATGGCAGTTTTGGTGTCGTCTGGCTTGACCGCTCCTTTAATTTCACGGAGGACATCTGCGTAGGTTCGGCCCTTAGTGGGTTTAATAAGCAGTGCCTCTCACAAGGGTTTGCGCCGCGGTTGGCTTTTTGTTTCTCGAGGGGTTCTTTGTTCTTTCGTGGTTGAGCTCTTTGTCTGTTTTTTCTAGTAGTAGCTTTTTTGGCCGCTGCCTTGTTTCGCACCACATGAAACTCCTCGCCTGGAGTGTCAACCTCGTTTATGGTCTCGTCCTTCCTCCTTTTCTCACAGTCGCCTTCAATTGGGCTACCGGCCATTCTTTTGCTGCTGCTAGGACCCACTGATGCCTCGAGGGAGAGCGTGTCTTTTTGGTGCTTTTCGGTTGCAAGCCACCTCCGCCTGTAGTGCGTTATGCGGCCAAAAAGCTCCTCCAGTTCAAGAATGCCATTCTTGACACTCTTGCCTATGTTTTTCTGCACTTCGCAGGCAGCCCTCAGTTGTTTGACGATATTTCCCGCTTTCCGAGTAAGCCGCTCCTCTTCGGCGCGGTCAAGGGCGATTGTGTTATTTGGCGCCACCTCTTGGGAGAGGCCCCCGTTTCCTAGCCCTTTTGCTTCTATCGCTTGGGTCGCGTTTGAAGTGGCGTCGGCCAACGGCAAAACTTCTCCCTCCCCCAGTCTTACACTGGCCTCTGTTGGTGTCGCAGCTTGATCCGGATTGTGTACGTCTTGCACTGGGCGCTCCGGGGTGCGCATAGTCCTTCTACTGCGCCCAAAGGCCGCAATGATGCCAGGTTGCACAACGCACTCTGCCTTCTTTCGTTCGTTAGTCCGTCTGTGGTCTGTCTCCGATGATTTAACCTGTGATGAATTTGGCCTACTAATGCCTGTTATTATAATCAGCGATAACTTTGCATCGTTACAATAGGCAAAATATACCCATTAGAGAGGTCATCATTCTTCATAACAGCGCTAAGCCATACACATTGTGGCTATAACAAGGGAAACACCGGAAGGAATATGCTAAAAAACACCCAAACACCCTCCTTTTATAAAGGCGATCCGATATGTACTTAGCCTTCAAAAGGAAAGCGAAAATTTCGGAAAATTGGCAATTTAATTTCTCAACATAATCTCTTCTTAGCTCGATACACTTGACTCAGTGATGCTCCAACATCTGTAACCTATCTTAAGAGTACGTTTTTTTGAGGTCTGCAAAAAAGTCTCCATGGCAACGATGACCTCCTCATTTGACTCAAATTCTGCTCAGCGAGTGACGTCTTTAAGTTTGGAAACAAAAAAAGTTACAAAGAGCCAAATCTGGAGAATACGGTGGTTGCAGTAACAGTTCGTTTCACAATTTTACAAATTTAGCTTTGGTGATGGCGGAGATGTAATCCGGTGCATAGTAATGGTGGCAAAGCACTTTCTTTTGGCTGAATGGGGTCTTTGTTTCTACTATGCCATCAAATCGGCCCAATAATTCGGCAAAGTAGAACCCTGTGACCATTTTGCCCATCTCTAGGTAGTTGATGCAGATCACACCTTGTGAATACCCGAAAACGGTGGCCATCACCTTTTCGGCCACTGTTTCTACTGCTTTTTGATCTCTGATGTTTACCAATGAAGCCGTGTTTTGTCAAAGGCCCCAAAACGATGCAGAATCTCCTTTGGATTGGGTTTAAATGGCATCAAATACTGCTCTGAAGTGATCTAGCGATTGCGTTTCTGTCCGGAGTGAGTAATAGTGGCACCCATCATACTGACAGCTTTTTCATGCCCAATGCACAATATGATTCATGCGTTTTTTAGAAACCTCTTATCTCAGCTATATCGCGCACTTTCAATCAGCGGTTTGCCAATACGAGCTCATGAATTTCTGTCACGTTATTCTGCAGGATAGCTATTTTTGGGCCATCTGGGCGTGAATCATCAAAAACCACCGTACAACCACATTGAAACTCGTTAAATTAGTTGCATATGGTTGCCATCGCAAGAGCGGAGTCATTATGCATAGCAACCAACCACTTGTTGATTTTGCTGTGCGATTTCCCTTCCAAAAATAAAAATCAAATCATCGACCGATATTGCGACACGGCCGCTTCTAAATGTGATAAAAAAAAAACTACGGTTCCGATTCGGCTGCAATTTTGACGATAGCCATTTACAGGAATAGAATATATGATAGTGAATTTCTCTTGCAAAAGTCGTGCCGGGAAGCGGTGGGGCTAGGTACGACCCTTGTTTATTTCCCTTTTTTTGTAGATTCGTCGGGTCTTGCCTTGTTAGGTAACCAGACGCGTGCCGATTCTTTCGAGTCATCTTTTTTGATGCAATTTTCTCAGTATAAGAACACACTCTCTGACGGAAATGGAAGTCAGACTAACCAGAACCAACAGACATCCAACAACCCAAAAAATAAAAATCTAATATCTCTATAACGGGCCAAATTTAGTATCTACCTATCTAACCCAACCTACATCTATACAGAGTCATTTCCTTCCACACATACTTTAGTCACCAAAAAAAGCCCAAAAGATTCAAAACTCGCCTGCTTACACAACAAAGCAAGGCCCGACAGCTTTTCAAGGAAAGATAATTGGCTTGCGGATATGAAATTAACAGACTAATTGACCCCCTTTATAGTCCAGACTTGTCCTCCAATGACTACTTTTTGTTCGCGCTACTGAAAGAATCATTTCGAGAAAAACGATTAGAAAGCAATGAAGAAATCAAGGAGCACGTGCGCAATTGGCTGGAAACTTGTCCTAAAACTTTTTACGAACAAGCAAAATTCAAGCTTCTAAAGTGGTGGCAATAGTGTGTATAGCAGGCAGGGGACTCCATCACCAAATGTTGATGATACGGTTTGTGTGTAATATTATTCAATAAATGTATATAAAAAAATAAAATTTACATTTGATTCAGCTGTGATGCTCACAATTTTCATTCAATAAATAATCACAGTAAACTAATTACAAATTACTTGTTGATTGGCACGATGGTGGGGTGTTGTATCTTTTCGATATTCCGTGGTTATTCTGCGTTCATTATCAGAACGGTCATTCATTTTAGAAAATACGGCGGCACTATATTTGACAATAAAAACACACGTGACGTTTTTCTTTTCTCATTCCCAAAATTGTGACCCTAACTAGAAGTGAAGAATTCCATGATATTAATGAACCTCAGAAAGGTGCAACTAGCAACATACTAATGTTGAATAACATGCCAGTTATCAAAGTATCCACTTTCTAGGACAGTGCTTTGGTTCAATTTAATAGTGACATTGTGAATAGCAACAACGTGATTTCTAAGTTAGAGATGTCCACACTAAGGCATAAGATTTAGTAGAAACATCGCCATCGAGTATCAAAAATCGTCTTATTGGGGCTCCAAATGCTTCCATCATCTCATTGAGGTAACTATGGATGCAGTTCAACGACGAAGATCACACTTTTTTTTTGTGGTTGGGAGGTGAAGGCATTTACGCCCGCCGAGTCTGGCAGTGTGGAGGATACCCTTGGACTACCCACTAAACACCTCCCCTGTCAATCTGAGAACCTAGCCTGGAACCGTTTGACACATTATTTCGGACCAGGTCTGGTTTTGTTACGCCGTGGGGCGCCTTCAAGCTGGGGTGTCCCTTTCCTAGCGGGAGGGGAGAGGGGAAGAGGAAATGCCAGAAGAGCGATCCCCCAGCCCCAGCACCTCATGCTGCTGCGAGTCCCTTTTATCTTTTAGGACTGCCCGAGCATAATGTGCCACCTGGTTCCATTTAACAACCGATTCGAGCATCACCGCAACTATATTATCCGGGGTGAGCTCTCCCGTCTCCCTGTAGAGTTCCTTTCGCAACCTGGCCCATTTGATACACGCAAAAAATGTGTGACAGGCATGGTCCTCCTCTCCTGGGCAAAACCGACAATCGGGAGAACGTGACCTACCGATCTTGTGCAGGTAAGACTGAAAACACCCGTGCCCGCTCAAAAGCTGGGTCAGATAGAAGTCAGTCTCACCATGCCTTCGATTCAGCCACGGTCTCACATCCGGGATGAGGCGCGCAGTCCACCTTCCCTTCGTGCAATTCCTCCAAGACTGCTGCCAAACGTTGAGCGAACGTTGTCTCTCCTCGCGGACAACCATCTCCTTCGCATCCTCGTTTCGGCGCAGGTAAATAGCGCGGCGCTCTCTAGCAAGGAGGGCGACAGTTATCACGCCTGCAATCACCCTCACCGCCGAGTCGGAGACTGTTGGATACGAAGATACAATTCTCAGTGCTCTTCTTCTCTGTACCTGTGCCAATCGTTTTCGGTATACCTCCTTGCTGAGAGCGTCGCCCCATACCTCTGCACCGTACAGTAGCACTGACCCTACAGCATTTATCAAGAGGCGTCTTCTTGGTGAGCAGGGTCCCCCTACGTTGGCCATAAGTCGACTCAGGGCCGATATTCCTGAAGCAGCCTTCTCAGCCGTTGCCCTGATTTGCTCAGAGAAACTTATATTCGAGTCGATCAGTAGCCCCAGGTACTTCACCGCTGGCTTCGATTCGATTTTTATATCTCCAATACTGATCATCCTTACTCTAGGGATTCTCTTTTTGTCAAGATGACCACTTCGGTTTTCTCCAGTGTTAAACTGAGCCCGCGAGCAGTCATCCAGTCCCTCACTCGGCGCATTAGCATACCTAGCCTAAGTTGCGCTTGTTCAACGGTGCGTCCGGCGACCAGAGCCGCAACATCATCCGCATAGCCGACCAAGCGTGACTCATCTGGCATCTCAAGTCTCAGTAGCCCGTCGTATGACACGTTTCACAGGTCCGGACCAAGGATAGATCCCTGGGCAACACCCGATGTAATTTCCATCCTTCGTGGGCACTGTGTCGTGTCGTAGAGCAGGCTTCGGTCCTTTAGGTAGTTCCTCAAAAGCTGCATTAGATATTCTGGAACTTGAAAAGAGTTTTCCAGCGTGTCCAGAATATCCAACCATCTAGCGGAGTTGAAGGTCTTCCTGACGTCGAGTGTCACCAACAGGACGATCCGTCGCTTGGTGCGACTATATGCCTCTGCCTCTTGGACCACGTTCACCACCTCTGCAATCGCATCAATGGAAGAACGTCCTGCTCTAAAGCCGTACTGCCGAGGAGATAGGTCCCCAGCAGCACGAATCACGTCAGTGAGTCTTCCCTTGATGAGTTTCTCTAGCACTTTCCCAGCCGTGTCTAGCATGCATAATGGGCGGTATGCAGACGGCGATTCGGGATTTCCCTTCCCCTTGCTGGCCAGCACGAGCCTCGCCAGCTTCAATCGTACCGGGAAAACCCCGTCTCGTAGGTAAGCGTTGAATGTGCTGAGCAGCAAGTCAGGACAATGGTGATAGACGAGCTGCAAAACCTCAGCTGGAACACCATCTGGACCTGGAGCCTTCCTCGCTTTCAGGGAGAGGACTGCCTCCTCCAGTTCCAGCTGTGTGAAGAGTGGGCACTCGACTGCTGTTTCACCATGGACAGCGTCAACACGGACGGGATGGGCGGGGAAGAGTCCCCACACTTTCGCATCCATCTTTTCCGCGTCATGTATACAAGGCTTCCGTAGGGCACCAAGTTTCCCCATGACCAGCTTGTAGCCAAAGCCCCACGGATCCCTATTTACATCGTCCATGAGGTCTTGCCAGCATCGGGCCTCGCTCTTGTTAATAAGCCTGCGAAGATATTTCCTGCCGGACCTGTATGCGCTAGCCTAGTGTCTGCCTCCTCCCGTGTTCGCACCCGCTGGGCCTCTCGCCGAAGTTTGTGACACTCGCTTCTTTGTTCGGCGATCTCGTTTGACCACCAGTATACTGGAGGCTTACCGTGTCGGGGTCTCCGACGGGGCATGGAAGACTCGCAAGCGGCTATGATGGTACTCATAGTTGAGTTCACCAAGTCCTTGGCTGTAGGCCCTCCACTCCCTGGCGGAGCTCCCAGCAAGGTGCGCCTGCCGTAAGCACGTAAGCGAACCTCTCAACGTCCATCCTCCCAGTCCTCCATCCGAGGATTGAAGTTTGGGCATATGCACGCAGAGTGGCACTGTCGTGAATCTCAACAGCTATATACTGGTGATCACTAGCCGAGTAGTCCTCTAGTACTCGCCAGTTGTGTACTCTAGGTACCAGGGACTCCGAAGCGAGTGTCACATCGGGTATGGTTCCTACGCAACCCCAGCGGCGGAAAGTAGGGGTGTTACCAGTATTTAGGACAAAAAGCGCTGTTCTGGCCGCCATGTCCAAGATTTGCTTTCCCCTTGGGTCGGATTGTGGCATACCCCATTCAATGGCTCTAGCGTTGAAGTCTCCCCCGACCAGCATGTGGCCCTCTGTGTTCGAGACAGCGTCCTCCAGGGCATCGAGTTTAGTTCGAAAAGATCGCATTGCCTCGTTAAGCGTCAGGTAAACACTAAAATATGTTATCCCAGAACACCGCATCCACACAAAACCATGCCCGAATCCATGGCCCTGCACCTGAAGGCGGGCGCTGTCTCGAACCCAGATGGCCGAGGTACCAGATTTGTCAGGGTACCATGCTTGCGAGTCCTTGTTATGATGTTGCTCGCTCAGCAACAGGAGGTCAGCTTTCTGATCCCTCGCAAACTGCTCAAGAGGGTCCTGGGCGTTTGTGCTTCGGTGCAAATTGACCTGCAGGATACGGATCAATTGAGTATCGATTTGGCTTTAGTTAGGGCCTCCTTGAAAACCCAGCATCTCCCTGTCCCCGGCTCATGTTTGAGGTCGCCGGGTGCTAGCTTAGCATCCTTGCAAAGAATGCATTTTGCCTCGTTCGTGCACTCCTTCCTTTTGTGCCCCGTTTCACCACATTTGTAGCACAGAGATCTCCTGTCGGGTCCCCTACAGCCATACGCGGTGTGTCCGTATTCGAAGCATCTGAAGCAGCGGATAGGGATAGCTCTGCTCCGTATCCTGCAGATCACCCAACCTATCTTAATTTTGCCCTTCGCCAGGATTTGCTGGGCGTCTTTATCAGCTAGTTTGACAATAGCCATGCGTTGCCCGCTTGTGTTTTCACGTGTCAATCTTGCCTTGACTTCACTTAAGCTGGGGCACTCCCTCCTAATGGCATCCTCTACTTCAGCTTTGTCCGTGACGCAGTCGAGGTCCCTGATTTCCAGGGTGGCCATTGGTTCGAGCGAGGCAACCGTAGCCGCATCTCCAAGAACCTTTTGAACCGCGTCACGGAATGCATCTTTGTTTGTGGTCTCTGGCCCAAATTCCACCAGCAGGCCACCGGTCCGGGTTGGTCGAACTGCTTTGATGGCAGTTTTGGTGTCGTCTGGCTTGACCGCTCCTTTAATTTCACGGAGGACATCTGCGTAGGTTTGGCCCTTAGTGGGTTCAATAAGCAGTGCCTCTCACAAGGGTTTGCGCCGCGGTTCGCTGTTTGTTTTCTGCGGTATATCGGGGGGTTTTTTGTTCTTTTCGTGGTTGAGCTCTTTGTCTGTTTTTTCTAGGAGTAGCTTTTTGGCCACTTTTTTCGCTGCCTTATTTCGCACCACATGAAACTCCTCGCCTGGAGTGTCAACTTCGTTTATGGTCTCGTCCTTCCTCCTTTTCTCACGGTCGCCTTCAATTGGGCTACCGGCCATTCTTTTGCTGCTGCTAGGACCCACTGATGCCTCGAGGGAGAGCGTGTCTTTTTGGTGCTTTTCGGTTGCAAGCCACCTCCGCCTGTAGTGCGTTATGCGTTATGGGAACTCCCCTTCCCTTTGCTAATAAGCACGCGTCTCACTGCCTCCCTTCGTTCTGGGAAAAATTCATCCCGTAGGCAAACGTTGAATGTACTGAGCAGCAAGCTGGGACAATAGTGACAGACAAATTATAACGCCTCAGCTGAAGCACTACTAGCCTTGGAGCCTTCCTTGCTTTCAATGATAGGATGCCTCTTCTAGTTCAAGCTATGTGAACAGTGAGTACTTGATTAATTTTTCACCAATTATAGTTTCAACATCCATGGAATGGGCAGGAAAAGGTGCCAACACTATATCCCCCATATTTTCCACTTCATGGATGCCAGGCATCTATAGGGCAACAAGCTCCCGCAATACTTGCTTATTGCCAAAGCCCTACGGATCCTTGTCCACATTGCTCACTAGATATTGCCAGCAGCGAGCCTTGGTGTTGTTCATCAGTTTGCGAAAGCATTTTCTGGCCGACTTATATGCTGCTGCTAGTTGTATGCCTTATCGCGGTTGCGTTTATAGTCCAAAATACGTCTGATTTTATTTATCCTATTTTAGAAAGTATCCACAGGTCAAAATCTTACTCGAAAAGCGGGGACTATCGTCAAACAACTGAGGGCTGCCTGCGAAGTGCAGAAAAACATAGGCAAGAGTGTCAAAAATGGCATTCTTGAACTGGAGAAGCTTTTTGGCCGCATAACGCACTACAGGCGGAGGTGGCTTGCAACCGAAAAGCACCAAAAAGACACGCTCTCCCTCGAGGCATCAGTGGGTCCTAGCAGCAGCAAAAGAATGGCCGGTAGCCCAATTGAAGGCGACCGTGAGAAAAGGAGGAAGGACGAGACCATAAACGAAGTTGACACTCCAGGCGAGGAGTTTCATGTGGTGCGAAATAAGGCAGCGAAAAAAGCTACACCTAGAAAAAACAGACAAAGAGCTCAACCACGAAAAGAACAAAGAACCCCCCGATATACCGCAGAAAACAAAAAGCGAACTGCGGCGCAAACCCTTGCGAGAAGCACTGCTTATTGAACCCACTAAGGGCCAAACCAACGCAGATGTCCTCCGTGAAATTAAAGGAGCGGTCAAGCCAGACGACACCAAAACTGCCATCAAAGCAGTTCGACCAACCCGGACCGGTGGCCTGCTGGTGGAATTTGGGCCAGAGGCCACAAACAAAGATGCATTCCATGACGCGGTTCAAAAGGTTCTTGGAGATGCGGCTACGGTTGCCTCGCTCGAACCAATGGCCACCCTGGAAATCAGGGACCTTGACTGCGTCACGGACAAAGCTGAAGTAGAGGATGCCATTAGGAGGGAGTGCCCCAGCTTAAGTGAAGTCAAGGCAAGATTGACACGTGAAAACACAAGCGGGCAACGCATGGCTATTGTCAAACTAGCTGATAAAGACGCCCAGCAAATCCTGGCGAAGGGCAAAATTAAGATAGGTTGGGTGATCTGCAGGATACGGAGAAGAGCGATCCCTACCCGCTGCTTCAGATGCTTCGAATACGGACACACCGCGTATGGCTGTAGGGGACCCGACAGGAGATCTCTGTGCTGCAAATGTGGTGAAACGGGGCACAAAAGAAAGGAGTGCACGAACGAGGCAAAATGCAACCATTTTGATATTCCAATATATATAATGCAGCTTACGAGGGACTATCTGAAGGACAAAAGCCCACTTAACGACACGACACAGTTCCAACGAAGAATGGAAGTTGAATCGAGTGTTGCCCAGGGACCTATCCTTAATTCAGACCTGTGGGATGTGGTTTATGATGGGCTACTGAGACAGGAAATTCCAGATAAGTAACGCTTGATCAGGTCTGCAGATGATATTATGACCTTAGTACCTGGACGCACTGGTATACTGATGCGCCGAGTGAGATACTGAACTACTGCTCGTGAGTTCAGTCTGGCACTAGACAAATCCAAAATGGTCATCTTGGCTAAAAACTGAATTCCTAGAGCATAGATAATCAGCATTGGAGACATTCCAATTGATTCTAAGCCAGACTACTGATCGACTCAAATATGAGTTTCTTGGAGCAAATCAGAGCAACAACTGAGAAGGCTGCTTCATGCGTATCGACTCTAAATTGGGTAATACCTAATGTAGGAGACTAATTACATCAAGAAGATGGCTTTTGAGAAGTACTGTAGGGTCAGCGCCACTATGCGGAGCAGAAACATGAGACAAGGCTCTCAAGAGATATGCTGAAAACGCTTGGCACTGGGAAAGGGGAAGACAATGCTTGCCACGGGACAGGTTTTGACTGGACCTCGACATGGGGTCAGGAGACCTTGCCCCGAATAGTATTGTTGCAGTGATTCTTGGATCGGTTGACAAATGGAACCATGTGGCACATTATGTTCGGGAAGTCCTAAAAGGTCAAACAGACTCACAACAGCTGTGGACGTTAGGACTGAGGGATTGTTTGTCTCTTCCGCATTCCTTTTCCACTAGAGGAGGGTCCACCAGCTTGAAAGCGACTCATGGCGTAGCAAAAGAAGACCTGGCCCAAAGTAATGTGTCCAACAGTCCCAGGCTAGATTTGCATGTAAACAAGGGAGGTGTTTAGTGGGTAGTGCTGTCACTTGCCAGCAGGGGAGCCCCACACTCAGTGCGTAAATGGCATTCGCCATTTATCAACGTATTGATTTCGTATGTCAAAGACGTATTCGACAAATATCAGCCCGCTACAAAAGTTTGATTTCGAGAGACGTCAAACGGCGTCTGTGGCCAACAATTTCATGGATACACTCAACAACCAGCTTTCTCTCATCTTACCAGATGTATCGCAAAAAGCAAGCAATGAGGTCTAGATGGAGGCAAAACCGTTATCAAAACCGTGGCAGAAAAGACAATCGAAAATCGAGTTCGGTGCAAGAGAAATCATTGATTCGATGATGAGTGCCAGAATGCGTTAGGCAAAAAGAATCAGGTGTACAAAGAATGTAGGAAAACCAGGACGTAGAGAGAACGCTATGAAATCTCAGAAGAGTAGCAGTAGGAAAATTAAAATTAAGAAAATAAATTACTATGACGACCAATTGTGAAGTACCGATGTAAGTCTAGCAAGTAACAGCAAAAGACAAGTATACAAAGTAGTGAAAAGCCTGAAACATGGTTATTAGCCCACGCTCTGTCGCGATAGCATCGGCAATATTGTCGCTAATAAAATCAAGATAAAGGAAAGATGGGCATCACATTTCAAGAATCTTCTTAATACTCCCCACAACTCCAGGACATCGGAGCAGTAAGATATCTGTGAAAAACTTCTCTTGGCCCCACCAATTCGGATAAAGTTTGATCCACCATCAAAGCCGAACAGAATAATAAAGCGCCGAGCATCGATAAGATTCCAGTGGAGCTCATCAAATATGGTAACTATTCACAATGTCATCCAGAACATTTATTAACAGAAACATATGCCGAAAGAGTGGAGCCAATCAATTATATTCCCTATCCACAAAAAAGGTGACACGCTACAGTGCGAAAATAATAGAGGCATCTCACTACTTTGTTCGGCATACAAAATATTTTCAAAGATCTTATGCAATCAAATTAGACCTTACGCCAACAGTATTATTGGGGAATATCAAGGTGGTTTAAGAGCAGGTAGACAGACAATAGACCAATTGTTCACAGTCAAGCAGATACTTTCGAAATGCTGGGAGTTCAACAGAGGTACACACCAAATTTTCGTTGACTTTAAGCAAGCATACGACAGTATTAAGCCTAAAGTACTGTACCAAATAAAGCTTTGCTTTGGTATCCCGGCCATGTTAATCCGTCTTACTAAAATGACAATGGCGCCGACGGCCTCTCATGTCCGCATCAATAACCAACTCACCAACGGCTTCAACACAAATATCTGACTAAAACAGGGAGATAGGCTGGTCTCACTGCTTTTCAATTTGGCTCTGGAGTACGTTATAAGCCAGCCAAGTAGTAGCCTGTGCAGACAAGATCAACATTTTGTCACGGTTATCAACGGCTATTAAAGAATTCTGCCTGAAAGTAGACAACGAAGCAAAACTAGTAGGGCCACAAATCAACGAGAATAAAACAAAGCACATGACTCAGTCGAGGAAAAATACCTCAAATATACAAAAACACACCCCCACACTTGGCGAATACAATACCGGAAATTTAAGCGAGTTTGTGTATTTAGGTGCCAGAATATGGAGAACCAGTAGTGAAAGAGATGAAATGCGCCATAGAATATAGCTAGCAAATTAAAATTTTTTTTCAGTTTTGACGATCTTGAAGATCAGTTGCAGACACCGGAAAATAAAGCTCCAAGTATACAAATCTGTGATAAGACCTGTGTTATAATATGGGTGTGAAACATGGACCCTATCCCAAGCATCTGCAAACTTATTGAACGTCTTTGAGCTATGGGTTCTGAGTCAAATAACCAGCGCCATGCTAAACGGGGACCAATGACGAATTCGATACAACCAGCTGTATGAAATTTTTTACGAGCCTGAGGTTTCAACGATTGCTAGACTTGGGAAGCTGCAATGAACTGGCCATATGAATCGTATTGTCGACCAACAATAAACCAAAAAGGTAATCGTTGGGAGAACTGAAGGGCGAAGGCCAGTGAAAAAACTGAAGGAACGCTGGTCTGACTTGGTACACGAAAACAGTTCGTTGCTACTCGGATTCCAAAATTGAAGGACGCGGTCAATGAGCCATGACAGTTCGAGGCGCTATTTGTAGGAAGCGAACATCCGAGAGTTGGTTTAGTGCTACGAAGAAGAAGAAAAAAAAAGATTTTTTTAGCGAATGTCAATTTGTCGTAGTTGTACTCATAGAGAACTACCTGCAGGATATTTTCGGTCATTCGGCATCCAATCGTGAGGGAGGGACACAATTTAATCGTGTTTTTTCACTTCATCTGCTAATGCCGTCATCGATATGCGTAATTAAAGTGGTTGATACTGAACAATCTCGTCAAGACCTTTCATTTGATCCCCTACTCGACAATCTTTGGTGAAAACTTTTTTAAGAGATTACATCCTTATACGGGGAGACCCCTTTTTAAATACTGTGAAATTTTTTTTGTCGATGGGACTTTCATCTAACAAAAACTTCTGATTTGCTCATAAAATCGAATGATGGATTTGAATTCGGTATTGTAAAAACTTTTTTTTAAGAAAACTCTTGGAAATTGCAATCCTCCAGAGCACATGACAAGCATGTTCAACGTTTTCCAAATTAAAAGATGATCCAGGAAAGCGGTTGTGACCTTGGATGCTACTTCATTTGCACTGAAATTATTCTGTAGTTCTTTTTGCAATCAGTTTGAAGATTGAGATTGAAAACAAATTTTCTGAGAATAATTGGTTCATGATTAAATTATTTAATATACGTTCTCATTCTCGATATTTTTTTCAGCTCAAATCATGTTAAAAAATACTGGCTTTGAATTTCATCAAAGTGTTGTTTTATTTAAGTTCTATAAAAACATGTAGTTTGTACAAAATTAACAACAGTGCTTAATGGATTCCTCTGCAGTTGTGTAATAAAAGCGATTTAAATTACATTTGACTTCTAATTTCACTTCTGATCAAAGATTTCATGCTTAAGAAACATTCCATCCGTGATACAGCAATGCATACGTAAACTATATTCAATTTCATTAAAGACATCCTTGAAAGAATTCTCTTGCAGACAAACAAGATAAAAGTAGGACAAAAAGGATTTCCATTCAAAAGAATCTTCCGCATTCCGTCCTGGTTACACATGGTTGCAGCAATATAATAGTATACATAGTATTCATCTTTTCAAGTTTCCTAATGAGCAACGTTGCTGAAAAGAATTCTCCCTTTTCCTCTCTGAGTTGAGTCGAATGGAGAGAATGAGTGACTTAATTAACAAAAGAATTTGGGATATGGGCTTTGGAAAAGAACAAAAAAATACACGTAAAGACTCAGAATCCTGGCAGAAAACATAAAATCTCGCTTGCCTTCACTTTTATTTCCATTTATCCCTTGGCCACTTTCTAACCCCTAGATAGTCCTAAATAAGACAAGATTTCATGTGCGTGAGCACTTTATTAATTTTCTATCGTAATTTAACCCTTTCCGAGAGCTAGCACGATTTGAGGAAAAAGATATTCAGTATGCTACATCGTGCATGGATAGTCTACTTAATTTCCAAGCAGAGCAAACAACGTGTGTACATTAGGGATAAAAATGAAATTTATTAGGCGCCATTTCGTTTCAAAGGCGTTAAGCGGGAAGTTCGTTCTAAATGAAGTGAGTAATTGTTAGCTGGCGAGAAGATTGGCTTCAAGAGGAACTAATCCCGTTCAAGGAATGAAAAAAATTTAATCAATTTTCAAGAGACGATTTATTATATATTAAGCCGTTTTAATCACAGAGGATATCAGTTTGAAAATTTCAGGGCTTTTGCCGTTGAGTAAATTTTTTTGGGAAAAACATATTCACTTTCATCAATTTCTTGGAATAAAAATTACACAAATAATTAAATTAGTCTCAAGCAACATTAGCCAAAGCAAAATCTGTGCTTAAAAAAATTAAATCCCTCTAAAGCTATTTACTCAAGTGTTCAGGAGAGCACGCGATTTGGCTGTCTTAACAATGGGATCAGTGTAAAAATGCAAGCCCGCGAGTCAAATAACATCATCTAAACAATTAATACAACCCTTTGCATCCCAAGGGTTTTCCTGTTTTTTTTCTCCCATTTAAAATAGGCTATTAGAGACAATCTTAACAAAGGCTATCAACACTTTTGCATAATAGGCGACCTGTAACAATACTTCTCCGTGTTTACTGAGTAAAGTCCTTCAAGTCAAGAAGATCCGTTTTTACATGGAGGAAAAAATCCACTGCGTGAAAGAATGCTAGAGTCGTTCGTAATGACAACATTATTAGGAGACGTCATCGTAAATCGCGTTAAGTCAATTGTTGTCTACGGACTTAAGAATCTTTTCCGTAGTGATGACGAAGCTCCATTGTGATTGTTCGTACGTTCATTCAGTTGTCAGCCACCCCAACTTCCTTTTTGCAGAACGGAACGTGGTGATGATTGTAGAGAGAAAAACATCCCTAGATTTATTTTATAGGGAGTAGAATTTTTCTGCAGCATATTTTGCTTCGATTTATTTTTTCAAGCTACAAAAAAGTGATTTGGGGATGAGATGAAAATGTACTCAGTTCTTGAAGCTACAGAGAAATATTCTTATAGTTTCATATTTAATTTTTGAATTAGCTTGATAGCTTCCAGCACATATAGACCATACTTAATGAGAATTATTGATACATTAAAATGCTAAATTACAATTTAAAACCATTTATTTAAATAAAAGTACTCTCATGCAACCTCAAACATTTTCTCGTATCCTCCCCTCACACTCCAAATTTCTTCCTGTCACAACAGAATCATGTTCTTTTCTTAAGATATCGCGCGAGTCCCTTAGTTTTTTTCGCTTACCATTTCCCATTGCGAAAAAACGCTGAGAGTGTAACAGACGAAAGGACGAAAAAATCAAAATATCATCGCTAAAAGGAGATAAATAAAAAGTAAGTGGATGAGTGTGTCGTAATAAGAACGGATGAGTGCGGAAGAAAAAATAATAGCAAGGGTGCGCTTTAGGGGAGTGAATGTGGCAATGCTTCAGCGAAGGAATTAAAAATGAAGGAATCTGATTCGAATAAAAAATCGTGGGAAATAATAACAAATATCCAGTCAAGTGCTTAACTTTCACATATGGGGGGAAGTTTGACTTGATTAGAAAGGTTTTGTGAAAGTTAAGAGTGCTTATTACATAGAATTTATATACTCTTTGATGATAGAGTAAAGTAATGTTTTCAAATGATTTGTAATAAATTATCAATGGATGTCGTATCACCTGTATGTGATTCAGCAATTTAAGAATAAATTTGAAAATGTTTTATCTGCGCTCATGATAATTAATAATTATATTTTTTTAAACTGCAAGTCTTCAAGTGAAATTCAATAATTAATTGATTAGGGTATTGTATAGTTTTACAAATCGTGGCCTGTTTGTACATCTGTTCGTCGGCCTGTGCACCACAGCAAGTTTTCTTGCTGAATTTTGTACAGACAGATAGACAAGAAGTGGTTTTAATAGGGTTTCGTAAAATTATTTTGCAAAACCCTAAAACCCACATAGACAGATGAGCCTTTAAAAACTTTTTTGCCAAAGGTAGCCCTTATGAGTATCAAATGAAAGAACTGGACGAGAATTTTTCAAAACAGGTCTTAAAATACAGGGTTTCCCAATAAGAGATGTTATTTTGATGTTAAAAGAAAAATGCCATTTTTTGATACAAATGATCAAATGTTTATTTCATTAAAAAGAAGAAGGTATGCCGTTAATGGTAAAAATAACATCAGGCAAATTACCAACACGACTACGCTTACAGAACTATATCTTTTTCATGAAATTTTCCATAACCAAATCGTAAAGTGGCTGCCCTATGTCCTCAATAGCCACACGAATTCCATCTTTGTCTTGAATCGACGCTGGGCTGTTGACCATAGTATACTCAACTAGTAGCCACACTTTTCATTTACCCTGTGTTGCCCACTTTTTGAGTTTTCCCAGGGGCATTACAGCTGATCGATTTTTGGCGCGCTCAAGACACAAAGCAAAATGCGGATAAAATTTCCGACGCACGTGTTCTTTTACGCATTTCAGAACATAGGAGTGCTGCCAGATCCTAATAAAAAACTAAAATATTGCATGGAACGAATTTGTTTTTCTTCAATGTTATTGATTTTTTAGCTCTGGTAGCCCTGAAATCTCTCATCGAAGCATATGTTTATATTCGCGCCATTCCTCGCATTAGCGTTTACCATCTACCTGCTACCGAAGATTTATGGCTTGCTGTTCGGCTTGTGTTCGGATTTTTCCGGAGCGTTAATGGAGTGTGGTTACTAGTTGAGTATACTATGCTGTTGACGTAGACCTTCTCTTTCATGTGGCCCCGAAGGGAGAAGTCACAAGGTGTTAAATCACAAGATCTATTCAAAATAACACCTCTTATTGGAAAACCCTAAATAAGCATTTGAATAGAGGGTTGCAGAGTGAGGGGCAGTATACAAAATAATACAAATTTACTGAATTTAAAACTACCACCATTTTATTTTACGACTACAGATATCACTCGTTGAACGGATTCTCAAAGATCTGTATAAAATATTAGGAGTTACTTTTTAAAAGGCGACATATCACACTTGCTAAGTTTAGAGAAAAAGTGCAAAAACTACTCAAACTAACCCCATGGTATTATGTAAACATTTTTTGCGGAGCTAGTTTACTACTTACTAGAAACAACTAAATCTTGCCAGATCCTGCTCTTATGTACACAGTATGGAAGTTAATAGTGACTTTTTTAGGACTTTATACTTTTGTTGCGAATCAAAGGATATGTTTCCTTTTGAAATAATTTTCAAAATTTGGAAAAAGATTCAATTTTATTTGAACGTTTCTTATTGAAATATCTAAAGAAATATTAAAAATTATAAGTAATATACTAAGAAGGTTAGATGGACAAAATGTCTTCCCCTAGACAAAAACAGTGTTCTGCTTCTTCTCCGTGTTTTGCTGAACTTGAGCTACAAATGGAATCGACACATTTATTATAGAATCTTAACGCTGGTTCACTCCTTCATCCTTTCATAAAAGGAGCCGTCAATAATTTATCAACATCCAGAGCTTTTCTCTTCTTTCTGAAGAGCATTAAGTAAAGGAAATTTTGCTGGTGCATAAATATTAGTCTTCATTTCGTTCACTAACTAAATAAAACAAGGAACTTTAATCTTTAATTGAACAACTTTTAAGCACACAATTAATTTATTTAACCAGAAAAACTCTCACAATTTGATCATAGCTCAGCCTCATTATTTTTTGAGTCACAAATTGCTGGCGAGTTCTTAAAGATGCACACCAACGTCTAGTATGTGATGGCTAAAGCGTTATGCGTAAAAAGATCACTACACAGTTTTCAATCGTACAAAGCCGTCTACAAAGGACTTGTCCTTCATCTACAGAAAATGGTCATAGCTTTTCAATTTTACAAACTCAAATAAATGTACTGTTGTGAGATCCAAAATCAAAATATTTTGACATTATACAAAGTAACTTAAAAACTAACCGCTCACCGTGACAAGATACATTCAAGTCCTGACGCAATAGTTATTTAGTAAGCACATAAATTTTTCTAACTGGTCTTCTCAGAACTCGTTCTTATATTTGATTGTTGTGACTCTCGTGATATCATCAGGTCCTGGATGTTTCTGTATGATTTTACCGATTATCCATTTCTCTAATAACTACAACATCATTTACATTAGGTCCAGAAATTTTACTATTCCATTTGTAGCGTTGATTTAAGCTGACCAAATATTCTTTTGACCATCTTTTCTAAAAATCGCAAATCATTTTTTTACATAATTTCCATCGATCTAAAATATTACGAGGTTGATGACAATAACCACCAAAAAATGGCCTGGTTTCATTACACGAGGGTCATCAGAATCGTGACTCAAAACCGAAATAGGACACGAAATTAAACACGCTTCTATCTGTGTCAAAACCGTCGTCAACTCCTTAAACGTAAGTGTACTATCCCCTATGACATTTTTTAGATGATTCTTCACACTGCGCACTCCTGCCTCCCACAAACCACCAAAGTCTAGCGCATGGAGAGGGTTGAAGTGCCAGTTGGTTTGATTCGAGGGTCAAAAGTTGCACCACTTCATCGGGCCATCTAGAATTAGCAAGTTTTAACATCCCCAACAACTGTTTATTGGACGCAACAAAATTTGTCCCATTGTCACTATATAGGTCCGAGCAGTGTCCGCGATGTGAAGTAAACCTTCAAAACGTTGGAATAAGCCCCTTGGCTGAGAGATCAGATGAAGCCTCTAAATGCACCGCGTATGTCACCATATACACAAAAAGGCAAATATACCCTTTGTATGATAAGGAACCTCTACCAAGAGAAAACCTAACATTGATTGGTCCAGTATAATCTAAGCCAGTTGATTTAAAAGGTTTGCTGGGCTTTAATCTGACTTCTGGGATTTGTCCCATTAGTTGTGTCCTGTTTGCTGACGAGTATCTTCGGCAAGTAACTCATGCTCTATTTATCTTTTTAACCTGGATCTTTGCTCTCAATATAAAGTATGTTTGCGAATATGATTCAACTTAATTTGTGGCGCTCCATGGAGAGTTTTGTTATGTGCATACAATATTATTAAGCGAGTGAGATTATCCTTATTGGGCAACATTATTCGATGTTTCTGCTCGTAATTTAGTTCTGATCTTTGGATGCGTCCGCCTACTCTTAGTAAACCATTAGTGTCTAATATTGAACATAAATCCATCAGCGTCTAATATTGGACATAAAGTGTGCAACGTTTTTCTTTTTAAAACACATCCGTGAGACTTGATGTGTTCTATTTCCTCAGTAAAATATCTGCCTTGAACCAAACCTATTAGTTTTATTACATACAGTTTATCTTTTCAACCATAATAAGCTGCGACCTTTTAGGACGATCATCTTTTGATTATTTAAAATCCAGAAATCTTATGCAATTGGATCCAACTCTAAGCATTCGAGTAAGTGACAAGAATCGCTTTATGAATTCTGTGCTATTGTTTTCATTAATGCTTGCTGCAAAATACATTTTCGCGGTTTTCTTTTCTTCTAACACCGTTGTAACATCTTCTTTCCTATACTTGATCTCTTTTTCTTTTAACCATTGAGGCCCTTTCTTTCATTGATTTAGTACTATCAGTTTCGATGCTTTTATACCTCTGGGGGTGTTATCCACTGGATTTTCTTCAGATCAGATATGCGACCATTGACCATTGTCCATAATGGTAAGTATTCCCGAAACTCTATTCGCAATAAATTTCTTCCACTTCCTGGGGTGATTACTTTACCACCCGAGAACAACCGATAAGTCAGTCCACGCATCTATATTTTCTTTGGCTATGCCTAGCACTCGTAACATATCTAAAAGAAACTTAGTTAGTAATACTGCTCCACACAACTCTAAGCGCCGGACAGACACTTGTTTAACAGACGCGACCTTGGTCTTTGATGCAATAAGATTGATGTGTACTTCACCTTGCTCGTCTGTTGTTCGCAAATAGATTACCGCTGCATACGCCTTACTTGACGCATCGCAAAACCCTTTTTATTCAGTATGCATATCAGATTTGCAACGTCCAGTCTATCGGGCTATAGAAAAACTAGAAAGAACTTGTAATTCTACTCTGTAGATGATCCAGTCATTTAGTAATGGTTCTGGTAGCTCTTGATCCCACTAAATTCCGGACAGCCCAAGTCTTTGTATGAAAATTTTCGCTGCTATGATTGTTGGAGCTACCAGGTTCAGTGGATCAAGCAACCGTGCTATATCGGAAACCAACTTACGTTATGTTAGAGGTGTCTCTAATGGTGACAGCTTAATTTCATATCCCAGTGTATCCTTCGCTCTATTACATATTAGTTCTAGTATTTTTAGTGTTTTATCCGTTTTGATTCTTACTGCTTCATTCTCTGTCTTTTCATTTCCGATATAAGTCACTACCAAGCTTGAATCAATACTCCATTTTTCAAAGGCAAATCCACCCAAGTTCATTGGTTTGTTCAATTGCCCAAATATTTCGATTGCTTCTCTCTCTGTTTCCGCTCCTGTCATTAAATCATCTATGTAAGCGTACAAATCCTCCTTCATTAGTTTTGCCGCCACAGGGAATTGTGTCTTCTCAGTCTCTGCTAGCTAGTGTAGTTACTTTACCGCTAAATATGGGGCAGAAGCCATGCTAAAGGTTAAAGTCAATAGCTGATAATGTTCCAGTGGCTCATTTGGGTTAGGTCTCCACACGATGCGTTGATAATTAACGTATTTCTTACTAACACGTACTTGTCGGTAAATTTTAGTCAAGTCTACAATAATACCGATTTTGTGATCCCGCCATCTTAACAAGAGGTGATGTATATCTTGCTGCAATTTTGTTCCAATCAGTAACTCGTCATTAAGAGATACGTTCTTTAAACCTTTACAGGAAGCGTCAAGTACGACACGAACCTTAGTCGTATCATTGTCATCACGAACTAAAGCATGATGAGGTAGGTACACTGCTCTAGGATTTATTATGTTTTCTTTTGGTGAAAGTCGCATATGATTAAGCTCTTTATACTCGTCTGTAACTTTAAAATATTCTTTGCGTAGTTTTAAATTCTGATTTAATCTCTTCTCCATAGGCATGAACCGTCTTGATGCTATTTGCAGCGATTGCCCGTATTGACACTCTGGATCTTCCGATTTGAACGGCAACCGCACAATAAACTGACCATCATCATGTCTTACAGTAGTTGTTCAAAAATTTCTTCACATCTTATCTCTTTTTCGCTTAGTATCTTCTGCTGTACCTCTGGTTCTTTTTCTAACTCCCAGAATTTTCTTAACAACTCATCTTTTTTGATTTGTGTGTGCATGCTAATAATTCTATTCGCTGAAGTTGAATCTGGCGACAAGTCACCGGATACAATCTAGCCTAGACTGGTGTACTGAGCAATAAAATTCCAGATGGATTTTTGATTACGCCCCTCTTCAGTATTTCTCCGTATACTTCAGCTCCGGGTAAGATATCAATTTTGCTCGGTGTTGTGAATTCTGGATCTGCTAATGATAACTTCTCTATCTCAAGCCACTCAGGTGAATGGATTATCCTAGATGGGTTTTTAACACAAATGCATTTTCTGAGATTGATTTACGTGGTTGATGGCGTGATTTAATACATAAAGATACGCAATATTTGGCTCGGGTGTGACCATCTCCCACTCCATACACCAAGCCATTGATTGGTGTCACTTCTGTGGTTAATTGACAACAAACTTGGCCAAGTGATTCTCACAGACCCTTTTTGAAGTGAATTTGTTTTCATTAAGGGAGTTTTGTAGAGACCGAAACAAATGGTAGTCTGATGGTGCATGTTTTGGACCATACGGTGGATACATCAAAACTTCCCAGCCAAGCTGTGTCAATTTTTGCCGGGTCATCAAAAATGTGTGTGGTCTGGACAACGCCCTTTCTATTGATCAATTTCGGCCGGTTATTTTGAATTGCTTGTTGCAATCTAGTTAATTGCTGACAGTGCAGAGCCAAATTGAGTGTTTGGCCAGTTTCTAGCACCTCATGGTAAACAATTCCCTTTCAATCCCACCATACACGCAGCATAACCTTATTTGGTGTCAATCCTGGCTTTGAATCTTTTTTGGATGATATTCTCGTATCTTACCCCGCTTCAAAAATAGTTCGATTTCGTTGCGTTTTATTAGCATTTCGCAAAAGGAAATTCGGTTAATCAAATTTTTTTGTGCTAATTTATGCGGCACCCAAACGTCGAGCTTCTTTGTGTATCCAGCTTTAGAGAAATAGTTCAAAACTGTTTGGTGATAGATATTTAGTTGCTTAGCAATATCATGGCTGCTTATGTGTCGATCATCTTCAATTTTTTGTAAGATTTCATCGACTTTTTCAGTGATTGGTTGAC
Organism: Odontomyia ornata; assembly: GCA_963969285.1. Classification (NCBI taxonomy): domain Eukaryota; kingdom Metazoa; phylum Arthropoda; class Insecta; order Diptera; family Stratiomyidae; genus Odontomyia; species Odontomyia ornata. The sequence continues at coordinate 353,074,585 of OZ017739.1, read as the reverse complement.
CTAGACGAGGTGCATATTTGACATCAAAATTTCCAGAACGAAAGCGAGCGAACCATCTCTTGGTTGTGGCTTTTGATAAAGTGTCTTAACCGTAGACACCACAAATGTTTTCACGAGCCTGCAATGCATTCTGACCTTAATCGTAGTGATACTGTAAAATATAACGAATTTTTTCAGAAATTTCACTCATTTTTAAATGAATACCACTTTTGACACGAATGACGAAATACAAAACTGTCTTTATAAAAATTGTAGACTGGAGTGTCACCTTTTAAACGCATGTTAGTTTGACTCAATCTGATTTGTATCGCCCGGTATGTGGCAACGACCACCATCTAGTGACAAAAAGGCTCAATACTTTTTAGACTATCCAATATATTCGGACTTAACACTATTTAATTAAGTTCTCAATTTTGCTCATTATTTATGGTAATCACATAAAGTCCAGTTGAAAATCAATTAAAATATTCATAAAGTCCAAGTTTTCTAAAGTTGAAAGTCTATGAAACTATAAATTTACACAAGCATTATGAAGTTTGATCACCATTTTTCTATGAGTATGGTATAGATTCATAAACAATTGCAAGTCCGAAAACACATAAAATATTTCCAAGTCACTGTAGTAAGATGCCAAAAATTTCACAAATGCATGGAATAGAATCTCAAAAATTTCACAGGTAATTGACAGAATTTTTCTAAGTTGACAGAACAGTTCACAATATTTCACAGGTCCACAGTTCACTTTTGTTAAACACTTAACTACCGGGTTTCAGCACCATGTTCATTTTTGTTTAATCACTAACTAAAACGACGAGCTTTGATATTTAATTAAACCACTTTTAGCACAGAATTGATTTATTTTACCAGAAAAACTCTCACAATTTGATCAAAGCTAAGCCTCATTATTTTTTGAGAGACATGTTGCTGGCAAGTTCTTAAAGACACACAACGCCATCTAGTATGTGATGGCTAAAGTGTTATGCGTTAAAAGCTCACTACACAGTTTTCGATCGTACAATTAGTCATTTAATATATTTTTCTTTTTAGGCGAACAATATGAACATTCCGGGCCGTCTCTGTTGAACCCATTCAAAGTTTTAATATCCACTGGGCCGTTTTCTAGTTTTGTGTAACCAGCTTCTCTTAGCTTCCTGTATACCATTAACCTTTTTCATAACACAAAAAAGCTTTTTCTTTTCCATTAGATTCCAATCATTCCCTTCAAACCTAGCCATTTTTTTTTGTATAATTGTTTATATTCACCAATTGTTATAATTGCTTGCGTTTTACGTAATACAGGGTTGTCCATTTCGTGGTAGGAAAGTATAACTCTGCCATTTGACATCTGTCAAAATTAAATGTCATCCAAAGCGTGTTTTTTTAGTTGAAGGTTTGCCATTTAGAAATATGGATCGTTTCACAGTCAAAAAACGCGTTAAAATTATTGAATTCTATTATAAAAATGGTGATTCTGCTGTATCAACATTTAGGGCTTTACGAGCCGATTACGGTCGACATAGCCGACCTACACAGCAAACAATTTCGAACACAGTGAGGAAATTTGAAGAGGCTGGATCGGTTGTTTATATTGCATTAAAAATTACCTCAAAAGGATTGAGGCCTGTAAGAGGTCCCGTGGAGGACATTTGGATGATGTTGTATTTCACGTATAATGGCAAAGTTCAATCTTTATATGCAATAAAAAATTTCGTTTCCATCTGAATATTTTATGTGTTTTCTTTAGCTTTCTATTCTGCCAAAAATTCTATCAGCAGGTAAGTAAGAATGTCCTCTCACAGGATATGTGATTTCGATTTATTCAATAGTTTTCGGAGCATTATTAAGAAGCCAAAAATAAAGGGACTGTACCATGTAACTTTATTGTTTTGAGCGTTGTAACCTTCACAAAACAATCGAATAGTCCTAGTTGCGTGGTGTATAGCCAAATTATTAAGAAAATAAAAGCTGACGAAATTTCTGTGGCTCGTTTGCCAGCTTAATATTCAGTCTACATCTAAATATTGGTGAAACGGTCTTAATGTCTGTTACACAAAATGCATAGAGCAAAATTTGTCGACTATACTCGTAATAAGCTTCACTAATTGATAAGTTGGGCAAGGGTTGAACGTGCTGCAGATCAAAACAAAATGTCTCTGTGTTTTTAATATTTTTTTTTCGTGGATTTGCTCTCATTTTTTGCCCAGTGAGCCCATTTTCTGCTTTCCATTATTCCTGATTATAACTGTTATTATTTATTACATAAGTAAGGCGACTACAGTAAGAGCAGGTATCAGTACCAGGGCTACTAAAACCTATATTGAACTTGGTACAAAATACTTTGTAGAAAAAGGTTTCTTTGACTTGTAGCTCCATAGAAACAGAGTTGTTATAAATTTTAAGCAGTTTAGCTATGTAAAAGTCTGCAGATAAGTAAAGATGTTGACTCTTGCTTCTGCCATAATGACTATCTACAGCTTTTAATTTTTTAATAAAATAGATTACTGCGTTGGTTTTGTTTAAGAATTTAGAATTTTTTCAGTCCCCCCCTTTTTTTCTCGAATAATTGTCAATTTTTGCAAATTCTTCGCTACAGTAAGTATTCTTTCCTTGAAATAGGGAACTGTTTCACAAAGAATGACCCAAAATGTCATCTCAGGTCAAACACTATGTGAGCGCCTGTGAGACCTGTAAAGGCACTGAAGCTCTCAACCAACCTCCTTGACCTCCCATGAGCCAACTCAACATTCCGGAGCGCCCGCCCCATCCCGCTATGGAACACATCGGAGCTATAGGTGTGTTAGACCAGCTCTCGAAACTCCCACTGGTGGAACCTATTCGCAAATTCACGACTCCACCCATCGTTAAATTTTTATAGAGTCGAGTATTCCATGTGTTCGGGGTACCAGAAAGTATGTACTCGCACAATGGAGTACAGTTCCGCTCTCGGCAGTTTAAGGGTCTACTCAAACAGTACAGTATTGAGCACCAACTTACGCCCATAAAGTCTTCTCAAACGCATCAGAACGTTTCAATCACACACTGTTAGCCGCGATCCATTCTGGTGTCCATCCAAGTCAGAAAGATTGAGACCGCAGATTGTCCGCCATAACTTGCGCTCTGCGGTCATCTTATCATTCTGTCTCCGGTGTCTCGCCGTACTTTGCCACCTTCAGACAGCACATGATTTGCAAATCATACAGGCTACTACGGCAATTGAATTGTTTGGGAGATTCCGTCGTTGCGCTGGAGCCCTACGAGCGTTAAGAGACCTCCGCCAACAAATTGGATTTAAGATAAAGGCCGCACGATGTGCAACTAAAGGGCATTACAACCTCAGGTCACAACCTTCCGATTTTTAAGAGAGGGATGAGGTTTTTCATCGCGATTTCCTCCAAAGTGACGCCACTGGGCATTAAAACGCCAAGCTAGATCGGCGTTTACTAAAAAACTGTGTACAGAAGGTTGTAGGACCCAATCTTAACCTCCTCACTGACTTATAGGGAAAGAAGTCGGGGTATATCATGCAAAAGACCTGCGTCTATAGGTAAATATACACGTCTGTTTTGCCCGTCCACTAGTCGTTTACTTCTGTCGTTCCACTTCGCGTTTCGACCCCGAGCACAACCGATTTTTCACCTGACGATCTTTCAGCTCCTGGAATCGCGGGAAAATTAGCTGCCCTGTAATAATCGAGCAGTTGCCTAAGCAAACTGCTCAAAAACCAACATGTTGCGGATCCAAATTTCAATTGTAAATTTAAAATAATACTCATCATTTGCGATTAAAATCTGGATACGGCAACCCCTTTCCAACGGAGCTCTTCTACAATCGCACTTTCGCAACGAGAAGAAAAGTGGATGGAAGGCTCGTCGACTGGTTTTTGGAGCGGTCCCATAAAGCGGTGACGAGCAACAAACCGGGAGTTGAAATAAGACCGGAAGTTGTTGGAGTCGTTGATGGATCACTGCGCCTGATGTTTTGTGCATTTCCCTATTAAACACCCCAAAATAATTACAGAAATAACCGCCAAAAAGTTTCTTGGGAGTTCGATCTCGAATCTAAAACTCTAGCGAGTGTTTCCCGAGACAGACGGCGTATTAGAATTTCTCAGCAGTGTTCCTTTTCAGGTAACATATGTATTAAAGATACACAGCATTCCATTGTTAAATCAACTTACCAATGCCCTTGAATTACCTGATTGGGGAACGCGGTTTGGATTTCTAAATGTTGGAATTGATCTTGTGAACCTATCTGATGATGAAATTCGAAATCTCTACAATCCTTATGTGGAAGCAAATAAGAGATCCTCAACTGATCCATCGATCGCTGAGCGTGTAAGAAAATATGCCTGTGAGAATGCGAGGAACTTAACTGTTGGTAGAAAAATAGTTCAAGTTGGCGATCGACGTGTTCCGATTATAAAAAGTGATGGATCGACATTGTACTTGCCCCAAGATATAGCAGCAATTACAGATCGATTTACGAGTTACAAGCTCGATAAAATATTCTATGAGGTAGATTATGCACAAACCAATCATTTTGTAAGTTTATTTGAAACGTCCGCTAAAGCCATACTAGAATTAGAAGGTAGAATGCAACATACAAAAGTTTGGACGAATTAAGGGAATGAGTACAAGACAAGTAACTGCAGTATTTCTAAAAGATGTTCTGGATAAGGCAAAAGAAATGATGAAATGCAAACAAATTGAATCGCCAACTACCAAATAGGACATTAGTATGGCTGAAATTGAAATATCGGATATATTGGGAATATGCGCGGTCATTTAAATGATTTAAAACAAAGATGCCTAAGAGACTACGAGTTTGATTGGGATGGGGCATTGCAGGCAAACGATAATACATTTAAAGTGATTAATAGTCATTGTGTTTTAGCTTTTTGCAAAGTAAACCTAAAATTTAGCAAGGATATCGCTCCGATTAGCGAAAACGTAATTGTTTTTCTTCTGCGGTTACCTACTTTGCTTAGTGCAGTCAGTGGTAGTGCTTGCATGCTAGAGTGATCCATCCGATTCTCATCCCACTATTCACCAAGTATGGTAGCTTATCCACCATAGCTAGTGCTAGTGACAAATTTTTTAGATTAGACGGAGTTTATATCGAGCCATCATACCCATCACATCTGATGAATTAGTAAATATATTTGCGCGCGTTATCCTCGTTTTGTTCACACTTTTCCACTACTTTGGTTCTTGCTTTATGCTCGCCGTTGGCTGGACAGAGATGACGAGGAATGTAAACCATTGGATTTTTAACTTGAATGCGGACCTGAAACTGAAGTTGAATACTGAGAAGTAAATGCAACTGGATTTGAGATACAAATTGAATCAGATTGGTTTCGTCGCTGCAAACGTCGCATCCCAGTATAAAGAGTGTGTTTAGCGTTGCAAATTCAATATCCAGCTAGTGACGCCAATGGCCTGACTGGATAAAATACATCCATAACTCAGCTGTGGTGCATCTTTCCAGCACACCACCGAACATTATCCACCTCGAAACTCCTCGTTACATCTGTCGACGACATAGTGAACGTCGTGATCAGCGTAGGTAAAAATCGTTGTTTCATTTCATTTCTGATGTCTTCCAACCCGCAATTTTTGTTTTGCCTCTTTAAGTCGCAGCAAATCGGATCTGAAATGCCAAACTAATAGTTCAAGTGAAGTGCCTCTGAAATCAATCTATTTATAAAGAAATGTGGAGCGGAGTGCTAGTGAGACGTCCATCTAATGAGCACCGCTGTCATCTTACGAGTCGAGCGCAACCGCAACCCACACAAAATTTTCATGTAATAAAAATTCAGGCGGCTTCGGCTGCGTCAACAAGGCCAGAATATCTGGGAGGAAAAAAACAATAGTTGTGTCATAGGCAGACATATTGAGACCTCAGCGCGATTCCCTGGTTTATCCCTTTACGTAAACTACAGTACGGGTGAGTTATTTACACGATCTAAACACCAGAAGAATAAGAAGAAAAAATATCAACGAAGGGACATTTTCATACTAGTACAGGTTTATCCATTTCGTGGTAGGAACGTATAACCCTGCCATTTGACATTTGTTAAAATGGAATGTCATCTAGAGCATGTTTTTTTAGTTGATGGTTGCCATTTAGAAATATGGATCGCTTAACAATCGAAAAATGCGTTAAAATTATTGAATTTTATTATAAAAATGGTGATTCTGCTGTATAAACATTTTGGGCTTTAGCAGCAGATTACGGTCGACACAATCGACGTACATAGCAAACAGTTTCGAACACAGTGAGAAAATTTGAAGAGACTGGATCGATTATTGATATTGCAAGGCCTGTGCATCATCGCAACATTCGTTCTGCTGAAAATATCGCTGTCGTCGCTCAAAGTGTGGAGGAAGACCCGAATTTGTCGATTCCTCGACGTGCTGAACATTTGGGCTTATCTTAAGGCTCACTGTGGTAGATTTTGCATTTTTATTTGCATCTCCATCCGTACAAAATTCAACTCACTCAAAAATTTAAGCCTCAAGACGATACACAACGCAGAATGTATGCGAATTGGGTGATTGAACACCAAGCTATTGATAATGATTTTTCGAACAAAATTTTCTTTAGTGATGGGGCTCATTTTTCGCTCAGTGGTTACGTAAATACACAGGATTGCCGCATATGGGGTTCTGAAAATCCTCAGGTGATCGCATCTGGAAAAAGTGACCGTTTGGTGTGCATTATAGTCTGGTCATGTTATTGGCCCGTATTTTTTGAAAACAATCAAGGAAGAGCCATTATAGTCAATTCTGACCGCCATGGGCTGATGTTAACCGATTATTTTTGGAGAGAAATTGAAGATTATGATTTGAAGAACATGTGGTTCTAACAGGACGAAGCCGCAAGCCACACAACACAGGCTAATCGAGCACTTTTGCAAGAGAAATTTCCAGGACACGTGATTTCAAGATTGAGTGATGTCAATTGTCCCGCAAGATCCTGCGACCTAACACCTTTGGATTTCTTTTTATGGGGCTATGCAGAAGATCGTATTTTTGCGAACAATCCTCAAAATCTTGGGCAATTGAGAACCTATATTCGTGAAGTTATGGCCGAGATATTCCCGAAAATGTGCCGAAAAGTCATTGAAAATTACCTCAAGGGGATTGAGGCCTGTAAGAGGTCCCGTGGACAAAATTTGAATGATGTTTGTTTCACGTATAACTGCAAGGTTTGATCTTTATATTGAATTACAAAATTTTGTTTCCATCTGAATATTTTATGTGTTTTCTTCAGCTTTACTTTCACAGGCGTAAAATGGATAAACCTATATTTAGTGTAGTTTCAAATTATTAAATATAATTAAAGTCAGCTAGGCTATCTCAATGAGTTAAAGATCAAAGTAACTTTGGGCAGTAATGTATGTCTACTTAAAAATTTAACACAACTAATTTGGGCGTTTCTACTTTAAAAATGAAGTTCAAAATAATATTACCAGTAATAAAAGAAAAAAATCATTTTCAAAAATAAATTAGTTTTAAATACCTAGCGTTCATTCCAGTTTTAAGACACAAATGTAAACAATTTCATTTTATATTGAGATTATCCCTAGTGAGAGGTATCCTTGCATATAAAGTAAAAAAAAATGTCGGACTTTATTTTTTTAGCCAATTCACGATTAAATTCAATCTAGCCAGCGACACCTAATCTAATTTTGGTAGCTAGAAGGTTCAATATTATATTCTATTTTTCATCCATCCTTTCAACTTTCAACCTGTTCCTACTGATTATTTCAATATTCTTCATTTCTTTCATAATTATTTTTTTATTCCTTGAATCAATAGATTTTATCGTTTTGTTTAGAATTAACATAATGATAACTTTGATTAGCATTTATGCGCTGGAAAAATGACGAATAAACCCCTAAATAGTCAATAATGTTTCCACTGAGCATACTTAAAAAGGAATGATCAAAAAAATTAGTTACCAACCTCAGTTTTAAATCAATTATAAAATAAGATAAAAAGGAGCCATATATATTTTTTAGTTGAACAATCAGTTACGATTAATGAAATTTTCGATAAGAATTCTTTGAGAAATTATGCTTAGCGTTTTTTTTCTTTTTTTGATGTTATTGTTAGTATTTCCTCAGTTTCCGTAGCCATTTAAAATAAAACAAGAACAATTTTGTGACAAATATCAATGCTGAGACTACTTAATTACGACAAATATAGATATTTTTTATACAATGTATAATTTATTTTATCTTGAATGCTAAGTCAATTAATAATATTTAGGTAAAAGAAACGAAGTTTGGTCTTTCCTTTTCTTTCAACCTGACCGGGGATAGGACCCGTAACAATGGCAGGCTCCTCCTCTAAAATGGGCTAGCTATTGAGCGCGCTCTTCCTTTCTTTGTTCTAGGGGCTCTTGCCGGGTAGAATGGCCTTCCACTCGCATGCCCTTTTATGGTATAGAGTTATGTGATTCCATTGCATGAAGCTGTAACATAAATCGGCTACGTTAGTATTCCTCATTTGATGGAAAGAGTCATGCAATGTGTGCCCCTTATACCGATGTTTTAGCATTACCTGGAGGCACAAGTTGGCATCGACGTGTGAAGTGCAGATCGTACGAGCGTTGTGCGACGATGAAAGAGTAATGAGGAGAGTGGCAGGGAATGGAGGCATTAAAAATATGTACGTTTGCATGAGTTTTTCACTCAAATGGGAAATACATGGCCAAGTCTGCGTTTGGATCTTGATCTGGCTGGGAGGTTGCGAGGGGGCACCACTTCCACCTGGATGCCCAACTCTTATTTGGGGACCAAAAGTATCATCAGTAACAACGACGTCTCCTCAAGTCCGTCCGTTTTTTGCAAGGCCCTATTTGTCTTCTGAAAAAATGTGTTCACAATCCTTAGCGGTTACCTCCTTTTTCAACTCCGGTAGCGGGTCTTGTGCTAGGGGAAAGAACCCACCCACGACACCACGACGCTAGCCTGCCAGCACATTCACGCGTCTCCAGGCAAGGCCAATCTCGGTGGACCTCACCACCCTCTTTCATTGAGGCAGCAGACCATCGCTGCAGTCCTTTACGGACATTCTAGCTGCTTATTCCACAACATGTTCCAAATCTGATTTTTTTTTTATTTTGATGACTTGTGGCGTCTACACGTGTAGTTGAGCTTTCAATGAAAGTGCTCATTAACGTGCTCGTTGAGGTGCCTGTGGAGAGAAAATCTGCAAAAAGCTGATCTCGTGCGTCTCGTTCCGATTACACAGGATGTAACACAATTTCGTATCAACAAAGAGAAAAACTGACACCGGCACTTATGCATACGTGTGTTAACACAAAAATTAGCAGTGAAAAAAAACGCGTTAGGTCGATAACCTGATGGATCAATGCTATATTATGACGGAGCAATGCTGTATTATTTATTCAATAAAGGTAAATAAAATAAAAAGTCTGTTGTTATTCTGTAAAACTAAATCTGAATTTATTAATAAGACCTGAGCTCATAATGCACGTCCACTGTACGCATGTTACTCTCTTTCGCCTAAGCCAAGGTGTGTTTTTGGTGGCTGCGCTACATTCCGGGCACACTTCAGTGGTTTTTTAAATATACTGCAACAACAACAAATCTAAAATATGCCAATTCAGTTTTTGTAAAGTAAGAAAAGAGGCAAACGAAGTTTTTGTAGTTAGTTGTTATCAAGACGTCATCGGAATAAATTGTTTTTTAATTAAATCAAATTGTGTATTACTTCAACCGTGCGTGGAAGCAATTTAAGGATTGAACATTTTTGCAAGCCTTGGCGAAACTTTGTTAGCTTTTATACAACAGAAAATTTTCCTTAAACAATGTTTGGCTTTCTAACAAAATTATTAATAAAATTATTTGCTTTTAAAAATAAGGCTATCTACGGGAAACTTACCTTTCCGGCTGATGGTGCCAATGGAAATTTTCTGAATTTTCTGAGTTTTCTCAGGGGCAATATGCATTGTGCAGACGTCAGCAGTATCCACGTTTGATTTAGTGATGTAAATTAATTGTCACGTGAATGTCGAGTCGTGGTCTGCGCTCTCGCTAAAACCAATTGCGTAGAAAATTGCTGCTTACCTGCTGTTGAACACGTAGTGAACGTTGTTTAATTTTTTTCTGGAGCCTAGGCTCGATGTAGATACTCTGTGAATATACTATGATCTGAAGTCGTTTTTGAAACGATTAGTGTTTTTTTTTGTGGTAGGGAGGTGAATGCTATTTATGTACAGAGTGTGGGACTCCCATGCGCGACTGGACTACCCACTAAACACCTCTCCAGTCAACCTGAGAACCCAACCTGGAACCGTTTGATACATTACTTCGGGCCAGGTTTCGTTTTGTTACGCTGTGGGGCGCCTTCAAGCTGGGGAGTCCCTTTCCTAGCAGGAGGGGAGAGGGGAAGAGGAAATGCTAGAAGAGCGATCCCGCAGCCCCAGCGCCCCTGGCTGCTGGGAGTCCCTTTTATATTTTAGGACTGCCCGAGCATAATGTGCCACCTGGTTCCATTTGTCAACCGATTCGAGCATCACCGCAACTATATTATCCGGGGTGAGCTCTCCCGTCTCCCTGTAGAGTTCCCTTCGCAGCCTGACCCATATCGATTGGTGCTAGAGTTCTGATGAGAGTACTAACCTGTGGGAGTAAATGCCACATGACTATCAACATCACTGATGAAACTCATCGAGCCAGAATTTATGAAACTTAACCCTCGAGTAGGTTTAATTTTTTTTTTGCCTGAAATTTTATATCTGGTTAATTTTGGGCCAAGAAAACCGAAAAAAGTATCATTTTTGGTCTAAGGTTAAATTGTCACCTGTCAGAAGTTGTTTGATTGAAACCCGCCTGGAGGCAGTCTTGCCGATTAACGACAAAAAAAGATAGTATGGAAGGTATATAAAATAAAACAAGTTGGGTAGACAGACCTATGCTCATGTCAGAAGGGTTTTGTACTCAACTTACAAAATGCAGCAACCAGCAACGAATAAAATCAAGAAACATGTCAAAGACGATTTTATTGGAGAAAATGTGAAATTCGAGGATCATACTATTATTAACAAAGTTGAAAGAATTATGAATTCTGAGGTATTTGTTATAGTTATACCCATAGATATCTCCCTTGATAATTTTTCCAGATTTTTTAGAAACACATTTTTCATGTATTTCCCCCCCTGTGCCCCCACTGAAGCAAAAACTGTCAGTTTAAGAACTGTTTTGAAAAGCTCTCATAGAGAACTTTCAGTTGATATTCATATCGGCTACCTTTCATGAAATTATTTTCAGGGCCCACTCCTCTGTACTGTAATCATCGATTCATGGCCTATTTTTTCGAATCCTAGAATGGTTACAAAGCCCTTTTGCTAGGAGCTCTCTCCTGCCTCTTCGACTTGTTTCAATTGTATGTACTCATCTCCATGATATCTATCATTCCTGAAATGTTCATGCAAATCCTAGCAAAGCTGTAGTGTCTAAATCGGGTAAAATTGCATATGGCTCCATAGCCATATGTTTCCATAGTAATACAGGGCATATTGTTCCATAGTAATAGGGGAAAATTCAAACCACTATAACTTCGTTAAATACTATTCGATCTTTATGAAACTTTCAGAAAAGATCAATCTTATAGAAAGTCATCTGTTTGCTAAATTTTATTGAATTTAAGGGTACCGTTTAGATTTTATTCAAGAAAACTTAAAATCGATAAATCATACTATTACTAACAAAGTTGAGTGAATTTCGACTTCTCATGTATTTGTTGTTGTTGTACTCATAAAGGCCTACATTCATGATTTTTTTCAGATTTTTCGGATGGAAGGTTTCCAATCGCGAGGGGGGGGTACGCGAAAAGTTCGTACATTTCCCCTTCCCCTGCCCCCCTCGGTACCGATAAGGCAATTTTAAGACTTGTTTTGAAAAGATCTCATTGAGACCTTTCTAATGACACCCTACTCGACTACCAATGGTGAAATTTTTTTTTTTAGGGGTCACCTCCCTATACGAAGAGACCCCCCTTAAACCCCCTTGAAAAAATTTTCCACCCTTGAACTTTCAAGAGGTCACCACTTCTGATCTTTACACAAAGTTTCATGGTTGTAGCCTCTATAGTTTCGGAGAAAAAGTGCTGTGACATACAGACGGACGGACGGACGGACGGACAGACGGACAGACGGACAGACGGACACAGGTCGTGATTGCAATAGGGTTTTGTATTTTAGTACAAAACCCTAAAAAGGAATAAGAGATAAGAGCATTTATAAAAGACCAATGAATTTCAGAAAAGAATACTTTATTTATTTACATTGTGGAATATATAAAAACAGTTATTTGTAGCAGATTGACACAAATTGACATTGCACATTGCACAACTTACTTGAGTTTCTGATTTACAACCAGGCAACTTACAATTTTTTTAGTACTTCGATCGAGATTTGTAGGTCAATGACTTATTTGATTGAAGTGAAAGTCATCTGAAGGAGGATATATTTGACGGCCACCTTTAGACGCTGTTTCAACAATTTTTGAAGGCCGTCCCACAAACCGCTTTTCAGTGGTCTGAAAATTACATAAAACGGCAGCAACACCCTCTCAAAAATCAGGTAACTTCATTGTCTGATCATGGATACGATGATACAAAAGGTAAGCAACGTTATATCAATTAAATGATAAACAAGTTGGGTAAATAGAAGGGTTTTGTACCCAACGTGGGAAATATAACCGCCAGCAACGAATAAAGGCAAGAAATACGTCAAGGAGATGTGCACGTTTATAAGAAAATCCATTGTTTTTGTACTTTCAACGATCGTCACTTTGTTGCAAACTAACAAAAATCACTCAAATCATGAATTCCCAAAAAAGATTATATTATTCATCTTATTTGAAAATTTGAAGAAAATCAAATCAAAACTGCACTGTCTGATTCAATGGAAAGTCCATAAAATACCAAAATTGTGTGTTATTGTTGTTGTATTTGGAGAAATTTCAAATAGCTACAACTTCCGTGAATATGACTGGATTTTCATCAAACTTGCAAAGTATTAGGACCTTATGTAAAATTACTTGAATATCGGTTTTCATTGAATTCAAGGATATCCATATGATTTTATTGGGGAAAATGTGAAATTCGATATTCATACTATTTTTAACAAAGCTGAGTGAATTTTGACTTCTAAGGTGTTTATTGTTGTTGTACTTATTAACACCTATCGCCATAATTTTTTTCAGATTTTCGGATAATAGGTGTCCAATCTCCAGACGGGGGGACGCAAATGTTTCGTGTATTTGCCCTTTCTGTGTGCTCCCTAAAGCCAAAAATACCAAATCAAGCTCTGTTTTCAAAAGTTCTCATTGAGCCCTTTCATTTAATGCCCATATCGGCTACCTTTGATGAAATTTTTTTTTCAGGGGCCACTCCCCAGTGTGGGGAGACCCCCCTTAAGCACCTTGTAAAATTTTTTTTGCACTGAAACTTTAAAGAGGGCATCACGTTACACTTATATTCAAAACTTTATGTTTGTAGCTTATACGGTTTGCGAGAAAAAGTGCTGTGACACACGGACGGACGGGGCGGATGGACGGACTGACTGACAGACGGACAGATAGGCGCGATTTTAGTAGGGTTTGGTAAAATTAATTTACAAAACCCTAAAAATGCAATGCGAGTAACTTTTCGTCCACATTCGAATATGGAACCGCCCAAGTAACCCATCCATGAGGTCGACTCCACCCATATGATGATTCCATTCTGTTAAAAACAAAAGGAACGAAATGAGGTTTACATATCAAAAATGACTAGTTATAGCGACCTTTGATTATACTCGGTAAATCCAATTCCAAGTATTGCTTTTTTATGAAAGGTCTTGATGAGAACTTTTCAAAACAGGTCTTAGTTTGGCAAAGTTTGCTTCGAGGGGCGCACAGGGAGGGGAAATACACGAAAAATTTGTGTCCCTCCCCCTCGCGATTGGACACCTTCCATCCGAAAAATCTGAAAAAAATCAAGAATGTAGGCCTTGATGAGTACAACAACAACAAATATGTGAAAAGTCGCAATTCACTCAACTTTGTTAGTAATAGTATGATTTATCGATTTTATGTTTTCTTGAATAAAATCTTAACAGTACCCTTAAATTCAATGAAATTCAGCACACAGATGTCTATCTATAAGATTGATTAACCCTGCAAGTTTCATGAAGATTGCATCATATTTAGCGAAGTTATAGCGTTCCTGTATTACTATGGAACAATTTGCGCTGCATTTATTACTATGGCAACATATGGCTATGGAACAACATGCGCTTTTTACCAACTCACACACCACAGTTTTGCTAGGATTTGCATGAAAATTTCAGGAATGATAGGTGTCATGAATATCTTTGAGAATCGGTTCAGTTAGTGGTATCAGTAATCGTAAAACAAAATGGTGGCTGTTTCAAATGCGAAGATTGAATAATTTTGAGTTATTTTTTCCCAACTTCAACGTTTAAGGTGCATGCTTTGAACACTTGATTCAATTTAATGAATGACTGAAGATGAGTACCTACAATTAATACTCAAAAGTGAAGTAAGTCAAGGAGGTGGGAGAGAGCTCCTAGCAAATGGGTTTTGTAACAACTCTAGGATTCGAAAAAATTGGCCATTAATCGATGATAACAGTACAGGAGAGTGGCTCCTGAAAATAGAAATTCATCAAACGTAGCCGATATGACTATGAAATGAAAGTTTTCATGGGAGCTTTTTAAAACAGTTCTTAAACTGTCAGTTTTATCTTCAGTGGGGGCACAGGGGGGAAATACATGAAAAATGTGTTTCCTCCGGCGCGAATGGATATCTGAAATAATTATCAAGGGAGATATTTATGAGTATAACAATAACAAAAATCTCAGAAGTCGAAATTCGTTCAACTTTGTTAATAATAGTCTGATCTTCGAATTTCATATGTTCTCCAATAAAATTGTCTTTGACATGTTTCTTGATTTTATTCGATCTGGTGACTGCATTTTGTAAATTGAATACAAAACCCTTCTGACATGAGCCACTCTCCTGTACTGTTTACCCAACTTGTTTCCATTCATATCGAATGGTCTTCGGTCGTGAAAGACTTTCCGATGAAATGGTGCAAAACGGTAAAAATCCAACATACGTCGATAGCAAGCGCACGTTTTTCGTGTCTTCTCATTGCACACTAGTGATGTCGATACCACATGCTTCGCTAACTAACTCCAAAGATTCACCACGATTCATTTTGGTGTCTGTCATTTAGAAGTTTGCAATTTGGGATGCGCTCACGATGGACAGTACCGAGGGTATATATTTCAAGCGACCTCAGAAGCACCATCAGTGGTAATGATGTATAAAAATTGTCAAAATAGACAGTGTGGTTCACCGTGTGTGACACCATGCAAGTCAAATGAACGACATTTATACTCTCGTCTATGTAAGCATACCCATCAATGATAACGTTGTCGCAAGCCCCAGAATAAATTTCGAAGCGGTAGGAATATACAAAGAAATGCATAATACGAAAAATTTATTGCCCCATTTATGGGGTTTGTTTGGCATATACTGTCGTTGTTTTGACAGGTATTTTAGTCGTATACATTTGCTCATCCACACATAGCCTAGGTTGCTTCGGAACTAGATCGAAGCGAATATTAAGGTAGTCAATGACTGGGCGTATTTTGAAAAGAGTGTCATATCCGGGTTCCCCTTTTTTCTTCATTTTAGAGAAGTCATTGAAACATAAATATCTCCGGATAAGGAAAAATCTCTTTGATACCAATGCGGATGCGATGGGAGCCAGTGCTAGCTTGTACCAGCAGTGTGATGCCGTTGGGTAACGATACAACGACATATACAGCATAATAGCAATGAATCTTTTTAGGTCAGCAGCTGTAACGGTAGACTGAGTGTTGATGCTTCCTACTCTGGCATTTAGGTTGTTGAACTCCACAAACTGTTCAAAAAATGCATCAGTAAAAAAAATTGAAGTATTTGTATGGGGTTTCCAAATGCCTTACATCCTCTGGGAGATTAGTAGTGCCACAAAATGCCACTTCATTTTCATGTAGCTGCACGTGCTTTTTTCACTTGATATTTGTAAATTCAGTTGACTTCGTGCAGATATCGATAACTTTTTCTTTAAAACCACCATCATTCGGTTCAAAATTTGGGCCATATGAGTCATCCTCCACTTGAGGTTCGTTTATCTTTTCTTGCACCTCAGTCCAAACGCACCTTTTTCTCCCCAAGATTAAATTTCCGCAAAGCCAACTATGCAGCCATTCAGCTTGAGCTGGATAATATTGACTGGAATTCAATGCTACAGAAGCTAGATGTCAATACAGCACTATCAACTTTCTATGAGAATCTCAGTAGCAAAATTGCAAACCATGTACCTATCTGCCGATCTCCCCGGAAAAAGAGCCCCAGCTGGTTTTCCGCTAAAGTCTCAGACGCTCTCTATTTGAAGAATCAGGCGCGCAAAAAACTTCATTATCCCAAATCTAACACTGACCTCACCAACTACCGACTGCTTCGTAAAGAAGCCAAAAAACTGGTTAAGAACGCAATGCGATCTTATTATTATATGATTGAAACATCATTGCAATCTAATAGTCCTAAGCCCTTTTGGACATACATACATTCTCTGAAAACAACAGCCCATATTCCTAATATATTTTCATGGCGTAATTGTGGGGGCACAGGGGGGAAATACATGAAAAATGTGTTTCCTCCCTCGCGAATGCACATCTGAAATAATTATCAAAGGAGATATTTATGAGTATAACAATAACAAAACCTCAGAAGTCTAAATTCTTTCAACTTTGTTAATAATAGTATGATCTTCGAATTTATAGTTTCTCCAATAAAATCGTCATTGACATGCTTCTTGACTTTATTCAATCTGGTGACTGCATTTTGAAAATTGAATACAAAACCCTTCTGACATGAGCGTAGGTCTGTTTACCCAACTTGTTTCCTCCTGCTTCCCTGACGTCTGGAAGCATGCTAACATCTTTCCGATCCATGAGTCCGCAGATCGAAGTGAAATCTCTAACTATCGTCCGATTTCTTTGCTGTCTTGTTTTGGCAAGCTCCTTGAGAGAATTGTGCACAACAGAATGTACGATGATATCAGTATCCTGTTTGCAAATGAACAACATGGCTTCATTAAAGGTCGTTCGACAGTAACTAATTTGTTAGAACTTAAGAATACCATCTCTCTTGCTTTTGACAAGAGTCAACATGTCGATGTTATATACACCGATTTTGCTAAAGCCTTTAACAGTGTTGATCATGGCCTTTCGGCTAATAAAATCCGATCTTTCCGTGTTTCCGACTCTGTCCTCTCTTGGATATTATCCTTCTTATTCCATCGCTCCTGCACCGTTAAATGGAATAATTTTTTTTCGTCGGGCTCATTTAGTCCAAAATCTGGTGTTCCTCAAGGATCAATTTAAGGCCCTTTGCTATTCAACATTTTCATCATTGATCTTCCCCAATGCCTTTCCTCTAATTGTCTTCTTCACGCTGATGATTTAAAAATTAATCGTCCCATTAACCCCAGCAAAGACTGTTTATACCTCCAAAATGATCTTGACAGTCTCCAAAATTGGTGTCAAGGTAATTTCCTTCTTCTTAACATTTCTAAATGTTGTCACATGAGATTCACCAACAAAATTCATCCAGTTTTATATGAATACCACATTGATGGATCGGTGCTCGCACTTGTGGACAAATTTAAAGATTTGGGAGTAGTTTTTGACCCCGGTTTGAAATTTAACATCCATGTTTCATCCATAACCACAAGAGCTTCACGTGTCGCTGTTTTATTTTACGATCCTCTTGCAAGTCTTTTAGTATTTCAACCAGCGTCCATCTATTTGTACTTCTAGCCCGGTCAATCCTTGAGTATGCCTCCCAGGTATGGTCTCCTCACTAAGCCAATCTATCGGATGCTGTTGAAACTGTACAGCGTAAATTCACACGATCTCTATTCTACAAATATAACCTCACTTACTGCTCCTACGTTGAGCACTTACAGATCCTAAAAATTCCATCATTCAAAAATATGAGAGATTTTCTTGACCTGTGCTGCTTATTTAAATTATATCACGGTATTCTTTCATCCAACCTTCGTGAAAGGCTTTAAATACGTCCCACCTCAAGAATGCGTTCAACTGACATATTCTTTGTGCCCTTTGCTCGTACCGATATTTATATTTATTCATTTTTTGTACGCGTATCACGTCGTTACAATGAGCTCCAGCTGGGTCCTCTGCCACATTCCTTAAACGTTTTTAAAAGCATATTACATAATATTCTGCTTAGCTTCCAATAGTTTATCCGTATTTTATATTCTTGTTATTTTTTTTTTTTCTTAATATAACTTTGTTTATTCGCGTGTATTGTATTATATTTAATTACCTACTTTGTAATTGGGTTCACGGATCTGTAAAGTAGTGTTAATAAATAAATAAATATAATGGCGACGGAGAACGCAATCTTCTTTTTTTTTGGTTTTTGGTTACTTTTTGGTTTTTTGACATTATTATCTCTTGACGACGTGTTGCTGTAGATGTTGATGCAACTGGAAACCAGCGAGAAGGCGTAGGAGGTGGTGTAAAAGACTCAATTGTATTGAGGTTGAGGCTAACACGAACAGCCTGACATAAATATCCAGTTGATGAGTCTCTTGCCAACTGTAAGGAAGAACTCCTATTCCCTTGCGAATCCGTGACAGAAGCTCCGGTGACGTCAGATAGTCGGGGGAGTGTGAAACTGTCCTCGTCATCTGAGTGATCCATATTGTTATCGCTATCTCCTTCGAAATTACCTCTCTCCTCCTCATCAGACACCGACTCGATATCAGATAGAACCGAAGTTAAAAGTTCCTCGATTTCTCCTGCAGTCATCCTGCTGATTTCGGACAACCAAAATGATTTTCGGGACGCAGGTTTCACCATTTTCCTAAAACACAAAAACATAAATGTTGTAACAAGCATTCATAGTAAAGTTGATGCAAACCGGTAACCCCACCTGGAGGCAGGATTGTTTCAAGACACTATAGTTCTTATTGTAAATAACAAATATTACCATATTCTAGATATGTATATTTACCATGAAATAATTTTTTCTGCCATAAAATCTGCACTAAACACAAGCTATAAACTCACTAAAAAGTAGATAAAGCACAAATAATTTTTCACGTCTATAGTTGATGGTTCACGACATTCAAATACAGATAAAAATAGAACTGCAACGCAGAATGAGACAAAATTTGCGCGGGTAGTTGAAACCGATCTGAGACTACCGGCTGTATTGCCGGCGAAGAAATATTATCGGCTTGCATATCATTTTTAATTGTTTCAAAATTAAACCTGCCTTGAGGCGGTCTTGCCTACTCGAGGGTTAATTGATCATTTTGGCCCGTTTTTGAATTGTTTCTGATTTATGTTTGAAATTTGATCTCATCGAATTATCTTTAGCTAGCGCTTTGCAAAAGTAAAAAGGTACGATAATCCAATGTAAGCTTTGAACCCAGATATCCATCCCTTGCAAAACAGACATACAAACAAAACGTATCGTTTCAACGTAACATTTATTTCTTGTCTTTTTTCATCTTGTAAAGTTACCTTATCGAATATTTTCTATGAGATTATACAATAGCAATATGATAAATAATCACAGAAAATGAATAAACAAAACTAAATCAACAAACTACTTACTAAATTGTACACTTATTTTACTATGTGCAGAACATTCTGTACCGAATCCTTCCTAAAACAATTAAGGGACTCAAAAATTAAACTCAACTCGACGGACAATTATTGCGTAGATAAAGAAACTTAACATCTGACTATAAGCGAAACGTAAATTACTGTATTAACATTGGAAAATAATCACATTCATATAGTTCATCCGTATTTTTTGTTCACTATTTCTTGCTATGAATAATATTTACTTATTAAATTCGAATTATATTTCCATTTCATAATTATCGTAGTATACGGAAATTTCTTTATACTGTATTATGTAATATTGTTCATATAATACAACGTCCATTCTCTCGCGTTACATAATATCCTTCAATGGGTTTTACACTATAAGTATGCTATACAGCACAATCACTTACACAGCTAATGAATTTTTCTGGTGATCTAACCTCGGCTATCTTTAAAATACCTTCTAAAACGAATGGATGATAAGTAAAAATTTTATATATCATATTTATGCATGTTTGTGTGGGGTAATAAAAACGACTACATATAAATAAAATGTCTTTTAGCTTCGAATTCTTCTTAATTTTTGGTTTACTGAAATTTTAATACATTCTTAGACCTATCCGTCTTTTCCATTATCAATTGGTAATTTTATTTAATTTCTGATTTTTTTTTCATTATTTTGTTTCCTTATATAATTCATCTGTATTTCGATTTCAAAATCTACATACAACTGAAATAGTCAATCTCTTCATTAAGCTTTTAATTGACTATCTTTATAACTTTCCCTTAGACTTTTTCTTAATTGTTTATTTCTTTTTACATGGTTTCGTACATTCTTGGAATTAAGCGAAACTTTCTCAAGAATTTACCTGTAATTTGTTTATGAGTGTATTATTGTATTTTTTGCCTGACGGGTTTTACTTTCCAAATTTATTTTAACCATTTACGTATTCTTTACATAATTTAGATAAATGCATAGAAGTCCGAGCCGTTCAATGAATATTGTTGAAGTATCAAAGGAACTGGAGAACTTTCCAGTCAATCAAGTGAAGATTTTTTCAAAGATTCAATTTCACCCTACCACAGAAGTTAAGAGTTGCTTTAGAATTACAGATATCAGACAAAATTAATTTCGTTAAACTCGTGGTAAAACTTTTTTCATGTGGAAATTTGAAAATGTCAATATACGTTTATATTGCAGTGGGAAGCATCGGGTAGTCCTGCAGTGTCGATTTGACGGATTCATAGACGGGTCGTGTTTCATCGGAACCATATCCTTCGGGAGCACTGCATAACGATTGCAGCTTAGAAATGTAATTGTCGAAGTGTTCATGACAAATTTTCTCGTTTCCGCCCGACGACGCAGAAGATGGAGCATGATGTGTGCCACTACTACTACTGTTACCATTGGCAGGATTATTATGGGCCTGGTGACCATTGCTTGACGATGGGGTCGTCCCAGGATGGCTTTGAGTGCTGTCCCGGACTACAGGAGCACTAATGTTAACGCCCAGTCCAACCTGAGGAGCCGGTGGTGCCGACGACCCATTAGGAATACGAACATGCTCCAGCAGAGTAATTACATTATTTCGAAGGCTCTCATAATAATTATTCAAGTTGCTTGTCGTTGTTGTTCTTTGTGGATTTATTGGATTCTCCTGAAATGACAAAAGGAAATTAAATTAATAACATTGTATGTGGAATTGAATATAAACGATATTCAACATATGACGAAATAGAATGTTATCAAATTGATTTTATTTGAAGAGGGAAATTATATTAGTATTAATTAGAGCATAGGAAACAACTTGGTCTTCTTCTTGTTCAATAAAATAAATCATAAAGTTTTGCGATACTGTTCATAAGAGCTTTTTAGATGTTCGTAAAACTAGTTTTATAAAAGATTATAATTCATGCCACTTATCTGTCTGGGCATTTGACTGTCTGCCGGTCCTTTTGGATGAATGTATCCATTCGGTTGTTACAGCTATTTTTCTCAGAAGCTATAAGAGCTACAATCATTAAGTATTATATATCGATCTTAAAGTCGTAAATTGATGAAAGCGTTGATCTTATAAAAATATTCAAGGTTTTCAAGGAGGCTCCCCCGTGTCCTTAAGTGACGTTTGAAAAAATAATTGAATTAAAGATAGTGCCCTCGCAGGAATGATGGTCAGTAGAAGTATTCTCGGGGGTTGGCATTATTTTAGGTATGTGATCCCACGGTCCGGAAGAAATAGAGGGTTTCGTAAAGCTCCTTCTGGACTATATGGAAACTGACTCTCAATTAAACATGGACAGTGATTCAAGTGGCGAATTGGAAGTTGCTTCACTTCGCACCAATATCTACTTACGTACGGCTATGAAAACTACAATGGGCAAGAAGAATGGAAGAAAACTGGCCACGTAAAAGAACATTGTAGCGTGGAGTACAAGATAAACATCCAACGGGAGGACCGAGGTCTCAATGAAAAACTACAATGGAAACTGATAACAAATCCTTGCTGGGAGAGGTCAACTGATAAAAAGATTTGCCCTGGAGACCAAAGCTTGTCTTGGACTGCCGTACTATAGACGTTTTACAAGGTGGGTTAATACGTGAATAGCTCAAATCTAACAATCATACTTTCCCCGTCCAGATAAAACTATGACAGGCCTCGGAGTGCGTTCGAATTTCACATCATTAAGCTGATGGTGTAAGTTCAATTGATACAGACCTCTGATTGGTGCCAGTCTGACTCTGAACATATGCTCTTTATAGGCTGGTGCCTTGCAAAGCCTCCCTACTTTGCAAAGATATCCTCGGGATTTAAAAGGCAACTTCACACAAGAACGGATATAGTTGCTGCAATGAGACTGAAACATTAACACCAATTTTTTTTTTTTTTTGAGGTTGGAAATTGGATTCCATTTACGCACTGATTTTGGCCCTCCCATCCTCATAAATGACTGAGCCATCCATAAAACACCTCCCCTGTTAACCTAAAAGCTTAGTCTGGAGCTGTTTGATATTCTTTTCGGCCAGGTGAGCCAGGTGTCATTTTGCTACGACTTCAAGCTGGGGATCCCTCCTATAGTGGGATAGGAGGAAGGAAGATGATTTTCCGGACAAGCACCACCATTCGTAGCTGTTGTGAGTCCCTTTTATTTTTTAAGACTGCCCCAACATATTGTGTCACTTGATTTCATTTGACCACCGATTCGAGCATCATCGTGACTACAATCTGGGAAAGCTCTTCTGTCTCCCTGTAAAGGTCCTGTAACAGCCTGTCCCATTTTTTACAAAATGAGTGGCAAGTAAGGTTTTCATTTTATGAGGAAAATCGATAGACGGGGACCGTGATTTACAGATCTTGTGCAGGTAAGACTGGAAACACTCATGCTCGGTCAAAAGCTGGGTCAGATAGAAGTGAGTCTTACCATACCTTCGATTTAGCCATGGTCTCAAATCCAGGGTGAGGCAATGAGTGTTGATTAACCTTTCCTTCATGTCATTCACTCAAGCCTGCTTTCAATCGTTGGGTGACAGCTGTCTCTCCTCGCGGGCAACCGCCTCCCTCACAACTTCACTTTGACGCACATAAATGGCACGGAGCTTTTTAGTAACGAGGTAATAGGTATCATGTATGAAAAACTTTCACCACCGGCGCTGTTGGATATGAAGATGCAATCCTCAGTCCTCCTCTTCTCTGTACCTGTGCCAAGCGTTATCGGTTTACTTCCTTACTGAAAGCGGTGCCCACTATTTCTGCTCCATACAGTAGCACTGACACTACAGCACTCATCAAGAGGCGTCTTCCTGATGGGTTGGGTCTATCCACGGTGCCCATAAGTCGACTTAGAGCCAATAAGCCTGAAGCAGCCTTCTCAGCCGTTACCTTGATTTGCTTTTGCTCAGAGAAACTCATCTTCAAGTCGATCACTAGCCCCAGATACTTCATCCTTGGTCTCAATCCGATTATTATGTCTCCAATACTGACATCCTTACTCTAGCAATTCTTTTCTTTATCAAGATGATCACTTCGGTTTTGTCTAGTGATAGACTTTACCCACGAGCTATCACCCAGTTGCTTACTCAGCGCTTTTGCATACCTGCGCTTGTTCAACGGTACGTCCAGCGAATAAAGCCGCAACATCATCTGTTTAGCCAATCAAGCGCGAATCATCTGGCATCTACAGTCTCAGTAGCTCATCGTAGACACATTATACAGGTTTGGATTAAAGACAGATTCATGGACAACATCTGATGTAACTTCCATTCTTCACTGGCCCTGTCGCGTATCGTGAAGCAGGCTTTGGTTCTTCGGGTAGTCTTTCAGAAGTCATATAAGATATTCTGGAATTTGAAAAGAGTTTTCCCACATAACCAGAACATCCACCCATCTAGTGGAGTTGAAGGCATTCCTAACGTTGAGTGTCACCAATAGAACTATCTGCCGACTAGTGCGGCTATATGTCTCTGCCTTTTGGGCCATAGTCACTATCTCTTGAATCACAACAATGGTGTAGCGTCTAGCTCTCAAGCCGTACTGCCAAGGAGATAGGTCCCCAGTAGCAGGAATTGCGTCAGTGAGTCTTCCCTTGATGAGTTTCTCCAGCAATGTCCCGACCATTTCTAGCAGGCATAACGGTTGGTATGCAAACAGTGATCCTGAATTTCCCTTCCTTCTGCTGATAAGGATGAGTTCTTGACCTTCCATCGTACCAGGGTATCCACATCTTTGTAGGCAAAACTTGAATGTACTGAGCTGAAAGTCAAGACAATGGCGGCTACAATACCTCAGCTGGAACCACAATTAGACCTGGAGCCTTCCATGCTCTCAATAATAGCAATCTTTCTTGCTTTCGATAATAAACTGCCTCTTCCTAGCTAATGTATTGTAGCCACCATTGTCCTGGCTTTCAATTCAGCACATTTAACCCATATCATCCCAAGCACTTTTAACTTTATCTGATTTGTGCCAAACTCCCAGAAATGCACATTAATGGCCTAAGAAACGAAAAACTATTGACAGAAAAAAAAAATCCTGCTTTGCTTTTGTTATGACAGTACCGTTCCAAAAATGGAACATTAGGACAATATCCCACTGTATTTTCTTCTTTATAAAATTGAAGAAGTAACTGAAATAAAAGAGCGAGTTACATAAAATCTAAATTTATTTTGTTTATTGTTACAAAGCTTCTTATAAACTTATATTCTATGAGTATCATAGGTGAAATGAATATCATTTATTGTGAAAATCGATTGAACATTTATTATGAAGAGATACGTTGCAACTGCTACACTTCATAGTTGTGTTTTTGTGGCATAAGCCGCAACGAGTTTGTTTATTTTGGTTGACGATACTGTATTGTCTCTTCTTGTCGAATCTTATACTCTCTGGCACCCGTTTTATTACAGCAAGCGATGACCTAGGCAGCGGCATTTTTGAGATCGATGAAGTTGAGGCTGTATCTCTTGTTTGCATATATGTAGTCACAATGTTCCTAGATAACAAATCATAAGTACTACCTTGTTTTGGCAATGATGATGATTTGTATAGCTGGAAGGCATTATTGACACAAACATTTATAGGAAACATCAGCAGCTGCCAATACCACCTCTTACAGCGAATTGAAATTCGATAGCATCCTACATTCTGGTCTAATCGATCTACGCCACCCATGTATCGATTATAGTTGATAATACACCTGGGCTGATCTGTTTCTTTTTTCTGTTTATCACAGAAACGCATCACTTTCCCAACGGGATGTGTACCAGATTGAGTTGACGCAACAGTGACGATGTTATTGTCATTATATCGAACCAAAGTAATTCCAGAAGAAGCATCAGTACACTGAAAGTATGATCCTCTTTTGGTTTTTTCCATTTCTTTTGTATCCTTCAAAGGAGCCTTTTCGACTCTGTTTGCTCTTATTGTTCCAGTGGCATCGTGCCCTAATTTCCGTATCTCTTCGAGAAGAGACAACGAAGTGAAGAAATTATTCGTATAAAAGTTATAACTACCCGGGGGTGGTTTGGATATGAGACCTAATACCACAGAGCCACCGACGCCAAGCTCAAGACGAGTATTTCCCGTATTTGCTCCTTGGTAAAGCTCTCCATATACCAAATATCCAAGTCGTGTACAAATCGACCAGTTTTTATATCCAAATCGAATCGGTTTCCATGAATATGCTGATTTGTGCTGTGTTTTCCAAAATACGGAATCATTGACTCATCAACACTCAAATTTCTGTCACCGGGAAAATATTTTAGCCATCTTTTATTCAAAAGATCCCAAAGGGGACGAACCTTAGCGAATTTGTCATTTGGAGGCAAATGATAGTTATCGGCTGCATGGAGGAATCGCAACAACTCTTCAAACCAGTTTCTTGACATAACTGATGCTACTCCCTGAAAATTGCAGTCAACGCTTTGCTCCCAATACATGCGATACCTAGCTACATTATTATAACCAGTAAGCAGTAGAATACCAATAAGTTGCATGATTTCTGCAGTGGTTACCCTGAAACTGTGATGCCCCTTCTGAATTGCATTTTTTCCGTTTCTGAACGAAGAAGTTCGAAAATCATCATCAAAAAAAAAGCTCAAAGAAATCAATTGGATGCTCTATATCGTCTAAGAATGAAGGTGGTGCAGATTCTTTCTCCGGTTTTTCGACAATGTCAACAGATTTCCATCTCCTTGGTACCTCAGATTTTTTTCTTTTAGAGGGTGGAAGATTAACTTTAACTTCGTTGCTAGTGGATCCAGGTGTAGGAGTATCCATGTTATGCTCTGCTACCTCAATATTTGTTTCAGCGTTGATTGTAGCCCTTACTGCCGCCTGCGCTAACAACTGAGTTCGAGACAAGTGATTTATGTCATGTGATTCTTCATCACCACTATCTCCGTCACTTAACTCGTTGTTTTCGGGAGGCGTAATATTAATATTTGCCCCCAAAACATTATCATCTTCTTCCAAATATGCAACAATTTCATCAACAGTCAATCTAAAATAAAATAAATAAAACGCGACCATTATAAAACCTAAATACCGAACAGTCTCAAACAAAATATTACAAAGGTATATATTCCTACTGTTCCAATAATGGAACGGTACAAGAAAAACGCAATACTTATATCAAAACCGTAGTTTTTCAATTAATTTTTATATTTTGCTAATTACCTATAGCATTGTTGATAAAATCATGTATAAATATTATATACTTTTGAAGAAAAAAGTAATAATACTTACGTTTTACTGCGAGACATGTTGTCCTCACTATTTAGTAAAATAAATCACCACTCACTAATGGGGATTCCCCTGATTATGATAAAAATTTCAATGTATTTGATAGCTTGGGACTTTAGTGTAGCCAGAATGCAAAAATAATGACCCGATTCGTTGATCGAAAAATTATAAAATTCAAAAACAAACCGTTCCAATAATGGAACAGTAGGATGATATGGGTTAAGTTTTGCCTACAAGATGTGGATACCTTGTTACGATGGGAGGTCATAAGATCATCCTTATCGGCAAAAGGAAGGGAAATTCAGGATCACTGTTTACCTTCTATCGTACCAGGATATCCATATCTTGTAGGCAAAACTTGAATGTGCTGGGCTGAAAGTCAGGACAATGGTAGCTACAATACCTCAGCTGGAACTACATCTAGACCTGGAGCCTTCCATACTCTCAATAATAGCAGTCTTTCTTGCTTTCGATGATAAACTGCCTCTTCTAGTTCTGGCTGTGTGAAGAATAGACACCCGACTGCTGTTTCATCGTAGACAGTGCCAGCATGGGTGAGATGGGTGGAGAAAAGTGACCACACTATCTCGTCCATCTTTTCCGCTTCTTGTATGCAAGGCGTCTGAAGGAGACCAAACTTCTGCGTAACTAGCTTGTAACCAAGGCCTCATGAGATTTTGTTCATATTATTGACTAGATCTTTGCCAGCAGCAAACCTTGTTATTTTTCATAAGCTTGCGAAGGTACGAGTATTTCTTGGCCGGCTTAACATATATGTTGCTACGCAGTTGCATGCTATGTCAACAAAAACAAAAATGACAGCAGCTCCAACAAAAACAGCACTAACAACTACAACAATACCAACGATAACAACATCGATGATCAAGATATCGAAAACAAGAAATACGATAGCAATGGCAAAGATGATATAGGTAAATGGACAAAAAACACACGAGTGAACGAAAAGCACTCGACAATCTATTGCAACCAAAAAAAGCTTCCTCTACGACAAAAACAAACAAGAGAGAAGTCTGGGTGAGAAATCAAAACAAAGAGGTAAACAAGTTGGTTAGAGAGACCTATGCTCATGTCAGAAGGGTTTTGTACTCAACTTCTCAGAAATGCAGTCACCAGCAACGAATAAAGTCAATAAATATGTCAAAGAGATGTGCACCTTCAAAAGAAAATCCATTGTTTTTCTATTTTCAACGGTCACCATTTTGTTGAAAACCAACGAAAATCACTCAAATCATGAATTCCCAAAAATATTAATGTTATTGACCTTATTTCAAAATTTCAAGAAGATCATATCAAAAGTGCAGAGACTGATTCGATGGAAAGTCCATAAAATACCAAAATCATGTGTTATTGTTGTTGTAATTGGCCAAAACTTCCGTCTATATCATTCGAGTTTCATCAAACTTACAAAGTTTAAGGATCTTTTCTAAGACAACTTAAATGTCAGATTTTGTTCAGTTTTTATCGTATACGATTTTATTGGGGAAAATGTGAAATTCGGATATCATACTATATATTATTAGCATTTTTTCGGATCACAGGTGTCCAATCGGGAGAGGAGGGGGGGTTTACAAATTTTTCGTGTATTTCTCCTCACTGTGTGCCCTCGAAGCAAAAAGTGTCAAATAAAGCCTATTTTTAAAAGTTCTCATCAAGACCTTTCAATTGATACCCATATCGGCTACCTTTGATGAATTTTTTTTTCGGGGGCCACTCCCCTGTACAGGGTGACCCCCCTTAAATACCTTATATAATTTTTCTGTGGTTGAACTTTGAAGAGAGTACCACTTAAAACCTGCATATAAAATTTCATGTTTCTAGCTTAAGTTGTTTGCGAGAAAAAGTGCTGTGACACACGGACAGTCGGACGGATGGACAGACGAACAGATGGACAGACGTGACGTGATTTTAGTAAGGCTTTGTAAAATTATTTTAAAAATCCCTAAGAACGGAGTCCCGGAGTTTGAAGAACTGCTAGCTACGTAATTACTAACACAGGTAGCCGGAGGTAAAGGAGGAGCAAAGCACTGAGCCTCTTGGCAGAGTGCTAGGTACCCCAATATCTAATACAATTAAGATACTCGCTTGCAGTCCAATTCATGATATCAGGAGAAAAGACCAAACTCAAATACTACCTTGCAGAGGGAGAGTTTTAGACGGTAGTATCAGAGGCTTTTAAAAAAATGACAAGAAATCTACTGCTACCAGAGGCAAACCGTTAGTATTCCTAAATAGGGAAAATTATGGATACAAAGAAACTGAAAATAAAACTGCGGCATAAATTCCTGCAGACAACACTGCTTGTTAAATTAAATAACACAAAATCTTATGCACAGGCACTTCATGAAATCAAAAAGGCAATTAAACCAAGTATACAAATCTGTGATAACACCTTTGCTCTGCTATGGGTATGAAACATGCACCCTAAGTCAAGCATCCGCAAACATATTGAACGCCCTTGAGAGAAAAGTCCTCAGGTGAATAATTGGAGCGAAGCTGATGGGGACCAATGGCGAATTTGATACAACCATGAGCTGTATGTCGGAGATTTCAAGGATTGTAAGAGTGTTAAAGCTGCAATGGACTGGTCACATGAATTGTATGGACGAACAACGGCTACTCAAGAAGGTATTCGTTAGGGGAAATGAAGGGCGAAGATCAGTAGAGAAGCCAAGGAAACGCTAGTTTGACTCGGTTGACGAGGACACAGCATCGCTGCTCGCATTTCGAAATAAGAGGATGCGGCCAATGGACCGAGACTGTTGAAGGCGCTTGCTGCAGGAAGCAAAGGAACAAGAAGGGTTGTAGCGCTACAAAGAGGAAGGTTAAGCCACGTGACACCCAAACTGTTATAAAAGCATCACGGCTAAATTAGTTCGATGGCTTTCTGGTGAAGTTTGGATCAGAGAAAACTAACAAGGAAGCATTCTGTGCCCGTAGTCAAGAAACTCCTTGGAGACGGGGCAACTGTAGCCTCACCTGAGAGACCATGACAATGTTTGAAACCAAGGCAACGCTTAAAATAGGAGAAAAAGAGTGTTTCATGGATTTAGCTAAACTTAAAGACCTTATCCGCAGGGAGATACTTTGTTTGGGTAGAGCTAAAGCAAGATTGTCTCAGGGAAATACTATGGGGCAGCGTGTGGCTATTGTAGACTTTGCCAAAAAAGGAGTCCAAGTAGTTTAAAAGAAGGGAGAACCACAATAGGATAGGTGATCTACAGGTTATGTCAAATAGATATGGATACCGCTCAGTGAACAACACCATGACGAGATTGCCATCCTGGTATCTCAAAAGATCCAGCGCCTCCACCATCTGGATTTGTAACAATGCTAACCTCCTCGTGGAAAGCAATCGGCAAAAGGATAATTTTATGTGAATTTGGTGTTCAGAAACAAAATGTTTTAGTGCTTACCTAGCTCCATTTGTCCACCTAGTGTAGTAATAGAGTCTTCGCTGTGTTATGCAAAGATCTCTGATTTAAGCCCCATTGGTGACAACAAGAGTTTTTTTTGAGTGATTCCATTCAGTTATGAAAAGTGCTGGCTTAAAATCAGAATATATCACAGCTGGGTGGACGGATCAACAGTCAAAGCGTGGTACTGACCATATTACCTTCTCGGGTATTAGTAAATTCGATCAAGTTAATGAGATACTCTATTTCTAGGCAAAGGCCCGAAAAGGGGTATAGTGCTAGGGCACAAAAAGTGATCCAATTCCATCTTTTCAAGCCGACTTTGATTCCTTGGAGGACGTTGTCTTAAACACAGAGGGCCAGATTCTCGTTGACGAGGACTCAACACTAACCCCATTGAATGAGGCATGCCCCAACCAGATTCAAGATTAAAACGAATCCTAGATATGGTGACTAGGACAGCACTTGTTATACGAAATTTTGGCACAATGCCTACTTTCCGCCGCGAGAGTCGTGCAGAAAGCATATCCTATGTGACATTCACTTTGGAGTCGCTAGATTCAAGAGTACAAAATTGGCAATTACTAAAGGACTACTCAGTTAGTGACCACCAGTAGCTTGTAATCAAGTGCTGCGACGGTGCATTTAGTAATATATATAAATATACATATATATATATATATATATATATATATATATATATATATATATATATATATATATATATATATATATATATATCCACTTTTAGAGCAAAACTTAGAAAAGAGCCGTGAAAAGGTTGGTTGATGTGTTCACAGCAGATAAACTGCGATTAAGAGCTTCTCCAAGAAGTGGACGTATGAACTCAACAATGAGTATCATTACATCTGCCTATACGTCTTCCATATCCATTAGCAACAACGAAACGGTAAGCTCCCAGTATACTTGGGGTCAACTGAAATTGCTGAACACCCAAGCAAGCATCACAAGCTTGGATGAGAAGCTGAGTGGGTACTGACATAGGAAGAGGCAGACACCAGGCTTCTGCATACACCTTGGCCAAAAACTGCCTTCTTAAGCTAGAAAATAGAAGATACGCCTGATGCTAGTAGGATCTGGGGTATAAGTAGTTCGCAAACCTGTTGGCACAGTGCCGTACGTAGTAAAGAGGAGAGAAAGAGAAGATGAAGAAAAGATAGAGGAAATGATACAGGCTCTTTGTCCTGCACATTATATCCATATTGATGTCCTTCATGACATAACAACAATAGAGCGATCAGCTTTTTCGGGGTGAAACTAGAAGAGGCAATTTTGTCCATGAAGACCAGGAAGGCATCAGGACTAGATGGCATTTCAGCTGGGGTCTTGCGGCTTGTCTACTACTTTTGTTCTGATTTTCTGCACAGTGAATTCATTGCTTGCCTGTATGAAGGATCTTTCCAGAATACTAGAAGGTAGTGAAGCTCGTACTGATCAGCAGGCGTAATGGGAACACGGGGTTACATGCCACCCATTATGATTGCTAGACGCGGAGAGGAAAGTGCCTGAAAAGTTCATTAAGGGAAGACTGACGTGGGCTATTCTGCAGGGGATCTATCTGCATGGCAGTAAAGCCTTAGAGCAGGGAACTTCATTTTTCATGCGGTCTCGAAAATCGTGAGCGCGATGCAAAAAGCAGAGGCATATAGCGACCCTAACAGGCTCGTTGTGCTGCTGGTTACGTTTGATGGCACATTCTGGAAGCACTGGAAACTCCTTTTAAAGTTCCGAAACATTTGCTACGGATTTTGAGTGAGCGAAGGAAAATGTGCGAAGGATATAAATCACATCGGGCATCAAACAGAGCTCGACTTTTATCACTAATTTTTGAAACATATCTTTTAACAGATTATCTCGTAGTGCTAGTTGCTAAATGCAAAGTCAAACAGTTGCAGCTTAGACTAGGTATGCCTATATACATCAAACAAAAACGCCTCATCGATAGAGATACGAATCTTTAGTCAATCATGACAGTTACTAGAGTAAATTTAACCAAAATTTCTTTAAATTCAGACCATTAGCGTGTTCGCAAGCCTGTTGGCACAGTTTACGGGACTCACATCATCGTTAACCTACTAGCAACCCGCATCATATAATATTAAGCACCATATTATAACCAAAGGACCACCAGTAATGGAAAAATCATGACGACTGCCACCTCAGAGATATAGCATTGTGAAAGCTGAATTTATAAAAAAAAGTGCCTGAGAAAATCCGCTTCATGTCGTTCCCAACAAGTCTGCAGAAATCAGAGCTTGCGGTGACTATCGACGTCTTAATGCAATCACTTGTCCTGACCGATACCCTGTTGCACGTATGCAGGTTTTTACATATGGACTCAGCGGAACAACAATTTAAACAAAATTTGATCTCATGTGCGCCTACTATCACATACCAACAAGTGACGAAGATATTGAAAATACAGCGGTCACAGCACCTTTTGAGTTATTTCAGTTTGTTATCATGCGCTTTGTTCTGCAAAATGCTGCGAAAACCTTTCAGCGATTTTTAGATAACGTTTTGCGTGGACTTTGTTTTGTATACGCATATTTAATAGATGAATTTCGATTGCATCGTCTACAATGGAGGACCAGACAGGACATTTGCGTCATGTTTTTGTTCAACTAAGCAGAAACGCCATTAAAATAAACCCATCAAAATTTGGAATATCTTGGTTTTTTATATCCAGTAAAAGAATTTGACCAATTACCAACAAGTGTGAAACTATGACTACCTTACCAAGTCGATCGAATATTTTGAAACTACGATATTACTTAGGAATGCTGAATTTTTATCGGTATTTTTTTCAAAAATGCCAGCATATGTTTTAGCCCCACTTATGCATATCTGACATATAGCCGAAAAAATGATAAACGACTCATTTCGTTGAACCAAGTAACTCTGAACGCTATTGAAAGAAGAAAAGAGTCACTAACAACAGCAACCATACCAGCATATCCCAAGGATAGTGCGATTTTGGCAATAACAACCAACGCCTCGGACACCGCAATAGGAACACTCCTTGAACAATATGAACTTGGATTTTTCTCTTAAAAAACTGTCAGCAACGCAAACGAAACACAGCGCATAAGATCGGGATCTGCTATCCATAAATGAAGCAGTAAATTATTTCAGGTGCATAGTAGAAGCGCAAGAATTCTTAATCCACACAGTCCACTAACCACTTATTTTTGCATTTAAACAAAGGTCGAATAGAGCCACACCTTGACAAGCTAGACAGTTAGAATTTATAGAACGATCTGCTATAAATGTCGTGCATCTCAAGGGCAGAGATATTCCAGTGGCTGGTCTTCTTTCACATTTATCATTAATATACAACATATCACTATCTAACACATTGGAAACTTCTTTTATGGCAGCAGAGTAAACTCATGATGAAGAGCTAAAAACATTACTGAACATGGAAAAATCATTAAAACTACAGCATCTTTCACTATCAGATGGGAAAGCATTGTATTGCGATACTTCAACGGGGAATATCCGTATATACGTGCTAACATCTCTACGAGAACGCATTTTTAACTTGGTACATGGATTATCACACCTTGGTAGACGTTCTACGACCAAACTGATTCAAAAGAGGTATACTTGGCCTTGTATGTCAAAGGACGTTGCCAGCCTTTTTAAACTTGTGCAAATAGTCAATGGTCTGAAATTTATTGACGCGTATTGAATAGTCCCCTACAATTTGCTGTTCTGAATCAGCGTTTTGATCACATAAACGTCGCAATGGTTGGACCTCTCCCACCTTCACAAGTACAAAGCTACTTGGCAACGATGATTGATCACTTTAACAGATGGCCACAACTATCACAACAGCTCTATACACTCATTGGGCTAGCAAACTTCGAGAACCTAAATGAGTTACAACTAATCGTCGTGTAGTGAATAGGTGATTTCAAAGTCCGTGAAGGACCGCAGCGATGGTCTGGTGCCTCGGCGGAGGAAGGTGAAGATATCCGCCGAGAATGCCCTTGTCTGGGGACGCATGAATGCGCTGGCAGGCTAGCATTGCGGTGTCGTGGGGCGGGTTCATTCTCCCAGTGCAAGGACCCACTACAAAAGAATTTCGCATTCACGAATTTCTGGGGTCACAAAAGAAAGGCGACCGAAGACGCGAAAATTGTAGGCAACCATTGAGAGAGAAAATGACTTATTCAGAGAACAAGTGCAGTTTGAATCTATGCCATTTAAAGTACTATCGCAGTTGCTAGGTGGAACAAGGATCCGCACAACTGCGCACCACCCATCATCTCACGGTATTGTAGAAAAGAGGCACCGATCTCTCTCATGGGCCACGAATCGTTTTGTTGGACTGAAACACTACCAACAGTACTACTGGGACTTCGAGCAACATGTAAGAAACTCATTGGTTGTTCGGCATCTGAAATTATGTACGGTACTACATCTAGATTGGCAAAAGGTTTTTCCGTGAAGAGGAATTAACCAGGGACCCGCAAAAATTTGTTGAGAAATTTTGACGAAATATGAAGTGATTACAAGCTACACAAGTTGCACATCACAGGCGAGATAGTGCATTTGTGCATAAGGATTTGTTTACATGCACTCATGTTTTTCTACAAAATGGATCAGTAAAGAGGCCACAAACTCCACCGTACACGGGACTGCATTAAATCATCGAAAGAATTTCTGACGTCTTCTAGTGAGAGAAAAGTAAACGACAGTATCAATCGAATAAATTAAACCAGCGTCCATTATCAATCCAGAGGAAGAAGGGAAAGAATCATTACCAGAGAGTTAAGAGCATTCATCAATTCCACGGCCAGTAAAAACATACGATGACTTGACTCGTAGATGGCACTGACATAATCATGGAGAAAACAAAAATCACTTTGACTTATCATCTGTTTCTGGACGCGTTTAGCTTTCTCTTGTCGTTCAACATCACGCGCTCACACATTTATCCCAATTGTTTCTTAAATTTGGAACTAATGCTATACTTTCTTGTTAAGAATATAAGAATAGAGTTTAACGAGCGTATTCTTGTATTACCCTACATCATAAAATCGATATGTGCTATGTTCTCTTTTGGCGGCTCATATGAAAAAAACGAGTGGCGTTTATGCCCGTTTTAAGACGAGCTTGTCGGTACGCGGAAGCTTCAGTCGGAATATGCCAAACAAACATTTTCTTACCGTATCATTAACGAAATACTTTGAGCCTAATTTTCCCACGTTTTGATGAATAAAACACGCAACTTCCACTCTAGAAATATTTTTAATTGACGAGATACGATTCAAATAGTTCGCGATAAGAAAAATTTCGCTGCACTCAACTGATCAAAAGGAAGCACAAACAAGTTGAGTAAGCAGGAGAGTGCTCCTGCCAGAAGGTCTTTGTAAACATCCTAGGGTTAGAAACAAGTTTTCTAATAGCGTGAATCGATAACTTGAATTATTTATCCAATACTTGGATATGAAATCATTCAAATTTATGCTTAAGATGCACATTGCGGCCGCCATTTTGATCTAGCTTGAATGATTGTTCTGAATATTCGGCCAATTGAACATGTTCAAGCTAAACACTGTTCCTTAAATTTTCATGAAAATTGAAAGAAAATAAAATTGCCTAAGTCAATTTGAATATATATATATATATATATATATATATATATATATATATATATATATATATATATATATATATATATATATACACATATATATACATATATATATATATATACATATATATATAGATATATATATATATATATATATATATATATATATATATATATATATATATATACAGGGTTTTCCAATATGAAGTGTTATTTTGAATAGATCTTGTGATTTAACACTTTGCTACTTCTTCCTGTGGAGCCACGTGATAAAGAAGGCCTACGCCAATAGCCCAGCGTCGATTCAAGATCTCAAAGATGAAATTCGTGAGGCTATCGAGGACATAGCGCAGCCACTTTGCGATTTGGTTATGGAAAATTTCATAAAGAGGATATGGTCGCGTAAGCGTGTCGTAGTGGTTCTTTGCCTGATGTTAGCTTTTACTTTTAACGGCATATCTTCTTCTTTGTAAGAAAATAAACAACTGATCAATTGTATGAAAAAATGGCATTTTTCTTTTAATATCAAAATAACACCTCTTATTGGAGAACCCTATATCAACCATAAACACGGGTTATTGTTGTTGTAATTCCATATAATTTAAATAGCTATGACTCACTTGATTATGATTCGATTTCAATTAAATTTTGTGAACATATATATCTTATGCCAGTCTATATAACTGCAAAATTTCAAGAAGTTTAAAGGTACCGTTTTGATTTTATGGGCAAAAATGTAAAATCTACAAATCATACTATTATTAACAAAGTTGAGCAAATTTCGATTTCTAAGGTATTTGTTGCTCTTGTACTCATAAAGGTCCACGTTTGTGATAATTTTCAGATTTTTCGGCTGAAAGGTGTCCAATCACGAGGGGGGAACACAAATTTTGGGTGCATTTTGCCTTCCCCTGGACCCCCTAATTCATAAAATGATTTTTTTTATTTCAGATTCTGAAAGTTCTAATCAAGACCTTAAATTTGATACCCCACTCGACTACCTTTGATTTAAAAAAATTTTTAAGTGCCAATTCGTTATTAGTGGGGGACCCCCCTTAAATTTTTTTTTTAATTTTTGTTAAGGCCTTAACTTTTGAGAGACTATCACTTCTGACCTTTTCACAAAGTTTGAGCATTCTAGCTTCCATAGTTTCTGAGGAAATTAGCTGTGACGCACGGACGGACGGACAGACGGACAGACAGGTCGCGAAACTAGTAGGTCTTTGTAAAAAAAATTTTAAAAAGACCTAAAAAAACGTAATGACGGGGATATTCTATATAGTCAGTTGAGATTTTGATCTGCTTTGAATATGGCCATTATATTACTAAGGCGACTGCAAAACCCAAAATCCCGATTATATGCTTTAGAATAGGAATCCCAGGCTCTGGAAAATTTTGTAAAATTCAACCGTAACAACCTTTGTTGTGATGATGACTCACTTTGCAATTTTTTTACATATTCATAAAAGATATTATTATGATTTAGAACACGTCATTTGAATACGTTTAGTTGAAAACAAGTTGAAGTAGCGGGAGAGTGCTCCAGTTAGAAGTATTTTTTGAACCATTGAGTAACTCAAATAACGTCTTTTGGACATCAAAATTCGACTTATAAATATATTTCTGAATTGAATTCAGAAAAATAGCATATTGTTGTTAGGATTTTTGATTTGCCACCACTTTTCGTGTGCTGATCTTATTGTTTGAGTAGTCATGGTAACATAACAATGCCACAAACATTTCTAAAATTCTCGTCGAAATTCCTACATATCTGCAGTGTCTAGATTGTTTGCAAACATTTATCTTCAGAGTATCCCGTGTTGTTGTGGTTGAAGCTATTAAATTTACAGTTGGTTGTAAGCTAGTTGTAACTGGATTGACATGAAATTTTTAGGATACATGTATTTTATATCAATAAACAAGGATACGAG
This sequence comes from Odontomyia ornata, assembly GCA_963969285.1. Taxonomy (NCBI): domain Eukaryota; kingdom Metazoa; phylum Arthropoda; class Insecta; order Diptera; family Stratiomyidae; genus Odontomyia; species Odontomyia ornata. Next base: position 353,036,610 of record OZ017739.1, on the reverse strand, counting down.
CTTTTGGCAACCTTTAAGATCGCATTTTGAATTTACAGGCCAAAATGTAAAATTCATAAAATGTAGTATTATTAACAAAGTTTATCGAATTTCGACTTCGGAGGTATTTGTTGGCCTTACGCTTATGAAGATTTACTTCTATATTTTATTCCAAGTTGTTCGACCCAAATTGCGAGGGGAAGGAACACTCATTTTTCGTACATTTTTCCTCATTCTGCGCCCTTCGCTGCAAATTAAGACCTGTTTTGAAAAGTTCTCATCAAGATCTTAAATTTAAATATAATATTGGCTACCTTTGTCCAAAACTTTTTCAATGGACAATTCTATATACCATAACGGAAGAAAGTCTACGATAATTCCTTATATTGAGCTAACGGTTAAGTGGAAGCTTTAATCAAAAATCCATTGAAGTGCATTTTTCAGCAACGTAAATATATTTATAAAAAATAAAGAAAAAAACTTTTCATACCAGAATTAAGGAGAAAGTCCTAAAAACATAAAAAATTGAATGGACAAAAGTCTACCACAGTCAGGGCTGACTCAGTTATCCACAAAAAATTTCCAACTAAACGTAATGGAATGTCATCAATATTTATTTACCTAGTATTTTTAATCATTTCGTATATGCGCTGCTGCAATTTTGTTTTAGTTTTGTTGCTAGTATCAAACTGTAAGGACCGCAAAATAACATCGCGAAAAGAAATTTCTAGTGATATCCGAAATTTGGCCGTACAGTGTAAAAAAGACAATAAATCGTGCTCGGGAATCGCAAAATCACTGGAACTTAAACCAATTTTTGTGTATACAATCATCAAAAACTTTGAAAACGGTAGTTCCATTGAAAATAAGCCGCGAACTGGCCGACCGAAAAAGTTGTCACGCAGAGACATTAGTTTTATTCTAAAAGATGTGAACAGTAATCCAAAAATAAGTGCTCCAGATTTGGCGAAACAAGTGGCTGCGCAAAGGAAAACGGATGTCCACGCAAGAACCATCCCGAGAGCATTAAATATTAGTGGGTTTCAAAGTAGAACTCCAAGTTTGCCAAAGCCCATATTGACAAGGACAATAATTCTTGGAATCACGTCCTTTTCACAGATGAATCCAAATTCAACATTTTCGGAAGTGGTGGTCGCAGTGAAGTATGGAAAAAAAGAACACGGCTTTAGAGATCAACAATTTGATTCCGACTGTCAAGCACGGTGGAGGTAATGTGATGGTTTTGGGAGCCATCGCTGCATCTGGGGCTGGCAGATTGGCTTTTGTTGAAACTGCGATGGACCGTTATGTTTACAAGAAACTGTTAGAACAACATTTGAAGCCACCAATGGAGAATTTGGGTCTTAAAGAAAGATGGATTTCCCAACAAGACAATGATCCAAAACATACAGCACCTTTTCTCAAGAACTGGTTGTTGTACTACGCTCCCAGGCAACTTAATACGCCTCCGCAAGGTCCAGATTTAAACCCAATAGAGAATGTGTGGGAGCTTTTGGAACGGAAAATTCGAAAATGTCACATTAAAAATAAAAATTTGTTGGACAAGCGCTTGTTACAGAATGGGAGAAAATCACATCTGTTGAAAATGCTAATTTGGTTGCTACGATGCCCTGAAGACTGCAAGCAGTAATTCATGCGAAAGGGGTTCCAACCAAATATTAAGCCAGCAAAAATTTTTAAAATTTCCAATACGTTTAGTTGAAAATATTTTGTGTACAAGTCAACCAGCACTGACTGTCGTAGACTTTTGTCCATTCATTTTTTTATGTTTTTACGAATTTCTCCTTAAATTTGCTATGAAATGTGTTTGTCTGTATTATTTGAAAAATATATTTACATTACTGAAAAATGCACATCAATGGATTTTTGTTTAAAGCTTCTAATTAAACAGAATCTCAATATAAGGAGTTGTAGACTTTTGTCGACCGCTGTATGGAGAGACGCCCCTTAAAATCCTCGTACATTTTTTACTGAAACATTTGTGAGGGCACAACGATTGACCTACATACTAAATTACATCATTCAAGCTAACAGTTTGCGAAAAACTTGCTGTCACATACGGATTCAGGGACAGACTAGCAAACAGGTTCTTATTTTAGCAGAGCCTGTCAACATTATTTTACAAAACCCTTAATAAAGGAAAGACACTTCCATTATCAGAAAGCCCCTTATGAACTTCTACAATACTTTTCTCCCTTAATTTTTAAAAATTTCATTGGCTTTGACTTCCCAAAAAGTCTGTCGACTGCAGTTTTTACAATCCATGGGAAAAACTGCTACGACACACATGGTTTTTGATACTAGAGAATATTTCTCTTATCAAAATTCTGCATGGTGCACTATCTCTATGAAAAAGTGATAGTTATTTTAATAATTCAGTAAAACTCTCAATTCTACTTTACTTGAGTATTTTAAGCGACTATGGTGAGAAACTTCAAGATACCAAGAAAGTTATTTTTTGATTGAATAACAATTTAAGGTAAGATTACGAAAAATAAATTATTTACCTACTATCCGTTGCTAAAATCATTGATATCTGAAATCAGAGGCAGAGTCGCATTAACGCAAGAGGCCTCCACATCCATTATGTGCATCAAAACCTCCAATCTATCATTTAGGCTACGTAAATAGTAACATGCGAGTTGGCATACTAACAAGTTCACAAAATATTGCATGCACTTAATCTTAATTACTTCACTTCCGCGGGACGGTTGCGTTTAAATTTAAGACATTAGATCGCGAGATTATTCAACGGGCTGGCAGCGGAAAAAAAGACCAAGCTTTTGAAACCTTAAAACCATAAATTAGGAAATTATTGAATTAACGTAACCATGACGTCCGCAAAAGGATATAAGCAAAGGGTTGGACACCATTATCTTATGCAATCTGCACCCTGGCTGCCATGTCTTCACGCAGCGCTCCAACAGTTTGGTCGTTTGTATCGAGTTGGCAAAACCACAGATAATGTCTTTAATCTTTTCGGGTCTAATTGAACGTGCATTACACGTAACTACCCACTACTACCCAAATTATATTTCGCTACGAGCAAAACAGCGGAAAACCCGTTAGCCTGTAGAAAACTTGAAGCGCTATCGTTCGAAGCTTCGTTTTTGACTTTCCAATCCTAGCAAACATTCTTGCAATTTTCACCATAGTTGGTTTGTGGCATTGCATTTTTGCATTTAAATTAGGACATTAAACATTATCGCATGCTTAAAACGAAACAGGGCGTTTAACAAAACAATGCGACTAGTGAAGGAGTTGAAAATGATGGTGTAGATGAAGGAGATGGAGGGTGAAGAGGTACGGTCAGGACAAAGGTTGTAGTTTTGATTTATCGCAAAACGTTTTACCTTCCGGCCACGGACGCGGGCATACTCCAGTTGTTAACGAATCTGTTTCGGGTTGATTTAGTAGTTGTAGTTGTTTTCATTTAATGAGCGTTTTTCCTAGCAAGATAAATAGGAAGTTGTACATGAAAGTTGTTATCTGTTCGGGGAAAATTGATTTGTTTGTTTTTTAATTGTAAACAAACATGGCGAGATAATGAGTTGATATAGGTAATGTAAATCCAGCTATTTATTTTAACATACGAGCACTAAGTTAATTATTTTTACAAGGGATATTTGAAATGATTTGGTTGATGAGTATTTGGATAAGATTGACAACCTGTTTTTTGAATTAGTACTCCCTATAAGCGATTAATCAGCCTTACAATCTCAAAATTTTAATCTGGCTTGTTTCATTTGTTTTAATGCAATGCAAAAAACTATCTTAAAACCGAAAGTTATCCTGAGCCCGTGATAAAAATATTCAAATTCGCCCTCATCCATCAAAAAAGGATGAAGTGGAAAATAAATAGGGGCCACACTATTTCTGTTGGAATGATTAAATTGCAGGAAGGCAAATAATGTGAATTCCCGAAATTCAAGTAGATTTCTTTCCTCTACGCATTCAATCATTTGACCACAGATCCTAGACTGAATACTTTCCCACTACAGCCAGCATCCTGGCATCCATTCCGACAATTGTTTGATCCTTAGTTTAAACTATTTGGTTTAGGATTCCTCTCAAATTCAATTTTCATTGTAGTTACTTTAGTCCTTTTTATAGTGGTGGTCTTTTTGGAATGCAGGTAGAATATGGGGAATGGAAAAAGTAAATGCTGAAGTTTTATTTGAAAAGGAACAGTTTGAGAGGACTTTCGATCAATTTTTTTTATACCAAGTAGCAATTAAAAACAAGTTGGGTAAACAGACCTAAGCTCATGTCAGAAGGGTTTTGTATTCAATTTACAAAATGCAGTGACCAGATCGAATCAAATCAAGAAACATGTCAAAGACGATTTTATTGGAGAAAATATGAAATACGAAGATCATACCATTATTAACAAAGCTGGACGAATTTCGACTTCTGAGGTTTTTGGTATTATTATACTCATCAATATCTCCCTTGATAAATATTTCAGATGTCCATCCGCGACGGAGGAAACACATTTTTCATGTATTTCTCCCCTGTGCCCCCACTGAAGCAAAAACTGGCAGTTTAACAACTGTTTTGAAAAGCTCCCATGAAAACTTTCATTTCATACTCATATCGACTACGTTTGATGAATTTTTTTTTCAGGGGCCACTCTTCTGTACTGTAATCATCGATTCATGGCCAATTTTTTCGAATCCTAGAATGGTTACAAAACCCTTTTGCTAGGAGCTCTCTCCCACCTCCTTGACTTGTTTCACTTATGAGCATTAATTGTACGTACTTGTCTTCAGTCATTCATTAAATTGAATCAAGTGTTCAAAGCATGAACCTTAAACGTTGAAGTTGGGAAAAAATAACTTATTCAATCTTCGCATTTAAAACAGCCACTATTTTGTTTTACGATTACTGATACCACTAGCTGAACCAATTCTCAAAGATATACATGACACCTATCATTCCTGAAATTTTCATGCAAATCCTAGCAAAACTGTGGTGTCTGAGTCGGTAAAAAGCGCATGTTGTTCCATAGCCATATGTTGCCACAGTAATATATGCAGCGCATATTGTTCCATAGTAATACAGGAAAATTCAAACCGCTATAACTTCGCTAAGTATGCTTCAATCTTTATGAAACTTTCAGGATAGATCGATCTTATAAATAAACATCCACGTACTGAATTTCATTGAATTTAAGGGTACCGTTAAGATTTTAATCAAGAAAATATAAAATCGATAAATCATACTATTACTAACAAAGTTGAGTGAATTGCGACTTCTCACGTATTTGTTGTTGTTGTACTCACCAAGACCTACATTCCTGATTTTTTTCAGATTTTTCGGATCACAGGTGTCCAATCGCGAGGGGGGGACACAAATTTTTCGTGTATTTCCCCTCCCTGTACGCCCCTCGACGCAAATTTTGCCAAACTTAGACCTGTTCTCATCAAGACCTTTCATTTGATATCCATATCGGCTACCTTCAATGAAATTTCTTTTCGGGGGGTCACTCTCCTATATGGGGAGACCCCCTTTAATATCTTATAAAATTTGTTTTTAGTTGAACTTTGAAGAGATCACCACTTTACACCTACATACAAAATTTGATGTTTCTAGCTTTAGTAGTTTCCGAGAAAAACTGCTGTGACACACGGATGGACGGACGGAGGGACGGACAGACGGACGGACGGACAGACGGACGGACGGACAGACTGGTCGCGAAACTAGTAGGGTTTTGTAAAAGTATTTTACAAAACCCTAATAAGTACTATAATAATCAATACTGGTTTGTTATTTAGCAACATGATTTGGAAAGTACCCAAGCTCTTTATGTGATCAAACATCTTATTGATGTATCCTTGAAATAAGTATCAATTTTTCTAGAGGTAAGTTTTATGATCCGGTTGTCTGAAATTATTTAATTTAATAAATCTTTTAAGCAAGTTATTTTTTGGAGCAAGACAATGAAGGAAACTAAACTCCCAAATAATTCAAAAAATGCATTTTCAAGGGTTTTTTTCTTGGTTGGGAGGTGTATCCCATTTGCAAACTGAATTTGGAGCTCCCATGCTCGCGAGCAACTGAGCTACCCACTAAATACCTCCTCTGTCGACCCGAGAACCCAGCCTGGAACCGTTTGATACTTTACTTCTGTCAGGTATCGGTTTGTTACGCCGTGAGCCACTTTCAAGTGTCTATGGGGGAGGAAAGAAAAATTGCCAGAAAAGTGATCCCCCAGCCCGAACATTCCCGGGTACTGTGAGTCCCTTTTACCTTTTAGGACTGCCCGAGCATAATGTGCCAACTGGTTCCATTTGTCAATCGATCCAAGCATCGCCACGACTATACTATACGGGGTGAGCTCTCTCATCCCCCTGCAGAGGTCCCGTCATAGTTTATCTAATTTTTGGCACGCTAAAAATAGGTGGCAGACATGCCCATCCAAAAGCTGGGTCAGATCCCAGATGAGGCACACAGTTCATCTTTCTTTCATGAAATACACCCAAGACAGCCCCCCTTCTGTGCGCCCGCGCCAAGTGTTTTCGGTATACTTCCTTACTGAGAGTGTCGCCCCACTTTTCTGCTCTGTACAGTTGCACTGGTCCTACAGCAATAATCAAGAGGCATCTTCTTGATAGGTTGGATCTCCTTACGCCAGAAATGGCCTTCTCAGCCGGTTCCCTGATTTGCTCAGAGAAACTCATCAGCGAGTCGATCAGTAGTCCCAAGTACCTCACCGCTGGCTTCGATTCAATAAGTATGTCTCCAATACTGATCATCCTCACTCGTACGCTTTATGTATGCAAAGCTTTCATGTGGCACCAAGTTTCCACATAAATAACTTGTAACCAAAGTTCCGCAGGTCTTTGTCCATATTGCCCATTAGATCATGCCAATAGCGAGCCTTGCTTTCGTTAATCAATTTGCGAAGGTATTTCCTGGCTGAATCATATACTGCTACCAAATTGCATGTCTCCTCCCGATTCCGCACCCATTAAGCCTTACGCTGAAGCTTGTGGCGCTTCCTTCTTTGTTCAAGTCGACCACCAATACATTGGGGGCTTGCCATGCCAGGGTTTTCAACGGGGCATAGGAGTGTTGCAAGCAGTCGTGATGATGCTCATAGTTGAGTTCACCACATCTTGAGCTGCCAGTTCTTCTGTACCCTGCGAATCCCTCTGCATCCAGGCATCTGCTGTGAGTAATTTGACAAACCTATCAACGTTCATCCATCCGATGTTTCAACCAACTGCCGAAAGTCGAGAGCACGGGCCTTGTGAGACAATATCACTGATCTTAAGCCAAGCGCTCTGATGATCACTGGCTGAGTAGTCCTCTAATACTCTCCAATTATGTATCCTCCATACTTAGGACTACGAGGCAAATGTCACGTCTGATATGGTTTCTTTCACAGCCAATATGGTGGAAAGTTGGCGTAATTTCGATGTTAAGTACGATAAATGCCATCGTGGCCACCATTTCTTGTATCGTTTTTGCCGCGAATCTGTTTGAGACATGCCCCATTCGATTGTTTTAGCGTTGAAGTCCACCCCAATAAGCTCGTTGCCGTCTGCGCTCGAGACAGTGCCCTCGAAAGAATTACGCTTGGCTTGAAAGGTACACACAAAAAAGGTAGTCTTTGAGCACTGAACCCACATGAAACCTGTCTACAACTCTCCGGCTGGAAATCACAGTTTCGAACCAAAATGGCGGCAGTTCCCGTTTCATCAAGATAACATGATGCAGAATTTTTATCATTGTGTTGCTTGCTTCGCAGTAAGAAGTCGGCTTTTATGTCCCTGGTAAACTGCTCAAGCAGATTCTGGGCGGTTCAACTGCGGTGAAGGTTTAACTGCAGAATATGGGTCATCAAAGCTCTGATTTTGCATAGACTAGGGCTTCCTGAAAAAAATGACATTTCACTGATCGCAAGGCATGCCAAAGATCCGGTTTTGGATCCACATCCTTGTAAACAATATAGTGTGCCTCCTCTGTATACTCTTTTTTCATATCGCATTTTACCGCATTTGTAACATAGCAAAATCCTATCGGATCCTTTGTAGACTTGTGCAGTATGAGCATAACCAAGGTATTTAATACATTGAAGATGCACTGCTCTTCGCCGTATCCTAATGACAACCCACCCCATTCTTACTTTCCCCTTATTCAGAAATTGTTCGGCGTCCCTTTCGGTCTAGACAATGATGGCCATGCGTCTTACATATGGTTTCCTGGTGGTAGCCTTACTTTGATCCTGCCCACGATAGGGAATTCCTTTTTGATGGCCTCTTCTACCTCGGCCTGGTCCGTGACGCAGTCAATGTCTCCTTTTCCATCATTGCCATCAGCTCAAGTGAGGCTTTAGTTGCAGTTTTGCCGAGAACTTTTTTCATTGCATCAGAAAATGCTTCTTTATTGTCGACCTCTGCTCCAAATTCAACCAGTATGTGGCCCGACCACGTTGGTCGTACTACTTTAATGGTAGTGTTGGTGTCTCTGAACTTTACATTTTTCCCAATATTCCGCAGACTTCTGCATAAGATCAGCCATCTTGGAGTCTTTCAAACAGTGCCTGCAGCTGGGGTTTTCGTCAGGGCTTCTTTTTTTCTGTTTTGTGAGGTGTTTTTTCATTTTTGGCATCCGTGCGAATTTTTGTTCTGGTACTTTTTGAAGGAGTTTCTTTACATCTTTCTTTGTGAGCACTATCTAGAATCCCTGACCTGGCGTTCCACGCCCATCAATTGCCCTTTACTTCCATTTTTTATCCTGATCCCTCTCGATTGGGCTAGACACCACTCTGTCATTGATGTTTGATGGTGGAGCTATCTGCGCGTGCCCTTTATTCTTAGCCCTCAGCACTTATTATCATTCTGTTCTTCATCGGTCTTCTGGTCCTCTTTATCCTTTAACCAGCTCCTCAAATAATGCCCTTATGCGAATCTAGGAGCTCCTCTAATTCAAGAAGCCCAATCTTTACTCCTATGCTGATTTTTGGCGAGTCACATACAGGTTTCATTCTTTTTGGAATATCACCCGCTTTTCGGTCTAGCCTTTCTCCTTCATGTCGCTGGGCGGAAACTGTACTTTATGAGCACCTTTCTTGGAAGAGGTTATTGGCTCCCATTTTTGAGTAAAGTACTTCTGTCACATTGTCGACGATGGCGATGAAATCACACAACGGCGCTTTATTTGTCTGGTTACTCCTTTTTTTTCCTGCCATAATCTCTTAGTGAGCTTTAGGTTGGCTTTTTCTTATTTCGGGATCTTCGACCCTTGTTTTGGTCACTGTAGGAGCGATTGCTGTAGTGGTCATCAAATTCCCGTATTCTTTATACTTGCACCCACCGCGCAAACATCTGACGCGTCTTGCAGTGTTTCCCGTTCCCCTTTTTAGGATGCGCTGGCATTCGCATCATTTTTGCTGTGCCTAAATGCTGCAAGAATTTCAAGCTGGACAGGACTGTCTGCTTATCTCTGCTTTTTGTCCGTCTTCACTATCATTGTATTCATTGTCGTCTTTGTCATTATTAGAACCGCTCCCGGTGCGCTGTTAACATCGTGGCTGCTGCCGCTGGTTGCATAGTCATTGTTGTTATTTTTGCTTTCTTTTTTGGATTTTTAAAATCTTTCGTTATGGTTTTTATTTGCTCCAGTTATACTAAGTCACCCTCAGAGCCGATATCTCCGTTCTTGAGTGTAGTCGCCTTTTTGGTCCATAGTTATCTTTGCAGATCAGAGAGACAATGCGAGGGTTGGCACAAGCCCTTATGGGGACAAGTGCTCCGAGCCAGACCAGCGCTAATCTGGAGTCCGTCTCAATTGAACGTACACAACGAACCCAATGGTGGAAACTTCGAACGTACTCCGAGGTCTGCCAATATATATATATATATATATATATATATATATATATATATATATATATATATATATATATATATATATATATATATGTATATATATATATATGTATATATATATTTATATGTAAATATATATATATATATATATATATATATATATATATATATATATATATATATATAAGTATATATATGTAAAATTATAAGTGCGTATATAAGTGTATATCAGGCAAACAAAGATGACATGGGTAGGAAAACCTAGACGAAGAGAGAACACTATGAAAATCTCAGAAGAGTAGCGAATAAGATTATTAGAATTCAGAAAAGAAATAACTATGACGATCAATTGAGAAGTATATATGTAAGTTTAGCGAGCAACAACATAAGACAAGCATACAAAGTAAGGAAAAGCCTAAAACGTGGTTATCAGGCCAAAACCACACTCTGTCGTGATGACATCGGCAATATCACCGCTTATGAAAGCAAGATTAAGGAAAGATAGGCATCATATTTCAAGAACCTCCTTAATCCTCCGCATAGCTTCATAACATTCAGGCCTATAGACGTCACCGAAAAGCTTCCATTGGCCTCACCAACTCTGACAGAAGTATTTTCCATTATCAAAGCCCAAAAAAATAATATAGCGCCGAGCATCAATGACATTATAGTGGAGCTCATCAAATATGGCGGCAGCAATGTTCATCAAGCTATTCACAACGTTATCCAGCACATTTGGTAATGAAAACATAAGCCGTACGAGTGGAGCCAATCAATTATATTCCCTATCCACAAAAAAGTTAACAAGCTACAGTGAGAAAATTATAGAGGCATTTCACTACATTGTTTGGCGTGCAAAATATGCTCAAAGATTTCAGAAGATAAAATAGCAACATATGCTATCAGTATTATTAGGGAGTATCAAGGTGGTTTTAGAGTAGCTAGATCGACAATTGACAAATTGTTCACAGTCGAGCAGGTACTTGAAAAATACTGGGAGTTCAACATAGGCGTACACCAAATTTTCGTTGACTGTAAGCAAGCATACGACAGTATGGATCGCAACGTACTGTACCAAATAATGATTAACTTTGGCATCCCAGCCAAATTAATCCGTCTTACAAAAATGACAATCACGTCGGCAACCTCCCAAGCCTGCATCAATAACCAACTCACCGATGCCTTTGACACAAATATCAGACTAAAACAGGGAGATGGGCTGGCTCAATCGCCACTCAATTTGGCTCTAGAGTACGTCATAAGGAAGCTACCAGTCGATATACTAGGTGCATTACCATAAAACTTTAGCCAAGTAGTAGCCTATGCGGATGACATTAACATTTTGTCACGGTCATTAACAACCGCCACAGAACTCTTACTGAAACTCGACAGCAAAGCAAAACTAGTAGGGCTGTAAATCAATGGAAATATAACAAAGCTCATGATGCAGTCAAGAAAAAATACCTCAAATACACAAAATATCACACTTGGTGAATACAGTATCGAGAGTGTTAGCGAATTTGTGTATTAAGGCGCCAAAATAATGAAAACGGGGAATGAAGGGACGAAATACGCCGAAGAATAAAGCTTGCAAATAAAATATTTTATTCAGTGTTGACGATCTTCAAGACCAGGTGCATACATAGGGGAACAAAGCTCCAAGTATATAAATCACACCCATAGCATAACATAAGGATTATGTTATGCTATGCATGTGAAACATGGACCCTTACCCGAGCGTCCGCAAATATATTGAACGCCTTTGAGCGACGGTTCTTGAAGTGAATAATCGGAGCGAAGGTAGATGGAGACCAATGGCGAATTCGATACAACTATGAGCTGTATGAAATTTTTGACGAACTGGAGGTCTCAACGATTGTAAGACTACGGAAGCTGCAATGGGCTGGTCAAATGAATCATATGGACGAACAACGGATATCCATTGGGAGAACTGAAGGCTGGAGACCAGTGGGGAAAGCGAGGAAATGCTGTTCTGACAGTTCATCGCTGCTCGGATTTCAAAATCGGAGGACGCGGTCAATGGACCGAGACAGTTGGAGGCGCTATTTGCAGGAAGCGAAGGCCCGATAGGGACTGTAGTGCTGAGGAGAATATATATATATATATATGTATATATATGTATATATATATACATATATATATATATATATATGTATATATATATGTATATATATATATATATATATATATATATATATATATATATATATATATATATATACGATATATATATATATATATATATATATATATATATATATATATATATATATATATATATATATATATATACGAGGTGTGTTCAAAAAGTATCGTGAATTTTGAATTTTCGCGGGTTACGTATATTCGAATTTCGATTTTTTTGTGGCGTTATGTTGGTACTCATGTCTGTCACTTATGCCGACAAGCTCGGCCATTTTGAATGTTCACTTAATTGGTGATAGATACTTTACTTGCACGTGTTTTCAATCGTCTTCGATTTTTACTTATTCAAAAAAATGGAACGTGTATCAAATTTTGTGTGAAAAACAAAACTAAGTGCGCGGATGCATTCCGAATGTTGACTGTGGCATACGGAGAAGCTACCCTGGACCGAAGCAACGTTTATCGGTGGTACAAAATGTTTATAGAAGACCGAGAAGATGTGAACGACGAAGAGCGTGCCGGACGCCCGAGCACTTCAACAACAGACGAAAAAATTAATGAAGTGGAGAAAATGGTATTGGCCAATCGTCGAATCACCGTTAGAGAAGTTGCTGAGGACCTAACATATCGATTGGCTCGCGCCATTCGATTTTTATCAACGATTTGGCATGAGACGGGTCGCCGCGTAATTCGTACCAAAATTGCTCAATTGCGACCAAAAACAGCAACGCATGAACATTGCTAATGAGATGTTAAACTCTGTCCGCGACGAACCAAATTTGCTCCAGAGGGTCATAACTGGTGACGAATCGTGGGTTTATGGTTATGACGTGAAAACCAAAGCTCAATCATCTCAATGGAAGCTGCCGCATGAACCAAGACCGAAAAAAGCGCGCCAAGTTCGGTCCAATATGAAAGTTTTGCTGACAGTTTTCTTCGATTGCAGGGGCATGGTGCATCATGAGTTCTTGCCACAGGGAAGAACGGTCAATGAGGAATATTACCTGCAAGTTATGCGCAATTTGCGCGAAGCAATCCGCCAGAAACGCCCGGATTTGTGGGAGAACAAAAATTGGCTTTTGCACCACGATAACGCCCCTGCTCACACATCGTTGCTTGTGCGCGACTTTTTGGCTAAAAACAACACGCTAATGATGCCGGAGCCACCGTATTCCCCAGCTCTGGTCCCCTGTGACTTTTTCTTGTTTCCTAAACTGAAGAGGCCCATGAAAGGACGACGTTACGCTACGCTTGACGAGATAAAGACGGCATCGAAGGAGGAGCTGAACAAGATTAAAAAAAATGATTTTTTGAAGTGCTTCGAAGATTGGAAAAACCGTTGGCACAAGTGTATAATATCTCATGGGGATTACTTTGAAGGGGACAAAATAGATATACATGAATAAATAAATAATTTTTGAAAAAAAAACAAAATTCGCGATATTTTTTGAGCACACCTCGTATATATGTATATATATAGATATATATATATACTCGTATATATATATATATATATATATATATATATATATATATATATATATATATATATATATATATATATATATATATATATATAGATATGTATATATCTATATATATATATATACGAGTATATATATATATATATATATATATATATATATATATATATATATATATATATATATATATATATATATATATATATATAGGGTGATCCATAACAAGTGTACACATTTTTGTCGAAAAAAAAATAGTTTTTGTGAAGATTGAGCTGTAGTGTTTATTTATTATGATAATTTGGTCCCTTACAATTAAATATGAAATATGACTTCCGGCATATTTGTACCTCGTGCTGCTTTACAGACTATGAAACGATGATTGTAATTTTGAATTACATTTTCGCACATTTCTGGCGTTATTTGGCGTATGTTCGCTCGAATATTGTTTTTTAATGCTTCAGTAGTCTGGGGAGCATCAGCGTAACTACGATCCTTCAGAAATCCACAAAGGAAGAAGTTACAAGGAGTCAAATCACATGATCTCGCCGGCCAATTTATGGGTCCACTTCGTGAAATTATTCGATTTCACGTAGAGCGCGAAATGTTTGCATTGGCGATTAATTATTTTTTTTAAAGTTTTAACAATAATAAAACGTTCAGCTGATGTGTATAACGCCATGGTTAGAATTGTAAAAGACCAAGCTGTCATAATCTGTCAATATATGGACCTAAAATTGGTGATAAATAAGAAATAAGGCCCATTCACATGTGTACACTTGCTATGAATCACCCTTTATATATGTGTATATATATATATTTATATATACTCGTATATAAATATATATATATATATATATATATATATATATATATATATATATATATATATATATAAATATATATATATACTTATATAAATAGATATGTATATATATAGTCATATATATACGTATGTCTTAGCATAGAGTGAACTTCGCAATATGTAAACTTCTATCAAAAAATTTACCTTAAAAATATCTTTTCTAACCAATTCACACGTTCACGATTATTTCATTGCCTTCGCCTTCATTTTTAGTAAACTATGGCACATAATTTTCATGAAAGCTTCATGAAAATGATGTACGAGGGTCATTCAACAAGTACTTAGCCTACAGAAGAAAAACGAAAATTTTGGACAGGTGGCAATTTATTTTTCCACATAATCCCCTTCAAGCTCGATACACTTGGCCCAGCAATGCTCTAACTTTTTCAACGCGTCCAAAAAATATATTTTCTCGAGGGCTGCAAAATAGGCCTCCGTGGTGGCGATGACCTCTTTATTCGACCCAAATCTATTCCCGGCGAGTGATTTTTTCAGGTTCAGAAACAAAAAGTAGTCACAGGGGGCCAAATCTGAAGGTTACGGTGGATGGGGCAGCAATTCGTAGTGCGATTTGACCAATTTGGCCATGGCGACGGCGGAGGTGTGAGCCGGCGCGCTATCGTTGTGGAACAGCACTTTTTTCTTCATCAAGCGGGGCCGCTTTTTTTTTGATTCGACGTCAAATCGGCCCAATAAGTCCGCATAGTAGCGCCCCGTGATTGTTTTACCATTCTCGAGGTAATCGATGTGGGTCACGCCTTGTGAATCCCAGAAAACGGTGCCCATCACCTTTCCGGCCGATCAAACAGTCTTCGCCTTCTACGGAGCACGTTCGCTGGGTGAAGTCCACTGTTTCGACTGATCCTTGGTCTCTGGTGTTTACCAGTAAATCCATGCTTCGTCGACGGTCACGAAACGATGCAACACGTACCGTTGTGGTATCACGGTTACGTTTGTTTTCCGGTATGAGCAAACGCGGCACCCGTCGCGCCGACAGCTTTCTCATGCCCAGTTCTTTGTGTAGAATATGAGGCACCGCTCCTTCTGCGATGCCCATAGTTTCAGCTATCTTGCGAACCTTCGATCGACGGTCTGCCAACACGAGATCGTGGCTGCTATGGACGAAAACGTTAGTTTTCGTCCATAGCAGCCGTTTTCGGGGCATTTGGGCGTGGCTCATCAAAAACCGACATGCGGCCACGAACAAACTCGTTGAACCAATCCTTGACGTTCGCCATCGAAGGAGAAGAGTCACCATACACGGCATCCAAGCAATCTTTGATTTCACTGCGCGTTTTCCCTTCCAAAAACAAGAATCTAATCACTGAACGATATTGTTCTTTTTCCATTTTTGTACAACCGACCGAAACGCTCGCTCCCAAAGGTTATCAAAACAAAACTAATGAAGCGAATTGACTGAAACTTTAACAGTAGGCTACTAAAAGAATGTACTGCACGATGGTAAAATTCTTTTGTAATAGCAGCACCATCAGGCGGTGAGGCTAAGTACTTGTTGAATGACCCTCGTATTATACATAGCTGAAAGAAAAGGCAACTGTGCATTTTCATGTTCATCTTTAAAGTTATGATCATGTATAGAAGGAAATGTATCGTCTTTTTAGGTCGCAGTTCCCGTCGGTCTTCAGTATAGAAATTATCAATTTAAGATTTCTGGACATACCCGTATAATGTACGACTATAATTTCTCTAGACAGTAACAAATCAAGTTTCAAATGGTGATTAGCTATGTAATTTACAGTCATTCAATCCTTATTATTTCTTTAGGAAGTTTCGCGAATCCTACGTAAATCATCTGCATCTAATGATGTGAGAAGGATCTTTTAAGCTTATCAGTAAACAAAGGAGGATTGTGGAACATAAAAGCAGTTATAAAATTTTATCTAAAGATATTGCTCTGAATCATCTTGTATTGTAGCATTTATGCTGTTTTCAGAATTAATTTATTGATTACTTCCGGTAGAAGTGATTAACTCAAATGTACTGGTTATGGACTAATTAATTATGCTAATAATTTTTATTCATATATGACCTTAAAATTCGTTATCTCCATCAAATCCTTGCAGAGTCGCAAAATAATTGGCAGATTTCGTACGAAAGATTATACAATTCAATTTCCTAACATCAGTGTACAATATTGAACTGTTGATATTTACAGAGTCTTCGAAAGGATTACGATTCTGCACCGATGCATTTTTTAATGCCTTATCAGATATGCTGAAAAATTTATGTGAAAGTCAGAATTTTTTAAGTTTTAATAATAAGAGTCCTTTGCCGTTACTTAACTTTCTTTTCCTTCAAATGGGACCTAACAGAAAGTAAGGTGCATGACTTGCCGAAAACAGAACCCTCCTACGCATCCCCATTTAAAAGTTATGCGTGAACATACAGGGTTTTCCAATAAGAGGTGTTATTTTGATATTATAAGAAAAATGCCATTTTTTCATACAAATGATCAGATATTTATTTCATTATAAAGAAAAAAGTATGCCGTTAATAGTAATATAAGGCAAATTACTACCACGACCACGTTTACAGGACCATATCCTTTTCATGAAATGTTCAATAACCAAATCGCAAAGTGGCTGCCCTATGTCCTCGATAGCCTCACGAATCTCATCTTTGAGGTCTTGAATCGACGCTGGACTGTTGGCGTAGACCTTCTCTTTCCCGTAGCTTCAAAGGAATAAGTTACAAGTTGTTAAATCACAAGATCTCGGTAGCCAATTGTGACCACCTTTTCGAGAGAAAACACGGTCCGGAACTTTTCCCGTAAAAGATCAATGGTTTCGTTGCTTGTGTGGCAAGTGTACCGTCTTGTTGAAAATAAACGTTGCCCAGATCAATACCATCCAATTCCGGCCATAACAAATCATAAATCATCTCTCAATAGCGCAATCCATTCACCGTAACTGTTGCTCCAGCCTCATTTTCGAAAAAGTAAGGTCCAATGACTCCGCCGGGCCATAAACCGCATCAAATAGTCACACGTTGAGGATTGAGAGGCTTTTCAACAGTAACTCTTGAGTTTTCCGAGCCCCAGATGCGACAATTTTGCTTGTTGACGAAGCCACCGAGGCGGAAATGGGCCTCATCACTCAAGATGATTTTTCGATGAAGTTCCGGATCATTTTCATGCATTTCAACGACCCAATCAGCAACGACACGACGTTGTTGATGATCGACCGGCTTGAGTTCTTATGTTAACTGAACTTTGTAAGCCTTAAGACCCAAGTCTTTATGCATAATACGGTGTAATGACGTTTGTGGAATGCCTAATTCCAAAGAACGACGAGGATTGGACAAACCTGGGTTTTCTTCAACACTTTCGGCTACAGCAGCAATATTCTCGGCTGTTCTTGAGTGACGTGCCCGGGTTTTATTTTTCACATCACTAAGTTGTCCCAGCAGCTCAAATTTTTCCATCACTTTCGTATTACGGTCCGACAAGGTGCTTCACGACGACCGAAAAATGTTCGAGTTTTACGAACCGTCTCTGCCATCACTTTTATAGTAAATTTTAATAATTTCAATGCATTCTTGAAACGTGTATCGTTCCATTTTTATAAATGGCGTAGGTTCAGATGTCAAAAATGACTCAAATGTCAAAAAATGACAACTTCAAAAGTGATATCTACCGAAATAGCGGGCTACTCAAAATAACAACTCTTATTGGAAAACCCTGTATAAAAAATAAGCGAAAAACAAGATGCGCGATGAATTGATAACCTTCTTTCCTATGGAAGTCGGCTGGTTATGAGATAAAAGAATGGTACTGAAAGCCTTTTCAGCGATGAAATTTAAATCTTAAGGGCTACGCTTATAAAGCTTTGCATAGGATCAGATCTTTTGAAAATTTTTCAACGTTAAAATAATTTTAGTGAGCATTTTTTTTGGGAACAATTTTATTTATTAACGCTATGAGTTCCAAAGTATATGTCAATAATTCATTTCATGCAGCAGTTCTTTAAATACAGTATTAGCATATTAGCATCAGTTTTATTTTGAGCAGTTAGGGTACCTACTTTATGGGAACAGAAATACGTAAATATTTCAAAGATAACGTTTGGAATATCTTTCAAATGAAAAATCCCCGTTGGCAGCACCAGCCGGAAAGGTAAATTTCTCGTATGTTGACTAAGGTTTTGAAAAAGAATTTGGCTTGCCTACTACTAAACTTCTTACTGCAATTTTTGTAGCACTACATGGGTATTTATTAACATAACAAGAATCTGCTGACGTTCGTATTTAGAGACGCAAATATTTTCTAATTAAATTGAGTTGCACGTATGGATTGCATATTGAAAATTGGCAGATAATAAATTGTTGTAAACATATAAATATTGGTTTCACCCTTCTCACATTTGTTATTTACACATTTCACAGTGGTTACCACACAAGGGCTTAAATAGCTCAAATAGTTAATTTCCAAAGATTTCCATAAAAGTTTTATCAGCACTTTCGTTTCCATTAATATATACGTTTACAATTCTTTTCTGAACTATCAGTGGCCGTCATTTTGATTTTTATTGAAAACGGTTGTTAAAAATATTAAGCAGCAAATTTTAGACTTTATTATTTGTCATTCGATTTGCATAATCAAATTAAATTAACTTGCCTTAATAACTTTTAATTTCAAGTTTCACCGGAATCTGTAGAGAAACTTGACTGCTAGAGGGCTACAGAAATAAAAAAAAATTTTTAAGTCACCCCCCTGTATGGGGAGACCCCCCTTAAATACTTTAAAATATTTTCTTGCACTGCAAATTTCAAGAGGCACCACTTTTGACCTACGTACGTTTCCTCATTCTAGCTCATGTGGTTTGCGAGGAAATTTGTTATGACGCATGAACAACCGGAGGGACGGACGGACAGACAAGTCGTGATTTTATAATTTTTTAGGATATTGTTAAAAATATTTTACAATATCTTAAAAATGGTCTGGTTTATATATACTTCCAAGTTAAGTCATTTAAAACGTTTCCATGAAAAATATTCATTATTTCACTTGCTACTAAAATAGTGAATTTTGCTTGCCTTCAAACCTTTGGGGGCCGCCATTTTGAATGCATGCATTTGATTTTGGATTATTTTAAATCTTTGCGTACTAGGACCTCATCAATCAATATGCCGAATCTCGTTCAAATAGGAGTTTCACTCTAGACAGGGCAAAAGTATTCAATTTTTAGTGAAAACGGCAGCTAAAATTATTGGGTTTTAAATTTTTGATTTTTTTATATTTCATTCAAAATATAGAACAAAGTACAGAGATCTTTAATCTTAAGTTTCATCAAAATCCGTTGGAAAATGTGACCGCTAGAGGGCCACAAAAATTTGAAAAAACGAGTAATTAAAAGGCCGCCATTTTCACATTTGCACATGCATTATCACCAAAGTGTCAAAAGTCCTAGATCTAAACAATTCCTATCTTGAAACCATATACGAGTACATAAGATTAAAAATTGCGAATTTTAGAAGCATTTGAAGTTTCGAGCTTCAACTGGCCGCCATTTTGTTTTTTGTGACCTGACCTCCAGTTTTTTCACATATCTCTTTAAATACTTATAGTTTCTAGCAAACTACCGAATTTCATTAACATTGGTTGAAAGCTTGGTCAAAACTACAACAACAAAATTTTGTACATTTGTCGACATTTGCGCGGCCGCCAATTTCGTTTCCGCCGTACCGACTTTGGATTTTCATTGTGAGATTCATCACAAACATCAGTGAACCTTTTACCACATTTCATGCAAATCGGAGCTATACTTTGGTCAGAGCACAAATCACGATTTTTCGTTTAAAATAGCCGCCATTTTGTTTTCGCCTGGCCGATATAGCTGGTTCACGAACTTCACCGAGATATTTACTCAATATACCTTTCCTTAAAATTCGGTGAAAATCGGAGCAAAATTGCAACCTCTAGCGTGGTCAGAAATTTTGTTATATCCCATATATATAAATATATATATATATATATATATATATATATATATATATATATATATATATGTGTGTATATGTATATATGTACATATTTATATATATATATATATATATATATATATATATATATATATATATATATATATATATATATATATATTTATATATATATATATATATATATATATATATATATATATATATATATATATATATATATATATATATAAGATACTCTCCGCAATAGGTAAATTTCTCTCGAGAAATTTACCTTAAAAAAATATTCAATCACAGCTCAATGAAAGAAGAATATTTTGTTGAATTAATATTTTACATATTAAATGCAAGGTTTAAAAGACTTTTCCCTTTTTATTTAAGAAGATAAAAGGAGAAAAATATCGATACCTATCAGATCTAAGAAAATTGTGACTTTTAAAATCAATAAGAGGAAATTACCGTTTTATCGAAATATTCTTAAAATATTATATTCGCAACATGTATGGACTCATTTCAATACAAAACATATCATGATACGCTGTGTACTAAGTTCAGTACAAAATTGAGTGAGCTTATTGATTGCTCCTATCATTCTAGAATAATATATAGTACATTATGTATACCAAGCATGTGGAGACATTTCGAATTAGATGCATAAACCATTTGAATCTAAATAATTTACAACCTGCTACAGCTGCATAACCTGATAGAATATCTGTAATATACAACAGATGGCTTACTAAGCAAAAAACCATATGCAACGAAACCTATTTGAAAGCAACTTCTCCCCGAAGGATAGCCATACAAAGAACAGAATATCCTTGGATATACATCAACAGCAATTAGTAGATGAAAGCAGACTATTATTGAAAAGATGGCAAGGACCACAACTACAGGGCAATAATGGCGGACCAATAGCCTGACATTGGTAGGACCTAAGATCCCTTCCATAGGATGAATTCGAGTCCTCACAGTCGAGCTCCAGGCAAAATGTTTGAGAGGAAAATGCGGGTGAAGCCAGAGCAAGAGCATACCGAGCTATTCATTGCATTTGCTGCTGCTCTTACCATTCAAATCTTCGTCGTTGCTATTAAAAGTATCGTTTAGCATCTCTATTCGTCCTTCGTCCGTTGGATGGGCCCGAAATAGCAGTAAAAGCATTCTGCTATCAACTTGGGGCCCACCAACCATCGCGCAAGCTGCATTTTCCCATAACCTATATCTCCAGCCCACACTCAATTTGGGTGGGAGGCGTTGCTGGCATTTTCCAATGGCCATACACCATTTCAATGCTCATGCCCAACGGAAAAGCAACACGACCCCGAAACTCGGAAACTTGGAAAAAAGGCGAAAAAAGTTCAATTTCGGTTCCCTATGTACGCATATGTATGTACGACTTTGTCTGCATAATCGTCACCACCGTTGTTGTATCCTTACTGTCGGCCGCCATCTCATCCCCAAACACTGAAAACGTTTTCATTCAACGTCCGTTTCAACTTCGCCTTGCTTTCACATTGTACACACTCCCTCCCGAAGTAGGTGTAAACGCTATTGAGCATATCGTGTTCGGGAGTTCTTGTGAGAAAGTACCATGTATTGGAGCCTCGCTACAAAGAAAAAAATAAAACGGTAGCAAGCAACCAATATATGAAACGAACGCAAGACGAACAACCGTTTATGAAAAAGAAATAAATTCGCGCATGAATTATATGGAAAAAGTTATGTAACATTTCCACTTTGTTATTCTTTCTATATTTTATTGAGGCCAGGATGAAGAAGAATGGGAGACGTGTGGAAAATTCTTCGACATTTTTGCGACATTGATATTCTGTTATGTGAAGGTTTCTCAGAATATTGGAAGATTACATTCAAGCTGCTAAAAGGCACGTGGATTAGCTTTCAATTTTATAAGGGTGGATGGATCGAAGTTTCATCTGAACGCTTAAGGTACATTCCTGGAACAAGAAACATGAATATCATACAGTTGATAAAGGGTTTTCCTATTCGTCGCAGGAAATCAAATTCAAAACCATATTAATTTTGGCCTTCTAGGAAGAAAACGGTAAATCAAATATGAAAATATTTTTTCACTCGTCAATCTCACAATTTGAATTACAGTATGTACAGACCGCCCAAAACGCAAATTATCCACCAGTATCTTTCGCACATAAAGCTGTAGCCTTTAGAAATTCATAGAGTGCAAAAATTAATTCCAGGAATCCAAAGTAAAACAACAAATAATCATACGAAAGCAATAATTCAATGAATGCTGGTATGAAAAATAAACTAGTCGCCAACGACTTCATCGTACGTTGGAGAAGATATAGAGAAAAGGAGAGTGAAAAAAAATGAAAAATGCTTTAACATACCCTCCCCAGGCTTTGTTACTATAAAAATAGCGTAAAAAGAATACTTGGTGAACTTGCAAAAAAAGCTAAGGCAAATTCATCGGAAACCTTTGTATGGGAAAGTTTATTCGATGTAGTCTGCACAATATAGCGTTTTTCTCATTCGCAGTTTGAGCGCAGACGAGAAAGTTTTTGTTGAAAATCGAAGAGAGAAAAAGGACATTTCAGGAACATATTGCGATCAATTGAACGTGACGATGATTACGATGGCATGTTAAAATTAAATGCATGAAAGATGTGGGAACAATAAACAATGCTGTTTAAGGCATCTCAACCCAAAATGCGGCAATGTAGACAATTCCCCTAAAAATTGTGTAAATCATTTCAAACTCTACAACATTGATGCCACAGATAAGGGACTGACGAATTGAAGAACTAACCTGTCAAAACAAAATTTTTGAACTTTTTACGGTACTTTTGACACAATGAGACTCTCTGTTTCCTCTGAAAATCTTATTATTACATTATCACATTTTTCTTGTATAGGGTTATCCATTTTACACTTGGAAAAGTAAAGCTAAAGAAAACACATAAATATAAAGACATTCAATATAAAGATTGAACCTTGCCATTATACGTGAAATACGACATCTTTCAAATGTCCTCCACGAGACCTCTTACAGGCCTCAATCCTCTTGAGGTAATTTTCAATAACTTTTCGGTACATTTGCGGTAATATCTGGGCCAGAACTTCACGGATATTGGTTTTCAATTGCTCAAGATTTGTGGATTGTTTGCTTAAACACAATCTTTTGCATAGCCCCATCAAAAGAAATCCAAAGGTGTTAGGTCGCAGGATCTTGCGGGCCAATTGACATCACTCAATCTCGAAAGTACTATTTCTCTTGCAAAAGTGCTCGATTAACCTGTGTTGTGTGGCTTGTGGCTCCGTCATGTTGGAACCACATGTTCTCCAGATCATAATCTTCAATTTCTCTCCAAAAATAATCGGTTAACATCCGCCCATAGCGGTCAGAATTGACTGTAATGGCTCTTCCTTGATCGTTTTCAAAAAATACGGGCCAATAACACCACCAGACCATAATGCACACCAAACGGTCACTTTTTCCAGATGCAAGGGTCTCTTTTCTCACTGTGTTCGCAATTGTTTGCTGTGTCGGTCGATTATGTTGACCGTAATCGGCTCGTAAAGCCCTAAATGTTGAAACAGCAGTATCACCATTTTTATAATGAAATTTAATAATTTTAACGCATTCTTCGACTGTTAAACGAACCATATTTCTAAATGGCAAACCTTCAACTAAAAAAAATACGGTTTGGATGACATTTAATTCTGACAGATGTCAAATGGCACGGTTATACCTTCCTACCACGAAATGGATAACCCTGTATAACAATCCTTAGAAGCTTAAATTTGTGCCAATTCTTTTAGGCTATTATTTTCGAGTTTTCGAATTTTGTTTTCACTGTGATAATTGAGCTTTTATTTCTTCGCTCTTTTTACTATGAAATTAACTTTTGTTGTTTCGTTTGTCTCCATGCGGTATTTCTGGCCCTACCTTGAACTCACCCTTCGGTAGCGGATAAAGAAACGACATCCGATTGATGGAAAATAAGATCTCATCCGCGGATCAATAACCAACTGAATCAAAGCACTGAAAACGCTTCACTCAGTATTCTCTTGTCTGGAAACCAGTACATTAGCTTTCAATTGGATCGCATAAACAGCAATTACATTTGCGTCAAAAAACGAACTAATCTTTTCGAATGTACGGTGTTCATAAATGCTAAGTGCACTGATGAACGCATTGAAAAAATACAAGGTTGATATACTGGCGGTGCAAGAAACTAATCTGTGAGGGTATGATGAAATGATATCCAAACAAGTGATAAATGCTAGTGCATCCATGAACATGGAGTGGCATTTATCATGGACAATAAGTTCAAACCAATTGTCCCCGATTTCAAGGCAGATAATGAACGGATTTTCGTTGACTTCAAGCAAGCATACGACAGTATTGATCGTAACGTACTGTACCAAATAATGGTTGGTTTTGGCATCCCAGCCAAATTAGTCCGTCCTACCAAAATGACAATGACGTCGGCAACCTCTCAAGTCCGCATCAATAATCAACTCACCGATGCCTTTGACACAAATATCGGACTAAAGCAGGGAGATGGGCTGGCCCCATTGTTATTCAATTTGGCTCTGGAGTACGTCATACGGAAGCTACCTGTCGATACGCGAGGTACATTACTACACAAGTCGAGCCAAGTAGGGCCTATGCGGACGACATCAACATTCTGTCACGGTCACTAACAGCTGTCAAAGAACTCTTCCTGAAACTCGACAGCGAAACAAAACTAGTAGGGCTACAAATCAATGAAAATAAAGCAAAGCTCATGACGCAGTCGAAGAAAAATACCCCAAATACACAAAATATCATACTTGGCGAATACAGTATCGAAAATTTTAGCGAATTTGTGTACTTAGGCGCTAAAATTATGAAAACGGGCAATGAAAGAGACGAAATACGCCGAAGAATACAGCTCGCAAATAAAATATTTTATTCAGTTTTGACGATCTTGAAGACCAGCTGCATACACAGAAAAACAAAGCTCCAAGTATACAAATCTGTGATAAGATCGGTGTTATGCTATGGGTGTGAAACATGGACCCTAACCCAAGCGTTCGCAAATATATTGAACGCCTTTGAGCTACGGGTACTGCGGCGAATAATCGGAGCAAAGCTAAACGAGGACCAATGGCGAATTCGATACAACCATGAGCTGTATGCAATTTTCGACGAACCGTAGTTCTCAAGGATTGTAAGACTGCGGAAGCTGCAATGGGCTGGACACATGAATCGTATGAACGAACAACGGATACCCAAGAAGGTATTCGTTGGGAGAACTGAAGGCCGGCGGCCAGTGGGGAAACCGAGGAAACGCTGGTCTGACTCGGTCAACGAAGACAGTTCATTGCTGTTCAGATTTTGGAATTGGAAGACGCGGTCAACGGACCGAGACAGTTGGAGGCGCTGTTTGCAGGAAACGAAGGCCCAAAAGGGGCTGTAGTGCTAAGAAGAAGAAGAAGAAGAATGAACGGATCTGTGCTATGGAAATCTAGACGAGATTCCTCAGCATCTAGCTAATTGGCTGCTATGTTCATAATGAAAACAACAAAGTAGTGACCAAGGATGATTTTTATAGCACCTTACAACATACCATAGACAGACTGCCCTCGCATGACATCAAAGTTGCTCTTGAGTATTTAAACGCTGAAACTAGCTGGAAGTTGCCATGAGGGTGAAATCTAAACGCAAAAAATAGCTTACATCATGGACTTTGCGTCCGGCAGAAACCTTATTATAAGCTCCACCTGCTTTCCGCCCCGCGGCATTTATAAAAGAACGTTGACATTGCCCGGCAACTGCACGTATAGTTAAATACACCACGTTCTCATAGGAAAACTAGCTGCCACCAGCATTCTTTAAACACGCTCATTCTATGACGTACACTGCGGGATAGACAGGATAGACATTACTTATCTGAAGATAAACTCTAATGCTGCATCTACAAATATCAAAAACAATCAAAACCACTGATAACAAAACACAATCTGCATAAGTTAAATAATAATTTGGTGAGGCTCGCATTTATGTCGTTGCGAGAAGAAACACTGAAAACAGTCCCGCAGGTAGTAGAAAATAGTAACGATATCCAAACAACGTGGGAAATGGCCAAAGATGCGATCACAGACATAGCGGAAAACTTTTTAGAACATCGAACAATTCATAACAACAATGACATTTTCGAAGAATGTCAATATGTGATTAGCAAAAGAAATCAGATACACCAACTGTACATCCAAAAACCAACTTGGATGAAATGGGAGCAATATACACTTGCCAGAAAAAGTATCCGTACATTCAAGATAACAAAGTTATCGCTGTACTAAAAAGGATATGTCCACTTAGTTTGAATGCTTTCTTTTATAATATCATAAAATCTACACTTTTACATGATTCCCAGTATGTCATAATACTTACTATTTAAAAAGACTTCGAACTCAAACAAAATCAATTTATGGTAACACAATGGACCAGAAAAAGTATCCGTACAGAACAAACGGGGGGATTCCCCATGTTATGCGATCATGCATGCAGATGCATATTGATGTTTTACGATTCGATTATAGTTCAACTTTAGGCAAAAACCTCTACTGAACTTACACTAACTTAACATAACTTAACTATCTTCTTATAACTAGCTGAAATCTATGCGGCTAGGTTACGGTCAAAAGATAGGTGGTAGCAACTACTGATTTTCAATTCGCCAGAGCATGAATCAGCGGATTGGGCGAGTCATTTGCTTTCGCGATTAATTTGTGACGGCGCAATGCAGCGAGCTTACGAATTGGACTAACGCCAGCAAGGCTGTGTAGGTTTTCAGAAGAGAAGTAAAACGGTTTATTAAGTACCATTTTCAGGTATCTATTTTGGGTGATCTGAAGCTTTGTCACTAGATATTTAGCACATTGGATCCAGATAGATGAGCCATATAGGATGATCGGTTGGATTGCCATTTTGACGATGAGGACTTTATTTCTGGTGTTGAGACGTGAATTACGATTAAGAATGGGGTAAAGCGAAAGCACGGCCTTAAACGCTTTGGAGCTGACATGTTCAATATGTCTTCTGAAGGTTAGTTTTGTATCGAATATAAGTCCAAGATATTTAGGATCCTCACTCCAAGGAATAGTTTGCCCTAAAAAATTTATTGGTCGCTTGGGTAGGTGAGCAGGCTTACGCTTCCTGGTGAAGTATATTGACTTCGTTTTTGCAACATTTATTTTAATTTTCCATCTATGGTAGTATTGATAAGTAAGTTCTAACGTCGTTTCAAGGCTGGAAATAATATAAGTTGGATCTGCGCCTATGCTGTATATGCAAATGTCGTCTGCGAAAGCTGCAACTTGGCAGTTTGGTAAAGAATATGCATAGTTTTAAGTGATGTTCAAACGATGGTGAAATGACTTTGTCAGAACACCTACTATATTATAAGGCCTCTGTACCGCATACATTCTAATAAAGAAAATTATATATTATAGTTCAACATTAAGTTGTGATAGGTTTAAAAGTGAGTCCAATTTTTCAAAATTTTTTGTGCACTAGAATACATGCTGACGCCAAAAATGTTGAAACTCAAGAGTGAAGGGAAAACTTACCGTGAAATCGGTCAAATAGTATGCAAAACTCACTCCTTTGTTCAGAATGTGGTGAAAGCATTTAATACAACTGGTTCGATTATGTCAAAGCCTCAATGTGGTCGACCCTCCATACTGACTGAACGCGAAAAAAGAAACGTTTTGCGGGCAGTTAAAAAGAATTCTCGAGTAACTGCTTCCCAAATTGTTATAAATATAAAAAACTCTTTTGGGAAGGTTCTCCACGAAGATACCATACGAAAAACACTAAAGAGAGATGGATATCGCTCACGCAGAGCACGTAAGAAACCATACATTTCGGAAGTGAACAGGAACAAACGTGTGGATTTCGCAAAAAAATACATAACAAGCCACCAGAGTTTTGGGAACAGGTCCTATTCAGCAAATTTGGCATTAAAGGAAGAAAGTTAGTGTGGCGGAAGAGCGGTACTGCCCTCAAAAAAGAAAATCTCGTACCAACTGTGAAACATGGTGGAGATGGTGTGATGGTCTAGGGGTGTATGGTGGCAGAAGGAGTTGGCCAACTTGTGTTTATAGAATCAACTATGGATCAATACGATTACCTTAATATTTTTAAGGTGAATTTGAAGTAAAGCGGTCAGCAGTTGAGTCTTGGTGACGATTTCTGATTCCAGCAAGATAATGATCCCAAGCGCACAGCACACAATGTAAAGCTTTGGTTGCTCTACACCACAAAACATCAACTGTGTACGTCGCCCCAATCCCCAGACCGTAATCCCATTGAGCATTAGTGGGACTTGTTGGAGCGCAGGATCCATCAGCACAGCATAAACTGGAATGAAATGCTAAAAAACGTCATCGACGATGAATGGGGCAAAAATACCAGGCAGGACACAGCCAAATTGGGTTCGTTCCATGCCAAATCGACTTAAGGAGGTCCTTAAGAGAAAAAATCATCCGCTAAGCTATTACGCCTTGATATGTAATCAAATATTTGAATATTTCAAATTAATATTGCCATGTACGGATACGTTTTCTGGTTCGTTTAAGTGAGGCTATTTTGTTTTTAATTTGTAAAATCTAGTTTTTAAAGGAATACTACAGGAAAAAGTTACAGAAAAGATAGTTTCATTAATGAATAAATTTTGTTGCTTACATATTTGATTGTAGCAGCTTTCTTTGGCATAAATTTCCCAGTATGTTGCTTTCTTCGACAAATACACCATGGGCCATCAGCCAGAAGACAGATGGAATTAATGAGTATTTGACACTACATCAAGCTAATTAAACAGCTTTGAGGTGGCTACACGCCACGTAGAAGCCTTTGCGAAAATGCACAAGGTACGATGTTAGATAGCCCCATCAACATTAAAAACAGATGAAAGCAATAATTCCAAAAAAACACCTCACAGCACCCACAACATCAAGCAAAACTGTGAGCATTTTAGATGCTGCAGAAGATGTAATTTTAGATGCTGCAGAAGATGTCATGACACTACCAGCAGCAGAAGATGCACAGGCAGCCATTTCTAGTCTCAAAAATAGCAAAACCCTTGGAATTTATGGAATACCAACAGAATTCTTGCAAGCCGGAGGAACACAATTACATAACCTCCTTCATCAGTTAATCTGTAGGATATGGAAGAGCAGAAGAGCAGCTACCAGGTTACTAGTAAAAGAGTTCATATGCCCCTTACATAAAAAGGGAGACAGGTTATGCTAAGAAAATAATAGAGAGACTACACTGCTGAGCACATAATAAAATATACTATCTAAAGTTATTAAAGGAGGACTGAAGCCCTTTTATGAGAAAATCATTGGAAATTACTCAGGTGATTTTTGAATTGGTAGATCTTTTGAGAAAAATTGATGGTAAGAAAGTGCTGGGAATAAGGTATCGATGTACATAAGCTATTTGTTGACTGCCCCAGGGTTGTTAAATATTGCTCTGGAACATGTGGTCAGGCAAAGGCCAGCAGACAACATGGGGATGCTACTCTACAAGTTTAGGCAACTAGTAGAGTATGCCCCATTGGTGACAATGAGAATTGTTTCGAGCCATTCTTCAAACGGACTATAAGTCCGCTCAGTTATGATACGTACTGGCTTAAAATCAGAATGGTTCACAACTGAGTGAAAGGATATACGGCCAAAGTATGGGACTGACCTTCTCGAGAGCCAATAAATTCGATCAAGATAATGAAATACTCTATCTCTAAGTGAAGACTCAAAAGTGCTAAAAGTAAGTAAGGCAAGCATAAATATAACAAATAAAGCCTACTCATCAGTCATTCCTATGCTAAAATCCAGATAAGTTCATAGTAGAAATAAAGTTAGCATATACAAGTTACTAGTAAGACCTCTGATGCTGTATGGATGTGAAACCTGAACTCTTACAAATGTTTCCAAAAAAGGCTCTGGATATATTTGAGTGTAAAGTGCTCAGGAATATGGTCTGTTAAGCATGGAGCAGAGGGGGGACTTAATTACAGCGTCCAAGTAGTATAATCTTTATGACAACTCACCTATTGTATTATATTTGCATGCGTAATAGTATAATCTTTATGCGTAGTAGTATAATCCTTATGCATGCAAGTAGTATAATCTTTATGACAACTCACCTATTGTATTATATCTGCATGCGTAAAGCTACGCAAACTACAATGGGCAGGACATCTGGAGAGAATAGAAGACCACCGGCTCCATGGACGAATAATGAAGAGTACAACGCAAGAAAAGCATTCAGTAGAGAAGCCAAGAAAACAATGGGAAGATTCAATTCATACTGAAAGCAGATCGCTGCTGGGATTTCCAATCGGTGAACGAGGTTGCCGAACCGTGACGATTGAAGTCGACTGCTACTTAAGGCAAAGACTTGAATTAGAGCTATGCCATTGATCATGATAATGTCTTTTTTATTAAAAAAATCACAAAATGCAGTATAAAATTGAACTTACTATCAATTTACAAAACTTTGACCTAGAGATGAACTCAAAATTTGAATAATACAAAATAAAAAACCTTTTTTAAGGATTTTAAAAATTCTATTTGCTTCATTTTTTCAGTAGAGCTAAGGGTTTTTTGCCACTACTTTATACCACTTGATTCTAAATCTCTCTGCTTTTATTCTTTATACTAAGTCTGTTTTTGCCATCAAGAATATTCCTACAATGCCAGAAAATCTCAATATTAATCAAAGGACCGAAATTGATGCTTGTAAAATCAATTCTTCGATTGGCAGACTTTGTATGAGAATTTACATTTTCATATTATTCAGAAGTACAAGGTGGGCCAGAAAGGCGTACGATTTTAAAAACACTCTTGCGTTTGAAGCTTTAGAGAGGGGACTGCGCGGGTGGTGGGGTTAAGTAGCTCGGTTCTCGGAAATTCAGTTGCGATGGATCACTTCACCGGAGCGCAACGTGCATTCTGCGTTAAACATTATTAAAAATCACAATTCGTGCGCTATTGTTTGGCGTTTATTTCGGCGTGAGTTTGGATTACATGACCTAAATCAGTGTCCGAAAGAAAGTGTGATTCGATCGTGGGTCAGAAAGTTTGAAGAGACTGATTCGACTCTCAAACAGAAGCCTGCAGGACGCCCAAGGTCAACAAGAACGGAATTATCGGACCCTACTTCTTCGAAAAAACAAGGCCAATCTGTCACTGTAAATTCTGACCGATACATAGCCATGTTAAGGGATTTTTTCTTTCCACAACTGCAACAATTTGAAGCCTATAATTGTGTGACATGGTTTCAACAAGATGGCGCGACATGCCATACAGCTAATGCCTCTTTGGCGGTCGTAAACGAGATGTTTGCTGGGAAACTGATATCGCGCCGAGGTGACATTGCATAGCCTCCTAGAAGTCCGGATCTGACGCTACCGGACTTTTTTTGTGGGGATACCTAAAAAGTAGAGTCTACACCAATAACCCAGTCACGATTAACCAGTTGAAGACCAATATCCGGGAAGAAATGGCAGCTATTCCCCGTGCAATGTGCCAGCGAGTTTTTACCAATTTGAGGGTCAGATTCGAAGAATGTTTGCAGCGGGATGGTGCACACCTGGATGACGTTATTTTTAAGAAATGAATTTCCCAGATGTCAATTTTTATAGAAATAAAAATTTGTATTTGTATGATTTTTTCAAATTCGCAATTCTTTCTGGCCCACCCTGTACTTCCCATAAGTTCCTGAAATATTGTTCTTAGATTTGATTTTAGTACTTATTTTCCCTAGTTAACCACTCTGAGCCATTGCATGATTGATGTATTTTTTTTAAGAATTTGCACTAAAACACAAACTCCTATTGAAATCATAACCTGTGTTCGGTTGTCCATCCGTCTCTAGGTTACAACAGTTTTTCTCCGAAATTATAGAAGTTGAAGCAATGAAGCTTTGTGGAAATGACAAAAGTGATAGCCTTTTAAAATTTTTGGGGTGACAAAAATATAAAAATGAGAGTTCGGAGTGGCGTTCATTATGGACAGGTAGTAAAACTCACACGTTATTGATTTTAACGCAGTCAATGAACAGTTGTGTGCGATCCGTATAAAAATGAACTTCTTCAAAATCTGGCTGATAAGTCTTCACGCCCTGGCTGAAAGAAAGAACAAAGAAACGAAGAAAATGTTCTACATTCACCTGCAAAGACAAGTCAATTTATTGCCTACAAACGACACCAAAATAATTCTAGGTGATTTCAGCGCTAGAGTTGGCAATGAGATATCTCATCGGGGAACGACTGGAGGATATGGCCTCCACAATGAAACATTTCGACGCATTCATAAAATGATCGACCATGTGCTGATCGAACAACGTTGGGCCTCGAGCATATTTGTGACTCAGAACATTACTTGATCAAATTAACCCATCGATTTCGTAGGTTAAGGCAAATTTGGCGAAGAGTAGCCCACTACAAAAATTTACTACTGAAAGCACCAAACGGCGTCTGTGGTTAAAAGTTCCCTCGACAACCAGCTGGCTACCATCTTATCAAACGTATCGTTAAAGAACTGCAACGAGATCTGAATGGAAGCAAAGTGACAATTAAGAGCATGGCAGAACAAACGATTGGACATCAAGCCCGACACAAGAAAAATGATTGGTTCGATAATGAGCACCAGAATGCGTTCGAAAAAAAAGTCAGGCGTACAAAGATTAAATAGGTAAGAAAACCAGAACAAAGAGAGTACACTGTGGAAATGTCAGAAGAGTAGCAAATAAGATGTTTAAAATCAAGGAAAGAAAATACTACGACCACCAATTGGGAAATATTGATGTGAGCCTAGTGAGCAACAATACAAGACACGCATACAATGTAGTGAAAAGCCTCAAACGTGGTTAACAGCGCAAAGTCACGATCCATCATGATGACATTAGCAATACGACTCCTGTTCAAACCAAGATAAAGGAAAAATGGGCGTCATATTTCAAGAACCTGCTTAGTCCTCCGCACAGCCCCACAACATTGGAACCTATAGATGTATGTCGAGAATTTCCATTGGCCGAACTAACTCTGGATGAAGTTTGTTACATCATGAAGGCCCAAAAACATTTAAAAAGTGCCAGACATAGATGAGAATTCAGTGGAGCTCATTAAATATGGTGGCAGCATTGTTCGTAAAGCTATTCACAAAGTCACCCAGCACATTTGCCAACAAGAACATATGCTGAAAGAGTGGAGCTAATCAATTATATTCCCTGTTCACAAAAAAGGTGACAAGCTACCGTTCGAAATTATAGAGGCATATCACTACTTTGTACAGCGTGCAAAATATTTGCAAAAAATTTAGATAATCAAATTGAATCATACTCAAACAGTATTTTTGAGGAGTATCTAGCTGGTTTGAGAGCGGAAAGATCGACAATAAACCAATTATTAACAATCAAGCAGGTACTTGAAATATTCTGGGAATTCAACATAAACGTGCACCAAATTTTTAATGACTTTAAGCAAACAAAGGACAGTACTGGTCGTAACATACTGTATCAAATAATGCTTTGCTTTGGCATCCCAGCCAAATTAACCTGTCTTACCAAAATAATTCCAAATCCGCATCAATAACCAACTTCGACACAAATATCGGACTATTGCAGGGAGATGGGCTGGCCCACTGCTGTTTAATTTGGATCTAGAGCACGTCATGAAGAAGCTACCTGTCAATACGCTAGTTACATCACTACACAAGTCAAGACAAGTGGTAGCCTATGCGGATGACATCAACATTTTTTCACGGCCATTAACAACTGCCAAAGAACTCTTCCTAAAACTCGATAGCGAAGCAAATCTAGTAGGGCTACAAATCAATGAAAATAAAACAAAGCTCATGAGGCAGTCGAGGAAAAATATCTCAAATACACAAATTATCATACTTGGCGAATATTGTATTAAAAATGTGAGCTAATTTGTGCATTTAAGCGCCAAAATAACGAGAACCAGCACTGAAATAGACGAACTGCGTCGATGAATACAGCTCGTAAATAAAATATTTTTCCAGTTTTGAAAATCTTGAAGGCCAGCTGCATACACAGGAGAACAAAGCTCCAAGTAAATCTGTGATAACACCTGTGTTATGCTATGGGTGTGAAACATGGACCCTAACCCAAGCATCCGCAAATATATTGAATGCCTTTTAGCGACGGGTCCTGAGGCGAATAATCGGAGCGAAGCTAAACGGGGACCAATGGCGAAGTCGATACAGCCATGAGCTGTAAGGAGTTTTTGACCAACCGTAGGTCTCAATGATTGTAAGACTGCGGAAGCTGCAATAGGCTGGACACACAAATTGTATGGCCAAACAATGGATACCCAAAAAGGTATTTGTTGGGAGAACTGAAGGCCGGAGACCAGTGGAGAAGCCGAAGAAACGCTGGTCTGACTTGGACGACGAAGAAAGTTCATTGCTGCTCAAACTTCGAAATCGGAGGACGAAGTTAATAGACCAAGACAGTTAGAGTTACTATTTGCAGGAAGTGAAGGCCCGAAAGGGACTGTAGTGCTACGAAGAAGAATAAGAAATTGAAAATATTCAGCGAGTTCCCAGGGGGATTGACCCGTATTAGGTGGTGACCCTTAATTTTTTTTTTTCATCCAAGGTAGGCGAATGAGATATCGTATGAAAAGCCTCAATAGGATCTTTTCAAAAAAGCTATTCAAATTACTTTGTCTGTGTCCATGGGGGTAGGCAAAGGCGGAAGCCTACAATAAAATTAAATCATATTTATAGAAGTTATAGGCATTCAAACGTTCTCTGAACGCAAACATAGTTTTCTTACAACTTGGAGTTTCCATCGAGCCACACACTACAATTTTTTGTGATTGCATCAGCTCCAAATTTTTAGATGAGATGAATAATACATATATATTTAAGATTTCATTTAATCAATGATTTTCATAATATTACAACAAAATGGTGATCGGTTAAATTGGAACAGTCTGTGTAGTGTAGCAGTTAGGGAGCTCACTGCGTAAGCCGAAGGTTTCTGGTTCGAATCCAGTTGGCGACAACGAGATTTGTTCCGAGTGATTCTTCAGACGGACTAAAGTCTGTTAAGTAAGAACGTGTCCAGCATAACTTGCGATCCGTAAGTGATATCGACTTCAAATTTTTTTTTCGGTAGGGAGAACCTTTTTGGTGCTTTGAAAAAAAATTGCAGTCGAAGTCAATCTTCCGTCGGGAAAACACTAAAATCGCAATAAGTGCTATTTACGCAAAGCGCTTTGAGTCCGTATTCCTTTGCACACACTCTAAAGGACCGAAAATGGGCTATGTAGTGTCGGTTAAAAACATTAAAAAGTCTGTATCGTTTGTCAAGAAGTGGATTCAACGATTTAAAGAGTCAAAACCCATCGATGACCTTCCAAATCGTGGTTTGGCAGGCAAAGTGACCAAAAAGGACGAAAAGCGAATCGTAGCTTTGTTTTCGCGCAATCTTGGCTTGTTCTTAAGTCAGTCTTATCACACGTTGCCATTCGGGAACATCTGTGTGCGAACAATGTAAAATGGCGAAGTATCGATTATGATTCTAAACACCGGAGCCAGGTGTGTACTGAATGGAAACGGGAAAAATGCATTGTGACACTTCATTGGCGTTCTCAATCGCCTGACGCAAATCCTATCGAAAACGTCTGCGCCTACATCAAGCAGAAGCTCCGTGGGAAACATATTTGCACTTTGAAGCAGCTCTCCGGACAAATCCAACTCATTTGGAAGATTCTAAAAGCTGGCGCTTTTCCTGCATTAGGATTTTTAGTTTTTGGGCAAATATTTCCCGAAAAGGATTCAAATTTTCAACCAGGCTTGATCAATTTGTAATCTAAGAGAGTAATATATGGATGCTGACAACAAAGTCATCTGCAGTAAAGAAGCTCGTTTTGATCATTATAAAGTTGCTCATTTGACGCTCAATAAATCAAGAAGTAATGGACAAGGAACGAGCTTCTACACATTACGTAATTTTTATCTACAAATTTCTAGCCGAAAATAACATCGTAGCTTTCTTTTGTGAAACTGTTTATGCTGTCACTGCACATTTGTCCAATTTGAAACTTGGCATTGAACTGTGTCAGAGAATCTCATTTCTTGAACACAAGGGCATCCAAGGAGGTAACACGGCCGGTGTCACGCTTAATGTGTAGTTATTGCCTAATTTTTTAATCAGTACCCATCATGGTTAGGTAGGCTGCTAGTCTGACAGAAGTACTCATTACCATCAGTGAGTATTGAACTTGAGAATTACTATGCAAGTGGTGAGTACTCCAACCTCTACGCTACACAAACTCCTTTGTATCATGTTGATAATGATGTTACAATCCAGTTTTTGTATCTAAATTCTAAAAAATAATTGTAGACGACATTTTGTTTCAACAATATGGTGCAGTGTATCACAAGCTCAGAGAATCAATTCAATTTTTGACTTTTTTCTTGAGTTTCTCCTTTACATATCCTAAATGATTGTCTAGTGGAAAGTGTAAATGATATTTCAGGCTTGACAGAGCTGAAGGTTAGCACAGCGGGGTTTGCTGGTGTTTGTTTCGGCATTAATATCGTTTTTACATTTTGATATCGGAAGCATCTGCAGTTGAACAATAGAATCTTTTTTTTGGCTCCATCCGAGCAATTTTCACTCACCAGAGGCGTGAATACCCTTGCATTCTACGCATCTGTAAGCTAAATAACCAAATCTTTGGCACCAGTAACTCTGGTAGACCTCTTATTTTTGAAAGCATTTACACGTAAAAATTTTATAGTTAAATACTTTATCTGTTGAAGAGCACTTGCACTACTACCGTTTGTTATTTGATTATCCAAAAATTCTTACAACAATAAATTTGACATATTTTGAGGAGATCATCATTTTCCCTACATTCCAGGACTTAAGCAGAAAGCTATGATTTTTTTCTTCTTTGGCGAGTTATTATCTAAAGTGCAAAATTTTCATACTATTTGAAATATCTCGTGTTGACTTGATAATGGACAACGCCTGATAGACTTCGCTACTCATAGAGGCTTCACAGTTAGCTCCACACACTTCCCGCATTGAGACATCTATAAGAGAACGTGGGCATCCCAAAACGATCGCACATCCAACAAGGTTAACCATGCTTTCATACAAAAACGAGCCGCCACCAGCGTCCTTGACACGTGTTTGTTCCGCAAAGCTGTTTGTGATTCGGATCACTGCCTTATAATTGTCAAATTCCAATGTTGCATCTCTGAGAGCTTTAAACAAGGAACATCAGTTAATCCAAGGTACTAGATACACAAACTAAATGATAGCTCAATAAAGTCTAAATATATGTAACCGCTGGGAAATTGCATCAACATATCCCCGCAGGTGGGTGAAAGCAATGATGATATCAAAACCATGCGGACGACATTAAGTGATGCGGTAAGAGGAGCTGCCGAAGAGGTCTTGGGGCGCCAGCCAAAAACAAAACAGGAACGAATGGTACGACAAAGAGTGCAAGGAAGCGGTTAAAAAAAGGAGCCAGGTGTACCAAAAATATATACAACGATGCTTTTGGGTCAAAGAAGAACAATATAGAACCCTCCAAGGACAAACTGAAGAAGCAAATGACTGGCTATAAATAACAAGATCCAAAAGATAAGCCAAAACATAGCCCTACATGAAGTCAGATCAAAGTATGCCTCTATTAAACAACTTAGAAACGGCTTCAATCCATAAACAAGTCTTTGAAAAAAAAGCAGGGAGCAATTTTAGGCAACACAATCGAAATCAAAAACAGGTAGCTACAATAATTCCAGGTGCTATTCGCAGCATAGGCAACAACAAATGAAGCTGTGAAAATTCCAAAAGCAGCGCAGGATGTTTTGGTCGTACCAACAACCAGAGACAAAGTATAGGCAGCAGTACAGGATCTCACTAAAATAAGACTCCTGGAATTGATGGACCAACTGAACTGCTCCAGAACAACAGTCCCCATCTAAATAAACTTCTGCATCGACTAATATGCAAAATATGGTCAGAGGAACAGTTATCAGAGGACTGACGGAAGAATATAATATGTCCTGTACAAAAGTTAAGGTGCGAAAATTATTGAGATGTTGTTCAATTGTATACGCCTTATAAAGTGTTTTTCAAAATCATAGAACGAAAATTAAAGCCGTATCATAAAAGTGTTACAGGAAAATATCAGGAGGCTTTCGAAGTGGGCGATCTACAATAGATCATATGATTTCAGTGAAGCAGGTGTTCGAAAAGTGTTGAGAATATAATATCGGTGTGCACTAACTCTTGGCAGACTTCAAGCAAGCATACGACAGTGTCAACCAAAATTCGCTGTACAAAATAATGCTTGATTCTGGCATTTCGGCAAATCTAGTCCGCATGATCAAAATCTCGAAGATAAATAAAGAGTACTACATCAAGGTAAATGGTCAACTAATGGACAGCTTCATAACGAAATCAGACTTAAAACAAGGAGATGAACTTGTCCCAATACTTTTTAATATTGCACTGGGAGACGTCATCAGGAAGAAACCAGCTGAAACTTTGGACACACTAATGTTTAAGTCCACACAACTGGTAGCATATGGTAATGACGTCAATATTATGGCATGTTCGATCTCAGATGTCAAAGGAGCATTTCTGAGCCTAGAGTCTGAAGTGGACTAGATTGGCCTACGAGTCAATAGAACGGAAACTAAATACATAAGTCAAACGAGGAAGAAAGCTCCAGTTCGGCAAAATTTGACCGTAGATGACTACAACCTTGAAATTGTGGATAATATTGCTTTAGTTAGGGCCAACATGAATAGAAGAAGCACCTAAAATTGTGACATTAGATACCGCAAATAATGCTTACTACTCCAAATTTCCTAAATCAAGGTCCAGAGTTATGCACAGGTAAAATAAACTCAAACCTGTGCTGTTATATGGAAGTAAAACATGGACCCTGACATGTAAATCCAACGAGGCAGATGATATATTTGAACGCAAAGGGCTCCGAAAAATTGACGGCCTAATGAAACAATGAACAAAGTGGAGACTACATTACAATCATTGAACAAAGTGGAGACTACATTACAATGGTGAGATGTATGAATTATCTGACGATCCATCTGTATTCGCTTGCGTGATGTTACGTACATTGGAGTGGGCGAGCCGTGTAGAAAAAAATGAAAACCGCCTATCTATAAGAACATTTAAGCGTAAAGCACAAAAAAGACGTCTTGCAGAAGACCGAGAGTTCGATGGGAGGACACGATAGAAACTAACAGCAGATCTATGTTGGTAGTGGTCAACCGGCAGACGAGGTTGGAGGACTATAATGATTGGAGGCAATTAATCCAGGATGTCAGGCCCCGGCTTGGACTGTCACATCATAGATGATGATGATGATGTGCTGACTTGAAGTCAACCAGTGATTCAATCCTAATTTTTATTCTTTCGGAGTTCACTCGATTCACTTAAAAATTGTTGATTACATGTTTAGCCGCCAAAAGCAGAATCATATAGCTACCGCGCTACCTTAAAACATTTATGAACGTTACTTTTTCTACCTTGTTATTCTGGCCCTGAAGAACAGCAGTGCCGCTGGTTGGTCTTTTACCGTAGTAAAAGTAGTTTGACCAAATTCTAATTCAGTTTTGTCAGGTAAGAATGAAATATTTTTTTAAGTTAGGCAGAAATTGTGTTGTCTGGTTAAATTAGTGTCTCTAGATAGTTTCGGCAAAAAACATATTTTAACACATTTGGATGCGAGTAATCTGCTAGCCAACTCAGCTGCTGCCAAACTCCGCCACAGACGGTCCAAAACCCGTTTGAGAAAGAAGGAGGGGACCTAAGCTTCCATGATTCTTCCCCCAATTAAATGGTAGTAAATGCTCTCAGGGCCACATATTGGGTTCACTGATTCCCCAAAAATGGGGCATTAAATATCGAGAAATGCTAATGACTTTAAATGAATCTTCAAGTCTGCTACTAAATCCTAATTGCACCTTCTTTCGTGGGGATGTAAGAACGAAAGTGAGTCTGCCCGACCTGATAATGGAATGAACGTAATAACCATGCCACCAGAATGGAGGTTTGGCGACGGGCTAACTCTCCATCCCTGGAAAACCTTAAAATGTTTCGAAACATGCGGGTGGGCCGCGGAATGGATTAGACTTACGGCAATGACCTCGCAAACGAAAAAAAGACTATGGCGTTGAATCCTGGAATATCAGATCACTCAATTACTCTGGCACTGCTAAATATCTTTTACAACAGGCTAGTCAATATAAATTAAAAATACTGGCAATCCAGGAAACGAGCTGGACTGGAAACGACATGAAATCGTACACAACACTCAAAAGTGGGAAACCTACTGGAAAAAGAGAATTCGGAGTGACCTTTATTGTGGATAGGGAGATTTGAACGTTATTGAGCGAAAAGCCTAAAACGTGGATATCAGCCAAAAACCACGCTCTGTCGTGATGACATCGGCAATATCATCGCTGATGTAACAAAGATTAAGGAAAGATGATCATCATATTTCAAGAACCTCCTTAGTTTTCCACACAGCTCTGGAACACCGGAGCCTATAGATTTCTGCAAAGAGTGTCCATTTGCCCCACCAACTCCGAATGAAGTTTTTTCCATCATCAAAGCCCAAAAAAATAATAAAGCACCAGGCATCGATGAGGTTCCTGTGGAGCTCATCAAATAAGGTGGCAACAGTGTCCATAAAGCTTTTCTCAAAGTCATTCAGCACATTTGGCAACAAGAACACATGCAAAAATAGTGGAGCCAATCAATTATAATCCCTATCTACAAATAAGGTGACAAGCTACTGTGCAAAAATTATAGAGGCATATCACTACGTTGTACAAAATACTTTCAAAAATCTTAGAAATACAATCAGATCATCCATCAGCAGTATTATTGGAGAGTATAAAGGTGGTTTTAGACAAGGCTGATCGACGATAGACCAATTGTTCACAGACAAGCAGGTACTTGAAAAATACTGGGAGCTCAACATAGAGATACACCAAATTTTCTTTGTCTTTAAGCAAGCATATGACAGTATTGATCCGAACGTACTGTGCCAAATGATCCTTTACTTTGGCATTCCAGCCAAATAAGTCCGTCTTACCAAAATGACAATGACGTCGACGACTCCCAAGTCTGCATCAATAACGAACTCATCGATGCCTTTGACATAAATATCGGACTAAAACAGGGAGATGAGCTGGCCCCATTTATATTCAATTTTCCTCTGGAATACGTCATAAGGAAGCTACCTGTCGATACACGAGGTACATTACTACACAAGTCTTGCCAAGTAGTAGCCTATGCGGACGACATCAACATTTTGCTTCGATCATTAACAACTGCCAAAGAACTCTTCCTGAAACTCAACAGCCAAACAAAACTATGAGGGCTGCAAATCAATGAAAATAAAACAAAGCTCATGATGCAATCGAGAAAAAATACCTCAAGCACACAAACTATCACGCTTGCCGAATACAGTATCGGAGATGTGAGCAATTTTGTGTATTTAGGCGCCAAAATGACAAAAATCAGTAATTAAATAGACGAAATATGCCAAACAATACAGCTCGCAAATAAAATATTTTACCAGTTTTGACGATCTTGAAAACTAGCTGCATAAACAGGAAAGCAAAGCTTCAAGGATACAAACCTGTGATAAGGCCTGTGTTATGCTATGTTTGTGAAACATGGACCCTAGCCCAAGCATCCGCAAGTAAACTGAACGCCTTTGAGCGAAAGGTCTTGAGGCGAATGATTCGAGCAAAGCTAGACGGGGAACAATGGTGAATTCGATACAACCATGAGCTGTATGAAATTTTCGGCAAGCCTGAGGTCTCATCGTTTTTCAGACTGCGGAAGCTGCAATGGATGAACAACGGATCCCCAAAAAGGTATTCGTTGGGAGAACTGAAGGCCGGAGACCAATGGCAAAACCGAGGAAACGCTGGTCTGACTTGATCAACGAAGAAAGTTCATCGCTGCTCAGATTTCAAAATTGTAGGACGCGGTCAACGGACCGAGATAGTTTGGGTGCTATTCGCAGGAAGCCAAGGCGCGGGAGGGGTTGTAGTGCTACGAAGAAGAATTTGCTGCTAACTCAATTAGAATGTGGAAAAATGATGAATTGCCATTGTTTAAATTAATTTTTTTTTATTTTTTTTTAATACCTCCATTCCCTACCACTCTCTCAATCAATCTTTCATCGTCGCACAACGCTCGTGCGATCTGCACTTCACACGTCGTCAATTCCTACGTGTGCCTCCAGGCAATGCTAATACATCGGTATAAGGGGCACAGCAAATGCTGTGAGGTACTCCTTTCCTGCTAGTCTAGTCCGATTCGTGAAATGTTCTCAGAGATAAAAAAATATTATAATACGACGCTGTAAAAAAAAAATCTGAGTTTATAAAAACTAGCTGTTTTTAAGTATCTCGACATTAGGTTCTAAAATGCCCTAAGGTACTGCATTTTCAATCCCGGGACAAATCATTAATCGGAATTTATCAGATGTTCTTTAAGTCTTTTCTTCGAAACCAATGATGAGTTTACGTTTTTCTCTGTTTCTGGAAGATTATTGTATATACGCAGAGCATCATTTGTTTCATCGTTCTTTAGTCGATCAGTTTTAGCGTAAGTTATCACAAAATTGTTGGCATTTCTTGAATCATATGGATTTATTTGTGATACTGTTATAAAAGGGTTTCGGTCCGAGTCACTTGAACTTAGACATTTGAATATAAACTTCGCTTTCTCCATAGTAATGATTTGACTGAAGGTGAGTGCATTGGTCCGTTGACACACTAATCTTGTTGGAGTGAGAATCGGAAGGTTCAGAATATTTTTATAGGCTCTGGTTAGTATCTTTGATATAATATTACGGTTTTGCTTTGACGATTGACTCCAAATGACCACCGCATAATGTAGCTTTGTTAGTACAAATGCATTTAATACAAGTTTCTTTATATGCATTGGAAACCTTCCAAATCTTTTCAACACTCCTATCATTGGTGCTAGTTGTCTCCTCAAATTATTTATATGTGGCAACCATGTCAAACGATGATCTATGGTAAGACCAAGATATTTAATTTCAAACGCTCTTTGCAAGTTTTCGCTGTTAATTTTTAGGTAAACTTCTATGTCTTCCTTATTCTCCTATTTAAA
Organism: Odontomyia ornata; assembly: GCA_963969285.1. Taxonomy (NCBI): domain Eukaryota; kingdom Metazoa; phylum Arthropoda; class Insecta; order Diptera; family Stratiomyidae; genus Odontomyia; species Odontomyia ornata. The sequence goes on along the minus strand of OZ017739.1, from coordinate 352,993,074 downwards.
AATCATGTATGTTGTCTTTGGAGTATTCCATGCTAGCTTATTTTCGATAAGCCATTAACGATATTTATTTAGATCCTCGTTGGCGATATTCTCCATGGCAACTTTATAATGTCCTGAATAAAGAAAAACAGTATCATCAGCATATAATGTGTGGTGAGCTTTCAGCTTACATGTACTCAAATTGTTGGTGTATGGCAAAAACACGGTTGGTCCAAATATGGATCCTTGAGGAACCTCCGATTTCATTGGTGCTAGATTGCTCAAGACATTATTAACTGATGTTTTTTGGAATCTTCCTTCCGAATAACTTTTAAAAAGCTGTTTCGGTTTTCCTTGTATAACAGACGATTCAAGTTTTTAAAGTAACAGGTCATGATCAAAAGCTTTCTTCAGGTCCACAAAAATTGCAATAACATAATCTCCTTTATCAAGACTTTCATGGATGTAACGTGAGACAGAAAGTAACGCATCGAAATTACTTTTGTTCTTTTGAAACCCAAATTGCTTGGGATTTACTTGTATGAAGGAATTGTCCATTAAGAAAGATTTTAAACGATTATTTATAAGTTTTTCGTACATTTTACTAAAGGCTGTCAAAAGTGCAACAGGGCGGTAATTATTCAGGTCCAGATGATCTCCTCCTTTGAATATTGGCATTATTTTTGCCAGTTTCTCTTCGTCCGGAAATGTTCCATTTCTAATATGCTGGTTTATAAAATTTGCCAGTGGTTCAGCTATCTCCTCTTTGACTAGAATAATTTCATGTGTGGCGATGTTGTCAATACCAGGTGCTGCATTTTTTTTTCAAATTTTCGATTGTATTTAATACTTCTCTTTTGATCTTTCGATAAATGTGAAAGATGGTCTTAGGTGGGCTATTTATGATATTGAAATACCTAGTTGACTTTTCACCAAGCTCCCTGGTAATTTCTCACCAATTATTGAAAAAAACTGGTTTAGCGAGTTTGCTATTCCACATGGGCGTGCTGCATTGTTAGAGTCCATGCCAAAAAAATTCAGCATTTGATGTCATGATCCAGGGTGACGAATAATAAATGAAGTAAAAGACATTTATTATTTTCCATATTTCGTGTGAGTTGTCCGTTGCTGCTTCCAATCTTCTGGAGTAATATGAAAATTTGGCTTCTTTTATGAGACGTTTTGATTCTTTTAGGGCTTGATTATAAAGATGTTTAAGTGCTTGATCTTCAGCATTCTTTTTGTATTTTTTATAAGCCTTCCTTTTGTTAATACTAGCCTCAATAACTTTCTTTGTTATCCATGTATGTTTTCGACATCTGATCTTTTTCTCAATGGTAGAATCATGCTTGGAGTTTGTAATCATATTTTTGTGCTCCACAAGGTTTTCAGGTTTTCGGTTGGTTAGCAACTGTTGAAATTTTATATTGAAAAGATCCTTGCCTAAATATCTGAATATTTTGTGAGTACGTTTTTGCTTACTGAGACTTTGACAATGGACGACAATTTTTAGGACACGATGATCTAACTCCCACCAGTCTGCGAGTGTGCATTTAATATATTCAGCAATTTTTTTATCATTTGTTGCTGTGTGATTTAGGCAGGTACTTGAAGTTGGGCGAGTAATTTTGTCCTTATTGACAATGATCGCTCCGTTTGTTTCCATGGTATCCTTGTACATTCTCGATCCTGGAGCTTCTGCAATCAGGTCTATGTTTGTGTCAGCAACTGTGATTAGATTTTTTTCAGTAGAGTATATTGCATCTACTACTGTGCAGAAGTCCTGCGCATTAAGACGATTGGGATTATAGTAAGAACCGATTTTTAGTTTTTTACCTGCGCAGGTTATCTCAATTATTATTATATTATATATGTCAGAAGTTACTCTCTTTGTGACGAAATTAATTGTATTTTTTATATAAATTGCTGTACCTTCTCCACTTCCGGGCCTGCAGGAGAAAACCGAACTATATCCCTTAATGTTGTAATACTTTGCTTCTTCAAAATAGATCCATACTTCGTTTAGTATACTCAGATCCGTTTCAGGATTTTGCTGCAAACAAATTTGAATATCACTCAGCTTGTGTCGCAAGCTTCTTATATTGGCGTAGAAGATAGTTAATTTGTCGCTTGATTGAATTTTGGGATTAACAATCATCATCAAAATTGTAGTCAGTACTCCTCCTAGCAATTACAATCTTTCTTTGATACTCTGGGCACTTCCATATATCTGCTCTGTGTGAGTGATCAGTATTCTAATTATTACCCATACAATTGTAACACTTCTCATGTGTGCTTTTGCATTCCTTGGGCTCATGCTTTCCTTCACATTTCACACAGATTTGTTCTCCTTCGCATTTTGACGTCTTATGGTTATTTTTTTGGCACTTAAAGCATCTCGTAATGTTAAAGTTTTCCTTCACAAATATGATCCATAATCAATGTTGACGTATTTGTTAGCTAATCTTTTATACATGCTTCCATTTACCTCAATAATGTGTAACCATTTTCCGTTTTTTGTTTGTCTGGCATGAATGAGTTCCATTTTTTCTCTATTCCCAACATCAGGGTTTAGCGCTTGTATTTCCTTTTGTAGTTCCTCATTTGTAAATTGATTATCCAGCCCATTTATAACCAGTCTGGGTCGACGCATTTTTGTCTCGGTAATGTCGTACTCATCCTACATGTTATCCATGGTTCGTCGGTATATCTCAGACGCGTTGGCATTGGTCGTTGTTTTAATTATCGCTCCACCATTGCAAATAGGCCGTAGCAGTTGAAAAGGAATCTTGCAATTTGACGATCCTAGACTTAAAATCGGCAAGCGTTTTATCTGATGATGTATGCTTTTTTGGCTTGATTATGATCCCTTTCTGGGACATGACATCTGAGCGGAGCTCATTTTGAGGCGTCGCATGGTTTTTTTATCACCTGTGCGTAAGTTGGTTTGTGCGTAGCTGCCGTCTTATCAATTAAAGAACTGAAATTCGTCTATAATTCTTTAATAACACTTTCCAAAGCTTTCATTAACAGAAAAAGTTGTTCCTCCTTGGATTTTTTATGTAGCAGCTTACACATGGGGCACATACATAATCATCATCCGATATCTCCTTGATGGTCTTGAATCTCTCTTCCGACATCTTTATACATTTGAAGTGAAACCACTTGAAACACATCCCACCACAGCCTATCGCTGAGTGATCATCTTCTGCAGGTTTCCTACATTTACCACATTTCTCCTTCGAAACTTTTGTGGCCATTACAGGATTCATTTTTCGTGATAGTATTAAATTTATATATATTATGATATTTAAATTTTCTTTTTATTAATTTTTGCAATAAACAAAAAAAAAATTTTTTATCAAAAAATTTACAATAATTAACAATAAAATGTAAAATTAATTGAATACATCTCAGAGAAGTAAGTAGCGATAAACTAGACCCTGAATATTAAATTGCAATGTGTATTCTGTTATTCTAATTTAATCTCAAATCCTCCACTACGAAGCTAACCATCTAACACATGGATATGTAACAATATTAAATGCTTTAAAATGTGTTAAAAATGCGATATAGATTATCATGATTTTGAGTATTTTATCGAATTTAGATTTTTGTAATAAAATCTTCTCAAAATATTTACCAACCAACCCTCCCTCAATTTCGAGGATTTTACCTTACTAAAACGCTTGAAAATTCTATACATAACGTGAAAATACATTATTTTGGAATCACCTAGCCCCCTCCCTTTTCAGTTGCACCCTTCATAAGGTTGAAATTTTCACCGTCAACGTAAATCGACAATGCTAATGTAAATTTTCTATTCTCCCGTGCCATAAACTATGGTAATTACGATACAATGTGGCAGTTTCAAAATACACTTGGCAGCACATGTGCCGTGAAAATCTGAATGAATTTGAATATATTACATTATGGCGACGTCGTCAGTGTACGAAGAGAAAATGTGAAGTTATTTCTGTAATGGAATTCCTAAATACATTTTATTTCCATTAAAAAATCACAAGCAACTCATTAATATTTAATGCGATGAAGCAAACGATTGTCCATTTTCTTCGAAATTTTGTTGTTTTTCCGTCAGTGGAATGATTTTCATCTACCAGTTGGAGCCCAAAATTGAATTCTTACATTTTTCCAAACGGCTTTTTCTTGGGCATTGCAATGAATGCGATATAAAAGTCTTTGGAAAAGTTACATGTGCTTTCGATTTAGAGAAGCACATAGAGCGAATCGGAGGGAGAATAATCAATTTCTTATTGATGAGCCATGACAAATTGCAGCTGTATTGGTAGTATAAGTTTGTTATTTAAAGCCATATATTTTAAATAAAACGTTCATCTTGGAATTCGAATCAAGTGAACTTAAAGCTCTTCTAACTTGAATAATTTTTATGAGCTTTCAAAATTGTCTCATTCCTCAAATTTATTGTGATTTCGAAATATACCCTTTCGAAAAAGATTACTCAGTCCACACTTCAGCAAACCACATGGTTACCGTAATATCAAAACTTATCTGTTAATTTATCATTATAGTTCCTGAAAAGTCTTTAAATACCGTTATGGGATCACCCGAAAGTTTTCGAGTTATTTTGAACTTTACCGACGGAAAGTCTATATCTAAAGTTAACTTTCTAAAGAAACTTTTTGGCACACTTATTCTACTCTCTTGTTGTTTTAGCTTTTCTCTACTCTCTTTAAGTAACTCGCGTTTGAAAATGCGTAAGCATGGTCTCATGGAAAGTTTTATTAAAGTAGAGTGTACGCATTAGAAACAAGAGGCCTAAGACTAAACATACGATTTTATATTCAAACCAAAAAAGAGGTCATTAATATCAAGGACTATTTATTTCCTGTCTTTTTCTCCCTTAGACTGATTTTCCCAATCTCCCCCCCTCCCAACATCAATCCAAAGTTGCTCAAGAAAATTTTATGAGCAACTTTCGGAAAAGAAGTTTTTAAATTAATTGATAAACTTATAACGGTAAAACTTTTGAGCCGACCTTGAAAGTAAAGCTTTGGCTCAGTAACATTTTTTTTCTGTTCAGTTCTCAACTTCAGTTCTTCGGAAAGTTATTCAACTTTTGTTGTTAGGGCGCTTCTTCATTTGACTTTGAACTAAAAATGTTCTTCCTTTGTAACTCCTCTTTTTCGTATTGGGTACGCGGATACGATTTTATATACGTTTATAATATTAAATGCAATGAACAATTTTCACTGCCATCAGGAGAAATTTTGTTTTCAGTCATTTTCCTTCTCGAACATAAGCCATACGCGTGACGAAATCTTCGAAGTTTACAATTTGACCCTTATAAATGATATGCTGTTGGATTTTAGGCAAGTTATGTTTGAAATTTGACAAAAGTTTGCAAGTGGTTGGATAGTAGTGTTTCCATGCAGAAAGTTTTGTGCCTAGTGGCATACAAATGAATTATGATCGTTTTAGTTATGTACTATAATTAAGTTATTTGAAACGAATTAATGCTTATGAAAATGCTTTGGGAGCTTTAGTATTTGCAGGTTTTGCATAAAAATTTTGTGATGCCATGCAGAAAAATTGGTAGCAACCTCTCCTTTTTTGTCTGTTCATTTGCTTGTTCGCCGAATAACCTGGAGTCACAACACATTTCTTTGAAACTACCAAAATTACGGAGCCAAATTATTTCAACGTAAGATTTTCAGTGGAGATAGTTAAGTTATACATCAAATGAAAGGACTCAAATAAAAATTTTCACTTCGAACCATACAACTACAAAAACAATATCGATGGAAAATGAACTTGATGCCAACGTCAATTACCATTGTTGCCTATATCCATGCAAAAACCTTACTTTAAGTGGACGTGCCACAATGTCCCAAAAAGTGCCAAACAAGAACTATTTGTAGGACATTTGGGCTGGTATTTATTGAGTGTGCTAAGGGGTGAAATAACGATGAAATTGCTCTAATTAGGGAAAATTTTTCGATGAAATGAGGGAAAGATGCTGTGTTGAAATTTTTGGCTTACATAATTGACGCAGCACTTCAATAGGGAAATGGATATAAACGAGTCTTAAATTTGATTTTTTGTTTCCTATAATATTATTAAAAGTTTCCGTGAACATAGTTCCAAAATTTCAAGGAAGCTTTTCATGCGTTCTGATGTTACGAGCATGTAAGCGAACATCCTAGATTAGGCTCATAAATAAGATGTCCATCTTTATCAAGTGTAAGAAGCGTTTTATGTACCAATTAAGTGATTGTTTTTTCTTGGTATTCTGACCCCACAAAATATACATCTGCTTATTGCCTAAGCGAAATTCGAACCGAAAGACAGGTATCCAAGATTGTGGCCAAAACTCTTTTGGAATATATCTCCCTTGTCCATTGTCTTAAAATAATTACTTATTCATCTATTTCGGGTTATTCTTGAATACAATGCTCAAAATTTGTTTATGTTGAGTTTGGAGTACATGGTTTCGTAGATAGTATTGGTTTTAAGTACGCTCCGCCCGAACTATTTTATTTGTTGACAAAGGTCTGCTTGATATAAAGCTTCTATAGTTTTATGCAGACTAGGTAGATGGGTATAATGTTTTGAGAGTTTTGTGATTTTTTCTAATATCGTTTTCAAATCGTCACTTTTCTGTCTGTTTGTCCATCCATCTGTTCACCAGTGCATCGGTGAAAGTTTTCTCAGGGACTTGAGTCACTTGAGTCATGAAACTTTGGAAGAGGTCAGATGTGGTTGGTTAATGAACGTTTTGTAGTCGAAATACATTTCAAACGATTTTAAGAGGGGTTTCGCCTTATATGGATGAGGTCCCTTAAACATTTTCTTACTGCAAATAGTCGAACAGGGTATCAAGTGAAAAGTTTTGATGAGACCTTCTAATCTCAAATTCAGAATTCCAATATTGATAACAGTGTAGGTAGAAGAAGTGGAAGTATACAAAAAATTGTATGTGTTGACATCGGCAACATCATCGCTGATAAGAACAGGATCAAGGAAAGACGAGTATCATATTTCAAGCACCTTTTAAATCCTTCGCACAGTTCCAGAACATTGGAGCCAATAGGTATTACTGGAGAAGTTTTATTAGCCCCACCAACACTGAATGAAGCTTGTTTCACCATCAAGGCCCAAAAATTGAGCACCAAATATAGAAGAGAATCCAATAGAGCTCCTTAAATATTGTGACAATGGTATTCAGAAAGACATTCATTAAGCCATTCAATACATTTCGCAACAAGAACATATGCCAAATGGGCGGAGGTATCCAATTATATTCCCTGTCCACAAAAAAGGCGATAAGCTACAGCGCGAAAACTATAGAGGCACACTACTACTTTGTACGGCGTAGAAAATATTTTCAAAGATCTTAGAAAATAAATGAGATCATACGCCGCACTATGCAGTATTATTGGAGAGTATCAGCGTGTCTTTAGAGCCGGTAGAGCAAAGATAGGCCAAATGTTTGTAGTCATGCAGGGACTTCAGAGTTGCTGGAAGTTCAACATAGACGTACATCAGATTTTCGTTGACTTTAAGCAAGCATACGGCAGTATTGATCATAACTTAATGTACCAAAAATGCTTCATTTTAGCATCCAAGCCAAATTAGTCCATCTTACCAAAATAACAATTATGTCAACAATCTCCCAAGTCCGCATCAATAACCAACTCCCCAATGTCTTTGACATAAATACGAGGTGTGTTCAAAAAGTAAGGTGACTTTGTATTTTTGGGAAAAAATATTTATTTATTCGTCAATATTTATGTTGTCCCTTTCAAAGAAATCAATACACTTGAATAAGCGCTTTTTTGAATCTTCGAAGCAGCTCTCGTAAGCACATTTAAGTAAGCCCTTGAGCTGCTAAATAGTCACAAATCTCCGTCCTTTCATAGGTCTCTTCAGTTTTGGGAACAAGAAAAAGTCATATCGGGCCAAATCCGGTAAATATGGTGGCTGGGACATAATTGTGGTGTTGCTTTTGACTCATTTTTTTCAATAGCAAAAATTCGCCAAGCACGTGAAACGCTTCTAACCATTATGCCTCTCACAAACAAATTAAAAATATTATACAGTTGAAACTGTAAATATATGTTTGTGGCAAGTGTACCAACATAACAAAATTTAAAAAAAATCGATAATCAAATGAACGTTGCCCACGAAATTTGAAAAAGTCACCTTACTTTTTATGTACACCTCTTATGGGACTAAAGCAGGCAGCCAAACTGACCTGATTACTATCTAGTTCGGCTCTGAACAATGTCAAAAGAAAGCTTTCTATTGATAAAATAGGTACGCTATTATATTAGTCAAGTTAAGTGGGTGTTGCACAGGGATCTATCCTTGGTCCGGACCTGTGGAACGTGTCTTAGGACGGGCTACTGAGACTTGAGATACCAGATGAGTCGCGCTTGGTCGGCAATGCGGATGATGTTGCGGCTCTGATCGCCGGACGCACCGTTGAACAAGCGCAACTTAGGCTAGGTATGCTAATGCGCCGAGTGAGGGACTTGATGACTGCTCGCGGGCTCAGTTTAGCATTGGAGAAAACTGAAGTGGTCATCTTGACAAAAAAGAGAATCCATAGAGTAAGGATGATCAGTACTGGAGATATACAAATCGAATCGAAGCCAGCGGTGAAGTACCTGGGGCTACTGATGCACTCGAAGATGAGTTTCTCTGAGCAAATCAAGGCAACGGCTGAGAAGGCTGCTTCGGGAATATCGGCCCTGAGTCGACTTATGGCCAACGTAGGGGGACCCAGCCCATCAAGAAGACGCCTCTTGATGAGTGCTGTAGGGTCAGTGCTTCTGTACGGAGCAGAGGTATGGGGCGACGCTCTCAGCAAGGAAGTATACCGAAAATGATTGGCACAGGTACAGAGAAGAGGAGCATTGAGAATTGCATCTTCGTATCCAGCAGTCTCCGACTCGACGGTGAGAGTGATTGCATGCGTGATACCTGTCGCCCTCCTTGCTAGAGAGCGCCGCGCTATTCACCTGCGCCGAAACGAGGATGCGAGGGAGATGGTTGCCCGCGAGGAGAGACAACGCTCCCTCAACGATTGGCAGCAGTCTTGAGGGAATCGCACGAAGGGAAGGTGGACTGCGCGCTTCATCCCGGATGTGAGACCGTGGCTTAATCGAAGGCATGGTGAGACTGACTTTTCTCTGACCCAGCTTTTGAGCAGGCACGGGTGGTTTCAGTCTTACCTGCATAATATCGGTAAGTCACGGTCTCCCGATTGTTGGTTTTGCCCAAGAGAAGAGGACAATGCCTGTCACACATTTTTTGCGTATACAAAATGGGTCACGCTGCGAAGAGAACTCTACAGGGAGACGGGAGAGCTCACCCTTGATAATATAGTTGCGGTGATGCTCGAATCGGTTGACAAATGGAACCAGGTGGCACATTATGCTCGGGCAGTCCTAAAATATAAAAGGGACTCACAGCAGCCGGAGGCGCTGGGGCTGGGGGATCGCTCTTCTGGCATTTCCTCTTCTCCTCTCCCCTCCCGCTAGGAAAGGGACTCCCCAACTTGAAGGCGCCCCACGGCGTAACAAAACGAGACCTGGCCCGAAGTAATGTGTCAAACGGTTCCAGGCTAGGTTCTCAGATTGACAGGGGAGGTGTTTAGTGGGTAGTCCAAGGGTATCCTCCATGGGAGTCCCACACTGCCAGACTCGGCGGGCGTAAATGCCTTCACCTCCCTACCACACAAAAAAAAAGTTAAGTGATAGCATATGCGGATAACATCAACGTTATGTCTGGGTCGTTAGCAACTCCCAAATAACTCTTCCTGAAACTCGAAAGCGAAGCAAAACTAGTAGGGTTATAAATCAATAAGAATATATCAAAGCTCATCACAAAGTCGAGGAAAAATATGTTAAGTACATAATACACTCGTACTAAACTTGGCAAATACAGTATCGAAAATGTGGGCAAATTTAAGTGCCAAATCAGCGAAACAAATGACAAAGAATACATTTTGCAAATAAAATATTTCATTCAGTTTAGACGATCCTAGAGATCGGCAGCATACACATCAAAACAAGGCTCCAAGTATATAAATCTGTGATAAGACCTGGATTATATTATGGGTGTGAAACATGGACCCTAACCCAAGCATCCACGAGCATATTGAATGCCTTCCAGAGACGGATCCTAAAGCGAATAATCGGAGCAAAGCTAGACGCGGACCAATAGCGAATTCGAAACAACCATGAGCTATATGAAACTTTTGACAAGCCGGAGGTTTCGACGGTTATATGACTACATAGCTGCAATAGGCTAGCCAACTGAATCTTATGAATGAACATCGATTGTTCAAAAAGGTATTCGTTGGAAAACCGAGGAAATGCTGGTTTGACTTGGTTTACGAAGACAGTTCATCACTGCACGGTTTACAAAATTAGAGGATGTGATCAATGGACTGAGACAAGGAGTGAATGTTTAGGTGGGGCTGGAGTGCCACGAAGGAGAAGAAAATTGATAAATGCCGGCAATTTCTCTGAAGAACTTTGGCTTGAGGTAAGAAATTGATGATAATATTGTTACTGCTTTTATTGTGATTGAAAAAACGTTCAAGAGAAATTTAAATTGACTAAAAATGGTAAGAAATAAGTTAGATGTTGCTACTACGGAACAGTCACCATTTTCATGCAACACCAGGGGTCGAAATTATCGTCATAGTATCAAATGTTTTTTTCTCTGCTGCAGTGGTAACACTGAAACATTGAGCCAAGTGACCATGCAACTTTATTTATTATTTCTTATTATTATGTCTTAAATAAACACTAAATCAGCCTTGGATTGTTTATTTATGTCTTAAATAAACACTTAATCAGCCTTGGATTGTATCAAATAAATAGCATAAAAACTTCCTTCAAACAAGTTGGGCGGACAGAACTACGCTCATGTCAGAAGGGTTTTGTACTCAACCTTAGATATGCAGACATGTATAATGAATAAAGCCAAGAAAAACGTTTACAACATCTGCAACAAATATATACTCGCTTTGAAAGGAAAACCATTATTTCTCCATTTTAGCCTGCAGCCACTGTGCTACAATATCAAGTGTCTGAGTCAATTTGAAGCACATATTGCTCAATAGCCACGTATTTTTGTTGTTGTAATACCGAAAATTTAAACCACCATAACTTCGTTAAACACCGTCCACTTTTTCTGAGACTTTCATCGTTGATTAGCCTTATAAGTAGCCATGTGCGTACACCATTGGATTTAAGAATACCTTTCATGTTTTACAAAAAAAAATAAAATTGGTACGTCTTACTATTATAGAGCTTTCCATTATGGACATGACAAATCGATTGTGAGGCGTGCTGTGTGACTAACGGCACCATCTTGTTGAAACCACATATCGGGGATGTCAGGTTCATCCAATCTTTGCCACAAATAATCTCCCAACATAACACAATAGCGCTCTTCATTGACGGTAACATGACGGGCGTTTCAATTCACGAAAAAACACGGCTTAATCACACCTCCGGCATGAAAACCACACAAACAGTTATTTTTTACAGATGCAACGGTATCTCAAGAAGTACATGTGGGTTTTTTGTTAACCAATAATGCATATTTAGCTTATTAACAAAGCCATTGAGCCAGAAATGAGCTTCATCGCTGAAAATGATTTTTCGATCAAATCAACTCAGGAATTCAGTAGTTATTTTTAATAATTACCAAACGTTACCATCACCTATGTTGTAATTTAATAACGTATATTAAAAGATCTCATCAGGACCTTTTATTCGGCTATCTTTGGCAAAATTTTGTTTAGGATTCGTTTTTTTGTTTGGAGAGACCACCCTCAAAAGCCTTTGAAATTTTTTCGACTATAAAACTTTCATCGAACAAAAATTTTTGAGCTGTTCACAAAATTTGATGACTGTGAATTCTATAGTTTCTGCTAAAGCTTGCTGTGATGCACTGATAGACGGACGGACAGGTACCGATAAACGGACTACTCTTTAGAAACATGGAATGTACGATACCAGATGAACTGTAACCACTACTGAACAAGAGGAGAAAATATTTAAGTTTAATATTCTGGCAGTGCAGTAGTCTGCGGGGTGTAGTGGTTAGAGCACTAAGCCCGTAAGCCAAAGGTCTCTGGTTTGAGTTTCGTTAGCGTCAACGGGATTTAGTTCAAGTGATTCTTCGGACGGACTATAAACCTGTTCAGTTATGATACGTGCTGGTTTAAAGTCAGGAAGTATCACTGCTGGGTGGACGGACACACGGCCAAAGTGTAATAATGATCATATCACCTTGTGGAGTGCCGATACATTCGATCATGATAATGAGATACTCTATCTCTAAGCGAAGGCCTGAAGGGGCTGTAGTGCTACAAAAAAAATATTCTGGCAGTGCAAGAAACTAATCTTCTTGGTAACGATGCCTACGATATGCGAATACACACGTCCAATAAGTTAAAACCAAGTTTCACTGATTTGAAGGCAGTCAATGAACATATCCATGCTATGCGTATATAGACGGAATTTTCAACATTTGTTTGGTCAAATTCTTTTCTCCCATTAGAAACAACGAAAAAGCGGCCAAGGGTGATTTTTAAAGAACCTTAGAACAATACATGAATAAGCTGCCTTCACTTTTATTCTAAGAGACTTTAATGTCAAAATTCAAAAGGATCTATCTCACTGAGGAACAAAAGTAGGCCACCGCCTGGACGCAGAGACCAACCAAAATGGCGGAAACTTAATAATAAGCTTAAACTGCTTCCCACACCTGGACATTCACAAAGGAAACTGGACATCTCCCGATAGCTGCACGCATAGCTCATGCAAAAACGAGCTGCCATCAGCATTCTCATGCTCATTCCGTTGTGCACACTGTAGATCAGAGCATAAGTTAACCAAAGTAATATTTTGGTGTCACATCCTTAAATATCAAAAACAATTAAAGCCACTGACAACAAAATATGAACAATCTAAGTCAAATGGTATTTCGATGAAATCCGCATGTATGTCGTATGAAAACGGTCCCTTAGATGGAAGAAAATAGTAATATTATTTAAGCAATGTGGAAACTGGTCGAAGATGCAATCACAGACACAGAGAAAAAAGTTTTAGGATACCGACCAAAAATGATCGGAATAACTACTTCGACAGAAAATGTGAAGGTGTGGTTAACAGAAGAAATTAAGCACAAAAACTCTACGTTCATAGACCAACTCAGGTGAAAAGGAGCAATATATCACCTGCATTCAACAAGCAAGAATACTGTATTCAAAGAAGAAACACAGGCTGTATCGAACAAATTAACGAGCATATGATGCTGTGAAGCGAAATCAGTACACGCCTTGACCAAACTGCTTTGGGGGAACACACCATCCAGGAATTTCTAGAAGGATGCACAAGGTGCAATTTTAGATAGAGCTATCAATATTGAAAACAAATGGAAGCAATATTTCCAAAAACTTCTCACAGCAGCTACAATATGTATCAACTCTGAGCATCGATGGAATACCAATAGAACTGCTCCAAGTCGTACTCGTACCTCCTTCATTAGTTAATTACTGGCAGCAAAGCATGATATGCCCCTTGCATAAAACAGGAGACACGCCACGCTGTGAAAATTATAGACGGATTACTTTGTGGAGCACATCATATAAAGGGCTATCTAAAACCAGGGACTTAAGCACTATTATGAAAATATCATTAGGGTGAATGAAGGTAGTTTTCAAAGTGGACGATCTACGATTAACTAGATATTTTCAGTAAAACTTGCCGGAACTGGGAATATAATATTGATGTACATGAGTTCTTTGTAAACTTCAATCAAGCATACGACAGTATTGACAGAATTACGCTTTACGAAATAATGCTTGAATTTGGCGCTCCAACTAAAATCTCTTGCATTACCGAAATTGCAATGCGAAATAGCGAGTCTCTGGTCAAATTTAACGAAGATTTGACTGAAAGCTTCTCAACGATTTCAAGCCTAAAATAGGAAAACAGGCTTGCCTCCATGCTGTTCAATATTGATCTAGAATGCGGTGTCAGAAAACATCAGTAGACACAAGGGGCACTATACTTATAAGTTCATGTAGCTAGTAGCGTATGCTGACGATGTTAATACTATTTTAGATATAAAAGAAGGATTTATACAGCTGGAGTTAGAAGTAAAAAGTGGGTCTTCTGGTCAATGAAAGTAAAACTTGATTGAAAATATATAAAAAAAAAAATGAAAGAAAGTATATACCCTTTAATTGTTTCGTTCTCTACTTGCGAACTTCCTCAGTACTACTTCTCAAGTAGAGAACGAAACAATTGTATACTAAATTTAAAATAAATAGTAGAATTAAAGGGTATATACTTTCTTTCATTTTTTTTTTTTTATTTGAAAGTTCTACTAAAAGCGGAATATTTTTAACTAAGAAAATATATGCCTGTACGATAAAACCAGACTATAGGAGACTACAACCTGGAAAGCGTGGAGAGCTTCCCATACTTAGGATTCCATCTTGAAAGAATGGTCACAGAAAAGAATGAAATATGGAAAACGATATATATAGCAAACAAAACCTACTTCTCAGTATTTCCTGTACCAAGATCCAGAGACGCTCATGGGGAAAATAAAATTCACTTATACAAGTTACTTATAAGACCTCTGGTGCTGTATGGATGTGAGACCTGCACTCTTAAAATTGTTCCCGGAAAGACTCTGGACGTATTTGAATGCAAAGTATTCAGGAGGATGTATGACCCAGTTAAACATGGAGTAGAGTGGACACTTCATTACAACGACGAGTTACAATACATAATCTTTATGAGAACTCACCTGCATGTGCATGCGTAAGGCTATGCAAACTGCAATGGGCAGAACATGTGGAGGGAATGGGAAAGCACAGACTCCCCAGACAAACTTTGAATGGTAAAGCGCAAGGAAGAAGTTCAGTTAGGATGCCGAAGAAACGGTGGGAAGATTCAATGAATGCTGGGAGCAGATCCCCACTTGAGATTCCCAATTTGCAAACAAAGTCACAGAGTCACAAGGGTTTAAGGTAAGTATTACCAGAAACAAACGCCCGAATCGGAGCAATGCCCCAAACGATCGTAATTGCTGCTGATTAGGCTACCTACAAGGCAGTTAGATACTTATAACTATCAACTACCCACGACCGTTTGCATCAATTGTGTACCATGCTTGATAGTATCCACTATGAAATACAACAGTTGGTGATGCAAGAGTGCGGCAAAAGTATTTTATCTTGGATCGAAATTCGCAAAAAGTTGGCAGCACCAGCCGGAAAGGTAAATTTCTCGTATTTAGCGTAAGGTTTCGAAAAAGAAATTGGCTTATCTACTACTGGAATTCTTACGGCAATTTTCGTGGCACTACATGGGTATTTGTTAACAGAAAGGATCTGCCACCGTTTGTATTTGGAGACCCTTCATTCATAGAGGCGCAAATATTTTGCTAATTAAATTGAATTGCACACGTATGGATTACATATTGAAAATGGGCGGGTAATAAATTGTTATAAACATATTTATACTCGTTTCGCTTTTTATACATTTGACAGTGGTTATCAAACAAGGTGATAACTTTTTGGCTTAAATAGCTCAAATAGTTAATTTCAAAAGATTTCCATAAAAGTTTGATCAGCACTTGCATTGCCGTTTTGAATTTTTATTGAAAACGGCTTCTAAAAATATTAAGCTGTAAATTTTCGAATTTTTTATTTGTCATCCGATTTGCATAATTTAATTAAATTAACTTGCCTTAATAACTTATAATTTCAAGTTTTATCGGAATCTGTTGAGAAACTTGGCCGCTAGACGGCTACAGAAATAAAAAAAATGTTTATGTCACCCCCCTGTACGGGGAGACTCCCTTAAACACTTTAAAATATGTTCTTTCACTGCAAATTTCAAGAGGCACCATTTTTGACCTACGTAGAAAATTTCCTCATTCTAGCTCATGTGGTTTGCGAGAAAACTTGTGACACACGAACAAACGGACGGACGGACAGACAAGTCGCGATTTTATAATTTTTTAGAGTATTAATAAAAATATTTCACAATATTTAAAAAATATTCTGATTTATAAATACGTTCAAGATAAGTCATTTAAAACGTTTCCATGAAAAAAATTCATTATTTTAGTTGCTACTAAAATAGTGAATCGCGCTTGTTCCTGACCTTTTGGGGCCGCCATTTTGAATGCATGCATTTGATTTTGGACTGTTTTAAAACTTTGTGTGCTAGGACCTCATCAACCAATGTACCAAATCTCGTTCAAATCGGCGTTTCACTCTAGACAGGGCAAAATAATTCAATTTTTAGTGAAAATGGCAGCTAAAAATGTTGGGTTTTAAATTTTCGACTTTTTTTATTTTTCATTCAATTTTAATAATTTTCTGCACAATACAAGAACATAGTACAGAGATCCACAATCTCAAGTTTCATTCAAATCCGCAGGAAAATGTGACCAGTAGAGCGTCATAAAAGCCTGAAAAAAACGCATATTTAAAACGCCGCCATTTTGAAATTTGCACATGCATGATCACCAAAATATCATAGACTGTAGATCTAGGTAATGGCTATCTTGAAACCAAGCTTCATATATGTCGGATCAAAATTGCTACTTTTAAAAGCCTTTGAAGTTTTGAGTTTCAACTGGCCGCCATTTTGTTTTCTGTGGATGAACATCCAGTTTGTTCATGCAATTCTTTAGACACTCATAATTTCTATCAAATGCAGAATTTCATGAATATCTGTTGAAAGCTTTGACCACTATTACAACAACAAAATTTTGCACGTTTTCCGACTTTTGAGCGGCCGCCATTTTGTTTCTGCCGTACCGACTTTAGATTTTTTATTGTGGAATTCTTCACATATATCAGTGAACCTTTGTACCAAATTTCATCCAAATCGGAGCTATACTTTGGTCAGAACAGAAATCACGATTTTTCGTCTAAAATGGCCGCCATTTTGTTTTTGTTCGGCCGATATAGCTGGTTCACAAAATCAACCGAGATATTAATCCAATACACCTTTTCTGAAAATTTGGTGAAAATCGGAGCAAAATTGCAACCGATTTTCACCAAATTTTCAGAAAAGGTGTATCGGTCGTCACAAATTTCGTTATATCCCATATATAAATATATATATATATATATATATATATATATATATATATATATATA
This sequence comes from Odontomyia ornata, assembly GCA_963969285.1. Classification (NCBI taxonomy): domain Eukaryota; kingdom Metazoa; phylum Arthropoda; class Insecta; order Diptera; family Stratiomyidae; genus Odontomyia; species Odontomyia ornata. Next base: position 352,975,895 of record OZ017739.1, on the reverse strand, counting down.
TATATATATATATATATATATATATCTATATATATATATATATATATATATATATATATATATATATATATATATGTATATATATATATATATATATGATGCTTTCCGCAATAGGTAAATTTCTCTCGAAAAATTTACCTAAAACAATCGACCTTAAGATATATAAGTCATCCGAATTGCGCTTTTTAATTTCTAGAAAAAAATCGCAGACATAGGACTCGTTCTTTTTTTTACTTTAAAGAAAGATATCGAAGGATATTTTGGAAGCTTACCACCAAGGTGACTGCAAAGGTTGTTTAATAAGGCATTGATCTTCGAGGCAAGTGTTTGATGATGATTTTTGAATCCTTGTCCCTCTGTACTGCTACTTAAAGAACTCGATAGGTCACCCAGGGCTTAATCTTTCCCAAGAAGAGACTGCTGCACTTATAACAAAAAGCGCTTAGTTGTACCTGAACAAACTACTACACAAGGTATTTAATTACGGCATCTATTACCAAGATAACAACTTACGTAATAAATAAGAGGCGCCTCAAAAACGCTAAGATCTCTTTAGGTCAAGTTATAATCTATATTGAGAGAAGTGGTAGGAAAATAATGACATAGCATATTTTATTAGCTACATGTGTACATCGATAGATGCAATCCTCATTGCCGTCATCGGGCTTGGCTTCCCAAAGACAGCACCTTCAGTTATCTCGGTCCATTGACGCCGTTCACCAAGTAACCATGCGCTCGCTTCATTTCATATTAGGCTTCGATCCTCAATTTCCGCAACGAATACATTTTTAGGTGTCCATTGCTCGTTCAAGCACATTACGTGGCCAACCCATTGTAGCTTTTGTAGTAATACTATTGTTGAAACTTCTGACTCGTCAAGCACTTCATACAACTCATTTTTTCTTCGATTCGGTCGTCTGTGTTTATCAGCCAAATTTTGCTTTTATACGGATCAGGCAAAATCGTGCACTGGCTACCTTAAAATTAATGACGTCTGACCTAAACTCCGTATCCACAATGAAAGCCAATCCAAGCTCTCGGTTTCCCACTTTTGATTATTCTGCGTAGTATCAGATGTTGAATATTACTTCCAATCCATTCTGTTTCCTGGATTTTCAGTATATTTAATTTATTTTGACTGACCTGTTGTAAAAGATCCTTAATAGCGCCAAGGTTGTTCAGTGATCTAACATTCCAGGATCTAGTGGCAACATTCTTTTTTTGTTTGTGAAATCGTTGTCGTAAGGCTAAGGCTCTGTTGCAGGTTTGGAGACAATGAAAGGTCGTCAAGGGATGAAGAGTTAGCCCATCACCCAATCACTATTTTGGCAGCATGGTTATTACCGACTTGACTTCACCCTCCTACGTCAAGTTTTTACAGAAAGTAAAAGTTGTCAGTAACGAACACAAAGGAGATGTACGTATGGTTTGGTAGCAGGACTGAAGGTATATTTGCAGTTATCGGCATTTCTCTACATTTAATGCCTCATTATTAGGGAACCAGTAAGCTTTAATGTTGTAGCGTAGTGGTAAGAGTACCCGCTGCGTAAGCTAAAAGTCCTCTGTTTGAATCCCGTTGCCAACAATCAGATTTTTCAAGCGATTCTTCGGACGGATTATAAGCCCGTTCAGTTATGACACATGGCCTAAAATCATAGCGTATTGCGGCTAGAGGGATGGGCGTATGGCCAAAGAATAGTGCTGACCATAATGCCTTCTAGAGTACCAGTACATTTGATCAAGATAATGAGATATTTTAAACATGTTTAAATGAAGGCCCGAAAGAGGCTATAGTGCTGAATCAGGAAAAACCCAAAACAATTTACTACTATTTGATCGTTCCAGAATAGTATGTCATGTTCATTACATTCGTGTTTGTTAGTTTTCTTTGCTATTCATATCCCTGTCAAAAATAGACCAAAACAAATATTGGCATCAAAAAAATGTTAAGCGATAGTATTTTTAAAAAATGTTAGCCCCGTTGTGTCATTTCTAGAATGCTAGGGCATCGGCAAAAGAAATTTAAAGTGCAAAAAGATTAATCATCGCTAAAAATAGAGGTGGAATGCAGGAAATATATGATTAACTTTACATCTCATTTTAGATGAAACAACAAGCCTCAAAAATAGTAAAATTATTAAAGTTATCAGAGTTTCATTTCAAAATCCAGATCGTTGAAAGAAACATATTTTAAATAGTTCCAGAATCATACAGAATTCATTTTATGAACACATTTACCAATGACAGTTCAAAGTTTGCTTTTAATTGATTAATTAGTTAATGTAGCACTAGAGCCCCTTTCGCAACTTCGCTCAGAGATAGTTAGAGTATCTCATTATCATGGTCAAATGTATCAGCACTCAACAAGGTGATTTAGTCAGTATCATGTTTTGGCCGTGTGTCCGCCCAACTGCGATATGTTCTGATTTTATACCAGCACGTATCACAACTGAACGGGCTTATAGTCGGTCCGAAGAATTACTCGATCTAAATCTCGTTGTCGCCAATGAGAGTCGAACCAGGGACCTCCGGCTCACGGAATGAGTGCTCTAACTACTACACTATGCAGACTACCACTATATTAAACTTGATTTCGGAACTATTTGAAGATTATAAGTATTCACGTGCCCTAATATTCAAAGAGATGATTAAATTTCTCCACATATTTTTTTAATGATATTTACAACTGTTCACTAAGTTTTCTATTCCTTTCCGATACTTTTAAAGATATTTATCAAAATCACTAACGTTTTTACTTATTATCAAACTAATATTCAAGAAAATAGGAATTTTGAAAAAAATATCAACGCCTATGCTTATTCAGCTACAATTTAAGATGGGCATGGATAAACAGTAAATCTTAATGGAATATAAAGCTCATGAGTAGGACTAAATGTTTTGAAAAATTTACCACCATCCCCACCTCCAAACATTTAACCTCAAAATACATGATTTTTGAGGGATTTTCTAATCTCTAGCCTGACTTTTTAAATAATGAAGGTAGCTCAGACAACTTTTATAAAATATTTTTAGATTAACTAATGCTTAGTTTTTGCATGCGGGGAAAATCAAGTTAATCAAAAAACCACAAAAGCAGCAAGGAGTATTTGAAAACCATGAAAAATAATGAAACTACTCAACTTTTAGAACATCTTTAACATATTCAGCACGGAAGGTACTAAGCGTGCGTTGCCTTATAAAAAAAATATAGCTAACACTCCATTATGTTCCTCCAAAATGTACTCGATCGTTCTTGCATAAGTCTAGCTATTTAGTTTTCGCGTGACTTGATAAACATGGACGCGGTTTTTATTGACAAGAACGGTCGAAGTACGGTATTTTTTTAGGCTTTTGTACTAAAATACAAAACCCTATTGCAATCACGACCTGTGTCCGTCCGACCGTCCGTCCGTCTGTATGTCACAGCACTTTTTCTCCGAAACTATGGAGGCTACAGCCATGAAACTTTGTGGAAAGGTCGGAAGTGGTGACTTCTTGAAAGTTCAAGGGTGGAAAAATTTTTCAAAGGGGTTTAAGGGGGGTCTCCCCATAAAGGGAGGTAACCCCTCAAAAAAAATGTTTCACCATTGGTCGAGTAGGGTATCATTGGAAAGGTCTTAATGAGATCTTTTCAAAACAAGTCTTAAAATTGCCTTAGCGGTACCGAGGGGGGCGGGGGAAGGGGAAATGTACGAACTTTTCGCGTACCCCCCTTCGCGATTGGACACTTTCCACTTTCTGGGAAAAATCATGAATGTAGGGCTTTATGAGTACAACAACAACAAATACATGAGAAGTTGAAATTCACTCAACTTTGTTAGTAATAGTATGATTTATCGATTTTATGTTTTCTTGAATAAAATCTAGACGGTAACCTTAAATTCTATAAAATTTAGCGAACAGATGACCATTTATAAGATTGATCTTTCCTCAAAGATCCATAAAGATTGAATGGTATTTGACGAAGTTATAGTGATTTGAATTTTCTGCATTACTATGGAACAATATGCGCTGTATTACTATGGAAACATATGGCTATGGAACCATATGCGCTTTTTACCGACTTAGACACTACAGCTTTGCTAGGATTTGCATGAAAATTGCAGGGGTGATATGTATCATGAAGATGAGTACATACAATTGAAACAAGTCGAAAAGGCAGGAGAGAGCTCCTAGCAAAAGGGCTTTGTAACCATTCTAGGATTCGAAAAAATAGGCCATGAATTGATGATTACAGTACAGAGGAATGACCCCTGAAAAAAATTTCATGAAAGGTAACCGATATGAGAATCAACTGAAAGTTCTCTATGAGAGCTTTTCAAAACAGTTCTTAAACTGACCGTTTTTTCTTCAGTGGGGGCACAGGGGGGGAGGGGTCCATGAAAAATGTGATTCCTCCCTCGCGAATGGACACCCGTGATCTAAAAAACCTGCAAAAATTATCAAGGGAGATATTTATGGGTGTAACTATAGCAAATACCTCAGAAGTCAAAATTCTTTCAACCTTGTTAATAATAGTATGATCCCCGAATTTCACATTTTCTCCAATAAAATCGTCTTTGACATGTTTCTTGATTTTATTTGTTGCTGGTTACTGCATTTTGTAAGTTGAGTACAAAACCCTTCTGACATGAGCAGCGGTCTGTCTACCCAACTTGTTTTGAGTTTAAACTTAGATTTGATCAACTGATTAGGGTTATATAATTAGCTTAAATAGTACTCTGCTGATATAAAGCATCATTTTCGTTGAATTTAGAGAATTTGACTTCTTAGCAACCTTACCAAATTTTAACGCACGTACGTGCGTTTTCGTTTTCAATGGCTCTAATAATGGTGATATGTCGTATAACTAAAAATCATATTTTTCTTTGAAGGACGGCGCTTAGATGAAGAATTGATTGAACAGTTACTCGGATATGGCTGCAAAACCGAGTAAGACATTTCTGATGAAGAAGTAGAACTAGCTGTTAACGTTCCCCGGCTGCTGGATGGGGAAATACCTGTCCCAAGTGACAGTGACGATGACAATGCTTCAATGTCTCATTGGCAGAGATACGGTGTGAAATTCAGAAAAATAACCCTGCTAACAATAAAAGTATTCCCGAGAACAGTGGCAGACGTCTGCAGGAGAAAAGACCAAGATTATGGACAGCCACAACATTCATCGTTGAGAGCCATGAATTTCCTTCTCGTCCACAATCTGTCAGAGTAAAACACCTATGCAGTATCTGGATAAATATTATTGTATGATAAGGAGTACTTTCAGAACCTTGCGAACTTCATAAATTTGCATTATCTACGCATTATCTACGTTTGTTTTATTTGGAATATTTCTGATAATGGGCTGCATTCCTTATCCTCGCATTCACATGTTTTGGCGTGCTGGAATGAGACTCAAAGCTATCGCTAGTCAAATGCCACGAGATCGCTTTTTTCTTTTAAGAAGTCATATGCATGTCATCGAGTCCAACGAACCTCCCACAGGAAATACTAACCCACTTTGGAAAGTACAACCGGTGCATGGTGCTGCGAAAAAAGCATGTAAACCTATTGAAAGAATCCCTGGCAACTACTAAACGGATGATAAATTATCCCCTTTACTGGGAGATGCGAATTGCATGTCGTCGTTAAAAATAAGCTAGTGCCAGCTTGTTGCTAGATTTTGAAATTTACTTTTAAAAAACCCTGTTTTTACTGAAAAATCCCTCCGTGTAGGTCCAGCTGTTGTTCTTTGCTTAGCACAGTGTATTCCTTCAAATAGTTACTTGTATGTTGATCGTTACTTCACTACAGTAGGTCTACTGAACCGTCTTAAAGGAATACATTTGCATGGCACAGGAACAATTATGCTCAGTTGAATTCCAAATCACAAGAAATGGAATTCGAAGGAATGAAACTTAGCGATATAATACAATTTACTTCTAATGGCGTTATTGGGGTTAAATGAAGAGATAGCAAATGCGTATTGATGGCTTCTAATTGCACCAGAGGTAACAAAACCTCATTGGTAGATCGATGGGACAAAAACAACAAAAATACCTCCAGATGAATTACAACAAAAGCATGGAAGGTATGGACATGCTTGATCAGCTCCTTGAGTATTACCAAACATTCTAGTGGAAGTGATTGTTCATTTTTTAGATCTTGCGGTAGCAAAAGCTTGGAGGTAATACGAAATTGATTGAGAATCTCGTAACGCAAAAGCTAAAGTTCTACTGTGGTTCAGGATTGACTTAGCCGACGCTCTCATGAATAGTGTTAATGCTACATTTGGTGACACAGCAGTGGAAGAGGAGCAGCCTACATTGCTCTCTGAGAGGCCACTCAAAAGGTACAAACCAGCAGTGGCATCGAGCTTCGAAAAACGATTTGACCAATTTGGACACTTCCCTGTATTTGACAATCTTTCAAGAGGCAGAAAATGCCGATTTGAAAATTGTTCCTCTTCCACAAAAATACGCTGCCAAAAATGTAACGTTTATTTGAGTATTCTGAGAAACCAGAATTGCTCCCAAGCTTACCACTGTCAGTGAACTTTGAGCTATGTTGTGCTGAGTGATGTTTTTTCCTCACATTTTGCTTCAATTCGCTATTTTCAATTATTACTTATGTAAGTTTTTTTTTAAGATTTACAAAATCTTATGATTTGGAGGTTTAGACTGATTTATCCAAGAATTTCGAATGAAACTGAGTAATTTTCTTAATATCATTATAGATCTCATAGTGCTATGGTTGCTTAAATAAATGCTGAGATTAGTAAATATTAGAAATAAATACATGAATTTTTTGTTTCCATATACACACAGAATGCAGGATCGTGCACTGGCACACTTCGAAACGACAACGCATGTGCGTGCGGGAAGGTAAACAAGGACACGGAGGATTTATTTTCCAATTTTTCCTTGATACTTTGGGACACAAATATCTCAAAATTATAGGAAACATGGTATAAAAGAAAAAAAATAATGTTCGCGCTGAAAGGGTTGAGAGTAACTAAAATTATTTTTCCGGTTTTTTTTTTCCCAAAATTTGCTACCTAATGGCATTAAAATCCAAAGAAAATATATAAAATTTATTCGCCCCAAAAATGATGACCGCATATTATAATATAGCACATGTTATGAATAACACTTTTGTCGAAATTGAGCGGCTGAAAACTAAAACTAGGAGTTTTAAAAAATCAAACGGCGATCAATTATGTCATTCTATGTCAAAATGAAGATAACTAAGAAGTTTTTTCGAAATCAAAAATAATGCGGCTTCACTGATTTGATGATATTGTGTAGAATGACCTTTTAGTGAATGAAAAAAGTGGAAAAATATCAGATCGAAATTTCAGAGGTACTGTAACTAACTTTCTGAGTATAATTTTTGTGGTATGGTTGGCCGAGTCACGGTACGGTATCTGCTGATTTTTTTAAGAATCTTTTGAACAAAGAAACCTTTTAGCCTTGCATTATTCTACACAGAAGATGCTTAGTGTAAGTCGTCGAATTTCTGACAAATCAGTGCATACTCTTCACCTATTGAATTAAATTAATTTCTTCCTTGAAAGCAAGTAACTCTCACAAAACTTAATACCATGTGAATTATCATGCAACAAATACAAATATTGTATTTATAAACAAAAAGACAGGTAAAGAAAGTGGCAGTATTTCAACCGACCTTATCCTACGTACCCTTTCACCATTTTGAAGTTGCGACTCCATTGCATTGATGTCAGATTTTAAACGCAGCATTTGTGATTCCACACGCGCATTTTCACGTTGCAATTCTGAAATTTCAGCTTCCAATGTTGTTAGGTCCTCATTGCTCGGAGTTGTGTTTTGTGTCTGATTGGGTTGAGATAATGAACCATTTATCGATGGAACATTATTTGTCTGATTGGTTGGTGATGCTGTTTGTGTTGTACTTCCACCATTGGTTGCACTCATTATCATTTCCATACCTGCGAATTGAAAGATGCGCATACTTGAGGAGTTGGTAGAAATAGATATTTTAAGGATATGTAGGACACTGAATAAATATATTTTATGTAGCTGTTCTAAAAAATCTTCCCTAATGGGAAAATATTTTAACTTTCTTCCCTAATGGGTAAATTTTATAGAAAAGCTGTTTCTTGCCAAAAATGTGAGTACAACGGAAAGCAAACGTTCAGAGATTTCATGCAAAAATAATCTTGCCATGCTCAAAAGTAAGTATTGGTATAGAATATGTAAAAGTACATCTTCATCTTAACGGACGAAATGCAAAATCTCATCTATCATTGTAATTGGCCACAGATGGTATGGAACTATATTCCCTCTCACATGTGAGGCAGGATGCAAAAATCAGTAACTTGATTGATTGATGGTTTCCCTTGAAAGCAAACAAATAAGGGGCGGATGACATCCATTGATGCACTATATTTTAGCTATGTACCATTACAATAGAGGTAATTATGAAATGGATATTTTAAACGCAACCTGTTCATAGGAATCTTTACTTGGTTAAAATGATTATAGTTGAACTTAGGATCGATTAGCTCTCCTCTCATTCCATAATAACAAAATAGCCAAAACTAATTCATAATGCTGCTTTAATATCTAGCACATCACTTCATCCATTCGGGCCGGAAACTATCCTCTTTGCAATTACCCGAGACGACCATAAAGTACGTAATTGGAAAATTTTACATGAAACCCTCAGGACCTTCTTAATATTTTATACAATGGCATACATTTATGCTATTCCATTATCAACTATTGGACGACGACCATCACTCAAACCCTTCACTCGGGAAAGGTTCGAGATTCGACGTAATCAGGCGCCTGCCGCCGTAGGCCTTCTTTAAAAACTCGATTCCTACATTAACCCCTTGCCAAAGAAGTGCTTTTAAAATGATAAAATGTTAATTTTATCTCGACGAGGGATTAATATTTCCAAGCATGTCGTTCTCCATCTCGCAAGGATGTTGAGTAAAATCGAGTAACGAACAAAAGTGTTTATGCGTGCTTAGAAGCAGTGGCAGCACCAGTAGTCGAGGAAAGCGACCTCCAGCAGTCATTATAGAGCCAAATATAATTTTTGTATCAATTCAATGACGTCAACCTCCTCTTCCGCCAGTATGCTTAGCTTTAATGCATACCAAAATGTATGATAAATAGATCGAAATGTTCTAACCCTCTATTCGATTTATAATGAGAGAGAATAAGTGAGCAACGTTTTCGAGAAAACCACCGTCACCACTAGAATTCTCGATTTCACCTTTAAGCTGCTCTACTACCTCTCCTGTAATTTTTTTGGCGGAAGAAGAGATTAAAGCAATTTTCTTAATTTTTGAGCACTTTGACGTTGAACGCGAAATATCTGGGAATGGAGATATGATTCTTGCTCCACGAGTCTTTCGTGTAGGAAGTTTTTAAGTATTCCTCGCGGGTTAGAGATACGATAATGATAGAGGAAGGATTCGTTTATGGTTTTCTAAGACAATGTCAATGGTGCTATAAGAACAATCGATACACAAGGCAAGAGATTTGCATGGTAAAGCGAATAGAAAAGATTTCGATTATAGGGGCTTGTTACTGCCAGCACTTACTGCTATGGGGTGAACAATAAATGTCGTTTCAAATTTTGTGTTTACATGCTCAACATCTGAAAGGGTTAAAGGCCTTTGCATCAATTCTAAGCATTTACTTTAACTCAAACAAACTTTTTTCTTAATCAATCGCGTGATATGGAGCCCATATAAATTGCTGCTGCCTATGTTATTTAACCCTCAAACGATAGGGTGAGCATAGTCTTCTAAAGACATGAGCAATCTCTGAAAACGAATCACGAAAAATTAACATTGAAAATTGGTTGCTATCTTGAAAAGAATTTTTAAAATTTTCAATTTATGACGGTACGGTAAGGAAAATTCAAAATAAGTCCATTTTTTCCTTTTATATCCTTTTCATAAGTTGAGATATATTACCGAAAAAATGCTATCCATGAAATGCGAAATAAAAACTCTTTGAGATCAGAATAAGGGATGAAATTAACGTTTAAATTTTTTAATTAAATTCATTCTTTAAATTCCATCCTGAAGACTTACGAGGTATACATTGTGTCATACGACAAAAGTGGTAAGGGTAATATTCATGTGGCTTTCATTTTTCTTAGAAATTTTATTTTGAAATTCACGAAAGGAAGAAGTCTAGGTGGTTTTGAACCGCGTCAATCTAAATAACCATAAAGTATGTATTAGGAAAAGAGAAAGAACTCTGAATCTGGGCATTTCTCTGATTTATCATTTTATGACGATATTGTGGTTATTGAGGAAAATCACAGAAGTTAATTTGACTTGAGTCACTCAGGCAAGGCTTAAAATATATTGGTTGTATGTAGGAACGATCACTGAAGGAACTTTTTCTATTTTTGAATTTTTGTCCGTTTAATGACATTGTGAGATTTTTATATGGAGCTTTTTACATGTACAAGAGAGCATTTGTCTTCTTGGCGCGAATAAATGATTTTGATTTATCCACCAGCGGTTGTGAATCAGCACAAAGCAGCCCACAACAGATGATTTGAATCTATTGACGGTGATTGAACTTGTAAAACGCTTCAGGTATTTGGAATTAAAAACTAGAGGCAAAAAGCAGTTTAACGGGAGCGATTAAAAGCAGCCACAACGATCAAATTGGAGGATAATGATGAAGACTCAAAGGAGATAAGGAAGCGGATGAAGAATTACATTCTGTACGTAATTTGATATCACATGATCGTAGGATGTTAACTTTTCGTGATGTGGAAGACTCGCACGAGACATTTAGCGGCAATACTAATCAAAATTTCAAACGGTAAATACGGAATTTTGAGGACACAGTAGAAATATGCGGCCAGAATGACATCCAACAGATGGTACATGCAAAAAAATTATTGCGTGGTTCTACTAAATTATTCGTCAGTTTTGAGTATCACGCGAAATTTCGGAACTAACTTCGTGGTTAACTATGTACCGAGTTCGGAAATGTCGTCAGAAGTAAGGACATTCGCTGACAGTTGAGTGATACTAAAAAAAATATCGCCTCAAAGCTATCATGAATACAATTATTGCGTTTTGGGGATCGCCAGTCATGCAAACATTGAACTTGAAGCCAAAATCCAATACATAATTGACGGTGTACAAAATCATGAACGAAATAAAACCATATTGTACGGTGCGAATTCTATCAAGGAACTAAGGCAGAAATTTATACAGCATGAAACTTAGAAGGCGCGTTTGAAATCAAAGTATTCCACGAATGAAAAGAAATTTACGGGCAACAAATCGGATAGAAACGGGAAAAATTGCTTTGATTGTGGCAATTGTGGACATTCAGGGAAAGACTATCCTGTTAAAATGAAAGCTGTAAAATGTTTCTCACGTGGTTATTTTGGCCATGTTTTGAAAAAGTATCCGACTGCGTGAGTGACTGCATCAAAATTAAGACGTGACATGAAAACTTATAAATCGGTTAAAATTCTCAATAAAACAATTCGGGGAGCAATATATCCCGGTAGTGATCTTCATTTGACCAAATTGAGAGTTTATAAAAAAAACTAAATGTGCCGAAGTTGAAGAAAACGTTCGTAGATTTTGGCGGCATTGGTTCTAACGGTCAGAAAACCCTTGGAAGTTTTGCCAATAGACGATATCAAACTAAAACTGATAGTACATGTTTTGTGTGACGAAGTGTTATCGTTCGATCTTTTGCTTGATGGAATATTATCTGAATTTATGGAAGTAGTGTTTAATAAACGCAACGTAACCTTAAAGCCTATTCGTCATGATAAACCACAATCATGGACAAATATGGACAGCACAATGAGACAAGAAGAGGAAAACAATCAAGAAGATGATGGTGAAACAGATGGGAATGGCGAATTTTCCAGCTATTTTAGGACAGCTTTTAGCATCAATGCGAATCCGTTGACTGAAGTCAACTAACAGCGCATTCGAGATTCTGGGATAAAATCGAAAGTGAAACATCTTATCGAAACATATGCACCCAATGGAACGAGAGATACAGGAGTCAAGGTGCAAATCGCACTCAGCAACGGAGCTCCGGTACAACAAAATCCTCGAAGGCTGACAGCTGAGCAGAGAAATATTATTAACAATATCGTTTACGATTGGATGAAACAAGGTATCGTTCGAAATAGTCTATCGCCATACGCTTTTCCAATAGCTTTAGCGGAAAAGAATGATGGAACTACCCGATTGTGCGTTGATTATAGGCTCCTAAATAAGAAGATAATTCGTGATCTGTTCTCAATACCATTGATGCAAAACCAGCTTGATCGGCTCCAAGACAACGATATTTACTACCCTCGATTTGAAGAGTGCATTTTACTACACCCTCGTAGAGAAAGAAACTTTTAAATACACAGCGTTTGTGACACCGGACGGTCGTTTTGAGTTTAACCGCGTACCTTTTGGAGTAAGTAATTCACCTGCTGTTTTCCAAAGACATATTAAAGCCGTGTACAGGGAACTGATAGCTGAAAGAGTAATCCTAACAAAAATGAAAGCTAAGAGAAGTTAAAGCAAGTTTTGCATATTTTGAGTGAGTCTGGAATGATTTTTAATTGGTGTAAATGTGATTTTTTGGTCATATGTGTAGAATATTTAGGATACACCATAGAGAATGGAACCATTAAACCATTATCGAAAAAGACGAAGGTTATTTCTGTTTTTCCAGTGCCTAAGACGGTCAAAGACGGTCAAAGACGTTCGTAGTTTTTTAAGGATTGACAAGAGTATTCCGTAAATTGATTCCAAATCATGCAATTATTGCGCGACCTTTCACTAACTTGTTGTAAGACGGGTTCAAAGCTTTTGAGGAACTAAAGACAGCATTGACGCAAAGCCTGGATTTAAAACTAGATCGTACTGGCACTGTAACAAACCTACATACGTACGTATCCAAAGACGGGCTAGGTGCGATTTTGTTGCAGAAGGATTTAGAAGATGGAATGATACATCCTATCCAGTATGCCAGCTCGAAGACGGCACCTACTCAATTGCGTTACACATGCTATGAACTAGAAACATCAGCAATTGATCAAGCGTTTAAAAAGCCCTGCATTTATTTGTTGGGGATGCCATTTAAAATTGTGACGGACTGTCAGGCTTTCGCTTGAACGATGTCCAAAAAAGACGCCAGTCTTCGCATTTCACGTTAGAAGATACTATTGGAAGAATTTACATCTACTGTGGAGTACGATGCCGGCTCATCCATGCAACATGCCTACGCTTAGAGCAGATACCCAATGATTTGTATGCTTCATCGAGCTGATAGAGTGATCATCGAACAAATCAAAAGAGAACAACATAATGACGATCAACTACTGAAAATATTCTAAGGTATTTGTGACAATAAGAATACAGATTATGCATAACAGGCCGATATTTCTTGTCGTGAGCTGGATGGGCAGTCATTATTGATGGTACCAACGAACATACAGTATGACATAATCAGACAATGTCACGAACGTGGACATTTCGGATGCAGAAGACTGAATCTTTAGTATTACAGGTATATTTGTTTCCTCATATGCGCACAAAGATTAAAAAATTTATAACCAACAGTGTAAGATGCATTTTGGCTGAGCGGAAACATGATAAATTGGAGGAAACGCTGAGTTCCATTGAATAGGGTGACAAACCTTTACAGACATATCACGTTGTCCATCAACAAAGAAGAGTTATAATCACATATTTGCAATGGTTGACGCATTTTCTAAATTGATCTGGTTATATCCAACAAAATCTACGCCTGACGAAGAAGTGATAAACAGACTGCAGAAACAATCTGTAGTTTTTGGATATCCCAAATGAATAATTTCCGATCGATGCACAGCTTTCACCTCGAAGGCTTCCCAGCAATAATGTCAAAAAGAAGGAATACAATATTTACCGACAACAACAGGAGTACTTTGCGGAAGTGGACAAATCGGACGTATGAATCGAATCGTAGTACCAATTTTAACGAAGCTATCCACCGAGAATCCAAAGATGTGGTACAAGCATGTGGACAACGTACAAAACCACATCAACGCATCCTATAGTAGAAGTGTAGGGATGAGTTCTTTTGAGGTAATGTTCGGTCAGAACATGAATCTGAGAAATAATGCCGAATTGTGAGCAGTGATTTACGAGGAAACTATGAAGTTTCCAGGAACATCGTTTGCATTTGAGGCAAGAAGCGGCTAAGAATATACAGAAGGTTTAACAGGAAAACAAACAGAATTATGAAAAAAGGTGTAAAGTAGCGAAAAGGTATCAAATCGGAAATTCAGTGGCAATACGAAGCATCTAATTCGGAACAGGGCTGAAAGTACATACAAAGTTTCTCAGGCCTTACAAAGTTACAGCTGTTCTGCGAGGTGATCGATACTTGGTGGAGAAAGTTGGCGAGCATGATGAAGGATCTAATCGAACGAGAACGCCATGTCACAATATGAAGCCATTTCCAACTTCACTGGATATTTTCGGTGACATTTCGTTTGAGGACGACAGCAGCATCAAAGGCGATGCAGGTATTAGGTCGGCCGATCTGTAGGAACGATCATTGAACAAATTTTTCCTATTTTTGAATTTTTGTCCGTTTATAAGATATTGACATGGAGAGATGGTGTGCGTGAAGTTTTTGACATGTACGAGAGAGGTTTTGTCTTCTTAGCGCGATCCCTATATATATATATATATATATATATATATATATATATATATATATATATATATATATATATATATATATATATATATATATATATGTTTATATATATATGTTTATATATATATATATATATATATATATATATATATATATATATATATATATATATATATATATATATATATATAATAGCTGTGAAACTAACTAACTAGAATAGATACACGTAAAAGGAAAGATTCAAACGATTTCATTCAACTATTCCGGATAGTTTGAAATACGCAAAGCAGTGTGGTCTCATACAAAAAATTGCACTAAACGAAAGCATGACAAACGATTGATTGTAGCCGAGGTAGCGTGGTGAATTTGAGTGAGATATCAAATGTATCTTCAAAGTGTATTTATTCTATGAATTCTGTAATCAGACAAAAATATTAATTTTTTGAGATCTGGTAATGCTGAAATCTCTCATCGAATCACATGTTTATATTCGTGCCGATTCTCACATCAGTACTTGAATTCTTTTCTGCTGCTGGGATCTATAATTCGCTTTTCGGCTTATGTTCTGTTTTTGCCCGGAGGGTTTGTTGTGAATGTACTTTATTGTGAAAAAAAATTTGGTTTGTAATTCAATCAATAATGTATACGGGAGCATCATAAATGGCCACAGCTTTCAATTCAAATGGCTTTTATCAGTAGTGTTGGACTGAAAATTGCCATTATTTAATTTCTTTGATATAATTTCATCGAACTTCCTTTATATGCGATAATGATCGACAGGAAATGGATGGTTGAAGTGACATCAAAGATCTTTTTTGTTCGCAACAAACTCATCTTGCTGTAATTGGGGTCTGATTTGAAGAAAATCGGTTGATAAATGATGCAAGGTGATGCAAAACTTTAACCATATCGTATCAAAAATCTTGTTTTTACAAAGGTCTTGATACTCTCCAATATTTTTTTTCGTAAGAAACAAATTTTCGATAATTTATATTACAAAATATTGTGTGGATAATAAAAACGAGACTCCTTTGCCATATCTTGTGTTTTGTTAATTGTTGAGTTTACTATTCTGAGTGTAATTTCTTTACTATCCACTGAAAGTGAATAGAAAAATGTATAAATAATTCTCAAAGTGACACTATAAATATTTCCTCAATTCACCAGAATTTTATGCTTCCTTAAGTCATCTATAGCATTATGTACACCGTTTTCTGTTAGTGATGAGACTAGGACATTTTTCGAAGTTCCTGAAATATTCTAGACTACTGCAGTTATTGCAAGTATTATGAAGAGTTCACAATTTAGCTGGTTATAGGGTTCCGATTATCTGTAACGGGTCAACCAACCCAATTGCTCTATTGAACTAATTTGTCCTCAGTCAATTATTGGTTGTTGTCACTGCAGTGCCTATAATTTTACTATTTCTAGCCAAACACTTCTCAGCTAACGGGGTATACCACTTTTTTTTAGTGGAGGCTTAAAACTTCACAAAGAACCTCTTCTATCGCCTCTTTTGCTACATTTAACAGCTTTTTCATATTGAGATTGCGTTATTTCCCCTGCATGCTCACGAAGTCCTCTTTTTTTGACACATTACTTCGGACCAAGTCTCGTTTTGTTACGCCGTGAGCCGCCTTCAAGCTGACGGATCCCTCTTCTAGTGGGAGGAGAGAGGGAAAGAGGAAGTGTCTGACAAGCGATCCCCCAGCCCAAAACCCCCGGCTGCTATAAGTTCGTTTTATTTTTTGAGACTGCCCGAATATAATGTGCCACCTGGTTTCATTTGTCAACTGATTCGAGCATCATCCGGAGTGAGCTCTCCCGTCTCCCAGTAGAGGTTCCTTCACAGCCTGACACATTTTGTGCACGCAAAAATGTGTAGCAGGCTAAGTCTTCCTCCCCTGGGCAAAACCGACAATCAGAGGACCGGGACTTATCAATCTTGTGCAGGTAAGACTCAAAACACCCATGCCCGCTCAAAAGCTGCGTCTAATAGAAGTCTGTCTCACCATGCCTTGAATTTAGCCACGGTTGCACATCCGGGATGTGGCACGCAGTCCACCTTCCAATTCACCCAAGACTGCTGCTAATCGTTGAGTGAGCGCTGCCTCTCCCCGCGGACAACCATTTCCCTCGCATCCTCGTTTCGGCGCTGGTAAATAGCGCAGCACTCTCTAGCAAGGAGGGCGACAGTTATCAGCCCTGCAATAACTCTCACCACCGAATCAAAGACTGTCGGATACGAAGAAGCAATCCTCAGTGCTCCTCTTCTCTGTTCTTGTCTAAACGTTTTCTGTATACCTCCTTGCTGAGAGCGTCGCCCCATATTTCTGCTCCATACAGTAGCACTGACCCTTCAGCGCTCATCAAGAGGCGGCTTCTTGATGGGCTGGGTCCCCCCTCCCACGTTGGCCATAAATCGAATCAAAGCCGGTAATCCTGTAGCAGCCTTCTCAGTCGTTGCCCTGATTTGCTCAAAGAAACTCATCGTCGAGTTGATCAGTAGCCCCAGGTACTTTACCGCTGGCTCCAATTCGATTATAAATATCTCCATTACTGATCTGTAGGGATTTTTTTTTGTCAAGATGACAACTTCAGTTTTCCCCAGTGCTAAAATGAGCCCGCGAGCAGTCATCCAGTCCCTCACTCGGTGCATTCACATACCTGGGCTAAGCTGCGCTTGTTCGGCGCCGCATCCAGCGACCAGAGCCGCAATATCATCAACTGGTAGCTCCAGACGCGGTAGACTCCACTATGAGCATCATTTCGACTGCTTGCAGCGCTTCTATGCCCTGTCGAAAACCCCCACATGGCAAGCACTAAGTGTATTAGTGGTCAACTGAAATCGTTGAAAAACGAAGTAAGTGTCACATGTATCGGCGTGAGGCCCACCACGCACGGAACCATGACGAGGCATGCAACCGGGTAGCAGCATATAAGTTGGCCAGCCAATGCCTTCACAAATTGATCAACAACAGCAAGGCTCGCTGCTGGCAAGATCTAGTGGACAATGTGAACAAAGATCCGTGAGGGCTTGGCTACAACCAAGGAAGGCTCCAGGCCCACCGCTGTCCTGACTTGCTGCTCAGCGCATTCAACGCTTGCCTGCGGGACGGGGTTTTCCCAGTACGATGGAAGGTGGTGAGGCTCGTGCTGATCAGCAAGGGGAAGGGAAATACCAAACCGCCATCTGCATACCAGCCGTTATGCATGCTAGAAACAGCTGGGAAAGTGCTAGAGAAACTCATCAAGGGAAGACTCGCTGACGTGATTCGTGCTGCTGGAGATCTACCTCCTCGGCAGTGTGGCTTTAAAGTAGGACGTTCTACCATTATTGCGATTGCAGAGGTGATGAGCGCGTTCCGGCAGGCAGAGACATATAGTCGCACCAAGCGACTGATTGTCCTGTTGGTGGCATTTGAAGTCAGGAGTGCCTTCAACTCCGCTAGATGGGGGGATATTCTTGATACGCTGGAAAAGCTTTTTTAAGTTCCAGAATATCCAATGCGGCTTTTCAGGAAATACCTAAAGGACCGAAGCTCCCTGTACGACACAACACAGGGCCCAAGGATCTATCCTTGGTCCGGGCCTGTGGAATATGTCTTACGACTGGCTACTAAGATAGGAGATGCCAGATGTGTCACGCTTGATCGGCTATGCGGACGATCTGCAACATCACGACTGCTTGTGAAGCCCCCAGTGTACAGGTGGTCAACTGAAATCGCTGAAAAGTGAAGCGAGTGTCACAAGCTTCGGCATGAGGAACAACGAGCATGGAACCGTGACAAGGCAAGCAACCCGCAACATATAAGTCGGCCAAGAAATGCCTTCGCAGATTCATCAACAGCAGCAAGGCCCGCTGCTGGCAGGATCTAGTGGACAATGTGAACAAGGATTCGTGGGGCCTTGGCTACAAGCTAGTTATGTGGAAGCTTGGTGCCTTTTGGAATCATTGTATACATGATGCAAAAAAGATGGACAAGATAGTACGGGCACCCTTCCCCGCCCACGCCGTCCGTGTTGACGCTGTCCATGGTGAAACAACAGTCGAGTGTCCACTTTTCATACAGCTGGAACTGACAGAGGCAGTCCTTTCGCTTAAAGCGAGGAAGGCTCCAGGGCCAAACGGTGTACCAGTTGAGATGTTGCACCTTGTCTATCACCATTGTCCGCAGGATGCTTCAGGTGTTCGAGTGGTGGAAGAAAATATTAAGAACATCGAGAATTCAATGGTCACTGCTTCCATCATTACCGAAGCGACCGATGGAAATGTGTAAATCCCGAATTACGCTGAAGTCAACGAGGAGATTACGGCAGGAAAAGACAAAAGTGACCAGATAAATAAAACAACGTTGTGTGAATGCATCGCCAACGTGGAAAATGTGGCAGAAATACTGTATTCGAAAGCAGAAAGCGATAAACGCTTCCGAAGTGGGTCGCAAAGTACGATTGCCACCCAGCGGCATGAAGAAGAAAGCCTATTCCAAAAAGAGGAACATGTCCTGAAAAGAATACAATCTGCATGCAACTCCCCAAATATCGGCAAGGCAGTAAAAATTGGGCTCCTTGAACTAGAGGAGCTCCTAGAGGCCACATAGAGCATTATTGGAGGACCTGGTTAAAGGCCGAAGACGAACAGAACTCTAAAGAAGCGTTGGGGGCAAAATCTAAAGGCCAAATGTAAAAAGCTCAACCCCTGAAAATCAATGAAAGAATGGCGTCTAGCCCAATTGAAGGAGATCGGGATAAAAGAAGGAAGGGAGAAGCAATTGATGGGCGTCAAGCACCAGATCATGGGTTCCAGACAGTGCTTACAAAAGGAACGAAGAAAGCCACAAATAAACTTCTTCAAAAAGTGCCAGAAATTAAAGTTTGCACGAACGCGCAACAAATAAAGGACCTGATACAAAACAGGAGAGAAAGAAGCCTCGACGAAGACCCCGGCAGCAGCCGATGCTCGCAAACCCCAGCACCTCCACGTAAGATCAACCAGATACTACCCGGAGGTGCTGCGGGACATCAGGGGAAACGTAAGGCCCGAAGACACTAACACTGCCATAAAAGCAGTACGACCAACGCGGTCGGGCCAAATACTGGTCGAATTTGGAGCAGAGGCCAAGAATGGGGAAGCATTCTGCGACGTAGTAAAAAAAGTCCTCGGCAAAAGTGTA
This sequence comes from Odontomyia ornata, assembly GCA_963969285.1. Taxonomy (NCBI): domain Eukaryota; kingdom Metazoa; phylum Arthropoda; class Insecta; order Diptera; family Stratiomyidae; genus Odontomyia; species Odontomyia ornata. The sequence continues at coordinate 352,956,037 of OZ017739.1, read as the reverse complement.
GCTATATCCTCGCTCGAGCCGATGACAATGATCAAAATAAGAGACACTGGCTGCGCCATGGGTCTGGCCAAGGTGGAAGAGGCCATCCAAAGGGAGTCCCCTAGCGTGGGCGGAATCAAGGTGAGGCTGACAACAGAAAACCATAGGGGACAACCCATGGCCATAGTTGACTTGACGGAAAAGGACGCCGAACAATTTCTGAATAAGAGCAAAGTAAGAATAGGGTGTGTTGTCTGTAGGATACGGCGAAGAGCAGCGCCTCTTCAATGTTTCAAATGGCTTGGCTATGGTCATACTGCACAAGTATGCAAAGGACCCGATAGGAGTTCTCTATGTTACAAATGCGGTGAAACGGGACAGAAAAGAAAAGTGGCTGCCAATCCAAGATCCGACTTTGGAAAATGCTGGGTTTTTCAAGAAGCCCTAGCCAAGGTTAAAATCAGAACTTTGATGACCCGCATCTTTCAGCTAAACCTACACCGCAGTTCAACTGCCCAAAATCTGCTTTAGCAGTTTGCGAGGGACATGAAAGCTGACTTCTTGCTGCTGAGTGAGCAACATCATGATAAAAGTTCAGCATGGGGATGGTTTTGTGTGGACTCGGTGCTTAGAGACCACCTTATTTAGTGTGTACCTAACGCCAAACGAATTGGTTTCATCTTTCCAAGGCAAGCTTCACGCTTTGAATGGCGCTGTTTCAAACGCAGGCGGGAACGTGCTCGTTGGGGGGACTTGACCGCGGAAGCAATCGAATGGGGCATGCCTCAAACAGATCCGCGGGGAAGAAGAGTCCTAAAAATGGTGGCCAGGACTCGCTCGTCGTAGTAAACACCGGCAATACGCCAACCTTCTGCCGTATTGGCTGTGAAGGAACCATACCGGACGTGACATTCGCCTCAGATTCCTTAGTACGGAGGATATACAACTGCAGAGTATTAGAGGACAACTCGGCCAGTGATCACCGGTTGATTCTGCTTGAGATAAGCGATGTTGTCTCCCGACATCTGTGCTCTCGGCTTTCTACAATTGGATGGAACATCGGGAGGATAGACGTCGAGAGGTGCGTCGAGGTTCTCACAGCAGGTATACCGCTGCAGGGGGCTTAGGAGGGAATGGAAGAACTGGAAGCTCAAGATGTAGTAAACTCAACTATGAGCATCATCACGACTATTTACAAAGCTTTTACGACTGAAGCTTCCTGTACGACATGACATATGGCCAACGAAGGATGGAAATTACATCGGGTGCTGCCCAAGGATATATCCTTGGTCCGGACGTATGGAATATGTCTGAAGATGGGCTACTGAGACTAGAGATGCCAGATGTGTCGCGCTTGGTCGGCTATGTCGATGATGTTGCGGCTCTGGTCACTGGACGCACCGTTGAACAAGCGCAACTTAGCCTAGGTATACTGATGCGCCGAGTAAGGGACTGGATGACTACTCGTGGGTTCAGTTTAGCACTGGAGAAAACCGAAGTGGTCATCTTGACAAAAAAGAGAATCCATAGAGTAAGGATGATCAGCATTGGAGACTTGCAAATCGAATTAAAGGCATCGTTGAAGTAGCTGAGGCTACTGATTGACTCGATGATGAGTTTCTCTGATTTATAAGGACAATGGCTGAGAAGGCTGCTTCGAGAGTATCGACTCTAAGTCGACGTATCGTCAACGTAGGGGGTCCAGCCAATCAAGAAGACGCGCCTTGATGAGTGCTGCAGGGTCAGTGCTACTGTACGGAGCAGAGCTATGGGGTGACGCTCTCAGTCAGGAGATAAACCAAAAACGTTTGGTACAAATACAGAGAAGAGGAGCACTGAGAATTGCATTTTCGTATCCGACAGTCTTTGATTCAGTGGTGCAGGCGTGATACCTGTCACCCTCCTTAGGAGAGAGCGCCACGCTAAACGACGAAATGAGGATGCGAGGGAGATGGTTGTCCGTGAGGAGAGGCAGCGCTCACTCAACGATTGGCAGCAGTCTTGGGTGAATTGCACGAAGGAAAGGTGGACTGCATGCCTCGTCTCGAAAGTGAAACCATGACTTAATCGAAGGCATGGTGAAACTGACTTCTATCTGACGCAGCTTTTGAGCGGGCATGGGTGTTTTGAGTCTTACCTGCACAAGATTGGTAGGTCACGGTCCTCCGATTGTCGGTATTGCCCAGGGGAGGAAGACTCAGCTTGCCACACATTTTTTGCGTACACAAAATGGGCTAAGCTGCGAAGGGAACTCTACAGGGAGATGGAAGAGTTCACCCTGGATAATAAAGTCGCGGTGGTGCTCGAGTCGGTTGGCAAATGGAACCAGGTCGCACATTATGCCCGGCAGATAAAAGAGACTCACAGCAGCCGGGGGCGTTGGGGCTGGGGGGATCGCTTGTCTAGTACTTCCCTTTTCCCTCTCCCTGCCGCAAGGAAGGGGATCCCCCAGCTTCAAGGAGCCCACGGCTTAACAAAACGAGACCTGGCCCGAAGTAATGTGTCAAACGGTTGACAGGGGAGGTATTTAGTGGGTAGTCCAGTCGCCTTCTTTTGAGCATGGAAGTCCCACACTCTGTGCAGAAATGGCATTCTCCTCCCTACCACAAAAAAAGTAGCTTAAACTATCACATATACGAAGTCTGCAAGTGCCTGCTGAACATGCAGTGCTTTACCTGCGGAAATGAATGTCTTAGCGAAAATTTAGCAAATGTAAATGCTCTCGAATTTGGAATCTCTCCATTACACGATAGAATCAGGTGTACGGAATATATCCTTCATATTGCCTACAACAAAAATTTTGAAAAATGGAGGACTACAAAAGACATGTAAGTCATGCACGAAAATGAAAAGAAACGTATTCAAAAAGAGTTTCTTCAGAAATTCGGTACAAGGTAGACTTTGTTAAGCAGGGTTACGGATCTTCAAATAATGGCAACACTGCCAGATGTTTTTTCAATGATTGCAAGGTCACAATTGCAATAGCGGTAGTCGACGAGACTCTAGTCCACCGGATCGCTACCATGCTGGAAGTCATGAATAGCAATGCAATGATCGACCCAGAAAATTCCGGCTTTTCTCAAAAGAAACAGCAGATATTGCCATTGAGAGTATCCATAGTACTACATACCATCCACGGTGCATAATATTTTGTTGCATGGTGCTGAAAAAGTGTAAAAGTCAATTTTCCCAGTCGGAATATTGTCAAAAGAGGCATGAGAAAGTAGAAATAAATATTACATGACTTTCAGGATCAGAAACTCGCGGAAAATGTCTCGTGTATCTACCAATGAAGACGTTTTCCCACAACCTACTTAAGACTTCGGATCCTTTTATCAAGAACATGAGACTCGAACCAAAGAAAAAGCATCTGGGAATCAGCGATGTAGCTACGGAACTATTAATCAAATTTCATTGAATTTGAGATCGTAAGTTTTTCTGCAATGTGAATAACTTTCGACTTTGAATCCCTAGATTTATTATTTACGAAATTCTCCAGTTTTTAAGCTAACTTAAACTTTTAAATGTAAGCATTATTTAATTTAGATATACACTCAAAACATTTGTTGCAACTTATTTTGATATGTATAAGCTTTTCCGAAAATTCCAGAAATTTTTATCTTGCCAATATGCTTTCATTTCTTCATTATTTCTTAAATTTTCTTCAAAATTTCAAGAAAATCAGTTGAACTTGTTGTTTTTTTTTTTTTTTTTGAGCCGAATGAGACCAACCCCAGGTTTCCATATTAATTCGTTCTCGAGATATTGCATTTTTTCCGCTTTTTGGCCATTCGGCCCACTGTGCGCCACCCAAGCAAAATAAGCTCCGCACTTACAAATCACTGGTCCAAGCTGTTATATGTAAGTGAAACATGGACCCTGACAAGCGAGTTCAAAAAGGTACCGGACATATTTGTGCGAAATAGGAGGACGTGGTCAATGGACCGAGACAGTTAGAGGCACTATTTGCAGGAAGCAGAGGCCCAAGAGGGCTGTAGTACTACGAAGAAGAAGAAGATATTTGAACGCAATGTGCTCGGGAAAATCGATGACGCAGTGAAAAAAGGAGCAGAGCGGAGACTACATTACAACGATGAGATGTATGAACTATTAGATGAACCATCTTTATCTGCTTGTGTAAAGTTGCGCAAATTTCAATGTGCGGGCTATTTAGAAAGAATGGAATAAAACCGGCTTCCCAGAAGAACATCATAGGGTCTTTTATTTGGTATTCAACACACAACTACATTTGTTTCTACGAAAAAAATATTTATATTTAATGGCCAAACCAGTACATGAGAAGAAGATCCTAAAAAACTTGATGATTTTGTCAAGATCGAAGCTTTTATGAGATATTACGAGTTCCGACCTTGTTTAAGATTTTGATTAACTACAGTTTCTATATTTATTTTGTAAAATGATTATGGCGTATAGAAGAAGGATAGAGAGGATATGAAACTAATTAATCTATAGTATGTAAAATTATGTTTTACGGTGCCTTACAAACGTCCTTTATCAATGAAGCTACAAATAATAGAGAAATGTAATTCATAAGAGCTGAAATAACACATACATATGTAAGATTATAATGCATGCAGATGAAAGAAGTAAAAGTTATTGACACCCACACGCTGTGAAAAAATGATAAGTTGCAATATGTAGGCCATAACAATCTCTAAAACCATGCATTACATCGCAAAAATGTTGCTATCTTAAAGTTTAAAATTGCACATTTTCTGATTGTTTTATTTCATATGGTTTTAATATCTTTTATTCCGTCATCGACTATTATTCAATAATAAAATCCCATAAGTGGTGATTTGCAAAGTACAAAATAACATTCAGTAAAAGTGCGTGTGTGTGCCAATAACAATAAGCAATAATGTGATAGGATTAATGGAAAATCAAGCTACAGACTATGATACACGTTCCATTAAAATATTTCAACCTTATCTGTGGGAATGAACATTTGAATTTGATTTAACGGCTAAGATGAACGTACTTAAGAACGTAAAAGAAGTTTTTCGTGAAAATGTTATCTTACCTGTTGGCGTATTGTCTTTAGAGGAGATATTCGGCACCGAAACAAAATGTAGCGTAATCTGAATAAACAGGCGGAAAATGCATTTGTTACAACCTTATCTAGTACATGTTATTGTTATTGTTATTAGCACACACATATGATTTGGTTATAATGCGCTTAAAGATACGTATGGGAATTGTTTATCAAGTTGCTGACTAGACTGTCTCAGATTGTTATTATATGCTTATCGCTTGTAAGCAGCAGTGATAAAGGAAAAGAGAAAGTTTTTTTTCACTCACCCGTATATCCTTTCGGGTAGACCATCGTGACTTCGTCAAATTTGGGTTTCTTTATTCCTTGAGCAGCTGTTGGGCATCCTGAAAGTGAACGATGCGTTAAAAATGTCCCGTTTATATGGCCAGTTCCATCACATCCTGGTGTTGGACAATTAACTCCATCGAATTTCATGGCCGTGGCAGCAGCAACTGCAGCCTTGTGCTGTTCAACTGTTCCTCCGTTCTCCAAGACACGCATCTTATTGCGATTCGCTATTGGACAGCCCGATGCGCTGATTTATAGAAACAAATAAATTTTATCGTTAATTTGCATTGAAAAATATTAAAAAGAGTTCAGACAAAAAACCTCAGACTATGTTCTACATACATAAGCGTTCTTTATCTTGAAAACTCCAAAATACGAGTAAATAATAATTCTCCACCAATCTCACCTTCTGTGTGATAAAAATTTTCCTGTTGAATGTCCAGATCCGTCACACCCAGGAATCGGACACCTGTAATTAAAATGAAAATCCTTGTGTGAGTTGAAAAAATCACAACACGAATAATCAAATGGTAGAGAGCGTTTGCTATCAAACAACAATTAACCATGATACCTATCTCTTAGCTCCCATCTGCAGCTACACGAATTTGGACTGGCAATGGTGCTAGAAATGGGGCTTCAGTAGGTAAACCGTATGTTAACCAATTGGATTAGCCTTGAAGCTTACCTGAGTGGTTCCGAGTCCTGTCCGTCTCGTGGTTTACTTTTCGGTTTATTTGCACGTGGACAACCCGATAAGCTGCGATGTGACGAGTAGTTGCCCGTCACGTGACCGGAGCCATCGCAACCAGGTGTCGGACATTTCAATTCCTGTGAATGTGATTGCAGGTGATTTCGATCGCTTCGTGTACAACCCGTTAAGCTGGAAAAATGTGAAAGGGTAATCAGATAAATGTGCTGTAGAGAGCTAGTGAAATCGAAAACATAATCGACTACTTCATTGCTTTCACCATTTTCAAAGAAAATTTTAAAGAAAATCTATTGAAATCATAAAATTAACTGAAGGCTTGGTAACGATATATAATGATTTTATTCGTAGTTTCGTTTCACAATGCATTTCCAGCAGCTTTGAATGCACTGCAATGTGGTTTAAAATCATTTGAATAGAGTGTACCTCATACCAACTAGTGAAAACCGTCGCTGCGCTTCCTGTCTCCAGTAGTCACTAATGTTTTGCTTAGCAGAAAGTGTAAGCACTATCATGTATGCATAAGGATACTAGAGGATGAGAAAATCTACTGGTGAAAATCAATTTACCAGGTGAACTCTGCTGACTTCTAGTGATGCAGGTCCGCGCTCGAAACTTGATTATGTTAATCTTCCGTTTTAATGGCATAATTTTCGTATAAATTTTATTAGAGATATTTCAACTTTTCAGACAGACGTTGTTTTATTGTATGACTAGATACGATAGGATAGGTAAGGGAATATGCATCTGAATCTACATGAAAAGGAGGAAAGAACAATTCTGAACAACAGCGCAATGCTGGGAAATCAGTAGCTGCTACTTGTGTTTCGAAATTTATTATAATTCACGGAGTAGTACGACAATGGTTGAAGATACAAGGAAAGACACATGTAGATACACCCTATACGAAGCATTTATTACATGCAAAGTGTAGTTCGTGAGGTACATGTTAAAGATTTTCATCGCAATGAATTCATGCATGCATTACATCATATGAGTGAAGCATTAAGGATAGTATGTTAGAGTGGATAATTTAGGAATCTGTCGAGGGAAATTATTTGCTCAGAGGACACGTTTGAATGAAATGAGGAGGGGAGGAGATATTAACGATAAATGGAGAATCATGAAGGAACTCACCCTTTACCTAAGTAAAAATGTTCCTAAATCTGAATGTTTGACGTTAAATAAATTTTCTTGATCATGATTATCGCTAATGTATAATCTATGATAATAATTTTAAGTGGATCAGAAGGTCGCGCACCAATCTGCACTGAATCCTGCATGATTTTATTTTTATTTTTTAGGGCGTTGAAAAATATTTTTTTTACAATACCCTGCTAAAATCATGACCTGTCTGTCCGTCCGTGTGTTATCGCAAGTTTTCTCGCAAACTACTTAAGTTAGAAACATGAAGTTTGCTGGGTAGATGTAAAGTGATGAAGTCTTAAAAGTATCAGTATAAAATATTTTAATAAGTTTTTAAGGGGGATCTCTCTTACGACGGGCTACTGAGACTTGAGATGCCAGATGAGTCGCGCTTGGTCGGCTATGCGGATGATGTTGCGGCTCTGGTCGCCGGACGCACCGTTGAACAAGCGCAACTTAGGCTAGGTATGCTAATGCGCCGAGTGAGGGACTGGATGACTACTCGCGGGCTCAGTCTAGCACTGGAGAAAACCGAAGTGGTCATCTTGACAAAAAAGAGAATCCCTAGAGTAAGGATGATCAGTATTGGAGATATACAGATCGAATCGAAGCCAGCGGTGAAGTACCTGGGGCTACTGATCGACTCGAAGATGAGTTTCTCTGAGCAAATCAGGGCAACGGCTGAGAAGGCTGCTTCGGGAATATCGGCCCTGAGTCGACTTATGGCCAACGTAGGGGGACCCAGCCCATCAAGAAGACGCCTCTTGATGAGTGCTGTAGGGTCAGTGCTACTGTACGGAGCAGAGGTATGGGGCGACGCTCTCAGCAAGGAGGTATACCGAAAACGATTGGCACAGGTACAGAGAAGAGGAGCACTGAGAATTGCATCTTCGTATCCAACAGTCTCCGACTCGGCGGTGAGAGTGATTGCAGGCGTGATACCTGTCGCCCTCCTTGCTAGAGAGCGCCGCGCTATTTACCTGCGCCGAAACGAGGATGCGAGGGAGATGGTTGTCCGCGAGGAGAGACAACGCTCGCTCAACGATTGGCAGCAGTCTTGGAGGAATTGCACGAAGGGAAGGTGGACTGCGCGCCTCATCCCGGATGTGAGACCGTGGCTAAATCGAAAGCATGGTGAGACTGACTTCTATCTGACCCAGCTTTTGAGCGGGCACGGGTGTTTTCAGTCTTACCTGCACAAGATCGGCAAGTCACGGTCTCCCGATTGTCGGTTTTGCCCAGGAGAGGAGGACAATGCCTGTCACACATTTTTTGCGTGTACGAAATGGGCCAGGCTGCGAAGGGAACTCTACAGGGAGACGGGAGAGCTCACCCCGGATAATATAGTTGCGGTGATGCTCGAATCGGTTGACAAATGGAACCAGGTGGCACATTATGCTCGGGCAGTCCTAAAATATAAAAGGGACTCACAGCAGCCGGAGGCGCTGGGGCTGGGGGATCGCTCTTCTGGCAATTCCTCTTCCCCCCTCCCCTCCCGCTAGGAAAGGGACTCCCCAGCTTGAAGGCGCCCCACGGCGTAACAAAACGAGACCTGGCCCGAAGTAATGTGTCAAACGGTTCCAGGCTAGGTTCTCAGATTGACAGGGGAGGTGTTTAGTGGGTAGTCCAAAGGTATCCTCCATGGGAGTCCCACACTGCCAGACTCGGCGGGCATAAATGCCTTCACCTCCCCACCACAAAAAAAAAAAAAAAAAAAAAAAAAAAGGGGGATCTCTCTGTATAGAGGGTTGACCATAAAAACAAATTGGATAGTCGATATGGATATTAAATCAAAGGTCTTGATGAGAACTTTTCAAAAAAGGTCTTAAACTGACACTTTTCACTTCAAAGGGTCCAGGAAGAGGAGTAATGTACGAAAAATTTAGAAAAATGCAAAAAGAGCAATATCGGCCGGTGATTCGATTCTATTTTTGGAAGGAAAATTGGGCAGTGAAATCAAAGCTGCTGTATACGGTGACTCTGCTTGCTGCAATGGCAACCATAAAAGATTGGTTTAACGAGTTTCAATGCGGCGCCCCGAAAACAGATACCACGGAAGATATTGTGACAAAAATCCACAAGCTCGTATTAGCAGACGGCCGATTGAAGGTGCACGAGATAGCTGAGACAGTAGGCAAGACCGCGTATGTCATATCTTGCATGAAATTTTGGGTATGACAAAACTATCGGCATGATGGGTGCCGCGTTTCCTCACTTTGGACAATAAACACAACCGTGAGATTACTTCAGAGCACTGTTTGATGCTGTTTAAGTGCAATGCAAAGAAGTTTCTGCATTGTTTTGTGACCATCGCTGTAACATGCCTCTACTGGTACACATCAGAGACCAAAGAGTAGTTGAAATAGTGGAATTCACTCGACGAACGGGCTTCAAAGAAGGCGTAGACTGTTCTATCGGCCGGAAAGATGATGGACACTATTATCTGGGATTCACAAGGTGTCATTTTCATTGACTATATCGAGAAGGGCAAAATGATCACAAGGCTCTACTATGCCGAATTATTCGGCTGATTCAACACCCAATTGCAGAATAAAGGCCCCATTTGGCAACAAACGTGCTCTACCACCACAACGCACCGACTCACACCTCCGCCGTTCCCCCTACCAAATTGGTCAACTTTGGCTACGAACTGCTACGCCATCCACCATATTCTCCAAATTTAACCCCGAGTGACTTATTTTTGTTTCCAAATCTGAAAAAGTAGCTCGCAGGACAGAAATTTGAGTCTAATGAGGAGGTTATCACCGCTACGGAGGCCTACTTAGCAGATCTCGAGAAAACGTATTTTTCAGACAGGCTAAAGAAGTTGGAGCATCATTTGGTCAGATGTATTGAGCTAAGAGGAGATTATGTTGAAAAATAAACTACCACTTTTTCAAAATTTTCGTTTTTCCTTTACAGGCTAAGTACTTATCGGACAGTCCTTGTATATACAGTGGTGGAAAAATAATTAGAAATGAACTTGTTTCTTACCAAAACTTGCTCATTTTACCACAAATTATTTACTATTTTAGAACTGTTATTTACAAATTTTAACACTGATACACTTATATCTACATATTCAATAAAATATTACAAGAAATATAAGAAAAATAGAAAAAAAAATCCAAATACAACAGAGAACAGTCCATGTTTGGCTGTAAAAATAATCAGAAACAGCAGTTGAAATTAAAAATAATTCATAATAAACAGCTTCAATTTTCAGGTAAATTTCTCGAGAGAAATATATATATATATATATATATATATATATATATATATATATATATATATATATATATATATATATATGTATATATATATATATACATATATATATCTATATATATATATATATATATATATATATATATATATATATATATATATATATATATATATATATACATATATATATATACATATATATATATATATATATATATATATATATATATATATATATATATATATATACATATGGGATATAACGAAATTTGTGACCACGCTAGAGGTTGCAATTTTGCTCCGATTTTCACCAAATTTTCAGGAAAGGTGTATTGATTTAATATCTCGGTTAAATTTGTAAACCAGCTATATCGGCCGGGCAAAATAAAATGGCGGCCATTTTAGACGAAAAATCGTGATTTCTGTTCTGACCAAAGTATAGCCCCGATTTGAATGAAATTTGGTACAAAGGTTCACTAATGGTTGTGATGAATCTCACAATAAAAAATACAAAGTCGGTACCGCTGAAACAAAATGGCGGCCACTCAAAGGTTGAAAAACGTGCAAAACTTTGTTGTTGTAATAGTGGTCAAAGCTTTAACAGATTTCCATGAAATTCGGCAGTTAGATAGAAATTATAAGTATCTAAAGAATAACGTGAAAAAACTGGAGGTCAGGTCACAAAAAGCAAAATGGCGGCCAATTAAAACTCAACGCTTCAAAGGCTTCTAGAAGTCGCAATTTTGATTTGACATATATGAAACTTGATTTCAAGATAAGCATTACTTAGATCTACAGATGATCATGCATGTGCAAATTTCAAAATGGCGGCGGTTTAAATATGCGTTTTTTTCAGGTTTTTGTGACGCTCTAGCGGTCACATTTTCCAATGGATTTTGATGACACTTGAGATTATGGATCTCTGTACTGTACTTGTATTTTGCAGGAAATTATTAACTTGTATTTTGCAGGAAATTATTAAAATTGAATGAAAAATAAAAAAGTCGAAAATTTAAAACCAATATTTTTAGCTGCCATTTTCACTAAAAATTGAATTATTTTGCCCTGTCTAGAGTGAAACTCCGATTTGAACGAGATTTGGCACATTGATTGATGAGGTCCTAGCACACAAAGATTTTAAATAGTCCAAAATCAACTGCATGCATTCAAAATGGCGGCCCCCAAAGGTCAGGAGGCAAGCGCGATTCGCTATTTTAGTAGCAACTGAAATAATGAATATTTTTCATGGAAACGTTTTAAATGACTTATCTTGAAAGTATTTATAAATCAGAATAATTTTTAAATATTGTAAAATATTTTTATTAATACCCTAAAAAATTATAAAATCGCGACATATCTGTCTGTCCGTCCGTCTGTTTGTTCGTGCGTCACAAGTTTTCTCGCAAGCCATCTAAGCTAGAATGAGGAAATTTTCTACGTAGGTCAAAAGTGATGCATCTGTGTGTCTATGACGTGAGTTACCATGCTCGTTCGGCCTTGGTCATCCAGGTTTGTTGAGAAGATGTCACTGTACTTGGTGACCAGATCAGAGGCTCGCTTAAATAGCTGCACTGGCAATTTGACCTGTTTCAATATTGCAGACGTAGATTCCCGGGCTTTGTCTGTGTCTTGCCTCCTTTTCCAAAGATGGTCGTGAGTGGCTTCCAAGGAGGTGATGGTGGAAACAGGCTGGCAGCTGCCGATGACTTCTCCCGCTTTGATGCTCGTGGTTAAGTCTGCGGTGTCAAGGACTCTAACCGGCACTTATCCGTTCCTTATAGATCTTACAAGGCTTCGCCCTACAACCAAACTGCGCAATGTGGACGTCTTCGTTGGCTCTATCAGATAAGATCGGTGGTCTCCAGAATCACCATCAAGCCTGGTCCATACAATGCTTTCAGAAGAATTCGGTCTATCAGTGTCGGCACATACTACTGCATTCATCTTGGGAGTTCGGACGCTGGGATCCTCCATCAATACTTAGACATTCTGCCATTTCAATACCCGTTTGCCCAAATCCAATGTGATTCCATGTGGTAGCAGAAAATCCATTCCGAGAATGCACTCATCCATAATGTTGGCGACCAGAAAATTATGTCGGAACACAAGGTATCCCAACTGTATCTGGAGGTTGATCTCTCCATTGACAGGTACAGTTTCTCCCGTAGCTGTCCGTGGTGAGAAAATTCTGCCCTTTTGAAGTAGTTGTTGCCTCACATGGTCTGGTCGGATAATCGATCGGGTTGCACCAGTGTCGATTGTTATGGTGCAATGTTCTCCGTCAACTTGACCGGGAAGGCATAAGTCCGCTTCTCCACGATGAAGTCTTGACGTGACGATGGTGGTGCTGGAGACGTCGATCCTCCTAGCCAACCTCTGCCCCACGAAGTTGGCACTTACATGTTTCCCGACCCCTCTGTTTGAAGGGTGTCCATTCTGGGCTCCTGACTCGGTCTGGATCTCCTCCTAGCTGCACACCCTGAGCAATAGCTCAGTTTTCTTCGCTTCTTGCAGTCTCTTTGCAGATGCCCCTTCTCTCCGCAATTCCAGCATCTAGGCGCACCATTTACATGCGGGTCTTGCTCAATTTCTACGCGCTCACACCTGCAATCGTCCGTCACTACCTCGCGGACCCGGGCAGTGGTACGGCTCACATTTTTGGCTGCCTCAAAGTTCAGACTGTAAGCCAATGCGTCCTTAACTGTTTGCTTTTGAGCTAAACGCTCGGCTTGTTGCAAATCTTAGTCTTTTATTGCGCTGATGAATTCTTCTGCCGCTGCGTCATCTCGATGTTCTGGGTCATACGCTGGATAAGCCAGAAGTGCCAGTCGCTCAATGTCTTGGGCTAGCTGCTGTAAAGTTTCGCCAGACTTCTGCATTCGATACCGTAGCTGTGACCGATAAATCAGCTTTAGATGATCGTCTCCATAACGCATGTCGAGCGCATTATAGCAGCCAGATTTGAGTGCAACTCAACGGGGATCGTCTGCAAAAACTCGACAGCCGGGCCGTTTAGAGCAAGAATCAGTGCAGTTGCTCGTTCCTGCTCATTCGAGTGATTTTCCCTTGCGGCAGCTTCAAACTGTGTTTTGTAAGTGCTCCAGACCGTTTGCCCGTACTAGTGCTTGCACATTTCTGGATGTGCTTTTTGCTGTGGTTGTAAGTGGGGCTGGTGGGGTGGCTACTACTACCTTCGCTGCTTTCAATTCCTTTTTCATGTTTTCCATCTCGTGGTTGATTCTCTCCTCGACCTGAGTGACCTTTTCCTCGACCTGGTAAACCTTTTCCTCGACCTGGTCAACCTTTTCCTCGACGCCTTTAATTTGTTTGTTCAGGTTACCGAGCTCCGCTTTTATTTCATGCGACTGTTCCTCTAGCTTCTGTGTGATTTCGAATGCTTGTTGGTCGAGCTTCTGGTCTAGCTTCGCGGTTTTATTGGATGACAGTTGTCGCTGCTCTTGCTGCATCAGTATTAACATTTGCATCAGCGCATTTTCTGGCTCCTTTGATTTTGGTGTTTCTACTTCCCCACCTTCTGCACTTATTTCCGCATCTGAGGGCTCACCCGAATCCAAACTCACGCCTTCCGACTCAATCGCGTCACGCAAACGTGCAATCAGTATGGCCTTTGTACCTTGTGTGGCCAGATTTCGCTGTTCCAACTCCTCCTTGAGCTCCGCTAACGTCAATTCATTAATTTTTAGATGCAAGTTTCCTGGCATTTTTATTGTTTCAGCTATTTTTCCACCAGTTTTCACGTTAAATTTCACTATTGTGCACTTTAAAAGTGTTTAAAAGTTTTTCACTTTCAAAATTTTCTTTCTCACTTCTCGACACCACTGTCGCGTTTATGGTTTGTGGCCAATAATTTTAATGTTACGGGAAAGTGAAAACGCAATGTTTTTATTTAATTACTTAAAAATGCACAATCACTTATTTAACTATTTCACAATTTTAATTTTTACAATTAAAAGTCTAACTTCCACTCGTCCATAAATTTCTATCGCAATTGTCTTATAAAATTACTTCACAATCAACGAAAATCACTTTTCTATTACTGGATCAATGTCGGTTTTCTATTCACCCCACACTTTCGCAGTTTTTTTTTACTATCGCGGTTCTAATGAATGATCCCCCCATTCGTTCAGCTCGCCTTTATATAGGGTCTCTACCCATTCAACCCATTTCTCGTACGTTGGCGAATGTTCTGCGGAGAGGTACCTGGTATATACGAGCAGCTTAATGAATGGAGTGACGTCACTTTCAGATGTTGATCATGCTTGGTGGATTCTCGTGGCTTCGAGTAAATTTACTTTGTTGATCATGAGGTTCTTAATGGTTGTGAAAACAATTGCAACAGTAGCTCGCAGAATTATTCGTGCATGTAACAATATATATATATATATATATATATATATATATATATATATATATATATATATATATATATATATATATATATGTATATATATATATTTATATATTACGTCACATTAACTTCTTTGCTTAGCAAAAAAATTTTTCCTTGCAACCAAAAATATTTTAAATTATCGCAGAATAATCTTTTCAAGACTTTCGCCTGGGTTCGAAGAAAGAGAGATTGGCCTCAATTTTTAAAACAGTGGAACTTGGATACTTCGAACTTCAAGGGACCCCTTGAAAAATTCAAATTCGAAAAAAAAAAACACAACACTAAAATTTTATTACGTAAATTTAAGGCATTACATTTACAACTACTTGAAAAAGTCCGGGATCTTCATTTCTTTCCTAGAATTAAGTCTCTGTGTCATAATGAACGATTCTAACTGATTCAATGACTGAAAAATCGACTGACTCACTTCATTTCTAGTTTCAAAATGTCACCTGAGCTCAGCTACTTGATTTGCTGATTCAGCCGTACTTAGAATTGGCCTTTCTTGTTAAGTCGTCATCTTCATCATCGGATATATTGTCGCCATCTTCATTGCCGTTGCTGAGTACCTCAGTGATGGTGTCCGCTTCCGCAAGCTCGCCACACACCGCATCACCTTCGTCTACATTAAAGAAGTGCTCATAGGAGATAGCAGGATCTGATATAATATCCTCCCATCCGTTAACTGCAGACACAACTTCAATTACAGTTTGGTTCACACTTTCACTTCCTGCTTACTTTTTAAAAAAACCAGCTCTCTTGAAACAGTCACTGATTGTTTCTTGCTACACAATATCCCAAGTTTGTTTACACATACTTGAGGTCTGAAGGATATCAAGTTTAATTTTGAGAGAAGTGAAATCTCCGGTGGGAATATTCTCAGCCAAGAAGCGCCGGCAAAAATGTTTGGGGTTTTTTATTATGCCCTGATCCATAGGCTGAATGACTGATTTTACAATATCGGGGACAAATATAACTTTCACATTATCTATAAACGGCAAGCTTTGGTTAGCAGTGCAATTGTCAATAGAGAGTAAGATCTTCCGTTTTTCTTTCCCAAATTTTTTATTGATTTTCAAGAGTACTTGTCGTCAACGCTTGTGCATTAGATTCATACTCTACTGGTTTTGACTTTACGTTTTCGAAACAACGGAGACTAGCAGATTTTTCTATCATTAACAAAGGCAGCTTTTCAGAGCCATCCATGTTTGCTGCAATCAAAAGTGTTACTCTTGCCTTGCTGAGTTTCCTTGCATGACATTTCTCGTCTTTGATAGTAAGCATTTTATCAGGGGTGCACTTGAATAACAAACCCGTCTCGTCAACATTAAAAATGTTTTTGGGTTCCTTGTCCTGGGTTATCTCTTCGAATCCTTTTTTCCATTGTCTTGCTTTATGCTGATCAACACCACCACTTTCACCACAAATAGATTTAAAGAAATTTCATTTCGCTCTTTGAAACCATCTAGCCATCCTATGCTTGCTTAGAAATTGGTTTCCCCCATTCCAGTAGCAAATTGTTGAGCTTCACCTCTTACACGAGGGCTACTTAGTGGATTTTTTTATCACGTGCTTGCTTAAACCATGCTAAAACACAGTTGTCTACACCCAGATTAGCTGTTGCTCTGCACCTTTTCCGGTTATTTTCGTTCACAAATTCACTGCTTAAAATCTGTTTTTTGTTTTTTTTTTTAAAGTCGACATTGTGTTTTAGGGAATCCCAAAGTCCCGAGCCATCTCTGATTTCTTCTCCAGTCCCTTTTTAGCTTCCCTAGTTGCGGCCACATTTTCAGTTAATATTATTGATTTGTAAGCCCGCGAGTTTCACGATGACATCTTGGCTCAATGTTCGTTCAACAAAAAACAACAAATTTGATAAAATTAAGTCTCACAAATAACGAAAACACCACTCGCATGGCAAAAAACAACCAATAATGTAAAATTCAGTCCCAAGCAAACTGATACACTACACTCACTATAGATAAATTGTCTGTTTGTAGACGTTGGAAATGACTGCTCGGGTGATCGGAATGGGAGGCAGTGAAGGCACTGAATATGCACAAAATTGATTTCGTAAAGAAGGGAGGCTTTGACCTGACTATAATGATACGATTGTCTCCCACGTCAATGTAAAATAAGCCCATGCAGCTCTTGGGGAATCTCCGAAGAAAGGGAACAGTCAGGCTATCTTTGGGGATTTCCAGAGTTTATAACTCGCTAACGGACACTTTTGGCGAGCAAAATGTTCAAATTATCCAAAATAAACTGAATAAGCCACAATTTTTTGATATGAAATTCATTTATATGCAAGGGACTAGTAGGAAATTTCGAATTAATGACGATTCCGAGTTGTAGAAGTTCGAATTAGCCAAGATCCACTGTATCACCTCTTGACATGGATTTTGGCAAAGGAACTAATGTGGCTACTTTACTAGCAGATAGAAAGTAACTATTATTAAAGCAATTGCTTGCGATGGCAACAAGAGGTCTGGAAATTGAGTTGCTACATTTCCTGATTACTATGTTCGGAAGTGGGAAGTGGGATGTGAGGAGCAATTATTAGGAGTGAATATTGTCAAAAAAGATCCTTCAAAGCCCAAACTAAAAGAATTGACTTTACTCTTTACAAGTTCTGTCAAAGCATTGTTAGCAGAAGGTTTTTCACCCTAAAGATTATCATAAAAGGAGGAACAAACGTTCAGTTTTTCATATATCGTATCATATGGTTGTCCATTGGAACTAAAAGAATCCCTAAAAATATTTTAATCATTTGATAACCGGCCGGTCGACTTATTTATTTCCATCCTAACGGTTTCATAGAAGAAAGTCGTAGTTTATACGCCGTATTCAATTGTGATTGTCCGAGATCACAAGGAATTTGTACATTTAAACATCATTTTAGAATAAAGCCACCAGCACCGCACATAGGTAAAAAAGCAAAAGTACAAGGAAAAGATGAGAGCTCACATCGATTTTATAAAATTGTATGTTTTGAATGTCAAAGGCATACAGGTATATGGCAAAGAGCAGCCCTCAAAAAATTTGACATCGAAAGGCCCCAAACGATGTCTCTGGCCAAAATTTTCACGGCGCATCGTTAAAGACAAGCAACAAGACCGTGCTAGAACAGACGATCGAACATCAAGCCTGTCGCAAGAGAAATGATTAGTACGACGATGGATTCCGAAATGCGTTAGATAAAAAGAATCAGGCGTACCAAGAAACGTAGGTAAGAAAACCGGGATGAAGAGAGAAAACTACGAAAATCTCAGGAGAGTAGCGAATAAGATAATTAGAATTAAGGAAAAAAAATATTATGACAACCAATTGAGAAGTCTATGTATAAATCTAGCAACCAACTACACAAACCAAGCGTGTGTGGTGAAAAGCCTAGATTGTGGTTATCAGCCCAAAACCATGCCTTATCGTGATGACATCGACAATATTATCGCAAATTTCAAGAACCTCCTTGATCCTCTGCACACCTTCAGAACATCGGAGCCCATAGATGTCTACGGAGAACTTCCATCGGCCCCACGAACTCTGGATAAAGCGTATTCCATCATCAAACCCTAAAAGAACAATCGACAAAATGATGGCAGCAGCATCCAGCACATTTTGCAACAAGAACATATGCCGAAAGAGTGGAGCCAATCAATGATATTCCCTATCCACAAAAAAGGTGGCATGCTACAGTGCGAAAAGTATAGAGTTATTGTACTACTTCTTGCGGCGCACAAAATATTACCAAAAATCTTAGAAAATAAAATCGGATCATATGTCAACAGTATTATTGGGGAGTATCAAGGTGGTTTCAGAGCAGGTAGATCGACAAAAGACTAATTGTTCACAGTCAAGTGGGTACTTGAAAAATGCTGGGAGTTCAACATAGATGCACACCAAATTTTCGTAGACTTTAAACAAGCATATGACAGTATTGATCATAACGTACTGTACCAAATAATGCTTTGCTTTGGCATCCCCAGCCAAACAAGGCCGTATTACAAAAATGACAATGATGTCAACGACCTTCCAAGCCCGCATCAATTACCAATTCACTGACACCTTTTGACACAAATATAGGACTTAAGCAGGGAGATGGGCTGGCCCCATTTCTATTCAATTTGGCTTTAGAGTACGTCATAAGAAAGCTACTTGCCGATATACGAAGTAAATTACTATACAATTCGAGCCGACTAGTAGCCCATGCAGATGACATCGACATTTTGTCACGGTCATTAACAACTGCCAAAGAACTCTTCCTGAAACTCGACACTGAAGCAAAACCAGGAGGGCTGTAAAGCAATGCAAACTCATGAGCCAATGACACAGTCAAGGAAAAATACCTCAAGTAGACAAAACATCACACTTGGCAAATATAGTATCACAAATGTAAGCACATCTGTGTATTTAGGTGCCAAAAAAAAGAGAACCGGTAATGAAGGAGGCGTAATACACTGAAGAATACAGCTCGCAAATAAAATATTTTTTTCAGTCTTGACAATCTGGGAGACCAGTTGCATACACAAGAAAACAAAGCTCCAAGTATACAAATATGTGATGCAACCTGTGTTATGCTATGTGTGTAAAACATGGACCCCAATCCAAGCATCCGCAAATATATTGAACACCTTTGAACTGGCCACATGAATCGTATGGATGAACAACAGATACCCAGAAAGGTATTCGTTAGGAGAACTGAAGGATAGAGATCAGTGGGGAAACCGGGGAAATATTAGTCTGACTGGGTCGACGAAGACAGTTCTTCGCTGCTCAGATTTCGACATTGAAAGACGCGATCAATTAACCAAGCCAGTTGGAGACGCTATTGGCAGGAAGCGAAGGCCCAAGAGGGGCTATAGTGCTAAGAAGAAGAAGATGTTTAGAATGAGCAAGAATTGCTGTTTATCTACCAATATCATTACAAACCAATGTGGAATTTGAAAATTTTGGTTTTTGACTTAAATTTAGCCAAGTTATGTTCAAAAAAACAATTTTTGGTACAAACTCATCACGAATATTTTGGAGAGCAACCATATTACGGGTCACCACCGTAGTGGTTACTGTAAACATATCTAGTACGTTTTCAAGCAATACAAGCCAACACTAGAATATACTCCTTACTAGCCAAATATCCAATATAATGAAATAATCTAGCCAAATAATTCACTAGTACGTGTACACTAGAATGTTTTCCTAACTAGCTAAATATCATATATAGTATATTTCTTCCTATTCAATTAGCAGAAAATCAAGCAGATCAGCACAAACATCAGATAACTAAGCAAAATAGCTCACTTAGCCTATAACTAGTCAATTATCAGATGCAACATATTCCTAATTAGCTTAATACCAAACAATCAGTTCACTAAATCAATGTAATGAGCCCCTCATTGGTCTAACATAAAATTAACATTGTGATTGTTCTCCGGATCACCAGACAATTAGATTATTAAACTAAAATAACAAAGAAAACCAGCAAAAAGAAAAACATCATCATGACGAAACAAAGCATCCTTGAAAAACATTGCCGCAATCTACAAGCATCATTTTGCTCCATCATTTGTTTACTACTACCTGGAATTGAAAACAAACAATAACAAACACACCTGGGCGAACGACTTCTTGTATAAAAAAAATTAACAAACAGTAGCTTGTTGTGAACACCAGAACACAGAAACAAATGAATGTCTTTGCGTTCAAAATGAAAACAACAGCAAGACGTTAGCGTCACAGGTGGGAATCATTGAACTTTCGAGCATGGCTTGCAAAAGTTGCCCAATGCAAACTAATTTTACGAAATTGACAGTTTTTTGCTGAGTAGATTTTGTTTGAGCAACATACAAAAAAAAAACAACAAAATATTAAGCGCAAGGTAGAAATCATTGCATTTTCCAACATGACTTGCGGAAATTACCCAATACAAACGAATTTTACGGATATGACAATTTTCTGTTGAATAAAATTTCCCTGGGCAACATATGAAATTGCGACAACAAAATATTATGCTTCGGGTGGAAACAGTCGAACATAAATAACGCTTGGCTTGCAAAAATATTTGAATGGAATTGGTTAAGGAGACATTGTTTACCATGGATTTCCACTGATTGGGAAATTGCACATCAGAAATTTCCTGGATGGAGAATTAACAATAAAAGGCAAAACGACTTTTTGTGCTACTGTTCAATGCGTACACATCCAAAAAAACGCTAGTTAGGACTTAGCCTGGGCGTTCCACCAATATCCAGGGAAAACGCTTAGGTGGCTTTAGCCTGAGTATTCCACCAGTATCCAGCCAAAACATTACTTCGGCCTTAGCCTGGACATTCCACCAGTATCCAGCCAAAACGCTACCTTGGCCTTCGCCTGGGCGTTCCACCAGTATCCAGCCAAAACGCTATTTTGGCTTAAACCTGGGCATTCCACCAGTATTTAGGCAAAACGCTGCTTCAGCCTTAGCCAGGGCATTCTACAAGTGCCCCGCCAAAATGCTTTCTCGGCCGTCAGCCTGGACGCTCTGTAAATAATCGACCAAACGCTTCTTTGGCTTAGCCTGGGCGTTCTACCAACCTCCAACCAAACGCTTTTTTGGCCTTCGCTTGGGTGTTTGTTGAGTGAATCACCTCTACCATTTGATTCATTGGCACCCCAGCCTGGTCAATGGTAAGTGTTGTTACATCCTCATATGAACCACGGCTCTGGGAGCCCCCGTCTCGCGTCTACTAACTGTTTCTTCCACAGGTTCCAATAGTTGCATCCTCCGGTCAGCCTTGCCGACTCCGTCACCAACAGACGCACTCAGAGGCACCCTACGTCGCTGCTCGATGACCTGACGACAGCCGTCCAGTTCAATCAATACATCAGGAGAATCCTCCTCTAGAGAAGAGATTAGCCATCCGTCACCGCCATGCGCTTTCCCGCCAGATGCACCCACGTGCCAGGACCAATGAAGTGGATGAACTCCAGAGACCATCACGCCGTTATTGACTCATGTTATGTCAAAGAAACTATTTATCAAACTGTGTAAGCTTTAAGAACTCTTGGTACGAATTATAACGATTTTTGAAAAGTACTACTCAAGTCTTCACTTTTCTCTGGTTTGGTATTTGCACTCCTCTGGTGTTTACAGCAACTAATGACTAGCCGAATACTCTGAGTTCAGAGTAGGAGGCCCCTCAACGACAACTAAAATACATTATCACGTTAGATTTTTAGGGTTTTGTACTATAATACAAAACCCTATTGCAATCACGACCTGTGTCCGTCTGTCCTTTCGTCTGTATATCGCAGCACTTTTTCTCCAAAACTATAGAGGGTACAGTCATGAAACTCTGTACAAAGGTCAGGAGTGGTGACTTCTTGAAAGTTCAAGGGTGAAAATTTTTCAAAGGGGTTTAAGGGGGGTCTCCCCATTTAGCGAGATGACCCCTCAAAAAAAATTTCACCATTGTTAGTCGAGTATGGTTTCATTGGAAAGGTCTTTATGAGATCTTTTCAAATCAAGTCTTAAAATCACCTTATAGGTACCAAAGGGGGAGGGGGATGGGAAAATGCACGAACTTTGTAACCATTTTAGGATTCGAAAAAAAGACCATGAATAGATGATTACAGTACAGGGGAGTGGCCCCTGAAAAAAAAAAATTTCATCAAAGGTAGCCGATATGAGTATCAAATGAAAGTTTTTTATGAGAACTATTCAAAACAGTTCTTAAACTGACAGTTTTTGCTTCAGTGGGCGCACAGGGGGGAAATACATGAAAAATGTGTTGTGCTCGAAAAAATCTGAAAAAATTATCAAAGGGATATTTATGGGTATAACAATAACAAATACCTCAGAAGTCCAAATTCGTTCACATTTGTTAATAATAGTATGATCGTCGAATTTCATAACTTCTCCAATAAAATTGTCTTTGACATGTTTCTTGATTTTATTCGTTGCTGGTGACTGCATTTTGAAGTTGAGTACAAAACCCTTCTGGCATGAGCGTAGGTCTGTCTACCCTACTTGTTTACGTTATAATCAGCTCATCATAAGTTTGTAAGGAATTAATGTTCATTGTAATAATTTTTAAGTTGTTTATTGCTCGCAATGTTAATAAAAAAGTTGAGTAAGGCTTAAGGTTGGTCTTCTGGAGACAAAAGACAGTATGAAGGAAAAAATTCTTTAAATTTTTTTATGAGGGTCACAAGAGATACGCGAAAAAGGGAAGAGAAGCATTGTTTAATTTAAAAAGGCAGTTGACAGATTCATTATTAGATTTTAAGAGATTAGAGAAAAGTAAATTGTTATTAGCTGGAGTGGAAGAGGAACTTGGAATTTATTAGGTGAAATACTAATCGACATTGAATTTGCCTTTGCAGAACGTTTTTCTACCATCTTTGTTCTTAATTATCCTCTTTCTGCACTGCCACAAAATTTAGTTCTATGACTAGTTCAGAAGTATGGCACGCAATACACACGAGGAGTATCTGGATTATTCAAAGTCTCATTATCGATACCCTTACGTGGGCACACATCATCTATGTGTTCCTTTCCACAAGTAATATATCTTTTTTGATATCCACAGTTTAAAGATACGTACCCAAAATGTTGACTTCTATGGCATTGTTTCAAAGCACCCCTCTTTGGTTTTTCCCAAATTATTTTATGATGCAGTATAAAACGGATTTTTAGAAGCTTCTTTAGATCATAGTCATGACATAACTTAAATTTAAATATATCTAGCCTTACATCATTACGGCAAGACCATGCTGGTGATAAATTTGTTATCTCAAGCTGATTAAGCTCCAGAACTCATAACGAGACATCATTTTTATTTCGGGAATAGGGAACAAAGCGTTCAACCCCTTGACGATTGCTATGGGGTTACGTCTGATCGAAGGCGTAACTGAATGTCCTCCTACTTTCTTTTCCTTCATTAAATTGGAAATGAAGCCAAATGTTTCGACTTTGTCAACAATAATTTTGTCAAACGAGTCTGACCATGACTTAGTAAGTTTCACCGTTATAGGGTTAATATTTTTAATAAAAGTGTGTGGAAGCCATGAAGGTTTGTTGGCGATATCAGGATTAATCTGAATACCGTTAATACTTTTTTTTAGTTGGGGGGTGAATGCTATTTACGCACAGTACCTCTCAACCCGAGAACCCAGGCTGGAACCGTTTGGCACATTCCTTCAAGCCAGGTCTCGTTTTGTTACGCCTTCAAGCTAGGGGATCCCTCTTCTAGCGGGAGAGGAGAGGGGAAGATGAGGTTCGAGACAAGTGATCCCTCAGCTCCAACAACCCCAGCTGCTGTGAGTTCCTTTTATATTGAACGACTGCCCGAACATAATTTGCCACATGGTTCCATTTGTCAACTGATTCGAGCATCACCACGACTGTATTATCCCGGGTGAGCTCTCCCGTCTCCTTATATAGGTCCCTTTGCAGACTGTCCCATTTTGTACACGAAAAAAAATATGTGGCAGAGATTGTCTTCCTCTCCTGGGCAAAACCGACAATCGGGGACCATGACTTATCAATCTCGTGCAGGTAAGACTGATAACACCCATGCGCACTCAAAAACTAGATCAAATAGAAGTCAGTCTCAGTATGCCTTTGATTTAACCATGGTCTCATATCCGAAATGAAGCATACAGTCTACCTTTCCTTCATGCAATTTACCGCTGCCAATCGTTGAGTGAGGGCTGCCTATCTTTGGGGACAGCCATCTCCCATGCGCGCGGCGCTCCTTACCAAGGAGGGCAACAGGGATCACGCCTGCAATAACTCTCACCACCAAATCAGAGACTGTCGCATACGAAGATGCAATCCTCAGTGCGGCACCTGTGCCAAGTGTTTTCGGTATACCTCCTTATTGAGAACATCGCCCCATATTTTTGCTCCGTATAGTAGCATTGACCCTGCTACAGTCATCAAGAGACATCTTCTTGGCCATAAGTTGTCTCAGAGCCGATACTCCCAATGCAGCCTTCTCATCCATTGCTCTGATTTGCTCAGAGCAACTCATTTTCGACTCTACCAGTAGCCCCAGGTACTTCACCGCTGGCTTCGATTCGATTAATATGTCTCCAATACTGATCATCCTTACTCTAGGGATTCTCTTTTTTATCAAGATGACCTCTTCAGTTTTCTCCAGTACTAAACTGAACTCGCAAGCAGTCATCCAGTCTATCACTCGGCGCATTTGCATGCCTAGCCTAGTCCAACGGCCAGAGCTGCAACAATCAAGCGCAACTTATCTGACATCTTCAGTCTCAGTTGCGCGTCATAAGATACGTTCCACAGGTCCAGACCAAGAATAGATCCCTGTAAAACACCCTATGTTATTAACATCCTTCTTTGGTCCTGTGTCGTGTCATAGAGCAGGCTTATGTCCTTCAGGCAGTCCCTCAAAAGCCACATTAGACATTCTGGAATTTTAAAAGGGTTTTCCATCTTATCCAAAAAATACACCCATCTAGCGGAGTTGAAGGTGTTCCTGACGTCAAGGGTCACCAACAGGACAATCCGTCGCTTGGCGCGGTCATACGCGTCTGCCCTTTGGACCGTGCTCACCACCTATGCAATCACATCAATGGTAAAACGTTCTGTTCTAAAACCGCACTGCCGAGTGAGTCAGTGAGTCTTCCCTTGATGAGTTTCTCTAGCAATTACCTAGCCATGTCTAGTATGCATAATGGGCGGTATGCAGACGTTGATCTAGGACTTCCCTTCCCTTACCTGATCAGCACGAGCCTTGCCACCTTCCATCGTACCGAAAAAACCCCGTCCCGTGTGCAAGCATGGAATGAGCTAAGAGCGAGTCAAGGCAATGGTGCCAGAAAAGTAGCAACACCACCTGCACCTAGAGCCTTCCCCACTTTCAATTAAATGACTGCCTCTTCCAGTTCCGGCTGTATGCAGTATGCTGTATGTACTGTTTCACCATGGACAGCATCAATATGGACGGGATGGACGGGGAAGAGTGCCCGCACTATCTCGTCCACCTCTTTTACATCATGTATGGAAGGTTTCCGTAGGGCACCTTGTTCATATTGGCCACCAAGTTGTTTGTCTGGTCACTCCTGTCTTTTCCTCCCGTAATCTCCTCTTGGACTTCAGGATGGTTCGTTATTATTTCGGGGTCTACGATCCTTGCTTCAGTCGCTTTGGTAGCAATCGCAGCAGTGACTATCGAAGTCTCTATGTTCTTCATATTTTCCCCTCCGCTCGAACATCTAACGCATCCTGCAGAGTTTCCCGTTTTTCCTTTTTAGAATGTTCTAGCGTTCGCATCATTTTTTTTTCTGCTGCGTCCGAACGCCGCAGGAATCTTATTCTGGACAACACTGTCTGTTAACCTCGATTTTTCGTTCCTGTTCACTGTCATTATATTCATCGTCATTTTTGTCATCGTTAGTACCCCTCCCGATATGCTTGTTAACATTGTGGCTGCAGCCGCTGATTTCGTCATCGTCGTTGTCATTTTTGTTTTTTTTTGGGATGTTTTTAATCATTTTTTAAAATTTTTGGTAGCGTCAATTTTTTCGGGCCCCCCTCGGAGCGGCTTTCTCTGTTCATATGTGTAGTCGCCTTTTTGGTCCGATGGTTATAATTGCAGAGCAGAAATGCCATGCAGGGGTTGGCACAAGCCCTTATGGGGACAAGTGCTCAGAGCCAGACCAGCGCTAATCGGGAGTCCGTCTCAACCAAGGCCTGCCAAGGTTTTACCGGGACGGAGACGGTATGATAGTTGAATTGGAGCCGTTCACACACGAGGCTCACCTCAGCGCTACCGTGCGAAGCAACTAGATCCAAACCATTATATCCGCCAGCCCAAAGGATCAATTCCAGTTCGTTGTCCAAAGCGTAGTCAGATCCAGTGAAGGTCGTTGCCTGTAATCCCAGGAGGGAGCCTCACGGTGCCCCCCATATGCTCAGGTCCATAGGGGCAGCACTTCTCAAAGAAAGCTTGCCTCAAAAAGTATTCTTGTTGACCGGCATTCCCTCTGCGGGAATTTTCTCGGGTGTGTGGAAGCGGAACTCCCCAAAGGATGGTAGCCTTTAAGAGTATTCTTGTTGGCCACATATTTTGTGTGGAAAAATTATTGATGGTAAATTTACTATTAAGATCAAATTTATCGTTATTTAATGGTTTAAAAACTAATTAACTCGTTGCTTTTTTGAATGTTCTAATGTCCTGTTCATCAGTTTTTCTAAGTTTTGCTTTGGAAAGCTTTCCATTTCTGACATGATGACTTCTTTCGACGATTGTATAAGTACACAATGATCTGTAACTGACATTGTACTTAAGTTCTTGTCTGTGGTTATTTCTTGAAGTTCCTTTTTGATGAATTTCTTATAACATCTATTTGTGAGAATCTTGCATTCTTGGGTCTTGATCGCCATATTCTCGAATTTCTATTTGAAAATAATCATAGTCCGCAATTACATTGTCCTCGAATTTTTATTTGAAAATAATCGTTGTCCTCGATAGCAATGTTCTCGAATTTCTATTTGAAAATTTTTGGACAGGTGAATATTATCTTCCACAAAAGGAAAATGAAATTGTTTTCCTCAATTGCAAAGGACAAATTCCTAGCCATGCAATATTTGCACAAATTTTCCCCTTCGTCCAATCGGGAAATGCTAGATTTCCTTTTTTCCAATTCTCTGATAAAATATTTTAACAGTTTAATTATTATAACAAAAACACGTCTATTCATTGTGACTACTCTCACACGATCTTCTGAGTTGTTCTAAGAAATATCAAAAATAAATATACTTGCATGTATAACACGTTCTTCCATACAAGTCATTTTCAAATATCTACTTCCGATTATTCATATGGGTTGCCCTGAGAGACGACACTAACTACCCCCTAGAGTAGAATATCTTCCAAACGAAATACTAATTTTCTTTTATCTTTTCGAATGTTACTCCAAAAGGAAATTATCTGAATGTGAGGGTGTCTAGTTCTCCTCCTTTATCTCATCTCCGTTCCCTAGCACGAGTCTCTCGATGAATGTGTAATACGTACATTTTGCAAAACGATGTTTCTAAAGTCGTTTCGATGAAAGATAATTGTTAAAATTTCTCCCAACCCCCTTCTGCACGAGCATTGAACTGAAGTTACAATGATGACACCTTTACCAAAGCAACGAAGAATTGTTCTTTCTAATCTCAACTCACTCCTGACAATTTCTTTCTCTTGAATGAAAGAAATTTTTCAATTAAAATGTCGAATTGAATTGGAGTTTGAAGCAAACTTTATAATGATTGCGATTATGAACACTTCAACAATGTAATCCCGACGATAATCCTTCAGCTGTCTATCGGTTGGTTGAACTTGCACTCAAAACAAATAAAATTGGGATGAGTAGGGGGAGGGTTAAGTCGTTTTCGACATCGTCGATAGGACTCCTCGAGAAGGATGTATCAAAATAATGACGACGGCAATGATGATTTGCTACTCCATCAAATTTTGGCTACTTGCGTCCGAATTTTAAGGACTTACCAAACAAAACCAATATCGAATCCACAAAAATCCAATAATTTCCTGAGCCAATGGATAGTCGAGATAATGATGCTTATGTGATTTTTTGGGAAAAATTTGAGAGGGTGGTTGTCTGGTAGATAACTGGAAGCTTGAAGAGTAATTGAGTTGTAAAATTAGACTTTGACTTGAGATGCAGTGTTTGATAGAGATTAATTTTTTCTCCTAATCTCAGAATATGTTCTTTGCCTTACAGCTGAATTTCAGAGGGAGAGGTTTAAATTTAAATTATAATTTAAAGAGTTAGTGATTCTCATTTTTACCAAGGAATAAAAACTAAATCTAAAAATCATAGGATCAAAATTTTTGATTTTTCTCTGATGGTGATTTACTTGTTAGCTTATAATTTTTCAATAATTCAATCGGAATAAAACATATGTTGTATAATATCAAAACTTTAAAATCCTTGAATATTCATTCATTTTAAATGCTCCGAGCTTCATAATTACGCCTTCTTAAACATAACCAAGATTATAAATCTGATAAATAACTTACCTGTCCTTTGTCTTATCGTGTTGGGGTATATGCTGTGGTGGAGGCATTGCATAGCATGAAGCTGGACTAGGAGAATATCCGCCGGAGACGGGTGTCGGATATCCGCCGGGACCGACCGCAGTTGCATATGGATTACTACATTGATATGCTGTTGGACCGTAGCCATGATAGCCCGTTGGAGGATAATCGGATTGAACGACCATTCCGTAGCCGGGATGAGGACTATATCCTGTAACGAATGTAACAACTAGTAAAGTTAAGTATGTTGTAGAATTTAAGGTGAACATGTATGGAGTCTATGTTATATGAATTTTTTTCAGATTGCTATTCATCGTTTTAAGGCTTTGTAGAATGAATTTTACAAAGACAATAGTTTTGCATCTTTTCTGTCTGTTTGTTTGTCTGTGCGTCACATCAAGTTATCTCAGAAATTCTTAAAGATAAAAAGGTCAAATCAAGTGCAGAGATCAGAAGTTGTAGCCTCTTGAAAACTTAAATCTTATCAAACATCTCAGCAGTTTTTAAGGCATGCCAAAGTACTGAAATGTCCCTTTAAAATATTTTTATCATTTTTCTTTCATCCAAGCTAGTGGGGTATCAAATGAAAGGTCTTAATTAGAACTCTTACAATCAGAAACAAGAAAGTCAATTTGTGCATCAGGGGATCCAGCGAAATGAAAAAATATGAAAAATGTGTATTCCCTTCCCTCGCAAATCGACACATTTGAGCTAAAAAACTGGAAAAATTCACAGAGGTAGGTCTTTAGCAGTACAAGGGCAACAAATGCCTCAGAAGTCAAAACCCGCTCAGCGTTGTTAGCAATAGTGTGAGTTGAAATTAAACGTTTTCCTCCATAAAACTAAAACAGTACTATTAAACGAATTAAAATTTAATATTTGTGTAAATTCACCAGAGACTCTTATACTCACTTTCGTTGAAAATTAAGTCATAAACATATGAGATACCGTTTTTGCTTTAGCACTACAGCCTGTTAAGAGCCTTCACTTAAAGATTCAAGTATATAGAGTATCTCTTTATCTTAATCGGATGTGTCGGTACTCAAGAAGGTGATATAATCAGTGCCAGGCATTGGCTATTGATCCATCCCCTAGTGGCGAAACATTCTGATTTTAAACCAGTACATATCAAAGCTGATCGGACTTATAGTCGGTCTGAAGAATTACTTGAAACAAACCTCGTAGTCGCCAACGGTACTCAAACTAGAGCTCTTCGACTTACACAGTGCGCCTTCTGACTACTACACTATGTAGACTAATCAAATAAGATGCAGCCATTTCAATTGAATAGAATAACAACAACAATTATATGTGTTGATGGTTGATATACGAGGTGTGACAATTAAGTAAATTCATATACAGGGTAGTATAATCAGTAACCGGACTGAGCCTGCCCCGCGCCGTCAAAGCGTCTGTAACCGGTATCTGGTGTTGCAGTGGTGGTGGGGGTCTAGGTAAAGGGAACCGGGCTGCAGCAGTTGCCTCCAAGCGCTTGGAGAGATAGCATCGAGCGAGAGCGGAGTGCGTGTTCAGTTACGTCGTCGGAGTGAAAATGGAGCATACGAGCGAGCAACATGTTAGCATCAAATTTTTGTTAAACTCAAGACAACGGCCACGGAAACTCTTCAAATGATTCAAAACGGCTTACGGTGAGGATGCTCTGTCCAGAACTCAAGTGTTTCAGTGGCACAGAAATTTTCGGGAAGGCCGCGATGACTTCCGTGTCAAACAGCGCGTCGGTCCTCCATCAACGAGTCACACGGACACAAATGTGCAAAAAGTGCGTAATGTGTTGAACAGTGATCGTCGTCTGAGCATTCAGTGCACCGTCGACTAACCGCCCGGGTTCGCCGAGTCCGTCCGGAGATTGCCGATTCGTGGATCCTCCATCACGACAATGCTCCGTCGCACACCTGCCTGCTCGTCACCGAGCAGCTGGCCAAACAGTCGAGGGCAATGTTGCCACAGCCTCCTTACAGCCCGGATATGGCACCAGCGGACTTTTTTCTGTTCCCCAAGATCAAGAGACACCTTAAAGGGACGCGGCTCGGGACTCTGGAAAACGTTCAACGTGCTACGAGGAGGGCTCTAGACAGCATCGATGTTCCCGACTTCCAGGGAACGTTCGGGGATTGGAAAATCCGGTATCAGCGTGTTATCGGCTCCAATGGGGACCACTTTGAAGATTTTTAAAGAAAAATTGTACATATTTTGCCGATAAAAAATTTCCTGAGGTCAGTCTGGTTACTTATTATCCAGACCCTGTATTTATCATTGCTCTAACTTGTTTAGTTTGCCTGCTGTGTCGTGTTGAGTAGACGTGTGTTGGTGGTGCTCATCACGAAAATGGAGAAAAGAAATCAAGAACAACACGTCACGATAAAATTTTGCGCCAGATTAGGCGAAACAGCTTCGGAAACGTACGCCTAAATTGTAAAAGTGCATGGTGATAGTGCTATTAGTCGTGCCTAGATGCTTCGATGGCATAAAGAGTTTAAGGAGGGCCGTGAAAGCGTGGAAGACGAGGCGCGGAGCGGAAGACCAGTCGAGGTGCGGATTGACGCGAATGCAAAGCGTATGAGCGCCCTAATCCATAGAGATCGGCGTTTAACAGTTGGAATGTTGGCCTCGGAACTGGATATGAGCCGTGAAATAGTTAGACAAATTTTAACCGACGATTTTGGGATGAAAAAGTTGTGCGCGAAGATGGTTCCAAAGAACCTTTCTGAGGAGCCCTCAGCGTGTCCCAGTATTTGGCCTCTAAAGGTCGATAACGGACATCCAGGCAACGAGTGTACTCACGGATATCCCAGTCGAAGCGTTCTAGAAATGTTACGAAGCATGGAAAACGCGCTGGAATCGCTGTATAGCTGCCCAAGGGGTTTACTTCGAAGGAGATAGCAGAGTTGTAGAATAATTTTTTAAATATACGCTTTTCATGGAATCAGTCTCATTATTTAATTATCACACTTCGTGTATTCCAAATCGATTTATATACTACATTTTCCCCGAATTTTTATGAATATCTCTGGAAAAATGTTTGATTTAAATGTGTTTAATTAGCTGAGTATTCAAAATAATTATTTAAGCTGGAATAAAATCAAAGCTGTTATGTGCTTACTGGAAAATCTTTCAATCTTCCGGATATATTTTGAGCGTCATCGGTTCATGTCATTAGAACAATTGTTTTGAGGCATTAAATGGCTACAACGCCTTACTGGCTCTACTACCTACTCAAATCGATTAAACTAATAATGAAATTTTTTAGATTTATTCTGACAGAAAAAATTATAACATAGACAACCAGATGCGGAAAATTGATTTATAATCAGAAGCAAAAGTTGGTTGGTTACAATTATTTAACCTTCCTATACTCACGCATTAAGTCTCTCAGACTGATGAATTACTAATTCCTTGTTTTCTCAGAAATCGACGTAACTAGAACTTTGAGGAGTTAAGTAGCTGCTTAATTTATTGTTTAAATCATTATAGTGCAGAGTGGACGTGTGACACTCTTTCTGTTATTCGTCCATTAGAGCGACGCGAGTAGATTTGTTACTATTTTAAGTCAGTAATTGCTTTTGAATTTTTAAGATTATTAATTTATTTTAGTTGTGTACAATACCTGTTGAGGATACTAAATAACATTATTTGAGAAATATTACACCTCAATTAACGAAGAAGATATAATGGCGCTGCTGTGGTGTGGCGATTCAGACTCAAATTACGATGTCATGAGTGACAGTGAAGTGGTAGATACTCTTGAAATACACAAGTTATACCCCGATACCAAGCAGGAGGATAATTCATCGAGCAAACCTGAAGTGGACTTGCAAAAGCTTGATAAACCAATATATCAGTAAAGACAACACGACTAGATGGAATAAAAATGGTCCATCGCAAGCTCATAATATTGCTCTGCATCTCCCTGGTTTTAATCAAGAAGCAGGGCATGTACAAAATCCAGGTGAAATTTGGAAATAATTTTGGTCTAATACAATATCAAGCAAATTACCAAACGAACAAACGCATGAATTCAAACGGGGAAGGGACTGCAAAATTACTGAGCGGCCGCTATTTTATTTAAGCCGGTTTGATTTTGGCTTTTTTGTGACCGTCATCCTACAATTCAAAATTGAAGCAACACTTTACTCAAAACAGAAATTACGGATTTACATCCAACATGGCCAGCTTTTTGCCTTTGCAAGACCAGTTTCGCTGGTCAACAAAGTTACTCAAGATATTTACTAAGTACAACTTTTCTTAAAAATTCAATGAAAATCGATGCCAAATCGCAACCTCCAGTGTGGTCACAAATTTCATTGCATCACAAACAAAGGGTGATTTATTATGAAGTTTGATTTTCAATCGGCTTTTTTTATAGATCACGCGTGATTTCTGTCAAACTGTAATGTTATTTTTATTCAATATTGTTTGACAACTCATCATGAAAAGACTTACACTGCAACAACGTATCAAAATTTTTCAGCTGTGTTACAAAAATCAGTGTTTGGTGAGAAATGTTTTTCGAACTCTTAAAGCAATTTTTGGTGTGCATTGTCGAGCCACGGAGACCACTTTAGCCAATATCATCTGCAAATTTGGATGATACTCAACCTATTAGACTACATCCAGCATGTAGTGAAGAGACAAATCGATTCAACGTCATTCTCAACAGCTTGGTTTGTCGTACGCAACAATTTGGTGTATTTTACTCAAAGATCTTGGCTTTAAGGAATACAAAATTCAATTTGTGCAAGAATTGAAGCCCGGCAACTTAGGTTTGCATCGCGTTTTTGGTGAATGGGCGTTGAATCAGCTCAATGAAAATCCGCTGTTTTATCAGGAAATTTTGTTCAGTGATGAGGCGTATTTTCAGCTCAATGGATATGTCAACAAACATAAGCACAAAGCTGATGAACAACATGAAGAGCTTCAACAGCTACCACTGCAGCCACAGAAATGCACAGCTTGGTGTGGTTTAATCGCTCCACATTTCTTTAAAAATGAGTCCAGTCAGAACGTAACCATCAATGGCGACCACTAAATTGAAGCCCATGGGATCGGTGAACTTTGGTTTCAACAAGACGGCACTACTTTGTATATCGCGAAGGAAACAATGGAATCATTGAGAAATAGTTTTGGTGAGAACCTGATTACACATTTTGGGCCAGTAAGTTGGCCACCTATACTGTGAGAGATCACACCATTAAATTATTTCCATTGGGGTTGTGTGAAGTTTCTGGTCTTTACAGATAAGTCGACTTCAATCAACGCTTTGGAAGCCAACATTACTCGCGTTATTCGCGAGATATCGGTCGCTTTGCTGGAACGCGTCATCCGAAATTGAACCCTTAGGATGGGCCATTTTTGGCGTAGTTGTATATATATATATATATATATATATATATATATATATATATATATATATATATATATATATATATTTATTTGTATATATATATATATATCGAATTGGATAAACTACATCGACTATCACAACGTATAAAGGACTATTCTTTTGGAACTTGTAATGCTCAACTAAAATTGCTGAACAGCCAGAATAATGTCACAAGCTCTGATGAAAGGCCCAACATGCATGGACTCGATATAATCTGTCATGGCCCTGGTATATACCGGGGTACTTGGATGCAAGTCCTCCGCAAAATGACTTCACAAGCTTATTAACAACAGCTAAGCCTGGTACAAGCAGGGTATGATAGACGACATAAACAAAAATCAGATGCACCTGGGCTAAAAGCTAGTCCGGAGGAAACGCAGAGCCCAATGATTGCAATACAAATACAATGTGAAAAAGGTGGATGAGATTTCTTTATACATATGTTCCATCCATGTTTATATAGTCCAAAATGTACTCCACTTAGCATTAAGTCTTGTTATTGAAGGCAAAAAAAACTGAAATTGAATCAGATTACTGCTGTTCAAATCGGAACTACAAGTAGTATTGATGGACTTGAAGATGAGTTTTTCCAAGCAAGCCAGCGCAAAAGCAGATAAGGCTGCAGCACATGAAGTGGCACTCAGTCAGATGATGGCAAACAATGGGGGGCTGACCACATCATCTTAATGAGTACTGTGCAGTCTATACTGCTTTATAGACCAGAATTATGAGGCAATGATCTCAGCAAGGAGCTGCACGAAAAACGGTTGGTACAGATGGAGAAAAAGAAGAATTGCAGCCACGAGTTGAACAGTTTGGTAGGGTGCTAGTCATTACAGGGTGATACACATTGCCTTACTTGCTAGAAGGTGCAGAAATATATACCTCTGCATAAATGAAGGCAACAGGGAGGTGTCGCAATGGAAGAAATGCAACACTATATCAGTGATTGGCAATAGTTATGGAGTCATGCCTGATTACTGACCTAAGCTGTGGCTCAATTAAAGGCATGGCTTCTATCTAACCCAGCTCATGAGTGGGCATAAATGTTTCCGGTCTTCCTTGCATAAGATCAGTAGGCCTCCTACACATGACCACATATTTGCAACTTGGCAAAGATGGCACAAACAGCGTGGTGACCATCTCGGTAAAATCGAATTGCTTTGCCTGGAAACTATAATCAGAAAGATGGTTAAAACATTTGACAAGCACATTAACATATACACTAATAATATGTGAAAAAGGCAGACTTGAGCATTAGGAAGCTTCAAGGATGGAATAGTATATTTTCAACTCAACATTTCCTCTTGCTTTTTGCTGGTAGGTAGTGCTTCAAGGCGTTGAAAAATAAGGCGTAGCCCAAAGATATGTGTCAAATATTACAATATGATACATTCTTAGATTGACAGAGCAGGATTTTAGCGGGTAATATAGAAGCTTTGAGCATTTGAGAGTGTCAATAAGCAATCTTCAACTTCCAACCACAAAAAAAACAGAAATGATGGAGTGACTTGTTTTGTAAAGTATACCATGTGCCATATCAAATGAAAGGAATCATTATTAGGCCTTCTAATGTAAGTTTTTACATTTTCGAAGTTAGAATTTTACATGCCATTCAAAAAAATCTACAAAAATTTAGAAAAGTGATGTGCCTTAAATTTTGAAAAATATGCGGAAAATAGTTATTTACTTGCAAATTTCAGAAAAATTGATCAAAAGTTCATGATTTTAACAAAAACTCGTAATACATAGTCAATTATTTATTTGATATCCGCAGGCCAGTTCTCTTTTTTCTTGAGAAGCTGTCGGGCCTTGCTTTTTTGAGTGAGCAGATGCGTTTTGGCTCCTTTTAGTCATCTTCAGTGTCAAAAGGATGTGTGGAATAAAATTACTTTATAAAGGTTTGGAAAGAAATGACTTTCTATAAGTGTAGAATGAGTTGAGTGAGGTACTAATTGAGGCGAGGTAGAGGGATATTACGTTTTTGTTTTTTCTGATGGTTAAAATCAATGAGTTGAAGTTCGAATTGCTTCCTCATGCACCCTCTTTGCCAGATCTGGCTCTCTCGTATTATTTTCTTGTTCCGAATTTGAAAAAAATGGTTCGGCGGCAAAAGATTTGCCAACAATGAAGAGGTAGAGTCTGCGGTTAATAGCTATTTGGAGAAGCTTGACGGTTCCTCCTATAAAGCGGGTATCGAATCGACTGAACATCGTTGGGAAAAGTGTATCGAGCTGAAAGCAAAATATGTTGAAATATAAAAAAACATTTTCGCAATTTTTTTAATGTTTTCTTTGTCGGATCGGGTACTTTAGGGACCGCTCTCATATTCAGCGATCTCTTCTATAAACCAGTGCTAGATATAGTTTTCATATTTACCCAAAAAGAATTTTGCAAAATTGAAAAACTGCTGGGTTGCATGTGAGTTCAACTCATTTTCGTCCGGATTGTATTTCCAAGATTCCATAATATCATCCAGTGTACTGATGTCAAACTGAAATCACTGAAAAGCGAAGGCAGTGTCACAAGCTGCGGCATGAGGCTTAACGGGCACGGAACTGTGAGGCATGCAACTGGGTAACATCATATAAGTCGGCCAGGAATGCCTTCGCAAATTGATTAACAACAACCAGGCTCGCTGCTGGCAAAATTTAGTGGCCAATGTAAGCAAGAATTAATGGGGCCTTGACTAGTTAGCTAGTTATGTGGAAGTGCATACATGATGCGGAAAAGATAAATGTGATTGTGTGGGCAATCTTCCCCGCCCATTCCGTCTTTACAACATAGATGATGTCCTGACTTGCTGCTAAGCACATTCAACGTTTGTCTACGGAACGGAGTTTTTCCGGTACGACGGAGCGTGACGAGGCTCGTGCAGATCAGCAAGGGGAAAGGGAATCCCGGTTGTCACCTGCATACTGCCCATTATGCATGCTACATGCACTGAAGGATCGAAACCTGCTCTACCACACGACATAGAGCCAACGAAGGATGGAAGTTACATCAGGTGTTGCCCAGGGATCTATTCTTGGTCCAGATCTGTGGAACGTGTCTTACAAGAGACTGAAGATGCCAGATGAGTCACGCCTGATCAGCTATGCGGATGATGTTGCGGCTCTAGTTGCTGAACGCACCGTTAAATTGGTGGAACTTAGGCCAAGTATGTTAATGTGCCATGTGAGAGACTAGATGATTGCTTGAGGGTTCAGTTTGTCATTGAAGAAAACCACAGTGGTCATCTTGACGAAAACGAAACTCGCTAGAGTAAGGATAATTAGTATTGGAGACACGCTAATCGGTTCAAAAAAGCGGTGAAGCACCTGTGGCTACTGATTGGCTCGAAGATGAGTTTCTCATAGCAAATTAGGGCATTGGCTGAGAAGATTGTCTCCGAAGTATCGGCTCTGAGCCGACCTATGGTAAACGCAGAGGGATCAGGCCCATCAAGAAGATGCCTCTTGATAAGTGCTGTAGGGTCAGTGCTACTGTAGGGAGCATAAATATGGGGTGACGCGTTCAGTAAGGATGTATACCGAAAATACTTGGCAGAGAAGAGGAGCACTTAGGATGGCATCTTCGTACCTGACAGTTTCTGATTCGGTGGTGAGAGTTATTGCTGGCGTAAAACAAAATGCACTCCTTGCCAGAGAGCACCACGCTATTTACCAGCATCGAAAAAAGGACGCGGGGGAGATGGTTGTCCGCGATGGAGATGGTTGTCCGCGAGGAGAGACAGCACTCACTCAACGATTGGCAACAGTCTTTGATGAATTGCACAAAGGTAAGGCGGACTGCGCACGTCACCTGAATGTGAGACCGTGGCGCATGTTGAAAGTGACTTCTATTTTACCAAGCTTTTGAGTGGGCATCGGTGTTTTAAGTCTTATCTGCACAAGATTCATAAATCACGGCCCCCTGATTGTCGATTTTGCCCAGGAGAGGCGCGCTGCGGATAATATAGTTGCAGTGATGCTCAAATCGGTTGACAAATGAAACCAGGTGGTACATTATGCTCGGGCAGTCCTTAAAGATAAAAGAGACTCACAGCAGCGAGGACATTGGGGCTGGGGGATCGCTTGCCTGGCAATACCTCTTCACATCTTCCCTCCCACTAGAAAAGGGGTTGCCCAGCTTGAAGGCACCTTACGGCTTAATAAAACGAGACCTGGCCTGAAGTAATGTATCAAACGGTTCCAAGCTGGGTTCTCAGGTTGACAGGGGAGGTGTCTAGTGGGTAGTCTAGTCGCCTTCTTGTGAGTGTAGGAGTCCCCCACTCTGTTCGTAAATGGCAATTCACAAAAGAAAAAAAAAAGTTTTATATAATATAGCTCATCACTTAAAGCCATTTACATATCTTTTTATTAACTATCTAAAGTGATTTATCCACGAATTATTTAGATTATGTACGGTTTTTTTTTCTTGTGATTGATTGATTAATTTGAACAGACCAAAATTGACAGTATACTGTAGCTCCCAGTTATAAGAAGTGCTGACACAGGTACCAGAATATGCGATTCATTGCGTGAAAGCACGCGCAAACCAGCTGAAAGGCACTCTATGTTACAGTACTTCTTAGCTTAACCAGCTAACTTTCTTTGACTTGCATACACGTCAGTAAACCACAAACAGCACCTAGCTAGGGTCTACCATACAGTTTTGGTCCAGAGGCACTACCTATCTGGACATCCGCCAACCCTTCAATACAAGGCACAATACGTTAATATCACGAAAAATTATCTTCAGTTGATATGCAGCAAGTATTAGGATCTTTTCAGAACCTCATCTGCAGATTCAGATAATTGGAATACACAATAGTTCCAGAGTGTTAAATCAGAAAAGCTCCATACATTATCCGCTCAAAGAAGTTACGTCTGGTGAAAGTAATCGGGATCTTTGTGGTAGGCACCAACTGGCATACGAAATGATTGATGATTTTTATGAAGCTGTGCGATGCTTGACGAAGCGACTAATCAGGTTAATAGCCAAGGAGAACTTTTGACAGATCCTTTGGAAAGAATCTGATCTGAGCCGCAAAAGTGAGTGACTTTTGTTTCTAGATATAAAGTCTGTGCTCTTTCCTGCCCTGTGGGTTATGGTGGTCCCCAAAATTAGGTACCAACACCAAAAAATTACGTGAATGACCACCAATATTAGTTTGATTGACATTTTGTTATTAGTTTGATTGACATTTTGTCTCTAAATTAAGCAATGCTTCTGTCCCTTACCCAATCTTCGGTTTACTACTAAAACCATTAGTAGACTTTTGGTTTCATATGAGTATTAGTCCCACAACCTTTCATGATGATGACACAGGTCCAGTTAAAGTCGGCAAAGTAACAGGAAGGACAGAAATCTGTTGAAACTTTGAAAACCAATCATTATATTGGTAAGTCTAAATAGTATTGAGCCCTTTTTTGTCATTTTTCGATTGAATATTTCTTTTATTTAAAATGGGTTTCATTTAACTACATATTTGCCATCATTATGTATGACCTTTTGCCATTTTTTGGGTAGAGCCATTATTCCATCTGTGTAGAATTTCTGTGGTTTTTCGACGAAAAACTTGGCCAAGTAATTTTCACAGTCCCTTTTTGAAGTGAATTTCTTTTCATTAAGGAAGTTTTGCAGAGAACGAAATAAATGGTAGTCTGATGGTGCAAGGTCTGGACTATACAGTAGATGCATCAAAGCTCCCCAACCAAGCTCTGTCAATTTTTGCCGGGTCATCAAAGATGCGTGTGGTCTGGCATTGTCATGATGGAAGACAACAAATTCTATTGATTAATTCTGGGCGGTTGTTTTGAATTGCTTGCTGCAGTCTGATCAATTGCTGACAGTACAGAGCCGAATTGAGTGTTTGGCCAAGTTTTAATACCTCATGATAAACTAATTCCACCGTACACACAGCATAACCTTATTTGGTATCAATCCTGGCTTTGAAGTCGTTTGTGATGATCCACCTTTTTTTGACCATGATCTTTTTCGAACGACATTCTCGTATCTTACCCATTTTTTATCGCCCGTAATGATTTAATTAATAATGGCTCGATTTCATTGCGTTTTATTAGCATTTCGCAAGTGGAAATTCAGTCAATCAAACATTTTTGTGTTAATTCATCCAGCACCTAAACGTCGAGATTCTTAGCAATGTCGTGGTTGCTTATGTGTCTTCAATTTTTGCAAGATTTCATCGACCTTTTCAGTGATTGTTCGACCTGAGCGAGGTGCATCTTTGACATCAAATTTTCTAGAACGAAAGAAAGTGAACCATCTCTTTGTTGTGGCTTTTGATTAAGTATCGTGACCGTAGACACCACAAATTTTTTCACGGGCCTGCGATTGCATTCACACCTTGATCGTAGTGTTATTGTAAAATATAACGAATTTTTTCTGAAATTTCACTCATTTTTAAATGAATACATCTTTTGATACGAATGACGACATATAAAACTGTCCATATGAAAATTGTAGACTGGAATGTCACCTTACAAACGCGTGTCAGTTTAACTGATTGGTATTGCCCGATATATGACAACCAACACCATCTAGTGACAAAAAAGACTCAATACTTTTTAGACTATCCAATATATGACCCAAATATTTATAAGAGTGATTTTTTGATGTTTTCTGGACAATGAAACTTAAGTGTGTTAGTTTTTCATGAGGTTGTGGAATAAGTGTAATTCTTGTTGAAATTATCATAAAAAGAAAATGGTGGTAATTTAAGACGGAAATAATTTGGGTTCAATTTGTATGATCAGATCTAATAATCTTGTTATTTGTGTGATCGTTAGGGAATTCAATCCCGGAGTCCCGAATCTCGGAATTCTGGGATTCCGACCATTTCACAGCCTTAGAAATTTCGAAATTTTATTTAGTTGATCCCGGGATCTACGGGATTTATTAATCATTCTTGAACTTTTTAACAATACGCAGCTTGAAATGAGCTCCTCCGCTTTCACCTACAATTTGACCACTCTTTTGTTTTTGTTTGTTTTTTGTTTAGTTTTTCCCAACCAATTCGATTAGTTTTTGAGCGCGGTGATGATTAAGGCAAGTTCAAGCTGTCCAAAAAGATTCGATTAGTTTATGTGTTGCCTGAAAATCGAGCAGGTTAAGTGGAAAAGTACAAAAAAGAAAAGTAGAAAAGTACTTTTAAAGGTTAACATTATTGTTGGTAGCAATTCTTTTCAAATACGATTTTATCCTCTCTTTTGCATTTTTCGTTTATTTCCTCAGTCAATTCGATTAGTTTTTGAGTGCAATGATAATCGGATAGATTTAGGCTTTACAAAACGTAAGTTTTTTCAAACATTAACATTATTGTTGGTACAAATTCTTTCATTAGAAAAGTAAGAGTGAAGCAAACAGACGCTGGTTTTTTTCTTTTTACTTTAAAGCTATTGCTTTTTAGTTTTATAGTCGCAAATGAGATAAATTTGTTTATTTCTAGGTAGCATGAAGGCAGTAGCATGTCCACAAAAAGTGTCTCTGTTGAGGATAAAAAAGATAGCGATGCTTCCTCTATGTGGAGTCATCTTTCGATTGCCAAAGAGGGAAATACAGCGCAATGTAAGCGTTGTCCAGCAGTTTTGAAAACATTAGAAGGATCTACCAAAGGATTACATACCCATCTCCAAGCGAAACATTTATTGACATTAAGCTCGACAATATCGTCTACCTCAAATGCTCATAACATCGAAGAACCGCCTTTGAAACGAAAAAGCAATTCGGTCGTGGACTATTATTGTAAAACTGATATTCCCGACAATGTTTCAGCTCGGATGACTGCTTTAGATTGCTTTCCTATGAAAAATGAGGGAGAAAGATTCGATTTAAGCTTTGACGAATGGACGAGCTCAAACATGAAACACATGAATATAAACATTCATTCATATAATACAACCTAGAATTTAGGACTGGTGCCCATAAATGAATCATTAACAGCTGAGGCACCTTTCTGAGCTACACATTTCTCTTGATTCTGATATTGTTCCATTAATAACTGATGGTCCAACGTCATGCTTAAGATTAGAAAGTTTGTGACAGCAGAGCACCAAGTTTGCTTTGTACATGGGATTTATTTAGCCGTTTGCGATTTGTTTTACAAAAATATAGACGATTCTTTTATGAGCCAATCTTTGAACGTAGATTCCGAAGATGATGATGAAGATTTTAGATCGGGTTCAATTACCCAATCAAGCTATTTTCGAGATTTGACGAACCATCGAAATATTAAAAACGTGATTAAAAAAGTTCGTCGTACAGCTGCTCTGTTCAAAAGATCACTAGTAGCGATTAAGTGGCGTGTTAAATTCTTCACAAAATCCTTACAATGAGAGTAATTACTTAGACGATGATGTAAAAGATTTATTTTCATGTCTCAAGCAAAGTGCAAATTAAAAAACAGATAATTTCATTATTTGAAAGGTTGAATACCACTTAAAGTGTATGTAGTGAAGAAAAGCAAGCAAGTAATAAGTGCCTTAAGCAAGTACTAAGTGCCTTGTATGCTAAAAGTAAGGCACACCGCCGTTTCAAGCGTTGTCGTACTGAAGAATCCAGAGCCCGCTTTTGTGATCTACGTCTTGCAGCAAAAAAAGAACTAAAGACTGCAATGAAAAACTACTTCAGTAGCTTGGAGAGTTCCCTTATGGCGAATAATGCGAAACCATTCTGGTCATACATTAGATCCTTTAAGTCCTCCTCTTCTGTCCCTCCTTCAGTCCGCTGGAATAATATAGTTAGCTCTTCTCCACAGGATATTTCCAACTTGTTCTCTCAGTTCTTCTCGTCAACTTTTATTCCTTCTTCTCATGTCTCAAATCCAGTTAATACACCCATACTTCACTCCATTGACATTTCTTCACTTTTCACTGACCATATCGAAGTTGAATCCCTCATTAATTCACTTAATCCTAATATATCACCTGGTCCTGACGGCTTGCCGAATATTTTTGTCAAGTCATTAGCGTCTTCACTTTGTATCCCTCTGGCATTTCTCTTCAACCTCAGTCTATAGACTGGTATTTTCCCTACTTATTGGAAAAGAGCAAACGTTGTTCCTATTCTTAAAAGTGGTGATCTTTCTTCTGTGTCCAATTATCGTCCTATTTCCTTAATTTCCTGTATCCCAAAATTACTTGAGCGTCTGGTACACAACCGGTTTTCAGTTTCTTTGACCCGTATCTTGTCGAAAGAACAACATGGGTTTCTCAAAGGTCGCTCTACGACCTCAAATTCAATTGAATTCACCGATTTCATTGCTAAGGCCCTAAACAATCGATTGCAGGTTGATGTAATCTTCACTGACTTCTCGAAGGCATTTGACATGGTCAACCATCAACTTCTCTGTTATAAACTGAAAACTTTTGGGGCTGTCGGCCCTCTCTTATCATGGATGGACTCCTGCTTGTCTTCTCGTATATGTAGTGTTAGTAACTGTGGAACTGCCTCTATTCCATTCTATCCGTGCTCTGGTGTTCCTCAAGGTTCCATTTTAGGTCCCCTCTTATTCCTATTGTTTATAAATGATCTTCCTTCGGTTATCGCTTCCAATTGCCCACTGTATGCCGATGATTTTAAAGTCTTTCGAGCTATCAGGTCTGTACAAAATTGTCAATATCTTCGGATGGACCTGATTGCACTAAGTAACTGGTGTTCGTCTAATTACTTCTGTCTTAATGTTGCCAAATGCTATAAAATGACTTTTAATCGAAATCGTTCTCCGCTGACTTTTACCTATATGTTGAATGAAGTCCCACTCGCTGCTGTGAGCTCTGCTAAGGACCTTGGCGTTACTTTTGATCCTAAGCTCAATTTTGATGCACACGTTCTAATCGCGACTACTAGGGCCTCGAAAATATTGGGACTTATTTTCAGGCGTGCT
The DNA here is from genome assembly GCA_963969285.1 of Odontomyia ornata. Lineage (NCBI taxonomy): Eukaryota > Metazoa > Arthropoda > Insecta > Diptera > Stratiomyidae > Odontomyia > Odontomyia ornata. The sequence goes on along the minus strand of OZ017739.1, from coordinate 352,911,879 downwards.
CATAAATTTAACAATATATCTACCCTTGTCCGCTTGTTTATCTGTCTTGCCGTCCTATCCTCGAATATTGCTCTGTAGTTTGGTCTCCCCGACACTCCTACCTCATTGACTCGTTAGAGAATGTCCAGCGTAAATTTACTCGTGTCTTGTTTTACAAATTCAAAATCCCATATCAACCCTATGACTGCCGTTTATCCTTCCTACGTTTGCCTACTCTGTCATCCCGTCGCATGTATCTAGATCAGTGTTTTCTGTATCAACTCTGCCACAATAAAATTTCATTAACATTGTTTGCAGACCTACGTCTTCGTCAATCATCGCGTTCTTCTCGGGCAAACAATTTTTTCGTGCCACCGTATGCCCGTACAAATTTATATTTTCACTCTCCTATTATACGAATGGTAAGGAATCATGATAAGCTTGATCTTGGTCCTTTTTCCGACTCATACCTAGTTTTTAAATTGAGGTTAAGAAGCCTGATTCTTAAAGCTCAACTGGAGTAAATATAAGACTTTATTTTCTTTTTTTGTGTGCTTTAATTTAATTTTACACGCATATTTATTGTTGTTAGTACCATTGAATTTCTTTTTTATATTAACTTTAACACTTAATTCTAATTTTCATTAATTTTCTTTTCTGTTAGTTTTGTTCCATTTTGTAATTGGATTATGTTAATCTGTTAAATGGAATTTAAATAAATAAATAAAATTATCCTAATACACCAATGAAATCGACATCTTGCAGTACGGTGGCTTTAACATTTAAAGATAAGCTTCAGCTGGAAATCAACAATAGTTTGAAAACATTAAATCCTGAGGGTATCAAAGAAAAAGACTTTTCAAAATTGACCAAGCAAGAAATGGCTCTTTTCGAAGCAACTAAAACTCGAGGTCACAATTTGGAACAAATGTACAATATTTGTTGACAATACCTCTGACATCTATCGAGGCAGAACGCGCTTTCTCAGCGTCCGCTTATATAGTTTGTGCAACAAATTGAGAACTAGGCTTGTGGACGAAATATTGGATGCGTTAGTCTTTCTAAGATTTTATTTCCGCAATGCAACTAATATGTAAAAGGTTAATACCATGAATTTATCTCGTTAAATTAATTATACTTGTGTTAATCGTGATATCTGGAACATACTTTGCTTATTACAGACGAAAATTTAATAAGTAAATTTTAGAATGTCAAACATTAATATGTTTATGAGAAAAAGTAATTTATTAACTTAAGTTGAAGCTGAATTCCGTGAAATTAAGTCACAAAGTATTATATCTGATAACTTTATTTAATGAAAACAGTTGATATAAGTTGAAAAATAATGAATTTATTGAGGACATCTAAGATTAGTTGAGTTGTTTTTTAATTACGAGCTTCAAGGTTTTATGTAAATAAGTTGTTCGTTTATTGTAAGAGATTTATGTTTGTTTGTTTTGTATTGAATTTCCCTGTAAACATAAGATAATGAAAAAAGTTTATTTTTGAAGATCACTCAGACTTTTAGTCCCTCTTTAAATTTTCCGGGATTATCCCGGGACCCCGGGATTATCTAGAAACGAGTCCTAAGTCCCGGGATTGGGAAAAGAATCGAGATTGAATTCCCAAGTGATCATCCATGAGCAAGTTGGGGGGATGAATTTAAAATCGATTTTTTAAGATTTTTGTTACATTCTAGCGGCCATGCTCCTCAACGAATTGCGATCATACTTGAACTTACGGAATAAAGTTCTTATATTCGAAAAGTTAAAATTTAATGTTTTTAGGTGCACGTACTGGATGAGACTCCAGACAGCTTTCTTAAAAAATATTCAAAAAGTAATCGCCTAAATTCAAAATGTGTGAGCCTCACAAGAGAGAAGGCATGAGAAATTGGTTATTTTAATTGCAACGAAAGTGTTGAATATAATTTTACGAAAATGCTTGAATGGAGGATTTTTCTTAAATAGTGTTTGACTTTCAAAGTGGTGCCCAATTCAAATATTACATGTTTTTTGAAACGAAAAGTGCCTACAAAAAATTGTGCCAATGCCGGGATTGATTTAGATTTTCTACCCATAAAAGTTAGTGATATATCATAGTTGTAAAAACAAAGCTCCTTTCAAGCACCAGCAGTCGCATAAAGTTTCTTCAGTTACTTATGAAAAATCTTTGTATGTAGCTACATAATTCAGTTGCATTAACAATTTTCCTGAAAAATTATTAAACAAGAAAAACGTTAGAAAAAGGTGGTTTCGACGTGTTTACTGATTCTCATCAGGCCATCACTCTTGTTAGATACACACGAGTGATGGCGATCACTATGCTTAGAGGTGAGCGATTTTTTTAAAATTTTTCTACTTATGTGAACTCAATATGTTTTTGTAACTATGAATTTTATTCAGATTAATTTTCTCCTGTAAGTATTTACATTTGCTAAGCTTTTTTATTGATCATTCAACCCTTTTTACATCAATTTAATGCTATCGTATAAATTAACAATAAATGTATGTAAAAAGGGTCGAATAATCAATACAAAATTTTAGCAATGATTTTTTTAGTTGTCTGAGTCTGTCGACTACAGAGTTTAAGTAAAGATTATACATATAAGTTAGCTGATAATTTAAGAGATATTATTCTTTCTATGTAAAAAAATCAAATTTGCAGTGATTTAGCAACCCTTTAAGAGAAAAAAAGATTTTTATTATAATTTGTATGATAGTAAATATAATCAAATTATATCACTCCTATTAATGAGTTAAAATTTCTATCGAGGAGTCGGCACAAAAATTGAGTATCATATCTTCTAAAACAATTATCTAAATAATATTTAATGAACAAGTTATTGGTTAGCTTATCTCTCATGGCTTAGAAGAATAATTCTTTGTTAATTATTTTTCATGTTAAGCAATATTTATCAAGTGTAATATTTATAAAAAAAGTGTACCCTTCAGTTTTTAAGTAAATTGCTTGCGGTTTAAGTTTCTTCATTCAAAATTGAACTAGATAAATTGTGTTTTTTGAGGCATAATTGTATACGTATTTTTTTCCATTTGTAAGAATCAATAGTCCACCATTTCAATCAAATGCCTTCAATTGATTCTAGCAATTGAAAATTCCATTTTTTCAAATTATTTCAAATTAAAACTCACCACTTGGATCCCTGTAACTATCAATATAATGTGATCCGCCACTGTCTGGTGTTGATTCTCGACTATATGGTCCAGGCCCGCCGATATGTCCAACTAATCCGAATCCTAAGGGTCTTGGTGGTCCACTAAAGTCAACTGGCTCTGTTTGAGGTGATCGAGGTCCACCAGGAAAACCATGAGGGTGAGGCGTCAGACCATCTGGATGAGCACCATATTGCGGACTATCAGCAGTACTGCAAATGTTAGAAAGACACTACGACAATTTTAAACCTAAAGCATTCACTACCTGTGTGGTAACCGCGTTACACTTAAATCCAATGTTTGACCTTGCGGACTTGGCACTTGAGGGCTAGCTAAGTGAGGGCTTGAGCCAGGTTGCGGACTACCAGCCATTCGTTGACTGTAGTGCGGTGAATTAAAGCCATGGGGACTTGACGAGGTGACACTTGATGTTGAGAGATCGATAACTGGACCATTTGGAGACGGTGAGCTGCCTTTAAACGCTGCTTGGGCAGCCGCAACCTTGACAGAAAGATTGATTGCAGAGAATCCAGGAGGGAGGGGACCAACAGTGGGATCGTAATGATACATGGGACGAGGATAAATGGGACCATTATTTTCATCGTGTTCCGTTTTCAAAACACCACCATGCACCATTTGCTGTTGTTCTTGTAAATATTTTTGTTGGCTGGAAATATCATCCATAGAAGCTGACTGTAAGTATGAATACATATTGGTCCTTTGTGAAACACAATTAGGATCGTAACGCTCAAAGGCAGTCGTTATGGGAGTTGGTGTTGTGTTGGAATTGGGATCATAAGTGGGAGGTCGATTGGAAGATGTGCTCATCGATGCTTCATAGGATGATCTGCTGGTTAACATATCACTATTGTAGGATACAATTGGTTTAGCTATTGATCCTAGATCTCCCATTTGTGCATATCTCATTTGTTGTTCTCGGTAGGGATCTTCTATGCTCATTTGTGTAGCACCACTCATCATAAGTGCATTTGAAGCTTCAAATGCGTTTCGGGAAAGTTGTTGAGTTTGTTGTTGCTGCTGCGTAGAGTCCTGTTGGTTTCCAGAAGAGTTCATTTGAAGACTAACAAATGAGTTCATCTCCTGTGTGCCACTAGACAGTGACATCTGTGGATTTGGCCCGCGAAGCATATCATTTGTCCGTTGTTGCGTTAAATGAGAAGTATGTACAGAATCACTTGATCCGTTGGTAGCATGCGATGATGGAGGTGGAGGTTGTCCACCCCCACCACTTGCTAGGCTAGTGTTTTTGGGTTGGTTTGAATCGTTCGTTGACGCGAATGAATTCGAACTAGACTCGTTACTCAAATACGGTTGATGCGTTTGAGGTGTTGCGCTAATGTTTGTTGGACTTTTTGGGTAATTTATTTCAGACTTAATTGTCGGTTGACTAAGCTCGGTCTTAATTAAGGGGATAGTGTTGTTGTTATTGTTACTATTACTAACATTACTTTTCAAATTGTTGTTATTTGCGTTGCTATTCAAACTAAGATTGTTACTAGTACATTTGCTATTGTTGTTACTATTATTTGTGTTATTATTTATACACGACGTAGAGTTATTATTATTGTTGAGAAAAGCATTTTGACTCAGTTTAGGCGATGAATCATTTAATTCCATTCGGCTTGTTTTCTCAGAAGTGTCTCGTTCAGACTTTAAGCGAATGTCATCTCTGGAGTTTAAACTTAATAAAGAATCATTGGCAGCTGATCCCAATGTGTATAAAGACTTCATATCAGTCTTCTGTAGCGAAGTTCGAATGTCACCCAGAAGAATTTGGTTATGCATTGCTGTAAGAAGGAAAAACTGTTAGTTTTTAGTTTTTCTTAAATTCATGATATACACACAAAAGCCACCCATTTTATGTTTCAAGTATAATTTGACCTTTTACGAAATGAAATTCACTAAACTATTACAAACTAAAAATTAAATCAAAACTTTCTGATTATATTTATTCAGAGAAGAATCTTCAACGGCAGCATGCTAAACAAAATCATAAGACCTTAATTTAGGTACAGGACTCAAGAATGAATTTGAACTCTAACCAACCTGATTTTGACTTTGAATGTAAAAAGAATCCATTTTGATACTTTGCCTCGCGAGCTGCTGCCTTTTTGGCAGCAGCCGCAGGACATCCCGACAAACTTCGGTGCGAGTTTCGGTTTGAACTCACGTGACCTCGACCATTGCAACCAGGCGTGGGACACTTAAGAATGGTTTCATGCATCGCCAATACTTTTTATCATAATTTATTGGATTTTAACAGACCAATAATAGGATCCGATATCAGACGCAGAGAAGGAGCGAGAAAACAAAAGGACCCACTTATAATTTTTGTTTTTTGATCATTGGCAAATATTGAGTTACTTCAATAATAATTTCACCATCTATGAACAACCAAGCAAAGAATTAATTTTGAAAGTATATCCAATTGTAAAAGATAATTTCTCACCCCATGAAAAAGTCACAACAACTAAAAGTACATTTTGGAGGCATATTTTGAACATCTATTAAAAATTTCAGAAAAGAAAGTAAAATCAAACTCAATCAAATAAAAACCTGAGGAATTAGCGGGGGAGAGAAAGACAAAAACTAACAATTCTCCTTTGATATAAGTCAGCTCAATATTCGCCATTGAACAAAAATTATAATTGATTTGGCGATTGTTTATTTAACATTTAAAAGTAAAAACTTTGAATAGATAGTTAAGAAGTTAAAGATGCAATACAATAATTCTGAAGTATAACCAAGCAATCCAAGTATCGAAAGTTTCACGCTATAATTCGTATAGTGCTCAAAATATCTCTGCCCCGCTGGAAAAACACGGTTTTATAAAAATTTGTACACACTTTTCAAATTCGTTCATTACTAACAGCCTTAACATGCATTTTGCACAGAAACTCTGAAATTCAATTGGCACGAACTTAGTTGTATAGTACGGAAAATACGCACATAGTACTCGAAAGTTAGGCAAAGTATCAAAATCATCATATCAAAAAATTAACAGATACCACTGGTAGTAAAATAAGGAGGGAAGAAAATATGTCTAATAGAGTTACAAACTACTTTGGCTACTTAAAAATATATTTCTTGAATGTTAAACTGCACGTGACACAATTAATCGAATTATACTTACATTCAGGAGTAACTTTATCCTTCTTAGGACATCCTGATAAACTATAGTGAAACAAAAATTTTAAGTTAGGCAATGTTTTTGTAGTTGGAAGGGTGACGGCCTACCTTCTGTGGTGTGAATAAAGTCCTGTAATGTGACCTTGACCATTACATCCAGGCGTAGGACATTTTGTTCCTTCTGTAATATTTTATGAAAAATAGATGAGCGTTTTAAACAGAACACGGTGTAAATAGTAAACATTCATTGAATCGTGATTTTTTTTATATGAGCTTTATTCTTGCTAAAAATAACTAATTTTGTTGTTTCCTTAACTCTCTATGATTAAATTGAAAATCAATTCTAGGGCAAATTTCCAAATACATGTAGAAAAGGGTATCAGTTTCACGCCTTTATTTCTTTTCTCTATTATGGATTGTTTAGAAATTTATTAAAATAATTTTACAAACCCTTCCAAAATTACGAGCTGTCTGCGCATCTGTCCGTTCGTCAAAGCGCCATAGCAAATTTTCTCCGAAATTACAATTTTCAAAACACGCAATTTTGTGAACACGTCAAAAGTGATGACTTCTTCAAAGGATTGATGTTAAAAAAAATGTTTTACAAAGTTTTCAAAATAAGGTTCCCTCTAATGGAAGGAACTTTTGAAAAAAATTTCTGTAAAGTGTAGCGAGTGTGGGTATCAAATGAAAGATTTTGATAAAATCTTTCAAGATCAATGATTTGCACTGTACGAGTAATCTAACTATATAGGATTTATATGGTACTATGTGTCTCTAGTGACGTTATAATGTTTATGTTACGAATAAAGTAAGAATGAAATAAAAACGTAGATTTAACCGGTTAAAATTGTTATAAATCGTGGTCATGCTGCATTAGCTATGCAGCTTGCCGCCTCGTCATCTTTGGTATGATATCGTGGGCTGATACGGTGTAGCAAATGCATCCATAATACGCTGTCATCAAAGCAGCTATCAGAAAAGACAACTGAGAACGAATTGAGCATGTGTGCTCTCTAAATTGCATGATAAAAATAACACAAATAAAAAGTGAGTCCTTTTCTTTTATATTTCAATCGGAAACAAAACGTTTGAGCACGATAAGATGCAAACCGCAGTGCGCTCTTTTCGTGTCATGTGACGATTGGTTTAGGTAAATTCTTAACCTCATTGTAAGGGGTTCATTCATTGAGTAGTTAAATAATACTGGAGTGGACAACCATGTGACCATGTGGTCGCAACAACCCCACTTTTCCTACTTCTATGCTTTTGTTTACAACCTAATAGAGAGCCAAATTGCACAATTAAACATGGCTGCTGCTTTTATACAATGCTAAAAGTTTGTTTTCTCTTTGAAAACCTTCAGCATTATGAGGAAAATATGCAAAACATTAACATATTAACTACTTATCCCTGAAAAGAAACCCCTACCGATCCTTTTCGATAATAATTTTTACACGAAGGCACTACACATTTCATTTTGAAATTGCAGATTAATTTCATTAAAATTATAGAATGTTTAAACACTTGGAAATTTAGATCGCGAACACTTTCCACAGTTTTAACATCGGATAATATTCGCGACGAAATTTACATTTGGCCAATTTGGCGTCCAATTTGGATCAGTCAACTTGACATAGATCCAACCCAGTGAGCTTCTGGAACAAGAAAGTGAACGGCAAGAGGCAGACCGAGAGGAAATGTCAGACGGATTCCTTTGAAGAGAGCAGAAACTGGTCGCATGCTCTCCTATGCATTTTATATGAGATTAGCCCATCCAGTTCATATTCATCTAAGAGTTCATTGCAAACAGAGCCATGCCATGTAGCAGACGGAGCGCATTGTGGCTAACACTTGAGACTCTATTACAGTAGCTGATAAGTGTAGGGGAGAGTGGGGTAGCTTCATACAGTTTTTATATTAAGCTTTGTGGAATGCTGTGTATTACGTATGTATCTTTCAATTTATGTCACATTGATAGTTTAACTGTTTCATATTGCATTAGAAGCAGAATATTACTGAAACTTCACGTTAAAAAATGTCCATAATGCTTTTAGAAAAAAAAAGAAAATGTACGAATGTACTCCATTAGTGGGGTACATTCATACGGGGAATGGGGCACATTCATACGCACTTGTTGGATTCAAAATAACGTTTATTTTTCATACCAAATTATTGCTTCTAAACATACTATTCCAGTAAAAACAAAAATAATTCTTTTACATAACAAACAAATAATAAAAATGAAAAACGTTCCTTACTTAAATCTGCTCATGATTCTTTTTACATCGAACTAGCTAGCAAAAAATAAATTATTTGTGAGATTACATGTCTAAAACTAGTGAACATAGTGTTAGTTAGCAGTCTGTAGGTTACATATATTGTAATTTACCAAATGCACTTAAGTTGTAATTGAGTTAATGTCATTATTTGCGATCAATCTTATTCATTTTACCAATACTGGAAATCACAAAATATAGGAAATTATTGCTTGTAAGTTATTAATTACCACACAATCTTAAAATCAAATTTTAGTGAACATAAAGATAAATCCTTATAAAAACTAACATTATTTCACATTAAAAAATAAGAGATCAATGTTAAAGTTGAAAATATTGGCTGTTCTAGCTGTGACAGCTGACTTAGGATCTGGAAGTATCATCACTATATCTGATAAATCAACTGATGCCTCGTCTTTGACATCTGGAAACACAAAGCTCGTAGAGCTCCCTGGTTTTTTCCTCAAACAAGAAATCTTCACTTCAGTTGAAGTATAATGTTCAATAACTTTTCCAATGTAATATATGACGGTCTTCGTTTTTTCAAATTTAACAAGTACAAAAGCACCATCTTTCAAATGATCAGGATCGACAGGCAGTAGTAAATCTTCAAATTCGTTTCTTTGAATGTCGTCGAAAGGTGATGCAGAGCTTTCTCTTAAACTAATCTCTGTTTCACTGCTACTATCACTCTCTTCGATTTTATTTTTCTTATTTTTTGTTGTTTTTGAGGAAGCTTCATTAATAAAACTCAAAGCACGCATCGTTTCTTTCGCTCTTCTTTTCAGTTCCTTTTCTTTCCTCTTTTCACTTCTGTTTTTCTCTAGTTCTTCGATTCTATGCTTTTCGGGTGTATCAGTGTAAATTCTGGATTTTCCCAGGGATCGACCTTTTTTAATTTGTTTCGTTCTTTGAACTTTTGGTGGAGGCCGTATAATTTCTGGTGTCTTTAAGACTTTGGATGTTGAAAGCAAACAATCTACATTAACAATCGACGCTGCTGTAAGTTGCTGTGACATTTCTCTTGAAAATGTTTGTGGAGTCAAAGCCGAAATTTCAACAATATTATCAGCACCTGTACTTTCATTCAGCTCTGTTTCAGGATTCGAATTATATATTTGAATAGGAGCGAAATCTTCATCATTGAAAATTAATTTATTAAAGGGCCATATTCTAGTTTTCTCAAAAGCTCTGGTTATATTTCTGGCATTAAATGCTTCCAGATAGGGGACTTTTACTAGTTTTGGAATATTATAAATATTTATCGTTTTTCCTGGGTTGGAAACATGCCAATCATTGAATGATATTTTCAGTTTTGATTTTAACGGACCGAAAACACCAACATCTAACCGTTGTAGACGGTGAGTCGTATGTGGTGGAAAAGAGAGATATACAATACCATTATCACGGCAATCGTTAATTGCATGGATAGATCTGTGGCTTTCGTGACTGTCGCATAGAATTAATATGGGGTTTGTTTTTGAACAGAGAGTAAACTTTTGGATATGCTTTAGAACTTCGACAAAAATCTCCGAATTTTATCCAACCGTATCTAGTGGCAACACCTAATGATCCTTCTAGAGCGCCTTCTATGAAATGATCCCGAAAGTGTACACGAGGGAAAACAAATAATGGTGGCATTGTATTCCCACTTGCTGCTATCATACTGCCAAATGTAACCAACTCTCCTCGCTCTGCGGATACTATTTGACCAACCTGTTTGTGATTTTTGCCAGCTAAGACTTTGGGTGTATTGAGAACAGTTGAGATGCCAGTTTCGTAAAAATTAAATACGCGGTCTGCAGTAAAATTGTGTTTGCTATAAACAGTTTCAAGATTCTTGAAGAATTCATTGACCACCGTTCTATTAAAACCAAAAAATCTGGCAGCACTCGTATTTTCAAGCTTCCGTAAGCTTAAATTGCTATTACGATTGCGGAAACTTGCCAGCCAGTCCACTCCAGCCATTTTATTCGTAACCCAACTCGAATGATGTTTAATATTGTTGGCATTGGCAAATTTATAGGCGAGTTTTCTAACTTGAATACATGTTAGTCCAAAATGCATTTTCGAACTATCCAAAATATACTTATTGAAAAGACCCTCTTCTTCAACCGTAAATACTCGACGTCCTGCAAATTTTGAGTGAAAAGTACGGCCCTCACTTCCAGATTGTTCTGTATTGCGAAGTTTAGTTATTCGGCTCTTAAGTGTTTGTGCATTGACTCCATACTTTTCTGCTGTTTTCCGAAAAAAGAGTTTGTATACCAAAATATCAGATATAGCTGTCGACATTGCTTCTTCATTAACCTCCCCACTCCTCGTCCCCTTCTTCTTATAATTTCTAACCATGACCGTTCTGTGTAAGAAAAAATGATAAGAACCGATCATTAAATTGCGAGAGAAAAAACAAAAAGTGCAAGGGGCACATTCATACAGTACAAATGTGCCCCTTGTACTTGTGTATGTAGCTACCCCATGACATTTTTGTTCATAAAAATATGTGCAGAAAAAAACTGGCTTCATGTGGGATAATTTACAAGCCAAAAAAGTAAACTTTACGATATTTTGCTTGATAATAATAGCAGTGAATAACCACAACAACTGTCACTAATCACAAAATACCTCCAAAGTTAGGTTACAAAATTACTTACGCGAGGCAAAAACACGTTCCGTGTCATACACTCGAGTGATCCGCGGCAACTGAATTCAAACTTCACTAGTCCATATAAACACATAAAAACTACGCACACGCGTTAACTTCATTCTTTCGCTCCGTGACCAACTTCGAATAGACTCAGTGTATGTAGGTAGCCCAGTCATATTAGGGCTTTCACCTCGGAATGAAAGATAATAAGCTGCAAATTGGTATGAACCTTTGTTTTGTCATTCTAAATGTTGTCTCAAAAGTCACAATCGTTATCGTGTCCGCGTCTCAAGATATTCAAGGTCAAAGGTCACAAAAATCGGTTTTTCGCGAATATCTGGCTTCCTATCGGTTAAATGAGATTTGCATTTATAATAAAAGTTGTAGGCTATAAAATTCCCTACAACTTTTGTTTAAACTTTTTTTTCATACGACCAACCGTTTTGAAGGTAGAGCGCGAAGAGTGCACATCGTACAGTCATATACGGCCTAATGCAAGGTCAAGCGTGAGTTATGGTTATCAGTACGTTATAAAGTCAATTATTTACTTGGAAATTATAATTATTAAACAATGCCTATTATTTATGTACTAACTATTAATTATTTATATTTAATTAAAGTAAGTAACTTGATTTGCAACGGTACAATTTCAAACTAACGAATAATCTTGACTCATACAAAGTGGAGAGAGTGGCCTTGAATACTATAGAACATCTGTCCCGGCAATGAATAGAAAAGGGCATAGGGTAGGGACAAGTATTTCCAGGTATATAAGTATTGAGAAATTTACGCGTTTTAAAGAAAAGATATATAATGTCGTGTTAACTTAAAATAAAACTAAAATATATAATCCAGAATTAATAATATTTTATACTTAAATAGTTAAATATGAATAATTATATATAAATAATCAAGTTACTTACTTTAATTAAATATAAATAATTAATAGTTAGTACATAAATAATATATATAATTATTCATATTTAACTATTTAAGTATAAAATATTATTAATTCTGGATTATATATTTTAGTTTTATTTTAAGTTAACACGACATTATATATCTTTTCTTTAAAACGCGTAAATTTCTCAATACTTATATACCTGGAAATACTTGTCCCTACCCTATGCCCTTTTCTATTCATTGCCGGGACAGATGTTCTATAGTATTCAAGGCCACTCTCTCCACTTTGTATGAGTCAAGATTATTCGTTAGTTTGAAATTGTACCGTTGCAAATCAAGTTACTTACTTTAATTAAATATAAATAATTAATAGTTAGTACATAAATAATAGGCATTGTTTAATAATTATAATTTCCAAGTAAATAATTGACTTTATAACCTACTGATAACCATAACTCACGCTTGACCTTGCATTAGGCCGTATATGACTGTACGATGTGCACTCTTCGCGCTCTACCTTCAAAACGGTTGGTCGTATGAAAAAAAAGTTTAAACAAAAGTTGTAGGGAATTTTATAGCCTACAACTTTTATTATAAATGCAAATCTCATTTAACCGATAGGAAGCCAGATATTCGCGAAAAACCGATTTTTGTGACCTTTGACCTTGAATATCTTGAGACGCGGACACGATAACGATTGTGACTTTTGAGACAACATTTAGAATGACAAAACAAAGGTTCATACCAATTTGCAGCTTATTATCTTTCATTCCGAGGTGAAAGCCCTAATATGACTGGGCTAAGGTGCCCCATGTGTGAATCTACCCCACTTACCCCTAGGCAGTTTGTACAACGTAAGTAAGCGCAAATTCCGACGTGGAGGAGAGCATTTGTCAGTACGTGCATAAGCAGCATGAAGTTAATTCAAGTAAATTGAAACAGGGGACTCCTTCTCACTTAATTATTCCACACATTTATTTATTTCAAAAAATCAACTAGCAGACTAGTAGTCCAATTACAAGTCAATTAATTAATAAATACAAATAAGGGAATTCAAAGTATGGAAGAAATTAAAGAAAAAAGGTCACAATACGATATCAAAAATTAAGACTTATAGGAGTATTTACAAATTTAATTTTTCAGAAAAGTTTTGAATACGCCAAGAGACTATGGTAGATGATCAAGATTTTGCTGATTGTGCAAACAAAGTTAGCGTCGTAAGGAAGAGTGGAAGAAGGTCATGGTACGTGCATACGGAATTTGATCTATTAGGGCGAGCAGCATCGAATGTGTTAATTTCCCTGCATACATCTTGAGGTTAAAAGACTATGATCAAGCTTGAACAAAAGACATTCGTCAAGGAAGATTTTTCTGGAGTCAAGGGTAAGAAGGTTCAAAATATGTAGTCGGTCATCATGAGGGGGGTAAGGAAGGTTGAATTTGAAGAATAGAAACCCTGTGAATCTCCCATGGACTGACTCAAGAGCATCGATGTGCTTCCTGTGGTACGGACTGTGAGAAGTAATGATATATACAGAATGTGATATGTTGGAACCACGAAGCAAATCGTAAAATGAATCCAGTTAAGTGGGAACTTTCTTAATAATTAGAGCAATGTAAATAAGTCTCAATCTAACAAATAAGTGTATTTCAATCTTCCAAGATAGAGGAGATTCAAGCCGCAGCCCAGACGGAACTGAAGGCCATCCCGGAAACATTCATGAATATTTTGACATGGAAATTAGACATAGATGTCACTGGCAGTACTATCAACTTAAAAAAATAATTCTTCAAATGCTTCGACGCGTGCAGTTTAAATTCAAATGACACCTTATTTTTTGGTCACATTAGTGTATGTCTTCTAAAAAAAAACTTCATTTATTTCTTTTGGTGAGTTGGAAAGTTTTTTTTCACTTGATTTGATTTTTATGTGGTTAAGTTAGACATTAGGTGAGTAATTTAACTTAAGTGTATATTTGAGTATGATCTTAACTTAAAATGGCATGCCAGTAGCGTTGTTTGTCTGAGAGAGAAGCTGGTCCATCCATCCCTGACAATTGGGATAGATGGATCAGTGATAATTGGGGTGGTTAGTCCACTTGAAAAAACCTAGGATAGCTGAACCATATTATCTATTAGGACTTTACTTCTAAAATAAATTAAATGATACCTATAAATGAATATGAAAGTGTGTCCTGATAAGTTGGTTTTTAGGGCTTTGTACTCAAAAAGCAAAACCGTATTGAAATCATGAACTGTATCTGTCCGGCCGTCCGTCTGTTTGTCACAAACCCTTTTTCTCCGAAACTATAGAAGCTACAGCTATGAAATCTTGTGAAAAGGCCTAAAGTAGTGACTTCTTGAAAGTTTAAGGGAGTAAAAAGTTTTCAAAGAATTTTAAGGGGGGACCTCCCCATAAAGCCAGGTGACCCTTAAAAAAATTCTTTACCATTGGTAGTTGAGAAGGGTGTCATTGGAAAGGTCTTAATAAGATCTTTTCAAAACAAGTCCTAAAATTACCCTTCCAGTACCGAGGGGGCAGGAAAATGGAAAATTTAGCAAATTTTCGCGTACCCGACTCGCAATTGGACACCTTTCATCCGAAAAATCTGGAAAAATAATGTTTGTAGACTGTTATGAGTAAAACAACAACAAATACGTCAGGAGTCGAAATTCAGGCAACTTTTTTAACAATAGTATAATTTATCTATTTTACATTTTCTTTTGTAACGGTATCCTTAAATTCAATCAAATTTAATTCAAAAAAGTTTATATACAAGGTAAACCTCTCCTGAAAGTTTCAAAAGGATCCAGAAGTATTTAATGAAGTTATAGTGGTTTAAATTTTCCTGTATTACTATGGAATAATAGGGGCTGTATTATACTATGGAACCATATGGCTATGGAACAATATGCAATTTAACCGACTCAGGCATTACGGTTTTGCTAGGATTTGTATGAAAGTTTCAGGAATTATAAGTATCATGAATATCTTTGAGGATTTGTTCAACTAGTGACATCAGTAATTGTTAAACGAAATGGCGGCTGTTTTAAATGTGAAGAATGAATAAATTTATTTTATTTTTCCCCAACTTTAACATATAAGGGGCATGATATGATTAAATAATGAATGGCTGAAGATGAGTACCTATAATTTAGATGTGAAGCAAGTCTTGTTAGTAGGAGAGCGCTCCTACTTTATATCCATTCTAGGGTAAGAAACAAGTTTTCTGATGGCATAAATCGATGATTTGAATTTTTCATTCAATACTTGCATTAGAAATCATTCAAATTTACCTAAAAGATACAGAGTTTCTTTCATAAGTACATAACAGGCGCCATTTTGCCCCAAATTAAATAATTTTTCTAGATGCACAGCCAATTGAGCATGCTCAAATTAAACAATATTACTTATATTTTCATGAAAACCCGGAGAAAATAAGAGTACCTTGGTCAATTTGCAATATGTATCAACCATCTATAGAATTGAAATGGCGATTACTCAATTAATTATGATTTGATTTCCATGAAGTTTCATAGGCATAAGGGTTTTATATCAACCCACATAGATGTATAATTTTAAAAAGCTTAAGGACACGGTTGATGCCCTTATACTCACTCATAAAGACCTACCATCATGATGGTTTTTTGGTTTTTTGGCTCAAATTTCGCTGGTACATTTTGCTTCCTCATTTATATCCTGATGCAAAAAATTACTTTTTAAGATTTTGAAAGTGCAAAGACCTATCATTCAATACCCTACTCGACTGAATTTGATGAAAAAATTTGTTGAGGATCACTTCTTTGTGAGGGGGAGCCCCCTCAAACAATTTGAAATATTTGATAAGGCCTAAACTTTTGAGAGACTACCACTTCTGATCTTTTCACAAAGTTTGAACTTTATTGTATAGTTTCTGAAGAAACTTCCTGTAACGCATGGTTTTTGAAAAATTTATTTCGAAAAGCTCTTAAAAATCATTGAGGTACATCAGAGGTCGATATTCGTTTAACTTTGCTAATAATAGTAGGACTTAGCATTTTCTTCAGTAAAACTGTATTAGTATCATTAAATTGGATGAAATCAGCCATTTTACGTAGTTTTTAAAAGATCTACTAATTACATAAGTTTCAATGAAATTTATAGAAGTTAAAGCCATTTTAATTGAATTGAATTATATGTGCATACCATGAGCGTTTTTCTTGAATTAAATCATTCGACATATCTGCATATTCTAGGGTAAGTATAAAACCCTTCTGACATGAGCATAGGTCTGTCTAACCAACTTGTTTTATATTCTAGGAAAATGCCTACTTTTTATACCAGAAAAGACACATCTTGGATAGTAGGATAATCTGAACATAGTTTAAAAAATGTAGTCAAAGCTGTTGAAAATATAGAAATGGAAGTGAATGCTGCAGTGAAAGCGTTTGGCATACCGAAAACTATTCTAACGCATCAAGTCAAAGACAAAAAAACGTTGGACATCTAACAAAATTACAATCAAGGGGCTTTATTCTAACTAGAGACTCAGTACATTTCATGGCTTATTATTTAGCTGTAAACCTGCAATCGAAATATAATTTCAATCATGAAACTAAACAAGCGCGGTACTTTCCATTCAACGATCTGAAGGAGTATAAAAGATACAATAGCAAGAGCAAAGAGTCTAAATAAAATAGATGCCAAAGCGTATTTTGACCTCTTAAAGAATGTTTTGTAAGAAAATTGTCTTATGGATAAACCTGGAAACATTTCCAACGTGGATGATACAGGTTTGTAGCTGAATAACAATCGTGTGAAGGTAGTTGCCTTGAAAGGCTTTAAAAATGAGACTTCTTTTACTTTGGGAGAAAAGGGTGAAACCATCTCAGTATTCGCATGTGTTAATGGAGAGGGTACATTCTTGTAACCTTTTTGCATAATGAAAGCAAAGAATCCAAAACAGGACGTTTGTGACAGCTTGCCTTTTGGTGCTGAGGTAAACATGACTCCAAAGTCTGGCTATGTAAATAGTGATATATTTTTTGATTGGCTGAAAAAATATTTTGCTCAAAGAAAACCAGCAGGAAAGGTACTTCTTCTTTGAAATGGACATACATCACACACTAGCTGCGTTGAAATGCTAGAGTTCTCAGAAAATAGTCAAATATTTTTGATGAATATTCCTCCCCACACTAGTCAGTGGCTTTAGATATTAGACCGCGTCTGCTTCAAATCATTAAAAAGGAACTACCATTCTGCTTGCTCAAAGTACGTAACCAATAACCCTTCGAGGAATATTACACGGCTTCAATTTGGTGCACTTCCCAGCTTAGTTTAGGGTAAGTCAGTAAACGCAGATAATGGAATAAGTGGTTTTAGAACTCGTGGAGTCATTTCCTTAGAACCTGATGTAATACCAGACTATGCTTTCTTGTCAGAATCTATGGATTCCAGGCTTCTAGACATATCTCTGAGAAAGAGTTAAATAATAAAATAAAAGATGAAAGACAGAGAGGAAATGAAGACTGAGTGAAGAAGTGAGAATAAGATGCAAACCACGATCAACAAAGTAAGAGAACAAAAACAAAAGAACTTACGTCTCCCTCAGATTCTGAAGATATTGATATCAATACAATTTGCAACGATAATCTTTACGAAAGTGACTGGATGAAGATAATTTTCTATGATGCGAAGGGAACTACGACGAAACAAAACGGGATGAAGATTGGGTTAAGTGTGTGTCATGCTCCCGCTGGATGCATGAAGGCATGCTGCCGCTGGATAAAATCCCAAATGGGGGGAAGACACATTTTTTTGGGGGGTTTTGCACTTTCTTTGTCTATTTCTTTATCACTATTGTAATTGTAAGTCTTGATATCAAAAGATCTCATTAACATCTTCTGTTTGATACCTTACTCAATTATCTATGGTTAAAAAAAAATGTTATTGGGATCACTTCCTTACATGCGTAGACGGACAGATACTAACTTTAATAGGCTAGATAAAATTTATTTACAGTACTATGTGCAAATACTAAAAATGTGTATTAGCCACTTACTACGTTTTCATTACTTTCTAACATTAACTAGATTGCCAATACATTTCCTATTATTTACGGGAGAATCTCCCACACTCATATGATATAGGACTGAGAGCTACCATCCTCGTTGATGACCCTGCTTATCAAACTCTGTTTTCAAAGAAGACTTTTCGAGATGTTAAACCAATATCCTGTTTTCAATAGCAAACACATTGAAGCTTAATGGATTTCCCCTTATTTTTTTCTCAACCTCCTTTAGACCACATACTGAGTTGAATATGCTAATGATCAATGAGATACAAGAAATCTTAGAATCTGCCATATGTCAAATGGAATTAATTTTCGCAGCTTAAGAAGTCTGGCGAAAAATGCCACATAAATTTATCTACTTACTCCCGCCCATTAGTGAGCGTCAGGTTGAAGAACATTTTTGTCATTTGCATAAGAGAAATTCACTCAACTCAATATGAACCATATGTGATGAGCGAATAGTACTTGAATAAATTTTTCACTTAGTGCTTTCGGTGAAATGGAGTTGATGCTTGAACTTGGTGCAAAGTAAAGAAAAGGGAAATGTTGGTTTGAAAGTAAGGTATGGTAAAATAAATAGAACTTTACTTCTTAATCATATGTAAATGGAATATAAATTAAAAGCTTTGAATTACATTTACTTAATTTTTTAAGAGAAAGACTATAAGTAAACATAATTTTTTTTATATCAAGAATATTAAGGAGTAAAACTCACTAATTTCTTGCTAGATAATATAGATTGAAAATTCCAAAAGTGTGGCTCACATACTTGTATGCGAGCCTTAAATCTTTAAGTTCTATCTACAGAAGCATATTTCTATTAGGGATAGAATGTAACAACAACCACAAAATTCATTAAAATTAAATTAGAAACATTAAGTAAACCCATCACGTAAGACTTTAGCCCTAACATATGTACCTAGCAAACAAGACAGAAAACATAAGCAAACATTCCTCTAATATCGGAGGGTAATTGCTTTTTAAGTATCAATCCAAAGCGTATCTGTCGCACGCATACTTACCTTTACCATAAATGTCACCTTACCACCAACGAGGAGGAAAGAAGGATTCTTCTTAAAACACCATCACCGCACCGCAGTGGTTAGGGAGGAACAATTTTTCCATTACCCTCCTTTACTCCATAGCAAAAACATTGTTTAGGATACAATCAATTAAAGCTAAACTATTTCCGAGTACATCCTTAATTTGCCTCAGCAAAAAGCACTTTCTAATGAATGTACAAAGAACATACACCGGGAGTATGCTAACTATTCAAAATTCATTCAGCAACACTCAAACAGCTTGTAAATGGGAAAACAAACGTCCTTGTTTGACACATTCTTGGCAGAAAGTGTTGAGGAGGATTTATCAAAGCCAATCTTGGATTCTGAGTGGTAGTATAAAATGATGAAATAATTTGAAATAGAAATGATCACTCGTCTCATGAATAAGTTACTGTCGAATAAGGTTTAGGAGGATTTTTATGGCTTGCGTAATTTCTGTGATATGTTATTTCTTTAGCATAACTTTGCATCAAATATGAAAGTTTAATGCTGTATCAAGAAGCCTTATAATATTTTAATAAAAGGTTCAAAATTTTAATGAAAAATTCGTGTTAAATGTAATAAAAAGTTATTTAGGCTAGAATAGTAAAGTATTGTGCCTCTGGAAGAATTTAGCATTCAATCTTTGAAATTTAGACTTTTATACAAAACTTTTACAGATAACAATTTGAATCACAACACGGAGAGAACAATTTAATAAAATTTTATCAAAATTGCAATAAAATCCACAACGAATATAATGATTTCTTACCGCATTGCAGTTGGAAGAAAAGCAATAGTTCGAGTTACTATACAACTGAAATTGTTTCATCATGGAGCAATGAATTTTGACTTCAAATTGCACTGCATATAGTACATATGACGTATGAATGTAGTATAAATGACATATATTGTGAATTACATTATGGGATATAAGTACTCGTAATGTTACACGAGCAAGCTGAGTCGACGAAGTTAGAGAAGCTGACTTTAGAAACGATTGAGAAAGTTGTTCCCAAGATTAAACATCGAAACAATACGGAAGGATATGAAACACCAACCATCGCAACGTTGAAAAGATTGAAAAGCCTTCTTCTCACATGAGTCAACAATATTTATCGACGATTTTTGGACTATAATTATCCCTCGTTGGCTTTGTTGAAATTACACCTGAAGAATGTCCGCAACTTAATTCGGACATACTTCAGGAGCGAGGTCAGCAAGACCGAAAAGCTACAATAGATCAGAGCAATCTTCAAAAAATGTTCAATGATGTGCAGCTGACAATTGGCGAATGAAAATCAATGCGCAGAAGTGTGAAACAATCATCAATCGATCAGTATCTGTACTATACTGAACATGTCAAAATCATGCTCAGTAAGGCACAAAAAGTAGTCGTGACCCTACAAAGACTCTTTCATTCTAGCTACATTGATCAAAAAGTCAAAGTTATGTGTTACAAGACCCTGGTTAGAGCAGTTTACTGGTTCGTACAGAAAGCCTGAGATGGATTGGAAACATTATATATCGAAAAGAAGAATTTATCAACCTGCTGAAGTGACGAGAGTCGATATCTTCATACTGAAACTTCTTCGGAATCATCTCGCAAGGCCTGTGACTGTGAGAGGAAATCCCTGGATTTCACAGCCGTTCCACCCTACAGACGGGTATATTGCGACTTGCCTCGCTACTGGTTTCGTTCCTCTAAAAGCATTCGTGTATTTGGACATGAATCGATATGTTTTTGATTCTGACGGCGTCCCAGTTATATATCACATATATCGTCGGGCCACTGATAAGAAGATAAAATATCCTCCGAGTTTGAGTTCACGAGACCAACGATTCCAATGGAGATACTCATTTGATAGATTCGTTGAAGCTGATCGAGCTGAGACGGGTCAATCTAGCTAATGGTGGCTGAATGACAATCTCTAAATTATTCGTGTTTGTTTCCAGTTTTGTGTTTTTCGTCACCTTGTTTTTGAGTTTCAGCTCATTATTGCTACATTTAGTATTGTTGTTTATTTGTGTTAAAAATAAGGTATAGGTTAGGTATATGTTATGTTGATTATATTAGGTTAGAAATAAGGTTTAACGCTTAGGTTAGGAACATTGTTATAGAATTTTTTAGTATAAGATAAAGTTGCTGATCGAATTTCATTAGAATTAAGTTAAGACATATTAGGTGTAGGATCAAAGTTTACTGTTGTGTAAAAATTATAAATTATTTTAAGATAGTGTTGGTTGGTTTTTTCTCCTTTTTCCAATTGAATTTCGAAATATGTAATAATCTCAATTAATTGAATTTGCTATACTTTTTTTTATGAAATGTGTTTGAATGATAACGTATAATTTTAGAGAGCCATTTGGGCCATAAAGTTTTTGTATTGTTATTGTTTGGAATTTGCTTTATATTCTTTGAAAATTTATACCGATTAGTATTGAATAAAGCGCTTTTGACTTTGACTTTGAGCAAGCTGAGTCCTCTATGCGTGTTTAAAATATAAAAAGTAAAATTGTTGTAAATAATATTTATTGTTTGTATTATTATTATTATTATTATTATTATTATTATTAATCGCATAGGAGATGTTGACCAGTCAACATCTCCTGCAGTAACACTTGTCAACAAAAAAAACAACTTTAGCATGTAACATGAAAACGGTTGTCCAGTTATGTTTAGGACAAGAAAAAGGATACTAGCAATAAAATTAATAACCTTTGAATACGAATAGTTTTTCGCAATACCATTTTATAACATTTTAGAAATTTTGAATTTTTATCAACAAAAAGAAATTATTTGGACTTATTGCAACATTAATATGAATAGGCTTTTATGATGTTCCTCTGTATTTTGCTTCAGGAATGTCTCGTTTTAATGACCAACTGTAACCCGCTAACATACGTGGGCTCCAGTTGTCCTGATATCGTTTTTCTATGGTAGAAATGTCTTGATGGAACCTTTTACCCTATTCATGGCTGGCGGCGCCCAAATTTTCAGGAAAGAAGTCTAAATGTGAATGAAAAAAATATATTTTCAACGACATATTACAGCCCAAAGCCTCATAAATAGATAAAAGCTCTGCGATAATACATTTATAGTCACTTGATCGGTGATTTCCTAGAAAATTGGAAGTCACTTTCATAAAAGATTCCCAAGCTGATTTTTCTAAATTATTAAGCTTTTCTTTAAATATATCATATTTCATCAATTGTCTGATGTGAGGACCAACAAATACGCCCTCTCTCATTTTTACTTCACAGGAAATTTTTTTTCAAATGTAAAAAGCCATCCCCACTCCTGTCCATAGCTTTCACGAAGTTCTTCATGTGTAAAGGTGGTAAAAATACATCTCAGGCTGCGCCAATGGAGGGTTTTCAAAATTTTTTTGTCCTGGAGTATAAAATTGCCTTTTGGGCCAGTCTTGCTTAACATAATGATTTTTTCGGCCTCTGCTATCCCACTCACAAATAAAACAACAATGGTATACTCCAGCTGTAATCCTTAAATTAGGGCAAACACTTTCAAATCTCTGCAAACTTTCCAGTTGTGTTCGTTACACAGAATTTTTCCAAAGATAAATTTAATACCTTCATAAGACTCTTTCATGTTAGAAGCCTTACCTAATGGTATAGAGGGAAGATTATTGCTGATATATAATAGAACAGCCTTCAAACTTACTTTTGAGCCTTCAATAAGTAAACGCCACTCTTCTGCTTTATATTCTATACCCAAGACAGTTATTACCATAACTGTCTAGGCATTGTTACCAAATACAAGCTGATCATCTTGTGAAAAAACCTTTTAGCTCTTCATCTCGATTGCCAAAGTAACATACATTTGTTTTATGTTAGGTTGTAATAAATTCCATACCTTTAATCGAGAACCCAAAAGTTCTACCTGTTGCTTGGACAAATTTTAGTCACGTACCAAATCATTGAGATCTCCTTGCGATAGAAGATGTGGCTCATTAGAAGAGGATGGCGACACTTCTTGAAAGTGAGGATCCAATGTCTCTTTTTCTATTTTTGGTGTAACAGCCAGATAGCTAGTTTGAAGTGGTTCTGGTACCGGTAGATCTTCACTATGAGGGATCGGTCTTTTAGCTGATGGCAGCTCAGGATACTTAATTTTTACGTTTTGCTTTAATTGTAATACCATTTGTATCAGTAAGACAAAAATAAAAATCAGATCAGTGGTTCATTGGTTCCGTTCAAATCATAGGGATTGCAAAAGGCATAAATTGAGATTTTTTCGCCCATTTAGTGAGAAAACCCACACACGTAACATAACAAATGTGTAGAACCCACGCTTTGTCTTGTTGTCCAATGGCAAAGTCAAAATTTTGTTCATATAACTTAGTTACTAATGGTGTCAAATTCCTTCGCTGAGTTTTGAAAGTAATATCACCACAAATGTAACAAAACTTATCAGGATAATTTTTCCACTTTCTTGACATTATTTAAGAATCACTTACCCCTGAAAACAGACCAAACCACTACGCTCTTCAAATAAACAAATTTTCTGAATGCGAAAGTGCAACAAAAACGCTTAAATTTAATTTTGTAGGCAGCAGCTGTAACACGAAAACTAGACCTGATGGAATCAAATCAAATATGGTAATAAAATGTGGGTAGGTAGGTGATTTAAAATTAGCAAGCACCTTATTTGTTACAAAATATTGTTTACCAGTGAATACGAAAAGTTTGTAGTTGATGTTGAAATATAAAGAGTAAAGAATAATGCGTTCGAGAAAGAAGAGGAAGAAAGAGATAGAGCGTAAGAAGAAGGAAACAGAAGACAGAAAGAGAAGGAAGTAGAAGACAGAGGGAGATAGATAGGAAATAGAAGATAGAGTGAACCGGACGATAAGGTGGGAAAGTAGATAGGGTGAGAAAGCATATAGAGTGAGAAAGCAGATAGTGTGAGAAAGAAGATAGAGTGAGAAAGAAAAACAAGTGAGAAAGAAGATAGATAAAAACAGCAGATAGAGTGAATCGGAATACAGAAAGAGATAGAAGATAGAGTAAGACAGAAGATAGAAGATATAAAAAAAGAAGAATATTGGGGACTCTGGGTGAGTACTTTGGTATTCTTTTGCTGACCTGGGTCAATTACAATCATATTTTCATGTTTTCCTAATTTTGAATTTTTTATATTTTATCTAAATGAAAGTAAGTGATTTGGCGGATATCAAACAATAGTATACAGTTAGTTCTCTTTTCGCGGACAGGATGTTGACGAATGGTGGCATGGTTGCCGGACGTGACGTATCCAACAAAGACGAACAAATTGCTTCGCTGATTGCCCAGTTCGACAATATTACGCTGAAGTTAGATCAAGTGTTTGTAGCGCAACAAAAAAAATTTCAAGCTGCAAAAAAGTGTAGAATAAGTTCAACTGTTGAAAAATAAGGCTAAGACAAACGGGAAATCTACGAAAGGTAGCCCTCAGATGAAACAATGAAAGGTGACGTCTTCACCTTCAAAATCTTGTTCTTCTTTTGAAAATTCGGAAAGCGAGATGGAAGTTTACTGCATGAGTAGCAGTGAAGATAAAGACGATGAAATTTTCCCAGCGACGAAATTTATAGACCTGGCCATTACACCATAACCAAAATCAACATTGCCGAACACTACAAACACACAACCCACACCATAAACACAAAAACCTAAAACAGTACCAATAATTCTTCGAGAACCCTCAAAATGGCTACAAACACTTGGTATTATTAAAACACAAAACGTCTAATACACATCCGCAAAAAACTATCTACCTTGGCATACAAATCATACCAACAACACCCACAGATCACAGACGACTGACAAAAACACTAACTGATAATGAGATTCAATATCAAACCAACATTCTTCGGGGGGATAGACGGCTGAATGGTGTCATCAGGGGCCTGTATGGCCTTTTAGTCGAAGAGATCAAGGAAAAATTACAGTCTCTGGGCTTCAACCCAATTGAAGTCTACTATATCAAAATGAGGGAATGTCTTTCTAGGGTAGTCAAGTTTCTCCTCCCAAAATCAGAAATTAACATTTAAAATATCAAATCTGTTTGTCACCTTATGTGCATCGTGGAGGCACAGCGGCCCCGTACGGGCCAGGGTTTGCAACAGTTGCCAACAATTTGGACATTCTTCTAGAAACTATCATGCACACTCTCGATACGTTAAATGCGTCCCAAAAAAAATAAAAAGAAGCTAAAATGTGTCAACTGTGGCGGAGAACATCCAGCAATCTACGGGAGTTGTCCCAGGAATCCAAAGAAGGTGAAAAGATCGTTCGCGCAGGTTGCTGTGGCCTAACCCACACAACCAGCACAAAAGCAAACAACCACGACATAGGTACTTCTACGCACACAAAATCAACCTCACAATATGAAGCAAATGTTTGCCAAAATACAACCCAAATTCCAAAATATGATGCGAGAGATGATGGCAAACATGATTCAAACCATGTTTGCTGCATCTCCAAATGCCGTCAATACTTAACACTAATGAGTTTAATGAACCATGTTTCAATTTTGGTGGAATGAAAATTCGTTCCTGCAGCATACTGGTAAAATATAACAATTTACATTTGATCATAAATTTGACATCGTAATGATCCAAGGAATCTTCTGAATCTTAGAAGACAATTCCGCATCCCTGACTACATTATGTACAGAAATGACAGAATGACAGGTAGAGGTGGCGGAGCGGCAATTCTCGTGAGACAAAACGTGAGTCATTATTTCATTACTACACCCACATTTACATTTGATCAAAAATTCGACATAATGATCCAAGGAATCTTCTGAATCTTAGAAGACAATTCCGCACCCCTGACTACATTATGTACAGAAATGACAGAATGACAGGTAGAGGAGGCGGAGCGGCAATTCTCGTGAGACAAAACGTGAGTCATTATTTCATTACTACACCCACACTTCGAAACTAGAGGCCACAGCAATCAAGGTGTGAAATGATTTTCTCGAGGTCATTGGGTTTCCTGCTTACAATCCTTCAGGAAATAGAAATCTCTTAAATGATCTTAGAGCACTTGCAGTATTTGAAGGCCCTATCTTCATCGCATGAGATCTAAATGCAACATATCACATTTGGGGAGCTGTGAGAAGCAATAACGCTGGGACCAAGCTCAATGCATTTACCACAGCCAACCACTTCAGCTTACATGTCCGCAATAGGCCAATACATTATTGATCAAGAAATGGCTTTGCACTGAACATTGTCATATCGTCAGATTTCACATAAAATGTTCAGTTAAATGTCCTCAACGGGCTGTCTTCCGACCACAAGCCAGTCCTTTTTTTAAAGAAACCCTATTCACTGTTGTTCCTATGCAAGAAAAGAATAATACAGACTGGAAAGCATTTAGAGTCGCATTGGCAAATGAAAATAATTTTTAATCACCTGAAATGTCCAACGACATCATTGAAAACGTAACTCAGAAAATTTTACAGACAAAAGAAGTCCATACGGTCATAACTCCGAGAAGAGAAACAAATCCCTATGCACTCCCTCAAAACATCAAACAACTTTATCAGTTGTTCAAAGGAGAGCTAGGATAACTGGTGACCCTACGCAATGCATAAACGCTACTTGGATGACAAATGAAATCCGTGATAAGATAAGGGTATTCCAAAACGAGCAATGGGAGAGCTTTTTGCGGAGTCTTGAGCCTGGGTGTGGAAGTTTCTGAAGAATGTCCAAAAACGTTCGAATAAACAGTAAAATTGTGGTACTGCGTGTTAATGGTCTGCCTGGGATACAAATCTACGATGCAGGTAAGGCTGAAGTATTTGCGGATTCTCTGGAATTGCAATCTCATGAAAATTCTTCAGACAAAGAGGACTTTGAAACTGAAGAAAGAATTGAATCTTCCGTCAACTGACTCCTAATAGATAATATTCAACATGAAGGCAAGATAGAACCATTGGATTCAGACAAAATCAAAAACATTATACAGACGTTCAACAAACATAAAGCACCTGGAAATGACACTAGTACAAACACAATGATTTCTTGGCTACTGGACAATATTTCACAAACACCTACTGACATTATTAATGCAATACTCCGTTTGCGAAAGTATCCCAAAGTATGGACATCAGCAGCTATTATGAAACCTCAAAAGGACCCACAATTTCCAACGAAACTGGAAACATTTCAGTCTCCTCTCATAGCTGTCAAAAATTGCGGAGAGGGTAATTCTACATCTAATTAATGAGGTTGTATCCGACAAAGATATTACGCAGGAAGGACAATATGGCTTCAAAGCTAAACAGTTTACTGAATTCCAGCTAGTTGGAGTGGTTCAACACATCAGAACAAGCTTAAATCGTAGGAATTCAACAGGCCTAGTTATGTGTGACATAGCTAAGGCCTTTGGAAAAGTCTGGCGTGGAGGACCAATCCTCAAAATTCATTAATTCAATATAACATAGCAGTTTACTCAAACTATTGGCTCCTTCTTGGATGGCAGAACATTCCGAGTCAGAATCAACAAACAATTCTCAAGCCTGAGGCCAATTGATGCTGGAGTTCCTCAGGGCCTGCCCATCTCACTGCTTCTATACAATATATTTAGTGCAGACTTTTCCCCTCTGCCTCCCAAAGTAAAACTATCACTCTACGCTGATGATAGTTGTTATTTAATACAGCACGACAAGCAAGACTCACTGCAAAGTTGCAACGAACAATAAATATTTTATTGGAATACTTTGGTAAATCGAAAATTAAGATTTATTCTGACAAAACACAGGCTATATTCATCATAAAGAAAAGACTACAAACTCCACTGAGGCTTATCATTAACAATGAAACAATATGCTGGACAACAACGACTAAATACCTTGGACATACATTCGACAGAAGATTCACATGGGAACAACACATAACAAGCTGGGTAAACAGACCTACGCTCATGTCAGAAGGGTTTTGTATTCAATTTTCAAAATGCAGTCACCAGATTGAATAAAGTCAAGAAGCATGTCAATGACGATTTTATTGGAGAAAATATGAAATTCGAAGATCATACTATTATTAGCAAAGTTGAACGAATTTAGACTTCTGAGGTTTTTGTTATTGTTATACTCATAAATATCTCCCTTGATAATTATTTCAGATGTCCATTTGTGAGGGAGGAAACCAGATTTTTCATGTATTTCCCCCCTGTGCCCCACTGAAGCAGAAACTGACAGTTCAAGAACTGTTTTGAAAAGCTCCCATGAAAACTTTCATTTCATACTCATATCGGCTACGTTTGATGAATTTTTTTTTCAGGGGCCACTCTCCTGTACTGTTATCATCGATTCATGGCCATTTTTCGAATCCTAGAGTTGTTACAAAGCCCTTTTACTAGGAGCTCTCTCCCACCTCCTTGACTTGTTTCACTTATGAGTAATAATTGTAGGTACTCATCTTCAGTCATTCATTAAATTGAATCAAGTGTTCAAAGCATGGACCTTGAACGTTGAAGTTGGGAAAAAATAACTCAAAATTATTCAATCTTCGCATTTAAAACAGCCACCATTTTGTTTTACGATTACTGATACCACTAGTTGAACCGATTCTCAAAGATATACATGACACCTATCATTCCTGAAATTTTCATACAAATCCTAGCAAAACTGTAGTGGCTGAGTCGGTAAAAAGCGCATATTGTTCCATAGCTATATGTTGCCATAGTAATACATGCAGCGCATATTGTTCCATAGTAATACAGGAAAATTCAAACCGCTATAACTTCGCTAAATATAATTCAATCTTTATGAAACCTGCAGGGTAAATCAATCTTATAAAATGTCCCCTGTGTACTGAATTTCATTGAATTTAAGGGTACCGTTGAGATTTTATTCAAGAAAACATAAAATCGATAAATCATACTATTACTAACAAAGTTGAGTGAATTGCGACTTCTCACGTATTTGTTGTTGTTGTACTCACCAAGGCCTACATTCCTGATTTTTTTCATATTTTTCGGATCACAGGTGAACGCGAGGGGAGGGGGGGGGGGGACACAAATTTTTCGTGTATTTCCCCTCCCTGTGCGCCCCTCGAAGCAAACTTTGCCAAACTAAGTTGAACTTTGAAGAGAGCACCAGTTTACACCTACGTACAAAATTTGATGCTTCTAGCTTAAGTAGTTTCCGAGAAAAACTGCTGTGACACACGGACGGACGGACAGACAGACGGACAGACGAACAGACAGGACGCGATTTTAGAAGGGTTTTGTAAAATTATTTTACAAAACCCTAAAAAAAAACGAGGACACTGTTTGGGACTTTACTTTTCTCTATATCCACTCATTAAATCCAAAAGAGAGCCTTAAAAATCAATTGCTCATATACAAGCAGATTATAGGACCGACGCTACTTTACGGTAGTTCCGCTTTCTAGCAGATGACAAAAAGGACTCGAGTCCTTTCAAAGTAGAATTATTACAAAAATCTTAAAATTTGCATGTACATTAGAAACACTGACATAAACAAGGACCTAAGACTTGAGAATGTTGAACAATACGTATGTGACAAGACACTGAAACTCTTTGACATAATTGAGAACCATACTAATAGTAGCCTGGCATTTCTTCAAACTGTATGGAACAGGGATGAATTAAGCTTCCGAACGATCCGCCAAATAGCTCAGTAAAAATTTATTTCTTAAAATAATATAATGACTGCAACTGGCTCAGGAAGGTAGACGGGTACTGAATTACTCACAGATATCCACATACCACGTATTTTTGAGATTTCTTCAAACTCAGATTCATCGTCAGCAACGGCCCGCGATTCGCTCAAAGTGGAGGGTTGTGACTCGTTAATCGTGAGGGACGCAAATGTTGCTGGTATAGGTAAATTGATGCTATGGAGTATCGACCTCTTAATTGACTGTAAATTAGGGTAACTCAGTCTGGTTTCTTAGAACTAACCCCTTTTTTATCTGTAAGACAAAAATAGAAGTCCGAAATATGATCTTTTTGTTTGGTCCAAATCATCGGTTCAGCAAACGGCATAGGACGGGACCCTTTCCTTCAATCAATCAAATACTTAACACAGGCTATGCAACAATTATTGGGAACCCAAAATTTATCTTGATGGACTACAGGGAAACCAAAATACTGACAACCCATCACAACTTTAGCGAAATTTCGTCTTTGTTTTTAGAAAGTTAATTCTCCACATATATAACAAAAAGAGTCAAGATTGTTATTACACTTTCTCGGCATATTCACACAATCACAGCAATTACTTATAAATCACTAAATTTAAAATAATACGAAAACAACTCATTTAACAACTGTTTATTCACGATCGTTTGTATGCGTTTATCACCGTAGTACTGGTTGTGCACATCACAAGAAATCTAAGGTCAATCGAAATAAAACTATTGCCGTTTTTTAATGAGTGTAGGTGGCAAAAAGAAAATTAGTCATCGGAGTTCGTGTGGCTTGACACTATCACCTTATTTCAATCCACCTTTGTTAAGATAATCCAATTGAATCCACCTTTATTAAGATAAACATTTTAGGCATTTTGCCGCCCGAACGGAGGTTGAGCGACGGGCTAACTCCCCGTCCTGAAAAATCCTACAATGTTTCAAAACCTGCAGATGGGCCTTGGAATGGATTGGACTCACGACAACGAACTCGCCAACGGGAAAAGGACAACGGCATTCGATTCTAGAATGTCAGACTGATCACTCAATTATTCTGGCACTGTTAACAATCTTTTAAACAGCCCGGTCAAAATAAATTTAAAAGAATGATTATCCAGAAAACGACCTGGACTGGAAACTATATTCAAGACATGGGATTGTGCGCAATATTCAAAAGTGGGAAACCTACTGGAAAATTAGATTCAGAGTAGCTTTCATTGTGGATAGGGAGTTCATATAATACGTTATTGGTTTTAAGGCAGTCAATGAACGGTTGTGTGCACTCTGTATAAAACCGAGATTCTTCAAAATCTGGCTGTGTTGACACCCCGACCGAAGAAAAGGACGAAAAAATGAAGGAAACTTTCTACAATCAACTGGGAAGACTAGTTGACGTCTTGCCCACAAAGAACTCAAAAATAATTTTGGATGACTTCAACGCTAAGATTGGCAATGAGCTATGTGATCGGGGAATGACTGAAGGGTATAACTTCCACGATGAAACAAATGAAAACGACCAGCGTCTGATTGACTTTGTATGTAGTAGAAATCTAGTCTTACGTTCAACTTGTTTCCTAAATTGACTCATTCATCAAATTACCTGGGATCACAGGATGGCAGCACATAAAACCAGATAGACCATGCTCTGATCCAACAACGTTGGGCCTCCAGCATACTTGACATCCGTATATACCGAGTAGCCAGTTGTATCTCAGATCACTGCTTGAATTAATCAATCTATCAATGTTGTATATCAAAGGCTTATTCCGTGAAGACTATCCCGCAACAAAAATTTGACATCAAAAGGCTCAAAACGGTGTCGATGGCTTTACGGAGACCCTCGATAACTAAGTGGCTGCCATCTTATCAGACGTACCGGTAAAGGTGAGCAGCAAGCTCTGGATGGAACTAAAAGCGACTATGAAGACCATGGTAGAACAGACGATCAGACATCAAGGCCGGTGTAAGAGAAATGAATGGTTCCATCATGAGTACCAGAATACGAGTACGTTAGATAAAAAGAATCAGATATATAAAGAATACGTAGGTATAAAGAGAGAACTTTATGAAAATCTTGGCAGAGTAGCGAATAGGATAATTAGAATCAAGAAAAAAAAATACTATGACGATCAATTGGAGATGTAAATCTTGTGAGAAACAACACAAGATAAGCATACAAAGTAGTGAAAAGCCTGAAACGTGGTTATCAGCCCAAAACCACGCTCTTTCGTGATGACATTGTCAATATCATCGCTGATGAAACCAAGATAAAGGAAAGATGAACATCGTATTTTAAGAATCTTCTTAATCCTCAGCACTGCTCTTAAACATCGGAGCCTATAGATGTTTACGGAGAGCTTTCACTGGCGCCAACAAATCTAAATGAAGCTCGTTTCATCATCAAAGCCCAAAAGTATAATAAAGCGGTGGGCAACGAGGAGATTCCAATGGAGCTCATTAAATATGATCACAGCAGTGTTCGCAAAGCTATTCACAAAGTCACCCAGCGTATTTCGCAACAAGCACATATGCCGCAAAAGTGAAGCCAATCAATTATATTCCCTATCTACAAAAAAATAAAAATACTTTCAAAGGTTTGGGAAAATGAAATCGGATCATACGTCAACAGTTTTACCTGGGAGTATCAAGGTGGTTTTAGGGCAGGTAGATCCTTGGTAAATCAATTGTTCACATTCAAGCAGGTACTTAAAAAATGCTCGGAGTTCAACATAGACGTACACCAAATGATCGTTGACTTTAAGCAAGCGTACAACAGTATTGATCATAACGTACTGTATTAAATAATGCTTTGCTTTGGTATACCAGCCAAATTGTCCGTTTCACCAAAATGACAATGACGTCAACGGCCTCCCAAGTCCGCATCAATAACCAACTCATCGTAGCCTTTG
This sequence comes from Odontomyia ornata, assembly GCA_963969285.1. Classification (NCBI taxonomy): domain Eukaryota; kingdom Metazoa; phylum Arthropoda; class Insecta; order Diptera; family Stratiomyidae; genus Odontomyia; species Odontomyia ornata. The sequence continues at coordinate 352,879,074 of OZ017739.1, read as the reverse complement.
ACACAAATATCGGACGAAAGCAGGGAGGTGGGCTGGCCCCATTCCTATCCAACTTGGCTCTAGAGTTAGTCACAAGGAAGCTACCTGTCGATACACGAGGTACATTAGTATGCAAGTCGAGCCAATCATTAGCCTATGTGAACAATGTCAACATTTTGTCACGGCCATTAAAAACTGCCAAATAACTTTGTGAAACTCGACAGCAAAGCAAAACTACTAAGGCTACAAATCAATCAGAATAAAACAAATCTCATGACGCAGTCAGGATAAAGTACCTATAATACACAAAATATCACACTTGGCGAGTACAGTATTGGAAATGTGAGTAAATTTGTGTACTTATGTGCCAAAGTAGCGAAAACCAGTGATTAAAGAGACAAAATACACTGAAGAATACCACTCGCAAATAAAATATTTTTTTTTAGCTTTGACGATCTTGAAGACCAGCTGCATATACAGGAAAACAAAGCTCCAACTATACAAATCTGTGATAAGACCTGTGTTATGCTATAGGTATGAAACATGGGCCCTAACTCAAGCATCCGCAAATATGTTTGACGCCTTTGAGCGACGGGTCTTGCGGTGAATAATTGGAGCGAAGCTAGACGGGGACCAATGGCGAATCTAATACAACCATGAGCTGTATGAAATTTTCGATGAGCTGGAGGTCTCAACGATTGTTAAAACTGCGGAAACAGCAATGGGCTGGCCACATGGATCGTATGGATAAATAACCGGTAATCTAAAAGGTATTCGTTGGGAGAACTGAAGGCCGGAGACCAGTCGGGAAACCGAGGAAACTTTGGTCTGACTCAGTCGACGAAGACAGTTCATCGCTGCTCGGATTTCAAAATTGGAGACAATTAGGGGCGCTTTTTGCAGGAAGCAAAGGCCCGAGAGAGGCTGTAGTGCTACGAAGAAGAACAAGAAGTTTGCTTTAACTTTTCTTATTGCATGTCTGGTCAAATAACTAATATGGAAACCGAACTGTGAACTCAGTTTAAACTCATATTTCTCAATAAGGGCATTTAATACTTGTTTCAGTGTCGCTTCAAACACCTTGCTGATATTAGCAGTAAGCTGATAGGGTGATAGCTTTAAGGGCATGAAGATTCTTTTCATTTCTTAAAGATTGAAAATACCTAAGACTTTTATATTCATTTGGGAAATATGAATTACTTAACATGTTGTTGAACAATAGCAATAACTTGTAAAAGCAATCTCAGGCAAATGTCGTCGTACTGTATTTTGAAGTGTCGTATTTGTCGTAGTACTGTATTCTCAGCTCTTGATAGGTAGATCAATTCAAAATGCGTTCCAATCAAAGCAGGTTTCTTTAAACCATCTCATACAATCCTATTACTATCTTTATCTGGAGTCGTTTTATCAGCTTTCATACCAGCCGAAGCGAAGAAATCTATCTCAGTGACTCTAAGATTCGATACATTTACTCGAGACTTCTCACGAAACAAACGATTCTCTTATGTAAACACGCTTTCTATATCCTGTGAACTAATACCTCTCAGTTTCTCCATCTTACTTACTTCACTCCTGGAGTATGAACAAATCAGATTCTGGAAGTTCGTAAGGTGCAATTCCAACAAGGCTATTGAAGGATAGTTGTAGTCCCAAAAATACTGGTAAATACTGGCTTTTTAATCTCTAACTTCGATAAATAGGGACAAATTTCATCACTAGTAAGATTCCTATCATCAGGAACTATTTGGCTATTCTTTCCGTTGCCAGATGGTGGACATTGCCAAACTGTTTTTCTGCAATACAACTGATGACTTTCATTTTGAACAGAAAAAAGAGAGCCATCATACACTTGCATTACAATGGCAAAACGGTTACCATCATAGTGAAGCACCTTCGATTTCCGTTGACAATTGTGAAAACTGACTTCAAGTCTTGCACTAGCAATGCAAAGGTGCAAATATGAATTTGTCTTAGGGTATGTTGGGAGCTTCGACCCATAAATAGATTGCACCTGTATTCAATTTGACTCTGTTATCCATGATTACAGGAAAACCAGTTTTGGATTATTGTTGGCGTTCAGCCTTGAAAAATGCCAAGCATTAAGATTACTGGTAAGAACATGACAATTGTGTGGCCTGTTTAATTCGAGTAATTCAAACACGGAATTTAGCTCCTCCTTGAATTTGAGAACGTTTTGACCGGTTTCATAGGCCGAGATAACGAAGAAGTTATCCCCACTTGGCAGTGAAATTTAATAATGGGCACTTCAAGAATTTCAAAGTTTGATAATTCAAACTGATCAATCTATTAGAATCGATTGAGTTTTTTACCCAATATCCCGGTACCAACTCCCTTATTATAGTTTATTCGATGGTTTCGTACGAAATCAAAATCTTTGAACGTCTCCGAGTGCAATTAATTAAGGCTGGTTTCAGTGAGAAGCATGATGTCAGGCTTTTGCTTCACGTTCAATTTAAGGAGATATTCACGTCGATGTAGAGTAACAATAGTGTTGACATTAATGAAGATTAAGCCTATCCATGAGAATTTGACGAAACGGCAAGTTGTTTTGGGGCAGTCGAAAGATCTCAACGTTGAAAAAAAATATTTACTTTCGAATCTTGTTTCTTGATTGTTCCGGTAAAAGAATTTAGTTTAAGTTTAAGAAACAGCTCATTATTACCAACTACATAGTCTACAATACTATCTGCTGGTTCTCTACTAGTACAAATCATACCCCGGGCTTGACGAAGTTGAAAGGTATTACTCTGAGGTGTACTTGCATCTGCTCTGGCATAAATTTAACTTTTACATCTTGATAACGGAGGCCTTCCCAATATAATGCTGGATGACCAAATGCGCTATAGTTGACGCAGTACAATCTGTCTTTAGGCTCTGTCTGGACCGATTTACACTCACCGGGGGCACCAATATTGCATGGTGCAGTTGAATGACCAAATCTTTAATATTAACACTGGTTACTTCTTTTTCTGGAGGTCTTCCCACTTCTCCACTCTGATATTCAAGTACCTGACCTGTTGAAGGCTACTTGGACTATTTTTGGTAGAAATTTGTGCTAGATAAAGCAGTGAATTCTTTTTTTCAACGTGGATTTCTTATTGCAAATGTTTTGACTGATTGAACTCTGGTGCAGCTTTTTTTGAGCACTTAAAGAAGATCGAATGAACTTCTCCACAGTCAAGACTCTTCAATAGAAAAATCTGATTTTCTTCACTTTTTGGCGGTATTTGTGGAGTGTGGAACCTGCCCAGAATTCAAAGCATATTTGATTAACTTGAAATCAACCAGTGATTTTGTTTTGATTGTTAATTTTTCTACGTTTATTATTCTGATTTCAAAACACGCTTTTCCCGAATACGTTTATTTGCAGAACATTTTCTGCTTTGATGCTGGCTTTTTCGGAGGAACCAGAAGTTCTGCGAGTTAGTTCCTTCTTCTTGTTTTTATTTTTCAAATACTGAATGAGTTTTTACATTATTATCTCTATCGGGATCACCTTCGACATCTTTTTTGATTCCCATTTCTATTGCAAGTCCTTCCAGCGCTGCAAAATAGTTTTGCCTGTCATTAATGCCGTCATTACTTAGAATTTCTTCCAGAATCGTTTGTTTCACACTTTCTTCACCTTCATTTCTCGTTGGACTTGTTTTAACCGCTGCGGCTTTTGAATCTTCATCCCTTTCTTGACTAGCCTTTCAAGGGACTGAATCCTTAGCTTCAGGTCATCATTTTCTTTGCGTAGTTTGATCATTTCGTTATTGTTAACGATGATGAGTATGTAATTTACATTCATCATTCGCAGAGTTGTCTTGCTAATGTTTTCTTTTCTTTTGTTGATAATTGTCACCAACTAGTAAACGTTTCTGTAGGTTCCACCATCAGTGAGAGGCCTTCGCTCTCCTCCATGCCAGCGGTCCTAAAATTGTCTCGCGATTCTTCACTTTTCCTTATGTATCGAATTGAAATTGTGATATTCGATATGTTGTAAATTGCTGGTATTGATTGCTGCGACGATTTGATAAACTTTTTTAAATAAGATTCCACTTCGGAGTGATGTCTAACATTTTCTGAATACTAGTGACAGGAGCGATTAAAAAACAGGTCTGTGTGCAACGAATGCTAGACGTAAACCAATTATTCAATTTATTGATTATTTTAGGGACTATAAGGAAATTTATTTCTCAGTAGTAGGCCTAGTGAAGGACATGCAAAAGTAACCTACGAAAAATTCGAGACTCACTACACGAGTTATTTTATCAAAATATAGTACATTTACTGCATAATCTTCTCGAAGCTCAATAAAATTTTCTGAGCGTGTTTCAATTCATTTACCCCTTTCAGGAAGCGACCTTTCGGAAAACCTTCGAAATACCGATTGACAGTGGAAAGGACTTATTTTATGTAAAATGTACACCTCATACAAATTTTTTGAGCTTTGTAAGCAGATAAAAGTCTGAAAAATCCAGATTTGGTGCAAAACGAAGATTTTCTAAAATTTATAATGTAACTCACATAATTTTCTCACTGTCTAAATTTCTTTCTTGGCCAAGACGTAGTCTTGACGAATAGGGATTCTCTTTCACTAAACTATGTTTTTTCTCACGAGTTTTTGGATTTAACTAGTATAAAACTGTTCAATAAAGCTGTCATGAACTTTTAACCACTCTGGAAAAAATAAATGAATCCTTTCACATCCCAGAGAACTGAAGACTTAAATTTTTATGATGCCCAAATTGTTTTTGAGCTAAAAGTCTAGCCAGAGACAACGTTCTTATCGTTATCATTTGCAATAATTTTCGAAATGCTATGAAACTTAACTAAAGTTTTGCAAAATTCAAACCACAGTGTCTAGATAGGAATAACTAAAAAAATATGTCTTGAAAATGGGTTTTTCTAAACTTTCCAAAAAAATTGAACAACGAATCAAGAATTATTGAAGCTCAATCTTCCTCTATTGGCTACTAAATGACCCTTTAACAAAGTTGATTTTATGCATGATTGGTTTTTAAGTGTTTGAAAAAGAAAGTTCCACACTCGCTGAACAGTAATATCATGGACTTTAAGCAAACTATATGGATCAAATTATAAAAACCTCGATATCAACCTATTACTACTGCTAGTATAAATGGGTACTAATGTATTGTATCCTATTGTTTTCTCTAGAACTTTCAAATTCAAGAAATAGTCCCAGCGCAACCCTCAAGAATTGCACCATGCAATCAACCCATCAAAATTTTTTTACGACCGATACGAGATTAAGTACACATTGCTCACATTTTTTGATCAAAGTAAATATCCAACCAAGGCTTACTCTCATCAAAATGTTCATTTAGGAAATTTAAGGAAACGATGCATTTTACTCACCTCGATTCAAGCTCCCAGGTGAAAAAGATGGCTGTTGCGCGTGATGATGATGATGATCAAATTGAATTTTGTCATTTGAAGTTGTCGAGGACACGATGCTGCTGACGTTGTTTGTTCCTGTTCCGGTAGCTGGGCTATTACCATTTGAGCTCGAACTACTGCTACTAACTGCTGATACAGAGACGACACCCTCGCGAGCGATATCTTGCATAACAGATGCGGCTCTACTCCCAACGCCTGCAGGCTGAAGAATCGTGTATTGTTTAGAGTCAGGTGTTTCGATGGTTTTTACGCTATCATCATCGTCCTTAAGCATTTTCGAGTTGATTAAATCGTTAGTTGCAATGCCACTGCCTCCACCGCCTAGGGTAAGTGGAGCCGCGGGCTGAACAGGCGGTGGAGGATAGTTGATAAAAGCGGATTCTGTACCATAAGGATTAAGAGTTGGAGGATATCCGCCAATTGCACCATTGCGTTTGATATCAGTTGGTGGCTTGAATGCAGAAGCTTGTGAAAATGGTGTTTTACCAATTCCTGTTGCTTCGAATCTCTTACGGCTGTCGTCTATTTGATTTGCTTCCGTTGATCTAGAGTCGGTGTACTCTGAAAATTTGGTTTGGTAGTTGAGTCGGATGGAATCGTTCTCTTTTTGACTTGAATACATAAAGTAATCCGATTCACGCTTGAAATGCATTATATTCTTACCGTACTGACTATTGGCAGAGGATGAAGGCGGCAGTGGTTTATTTTTTTCTTCAAAAAGATTTTGAAAAGGAGGAGGATTTTCCTCTTGCTCATTTAAACGGTAAAAAGATCCTCGAGCGTCTGACCAGCTACCTGATAAACTTTTCAATGCAGCGTGTGTTTCGCGGATTAATGTTTCATCGTCTTGTTCGTCATTATTATTCAATTTATTTGGACCTTGGCTGGGTCTTCCATTTACTGCTGAGTTGTTTGTTGCAATCATAGCATATTTCTTTTGTGGCACCAAATTCTTATCATCTTGTTTCACGAAATCTTCATCTCGACTTGACCGTTTCTTACGTTTGAGAGCCACTTCTTGTTCTTCACCTTTTAGAGCATTTTCGAAACTTGACTCTTTGGCCAGAGGCCTCTTTGTCAGTGCCATCATTCAAAGATAGAAGGCACTCTTGTCTCGTCCAGAAGAAATCTCCTCTCCTACCGGTGATGAGTTCCCATGAGGATCACAATATTTTCACTAGAATAAATATACAACACACAATTTGTTTGCAAAATGTTCGAAAGCCCCTAAAAAATGCTAAACGGTCTTTAATCGCTGGTTTGACTTCCCCGCGGAGAATTTTGTTTATTTTTTGTAAAATTATGAAGTGAATAGATTTTCAGAATATTTATTCGAAAACTTGGGTCAAAAACTTTCTGGCCTTGTTTTTAGAATAACTCGACGACGGGTCAACTAGACAAGACACATCAAACTTTAACTACAGAAGTTTTGCAAAAGTTTCTCAGAGAACTGCTAGTTCACAAGACTCTTCCTCTAGACACATAAATAACTTGTTTCCGGTACATAGCGCACTTCACATGTATGAGTGAACACTGGGCACTGACTAAATTTCCACTCCCACTTTTCCGATTTGCACGACTAGCGTTGATTAGAACTTCTCTTAACAACACCACACAAAAACTGAAACTTAAAAAATAAATACTGAAATAAAAAGAAAATAAAGAAAACAATTTCAAATTCAGGAGATGAGACACCTGAATTATTGGTTAACAACAATAGCAAATTTCTTGAATTTCGAAATAAATTCCGCGATGATAATTTCGTCCAGAATAACAACAACAAGCACCTAACAACAATTTGACGAGGACAACACGGTTTTCACACGTTTCGCACTTTAGCATAGACACACCGTTGCAGACTTGGCTAACTTGCGGAAATCAATTGTCGGCACTCGCCAGTGTCACGGAAAATACGGATTTGAAGAAACTTTTCACAACAAAGTTTTCAATATTTTGATCATCATTTATAGTAGGCAAAGCGAAAACTTTGAAATAAATCGCGAAACTTTTCTCAGCCAACTTTTCACGAGATTGAACTGCGTTTTCCCAAGTCACAAACAGTGGCGTGTGGTTATCAAGGGCGGGTTGGCCTGTTTGGTTGGCACTTGTTCGTAAAGTAGTCGACGACTTTCTTCTAACACTTGTTCTTCAGTTCTTGTTCTTATTCTTGACGTAAACTTATTCTTGAGCCACTACTACACTTCCACGCTCACAATGTTTATAGTCCTTTTTTTCAGTCATAAGCCTGGGCCTGTAAGACCGAAATTGTGAGACTAAAGTTATCCCCTTTTTTTTGAAAAAACGCCGGGTGAGACAAAAATTAAAACTCGTCTCTACCTGTACTAAGTTCGTGGCTAACTGGCACCAAACTACCCGGAGTTTTCCAAAGTTGTCGAACTTTACGATGAAACTGCAGCCAAAATTGCTTGCTTTTTTCAGAGAATGGGGGCGGTCACCCCGCTTTGTGTGAGTGTGCGGAAGTCTTGCTTGGGACGGGGCCAGGGCGGGAAAAAACGATAACAACGAAGAAGAAATCGCAAGCAAGTACAAGAAAAACTTCTAACGGGCACTTTAGCCGAACGAACAAGCAAGCACACAATGTTGGGGGGTGCATACGTAGCTGGAAGCAGTGCCTAGTCGAGTGGAGACTTCTCCACCCTTAATTCACATGAAAAGGATAGCACATGGCCATGTGAATGCGCGAGCGCATTCTTTCCAAACAACCGCACTTGCCGTTAAGCTTTTTACTCCTTGGGAAGGACATGCCATAGTCGTTTTCTGACCATCGTTTGTGTTCGTAGCGACTAAATTCCAAGTCAAAGTTATCCTTTCACTCAGGAACACACTTCCAGGACACAAGGCAAGATTCACAAAAAAACAGGCGGTAGGAGGAACTCATAAATTGGCATTTCAAGCGCTCCATGCAAGGATAAATTTCTGGTGGTTGCAGATGTTCAGTTTCGGTAGCAAAAAGCTTTGGAACGTATTCCTCTACCCTTAGTTGGTGCTTGGCGGTCTGAGGGCAAGGCTGAGAAGTAATTTTGTTGTTCGTTCACACATATATCTCTTCGATACGATATCCTTCTTATATTGGAGTTTTGTTTGTGCGAGGGTGAATAATGACGTGTGGAAGAACCTGAAAAAGTGTTGTGATTTGCAAGTGTAAATGGTGCTAATTTTAAGAGTAGCTTTTACAAAATAATGTGAGGACTATTCGATTACTGAGAATAAATTATTTGGTTGGATTTTAAAAAAGGACTTTCATTTGTCTAAATAGTTTTTGGCTATATTTGATATTATTCGCCTGGCCTAGAGTGTAATTTCCTAAGAAAATTTCCATGAATGATTTAAAATGATTTATTTGTGTTGAGATTGTACCGATAAATGAGATACCATCGATAATTTTGAAAAGGGCGACTCTAAGGCATATCGGATAGTTTTTATTCTTATTTTTATGAGCAAACGGTTCTTTAGATTCAAAAATCTTTTATATATCAGGTCCATACGGATTATTAATGGGTGCAAATTTTACAAACATCCGTATTCTAGCAATATACTTTCATTTAAGCTGAAATAATTTGTATCAGGATTGTGGTCTACGCAAATGTTTATGTGATGTAATAAAGGATTAGTTTGAACTACCTTATGCAATAAAAGTCCTTATCAAGTGTGGAATTTATTTATCTCTATTTATAGAGGCAAACATTTTTTGATCGGCTACGACAGCAAAATTGGCATCTTAAAATAATTTTTTTGAACAATTTTTACATATATTTCTAACTTTAGGTTTTTTATCAGCACTTATTGCATAACGTTAACTAAGAGCATTTTTAGATATCCCGGCATGTGTGAATATTTGCAGATAAAATTATTGATTCCCTTGTACTTGAGGTGAAGGATATGTTCATATTCATAAACTGGGGAGCAATTTAAAGATTTTTAAATAAATTCAATGTAAAATGTGAGAACAAGTTTGAATGCACGGAGTCTAATTACCGAGAATTTAGAATTTCATTTCTTGAGAAGAACCTAAAGCTAAAGAGCTAGTTTTAGTTATAGTTAGTTCGTAGGAAACCTTGAATTTGCTAAACCAAGCTGTTGTTATGTTGCTTTTCATGGGCCGCAATTAAAATACCTCAATAAATCTTGCTGACTTAGTCTACTGGGCTACAATCATGGTATCTCAATATTTTTCATTAAAACACCATGAAAATTTGGGAAAAAATTATTCACGACCTTATAATTTTTAAAATAAACTATACATGAAATGTCACCGTGGGTACTTTTGCTGAAGCTTGATATTGTAATTAAAAATGTGGTGAGAATAACTTTGCAAATGGTTACCAGATTAGATTTCATACCATTTTGCACGAGAAAAACCCTCAGAGGCATCTGTACTCTAGATCTAACTGGTAATTTTTTATTCGAATATGGGCAACCTGCACGCGATAAAGGGCTCAAACTCATGCAAAGGATCAGAAGTATCTAATTGCTTGCTACTCAGGTAAGCTAGAGCTTAACATATTGTACTTCACAACAAGTCATAGCTAAGGCCTACGCACAAGGGAAAACTTTGTAGGAGTGAATGAAGTAAAACGAGAACATTATGATAATCTCAGAAGAGTAGCGAATAAGATCCTTAGAATAGACAAAAGAAAATACTATGAAGACCAATTGAAAAGCATCAAAGTAAGTCCAGCCCAAGACTACGCTCTACCTTAATACCATCGACAACATCATCGCCGATTATAACAGGATTACGAACAAAATGGGCAAAATATTTCAAGAACATTCTGAATCCTGTACACAGCTCCAAAGAATTGGACCCTGAAGATATTTTCGAAGACCTTCCATTGGTCGCACCAACGCTGGATGATGTTATTTCAACATGAAAGTCTAAAAGCATAATAAAATGCTAGGCATCGATGGCATTCCCATGGAGCTCATTAAGTATGGTACAAGTGGTGTTCACGAATCTTTCCAGCACATTTGGCCATAAGAACATATGTCAAACGAATGGAGTCAATCAATTGTATTCCCTACCCACAAAAAAGAGTGAAAAGCTATATGATGATAATTATAGAGGCATATCACTACTTTTTCCGGCATGCAAAACATTTTCAAAGACCTTATAAAATAAAATCAGATCATATGCCAACAGCATTATTGGGGAGCATCGCGGTGGCTTTAGAGCACGTTGATCATCGATAGACCAATTGTTTACAGTCAAGTAGGTATTTGAAGAATGCTTGGAGTTCAACATAGACGTCCATAAAATCTTCGTTAATTTTAAGCAAGTATACGACAGTATTGATTGTTACGTACTATACCAAATAATGCTTTGCTGCAGCATTTGTTGTGACAAGGGGTCGTTTAATATGCTACATGTGATATAAGCTACACATAATACTCTTTACTGTGACAATAATGATATGCAATTTATATGAAGATATGGCCAAAACACTAGCGACTCGGCACTCACTTCTCAATCGACTGAATGAGACAGTTCTTCACTATAGTCTAGATCCATCACTTTCACACTTCAAACAATACGTTTCCAAAAAAAAACGCAAATCTGTTTTGCTTAAATAAACAAATATATACTTCGGGAGTAATAGTGCTCCCTTCTTCTGTGTTTCTAGATATGGTTTGGTTACAAAACTATTTTTATATTGTATTTATACGCTTGACAATTCTATCTCTTTTTCAAATTCCTGGTCACTTTAATTACCTTGTTACATTTATCACTTAACTAAGAAACGTTTATTATGTTACTCTTACATGTATTGCTTTATTATCATTTTGCTTAATTATCCTAGTATTAACATCCTCAATCCTCTTACTTAAGATGGTTTACTTGCACACACTTGAAATATTCTCTTATTTTTTGTACTAAAATACAAAACCCTATTGTAATCGCGACCTGTGTCCGTTCATCTGTAGAGCACAGCAGTTTTTCTCCGAAACTATAGAAGCTACAGCCATGAAACTTTATGGAAATGTCAGAAGTGGTGACTTCTAAAAAGTTTTGTGGTGAAAAATTGTTCAAAGTTGTTTCAGGTGGGTCTCCCCATATAGGGAGGTGTTTTTCACTATTGGTAGTCGAGTAGGGTGTCATTGGAAAGGTCTTAATCAGATCTTTTCAAAACAAGTCTTGACCTTGCCTTACCAGTACCAAGGGCGGCAGGGGAAAGGGATATGTACGAACTTTTCACGTACACCCTCGCGATCGGACATCTTTTATCTAAAAAATCTGAAAGAAAATCATGAATGTAGGCCTTTATTAGAACAACAACAAAAAATACGTGAGAAGTCGAAGTTCACTCGACTTTCTTAGGAATCGTATTATTTATCAATTTTAAATTTTCTTGAATAAAATCTTAACGGTACCTTTAAATTCAATAAAATTCAGTACATAAATGCCTATTGATAAGATTGCTTTATCCTGAAAGTTGCACAAAGCTATAGCGGTTTGAATTTTCCTGTATTACTAGTGAGCAATATGCACTGTATTATTATGGAAACATATAGCTATGGAACAATATGCGCTTTTTACCGTCTCAGACACTGCAGGTTTCCTAAGATTTGCATGAAAGTTTTAGGAATGAGAGATAGCATGAGCATCTTTGAGAATTGTTTCAGCTAGTGGAATCAGTAATCGTAAAACAAAATAATGGTCGTTTTGATTGAGAAAATTGAATAATTTTGAGTTATTTTTCGCCAAATTCAACGTTTAAATTACATACTTTTAACACTTACTTCAATTTAATAAATGACTGAAGATGAATACCTGCAATTAATACTCATAGGTAAAACAAGTCAAGGAGGCAGGAGAGAGCTGCTAACAGAAGGGCTTTGTAACCATTCTTGATTTTGAAAAATGTTTTCTGATACCATAAGTCGATGACTTGAATCATTCACCCAATACTTGTTTAAAAATTGTTCAAATTCATCCAAAAGATGCGATGTTTCATTCATAAGCACATAAAAGCTGCGATTTTGTTTCATGTTAAATAATTTTTCTCTTTTTTTTTTAAGCCGTCAAGCCTTGCTTTGTTGTGTGAGCAGACGCGTTTTGACTACTTCGAGTCATCTTCAGTGTAATATCGCTCCACCTGACCTAATTCAGTTCCTACTCGTAACTTAACTCATCGTACATTCATAGAAAGTCATTTCCTTGCACTTCATTTTACACATGCACTCGACACTGAAGATGACTCGAAGTAGTCGAAACGCGTCTGCTCACACAACAAAGCAAGGCCCCATGGCTTTTAAAGAAAACAAGTTGGGTAAACAGACCTACGCTCATGTCAGAAGGGTTTTGTATTCAATTTACAAAATGCAGTCACCAGATCGAATCAAATCGTCAAAGACGATTTCATTGGAGAAAATATGAAATTCGAAGATCATACTATTATTAACAAAGTTGAACGAATTTCGACTTCTGAGGTTTTCGGTTATTGTTATACTCATAAATATCTCCCTTGATAATTATTTCAGATGTCCATTCGTGAGGGAGGAAACACATTTTTCATGTATTTCCCCCCTGTGCCCCCACTGAAGCAAAAACTGACAGTTTAAGAACTGTTTTGAAAAGCTCCCATGAAAACTTTCATTTCATACTCATATCGGCTACGTTTGATGAATTTTTTTTCAGGGACCACTCTCCTGTACTGTTATCATCGATTAATGGCCAATTTTTTCGAATCCTAGAATGGTTACAAAACCCTTGTGCTTGGAGCTCTCTCTCGCCTTCTTGACTTGTTTCACTTATGAGCATTAATTGTAGGTACTCACCTTCAGTCATTCATTAAATTGAATCAAGTGTTCAAAGCATGCAAAAATAACTCAAAATTATTCAATCTTCGCATTTAAAACAGCCATTTTTTTGTGTTACAGTGACTGATACCACTGAACCGATTCTCAAAGATATACATGACATCATTCCTGGAATGTTCATGCAAATCCTAGCAAAACTGCAATGTGTTGTTCCATAGCCATATGTTGCCATAGTAATAAATGCAGCGCATATTGTTCCATAGTAATACGGGAAAATTCAAACCGCTATAACTTCGCTACATATAATTCAATCTTTATGAGACTTTCAGAATATATCAATTTTATAAATAGTCATCTTTGTACTAAATTTCATTGAATTTAAGGGTACTGTTAAGATTTTATTCAAGAAAAAATAAAATCGATAAATCATACTTTTACTAACAAAGTTGAGTGAATTGCGACTTCTGACGTATTTGTTATTGTTGTACTCGCCAAGGCCTACATTCCTGATTTTTTTCAGATTTTTCGGATCACAGGTGTCCAATCGCGAGGTGGGGACACACATTTTTCGTGTATTTCCCCTCCCTGTGCACCCCTCGAGGCAAACTTTGCCAAACTAAGACCTGTTTTGAAAAGTTCTCATCAAGATCTTTCATTTGATACCCATATCTGCTACCTTAAATTAAATTTTTTTCGGGGGGTCACTCCCCTATATGGGGAGTCCCCCCTTAAATACCTTATAAAATTTTTTTGTAATTGAACTTTGAAGAGATCACCACTTCACAGCTACACACAAAATTTGATGTTTCTAGCTTAAGTAGTTTCCGAGCAAAACTGCTGCCACACACGGAACGACGGACGGACGGACGGACGGACAGACAGACGGACAGATGGACAGACAGGACGCGATTTTAGAAGGGATTTAGCCTGCGGATATCAAATAAACATAATTATTGCCTACAATTTTTCTATTCCTTAAATTTTCATGAAAATCCGAATCAAATAAGAGTGCCTTATATTAACCCACAACATCAATGTAAAACCTTTGGAAGTTTAAGGGCACGGTTTTGACTTTTGGGGGAAAATGTAGAATTTACAAATCATACTTTTATTAACAGCGTTGAGTGAGTTTTGGTTTCTGAGATATTGGTTGCCCTTGGACTTATAAAGCTCTACTTTTGTGATTTTTTCGGATTTTCGGCTCAAAGGTGTCAAATCGTGTAGAGAGGTAACACAAACATTGTTCGTGTATGTTGCATCCACCTCTGCCCCCCCCCCCCCCCTCTCGGACTCCTAATGCAAAGAATGACTTATTTTACAGATTCTGAAAGTACTAAGACCTTTCATATGATACTCTACTCGATTACATTTAATGAAAAAATTTGTTAAGGGCCACTTCGTTACAAGGAGCACCTCCTTAAAAAATTTTGATACATTTAATATGGCCTAAACTTTTGAGGGACCACCACTTCTGACCTTTTCACAAAGGTTTAGCTTTTCAGTTTCGATAGTTTCAGAAGAAATTTGTTATTACGCACGGATAGACGCAAAGATGGACAGACGGATGGACGAACGGACGGATGGACAGGTGGACAGACGGACCGATAGGATGGGAAACTAGTAGGTTTTTGCAAAAATTTCTGTCAGAAAGCCCTAAAAATCATGGAGCTAGTTCCAATAACAAATAACTTAGGGGCTGAAATTCGTTTAACTTTGCTAATAATAGTAGGACTTAAGATTTTTGTCAGCAAAACGGTATCAGTGTCATTAAATTTGATGAAATCAGCCATTTAAGTAGCCCCTCAAAATATCATTTTATTCTATAAGCTTCAATCAAATTTACCGACGTTATAGCCATTTAAATTTCCTCCGACTAAAATGATCATATACGATTTTTCTACTACATGGGCTTTCCATTGAACCAGACACTATATTTTTGGTTGAATTTTCTCCAAATTTTCAGATAAGATGAATAACAAAAATTTATTTAGGAATCAGATTAGTCGGTGATTTTAGTAATATTGGAACGAAGTGTTGGCTGGTTAAATGGAATACTTTTAAACCAAGAATATATTTGTTGTACATGTCATAAAAGTTTTTCTTGGATCAGGTCATTCTATTTATCCACATATTGTGGGCTAAGTACAAAACCGTTTTGACATGAGCGTAGTTCTGTCTACCCAACTTGTTAATTACTATTGTTTTATACATATTATTGTTTTTTCCTTATCTCGTTTTACATTACTGCAATCCAATATTCGTGAATAACCGTTCCCGACATCTTCGCTGAACCTTGAGTTTTCTGGTTATCGAATGATTCAAAGGCTTTCGCGTATGTCCAGTTTCCTTGTATCCCTTACTTCTTGTGCTATCTCCAGATCCCCCCAATCTATTACGTGATTGTTTACTATTATATGTTTAGCGATGGCTGACTTGGCGGTATCACTGGAAGCTTTCCCCGGTTTCAACTTCTCTCTGTGCCCCCTGACGTGCTCGTTGTATGTAGTTCTGCGGGTCGCTTTTTTTGTCCAACGTATTTTTTCTGGCATGTTTGGTAGGTGATTGTGTATGTGCCGCATCTTCCCTTCTTATCTTTGAATGCGCTTTGTTTTGATACTATTTTAGACTTATGGCTGATGGGTACAGCTGTTATCTCGGCTTTCTTCAGAATCTTTGCAATCTTGGTAAAGATCTTCAAATATGTTACCGCTGCTCTTCGATTTTGCTCAATACCCTTGGTTTGTTCGTCTAGAGTGGTTAAGGATACCACTCTAAGTCCTCTCCATCTTTCTTGATATTGATAGTATCTTGTCTCAGCTGTAGCCGTTCATTTTCGCTGTCTCCAATATAAAGGTCTTCTTATGCTCATAACGCTAGTTCGTTACTGGGATAGTCAGAATTTTTAGGCCGTCACGATAATCGATAAAAATATCGATATCGTATCCTATCGATTTTCGATGCGATATTCAGTGTGACGATACCAATAACGATACGATACAATTGATTCAGGAAATTATCGATATTATCATATCACCGATAAATACGTCCCGATATTATCAAAAATATCGATATCGACATAAAGAATTAAAAAAAAAACATTTAATATTAAGTCTATAAAAATATAATACAGCTCCTCTATTAGGGACTGTAAAGTCGACTTCGGTGGTTTGAATCTACTCAATTTTCCAAGATCTTATAAGCCGCGAATGAGATCCAGAAAATTTAATAATTTCATGCTCATATTACGTTCCAACTTTACGTTCGCATTCCTGGAAGATCATGGCTAAGTTTTGCTCCAACTCTTTCGCCGGCAAAAAAGAGACCTTTCTAGGAATAACAGTCTACTGCCTTGTGAATAGGGGGGGCAATGTGGCATAAGAGGGGCGATGTATCATGAATTTCACATATGAGGTGATTCATGCTTTGATCTCTTATAAAGTATAAATATCTTGATGAAGTTATTCGGCCATATCGGCTGAGAAGTAATATAGGGTGATTTATAACAAGTGTACACATTTTTGTCAAAAAAAAACATGGTTTTTGTAAAGATTGAGCTGTAATGTTTATTTAGTATGAAAATTCGGTCCCTTACAATTAAATACAAAATATTACTTTGGGCATATATGCAGCTTGTGCTGCTCAAACGATGATTGTACTTTTCGATTACTTTTTCGCACATTTCCGGCGTTATTTGGCGTATGTTGGCTCGAATATTGTTTTTTAATGCTTCAGTAGTCTAAGGAGCATCAGCATAAACACGATCCTTCAGAAATCTCCAAAGGAAGAAGTCACAAGGAGTCAAATCACATGATCTCACCGGCCAATTTATGGGTTGAAATTGGTTATAAATAAGAGTTAATGGCCATTCACGTGTGCACTTGTTATGAATCACCTTTTAGAATGGCGAACATTTTTGCCAAAAATCGGTGATATCTGTTCCGGTCAAAGTAAAGCTCCAATTTAGATGAAATTTGGTACAAAGGCTAACATAAATATTTGAAGAAGTTTTCAGGAAACAAATTACTGTTCTAACTGTAGTGATGAAAATGGCAGCTGCTTCAATGTATCAACATGAGGAAAATTTGTTTGCTTAGTAACGGCGACATATATTCACTGATTTCAATGAAAATTGACACAGAGGAAGCTGTTGGTATCAGCAAATTTTCAAAATGGCGAGCATTATAAATTCAAAATATGCTCAAAGTTTTTATAATTATTATGATTATATGGATTAATCGAATATAATGAAATTTGATACAATGGTATCAAATCTAAACAAAACTAGAAAAATGTTGATTTCATATTAATTTTCAAGGGAAGTTACATTTTGGAAGAAAATGCATATTAAGAATCAGACTTAAAAGGTGACTTGATACAGTCGTTTTAAAGCTAAAGAAGCATATATTACCAAAAAGGGCCGGCACAAATATGTGACATTTTTATGGCCTTCAAATGCTCACATTTTTCACCCGAACAATGTGAGACTTAGTATTGCGATAGCTTGATACAAATTCTTTCTATTGAATATATATATATATATATATATATATATATATATATATATATATATATATATATATATATATATATATATATATATGTGCGTGTGTCCAATATACAAAATAATAGATCGACTATGTTTTCAAAACTACATAGGAATATCCTTATGGTACATGTGCTAGAAAATGTGCTTCAAAATAATTCAGAAGTGGTTGGAAGTGTATGCTGACGGAATTATTGGAGAGTACCAAACTAGCTTCAGAGCAGGATAATCGACGATTGAGCAGATCTTCTCCGTAAAACAAACACTAGAAAAATGCTGGGAACATAGTATCGATGCACACTTCAAACCAGCCTATGCTAGCATAGATCGAACCGCCTTCTACAATATACTCCTTTAACTAGAAATCCTAGCAAAATTAGTGCGTTTGATAGAAATTAGAATGTATAATAACAATTGTCAAGTTAAAATCAAAAACAATCTAATGGAAAAAAATCTTAAAAGAGAAAGGATTAAAACAAGGAAATGGTTTGGTACCAATTCTCTTCAACCTAATACTTGAGTACATCATGAGAACAACAGCATCCATACAAGGAAAAGGCACGCTGCTCGTGAAATTTGCGCAACTGGTGCCATATGCAGACCACGTCGACATACTGGCCTGATCACTTTTCAGGGTTTTGTACTAAAATACAAAACCCTATTGCTATCACGAGCTGTGTCCGTCTGTCCGTCCGTCTGTATGTAACAGCACTTTTTCTTCGAAACTATAGAAGCTACAGCCATGAAACTTTGTAGAAAGGTCAGAAGTGGTGACTTCTAGAAAGTTCAAGAGTATACATGAAAAATTTGTTACCTCCCTCGTGAATGGACACCTATGATCTCAAAAATCTGAAAAATTAGTAAGGGAGATATTTATGGGTATAACAATAACAAATACCCCAGAAGTCGAAATTCGTTCAACTTTGTTAATAATAGTATGATCCTCGAATTTCACTTTTTCTCTCGTCTTTGAATGTTTTTTGATTTTATTCGTTCCTGGTTACTGCATTTTGTAAGTTGAGAACAAAACCCTTCTGACATGAGCGTAGGTCTGTCTACCCAACTTGTTTATTTTTAAGTAAGCATTTCAAGAAGTAAGTAAATCCGCAAACCAGGTGGGACTACTAGTCAATGAAAATACAACCGAATTTATGATACAAGAAAAACAAAACCCCAGATCAAGTTCATGAAATTACACCAAAAGTCCAAAATAAAAATAGATAAGGTTCTGATGAGGCTCATTATCCTTTATTTATGCAAAAAGTGGACGCTTATGGGAACATTCGAAAATTTTAAAGATGCCTTTGAACGACAATTTCTCCGAAAAAAATCTATCTATGTTTCACTTCCATATAATAGCACAAGTCTGACAAGTATTTTCTAAATGCGGAGCTTATTTCATATGTACAAAACACTGGACTTAACAATGGGAAGTATGGAGTCATATGCTTTATTTGCAGCATTTATGTGGCGTCCAATTTTGTCCTTTTTGTTGTTATTCAGGTTGGTTCTAAGATATACAAAATTATCCACAGTTTCAAGGGTTTAGTCAACTACAGTTAAATTTTGTCGAACTGAAGTTTTCTTCTTCGTTTGAGTCATGGATTTAGTTTTAATTTTCAATAACTCGTTGACCAATTCAATTTATTTCAGATTTTAAGCTAAGAAATGCTCCTTTGGCAAAACCCAGCTTTATCCATTCCTCGTCGTTCTTTAGAATTAGGAATTCCAAGAACGTCATTGCACCGTATTTTGTATAAAGATTTGGGTCTTAAGGCTTATAAAGTTCAGTTTACACAAGAATTTAAGCCAGTCGTGTCTTTGCTGGCTGGGTCCTTGAAATGCATGAAAATGATCCGGAATTCCATCGAAAAATCATCCTGAGCAATCAGGCCCATTTCCACGTCGGTAGTTTCATCAACAAGCAAAATTGTCGCATTTGGGGCTCGAAAAACTCAAGAGTTATTGTTGGTGCAGTTTATGGTCCGGCATAGTCATTGGACCTTACTTTTTCGAAAATGAAGCTGGAGCAGCAGTTACGATGAATGGATCATGCTATCGAGAGATGATTAATGATTTTTTGTGGCCGGAATCGGATGGTATTGATCTGAACAACGTTCTTTTTCAACAAGACGGCGCTACCAGCCACACAAGCAACGAAACCATTGATCTTTTACGGGAAAAGTTTCCGGACCGTGTTATCTCTCGAAGAGGTGATCACAATTGACCACCAAGATCTTGTGATTTAACACCTTGCGACTTCTTCCTTTGAAGCCACGTGAAAGAAGAGGCCTACGTCAACAGCCCAGCGTCAATTCAAGACCTCAAAGATGGAATTCGTGAGGCTATCGAGGACATAGGGCAGCCACTTTGCGATTTGGTTATGGAAAATTTCATGAAAAGGATATAGTCCTGTAAGAGTGGTCGTGGTAGTCATTTGCCTGATGTTATTTTTCACTACTAACGACATATCTTCCTCTTTATAATGAAATAAGCATCAGATCATTTATATTGAAAAATGGCATTTTTCTTTTAATAAACCCTGTATTTTCCTGATGACGAGTTCCAGCATTCCATTCCATCTATCTTCTTGTTTTAAGTCAGATTTTGCTATGAAGCTGTCCGATAGTTCACCATTCACCTTGACCTGGGACTCTGTGCTTAGCATCGTGACTTCGACCATGCGGACTAGTTTTCTTGGGACGCCAAAGTCAAGCATTATTTTGTATAGCGCATTTTTGTCGACACTGTCGCATGTTTGCTTGAAGTTAGCAAAAAGTTGGTGCATATTGATGTTATATTCTCAATACTTTTTGCGCACCTGATTTACAGGGAATATTTGGCATATTGCAGACCATCCAGACTTGGACCTCTTGTTATTGGAGATGTCGTGAATAGCCTTATAAAAATATTGCAGCCATCAGCCTTGATTTGTGGATTGAAACCATTTGTTAGTTGTTTGACAGAGGCATACGCTGACCTAACTACATGCAGGGTTATCCTTTCATTTATCTGTTGGATCTCTGTGTTTCTTGGAGTGTCATTTTTTTCTTGAGCACATTTTTTAGCTCGACGTCGAAGGCTTTCAGATTCTTCTTCTTGGGCCCAAGTTGTTCACTGGATGTTTCTTTGTGTGCCTGTTTCCTTTTTTAATCGCTTTCTTGTATTTTTCGTCGTACCAGTTGTTCCTACTTTTCTTTACCTGGTGTCTCAAGATCTCCTCGGCTGCTTCTGTTACCGCATCTCTTACTGTCTTTCACATGGTTTTAACATCATCATTACTTTCTCCCGTCTGCAAAAATATGTTGATGCGATTTTCCAACGCTGACATACATATATGTGAATGTTACTGAGTTATCTTTTGTCTTGTGTATCTGGTACCTTGGGGTAACTGTCGTTCCTTATTTGCAGCTCTTGGAGATGTGGCATCGAAACTTGACCCTTATAAAGTAGTGGTCACAATCACAGATAGCGATGCAGAATCAGCGTGTGTTGAGAATGCTGGTGGTGGTGTTACAAACCAGTATACCCTATGTATACTGGTCAGAACTGGTAGCTCAACTTGATGCGCATCCTACATACTTACCTGCTACTCTGTTCATCTAAACTAAATCAACAAAAAGACGAGAGTTTCATGTTTAAAGAATTTAGTTTTATTTTAATGTTGATATTTTAAATTAATTACATTTACACTTCTTTAATTATTTTTAACATCTTTCATACTGGGTGAAGCCCTTTTCACTTGACTGTTGCGCTTCACAGGTGATCGCCAGCCTGTAGAGGGAACTAAGAAGATGGGTTTGTGGATCGGGGTGGCCACACAGTGTAAAACGCCGAAAGGCCGATGGAGGATCGCGGCTCAAGCCAACACCTCACCCCTTACCACTTAGTCGTATACTGGACAGCACTTCGAACTCGAACTTGAATCGCGTTATTGGACGTAAGATTAAACTACTGGAATTGAATACACACTCCTCCGAATGCTTTGCCGAAGAACTTTAAATACTGTTCTTTCATGAGCTTTCAACCTAAATTCTCTTTAAAGGTGCTGAGTAGCCGAACACGTGAGCTCTCGTTCCAAGAACGTTTTTCCTCCCCACTGGTGAATATGCAAAACTGGGGAAATTGAGCGAAAGAGTGTTTTTTGCTTAAGCTTTCGACTTCGAAAGAGTGCTTTCAGCTTAAGCTTTCGGCTTTCCCATGATCTCTTGAGGTAAAATAGCGAAACTGGGGACATTGAGCGAAAGAGTGTTTATGCCGGAACTTTCAGTTTTCCTTTCCGCTTACCTCTCTTCGTTCATGACGTAAATATCATTGCGGGTTGAACTTTTTCGTTCACTTAACTGCTCACTTATTTACTTGCGCATATATTTCCATGGCTAATTTTCATTGGCGAATTGCGAGTACATAGGTGTTGTTTGCTCGGTACTATTGCAGTTATGAAACGGGAATATATCCGAGCATGTTTTATGTGCTCGCTCGTAACAGTGGCTGGTTTTTATATGAGGACATGGTCGATCTAGTTAAATGTGCTTCCGTCTGGGGATGGCCACGTTCTCTTATCGATGTCTTGACGGGGAAAGCGTGTTGAGCTTACTGTGAAGCCTTGATTAGTAGCGAAGTCTATCAGCCATTGTCTCTACATGGAGGCTGCATCCTCCATTTGTTCCTGTATATGCTGTTTCTCGACTAATTTTTGCATTGAAGACACTCAGAATAATTTGAATGTCGTTTAATGGGGATACATTGACAGTGCGTTCCAGGGTTCTGAACAATTTGTCCTTGATTGCCTCTTCCTTGTCTTCTGTGGGCACGTGACAGTTGACCAGCCAGACATTCAAAAGTTTCGTCTTGATACGAATCGTACGGAGCTTTTTGTTAACGGACTTGAAGTCGGTAATAATTTGTATAAATATGCTTTCAACAATCTAAGCCGTTCTAAATTCATGGCTTCCTAGTAGTTTTCCGCTTTTTAACACGGAGTGCGTTTGCATGTCAAATATGTATTCACCGGGCAATCTGCTTTCATGCAGTATGAGGACGTTGATTTTATATTTCTTTATTTCATTCACTTGGTCTGTACAGTGTTCCAAACCTCCGAGTTCCAAAAGAATGGTCCTTCATACGTTGCAATAGTCGTTGCAATTATCCGACGCGATGCTGTTCTCCTGATTCCATGACAAGTAAATACTAAGTGGAGCATTATCAGCGAGCTGTGGTGATCAACCTGACCCACAGAAAAATGAAAATCAGATGAATCAAAACTAAAAGCTGTTTATAAACACAAAAGACAAAGAATATAATGTCTCATGATCCTCGATCAGATCCATTCTGACATTACTTACAAGTTTTTGCACCTTCAAAAAATCTTTCCATCAAATCGTCCCTCTATAGCTCAAAGTACCTAGAACATGTATTTGGAAATAACAAAATAGAAACAATATTAAAATCCTCCAAGATAAAAAAAAATCGAATTGTGTTGTGGAAAAAAATAGGTAACTAGATAAAAAATTCCTATCAGCTCAAATCAAATGAATGCTTCTAGATTCAAAAAAATGAATTCGCTTTAGCAACAGTAGCTTACAAGTCAACCTGTATCCAAAAAAAACATCAGTTTAAAAATTATCATTTTATTTTTACCTTATGATCGAGTAACATATACATATGTATAAAACTGCAGCGTTTAAAATTTTTTAACAAGTAATTCTGTTAAAGTGCTTATAACAAAGTGAATAGTAAGGACTAAGCATTTTCTTATCTCTAGGACATTTGCTTGAAAATCATTTTTGAGCAAATGCATTCTTAAACATTCTCATCAATTCTTTCTTACTACGCATAATGAATAATTCCTCCTTTATTTTTTGTAATGAGCTGGATCATGAACGTCTGCATTTCTTCCTTTCCCCCTGGTAGCGACGAGAAAGTACAAATGCGAAGTAGGATGACAAAATCTTAATTCAATTTCAGTAAATCAACTCATTATGGTTGCCGTCAAAATAAGGACTTGCGTTTAAAATGTAAATAACTTGAAGAAAGGCGAAGTAGCAGCGAGATTCCTCAACTCCGTTCTGGAAGCGCTCGACATACAGCAGCCTGCAAGCAAACATACAAATGCTTTTAATGGTAGAATGTTTAATAAATTTTTCGGATTTTCAATCACATCTGTTGTAAAGAGTACTGAAAAGCAATGAGTTTTTACTTGAAATGAAAAGGACCTTACGTACCACACTCCATGTGCTGACGACGTTTGTCTTAAAATCTTTTGTTTCAACCGGAGTCGAGTCGTTCTGCCATCCAAACATCGTTTCTCAAAAATCAGTTGTGTAGTGGTTTGTGCGAAACAAAAAGGAACTTCTTTTCGAAAAGAAATGCCACCATTCGTCTATTGCACACTACTCTTATTTCCAGAGGTTTTCCATTTTAAAGGATTTTCTTTACAAGTCATTCCATAGAACTAGAACGTGAGGGAGTAGGAGTGGAAGAGAGTTTACTTTCAGGCGGTTTTCTGTCACGCTGGAGTGCACAAAGACACTTAACACCCGGATTTTGGTTTAAAATTAATCCCGAGTTCTTTACCAACTCTCCTAATGTCGACTTTTTCTGCTTAGTACCACTGAAGTTCTCGCGCAATGTGATGGTATTTGGGGTGGCTTTTTGCGGTCCCCGCTTATCCAAGCCGTCGAGGTCGCCTTGGAGGGGCGATTAGAGGAACAGAGTTGACGGAAATCATGAAACCAGTTCGTTCTTAATGTCTGTGGCTTTTAAAGAGATATCTGTTAAGATGTAAGGATTAGGTAATTAATTTAATTATGTGCTGTCAATCAGACAGTGGGGAACATGAATGCTAGCATTTGAGTCCTTTGAGGTTGTGGGAGAATGTAAACAGTATGATGGCATTTCCAACGACTGTCATAATTGCCACGTATAAATATGGACTTCATATCTGCAATGTAAATTAAGAATAATGAAAATATGACAAGCTTTTGAACACCCCTTGATGGCAGATACTTGTATCAAATCGTGTTCCATTTATTTTCTCGCGTGTACTTCATTAGGTGCTTTGATATCGAATTATTGCCTTGTTATTACAATCGACTGCATGTCCACTTGACTTCTCATTTGCCGAGCCTGTTTATTTTCCACGAGTCAATAAATAATTGCTACCGTGCTATCCTTGTGAGGAACATAATTAATGGAATACGTACCTACCTGTACCCAGCGGCGATGTCTATTTATATGCACACGCATTAAAAGACCTTCTCAACGCTACTACTGTGGACGCGCCCAGCTTTCTCGTATTTTCATTAGCAACGAACGAATCAATTTCTGTACTTAACAAGCTCAATTATGCATTATCAACGATTATAATTCTGTTTCAAGATTGTAGACAATACGGAGAAAGGATCAAGCGCCACGGATACCCTTACGCAGTTATTGTGGGTAATTAAATATAAATCAGGGCCATCAAGTACTCGCCGCTCGACACGCATTGCGTATATTGCTGTTTGCCAATCAATTTAAATACAGTTGTAACATGCTACGCATTAGGATGCATGCTTGGGCAATCAGGATATTCAAACTGAGTGAAATGTGACGGAAGTGAGATAGGATCTTGATGATGGAAAATAATTTACAACGTCGAGGTGATTTGATATTATTAATTTTATATAGTTAACCGCAATATGAACACGCTTGAAGACGTTGTTCCTTGTTGGACTTTTGTACTTGAGATAAAAATCTTAAAATTAAATTAATCTCAAGAAAGTTTTTAAATACTTCAATATATGCATGTTACTACGATAAAAAATTGTCAAAATCAGCAAGTATAAATGAATTTTTATTAAATTTAGATAATATTATGCAACACAAACACCACACTGAGCCAAAGGATATTAGATAAGTCGACTACATTAAGTTATCTTTTTCTCGTCTTTGCCAGTTTTTTCTAATCGATTTTTATCGAGATTTTTTTCAGAACCCATACATTTAAATAACTGGATAATGAATAAAATGTTCTTAAGTTTTTCAAATATGCAATTTTCGGAAAATTCAGTGCTTCCAGGCACGAAACGGTATTGGCAAGCTACCAGAAGTAAGTTCATCTGTAAGCCTGATTTTCCCCCCAAAAGGTCTTAAAAAATAAAAAGCAATATCATGTAAAATATCTATGTAATTATAAATGTCGAAATAAATGTATTTACGAGTATAGGGGAAAGTGGGGGAAACACGAACAGTTAAGGGAAAACATTAATAAAACAGCGGTATTAAGACAAAAAGCTTTGTTTATTGCTTTGTAATAAAGTTTGACAATCCAGCTATCAATTCACTCATCAACATTCATTTTTTTTTTTAAATATAACAAAAAGAAAAAAATAAGCAAAACCCTTAGTGTTCTTGTTTACCCGACTAACGTCGGGTAAACCCGAACACCGAGTTTGGTAATTACGAACTAACATGTTAATTACGACAGAGATCGCATTTATAACCCGCCGATGTTGACTGTCCATCTGTACATTTCTCATGAGCCCAATTTTCACATACATAGTGTTCCTACGTGAAATGAAATGCGATTAGTTCGATTGTTCACATAACAATGTCTTTATTTCATTGATTCGTTCCTTTAAATATGTTATTTTTGCAAATGTGCAATTTGTATCTAGCGCGTGAATACATTTCTTTCCGGCAATTATTTCCTGCGCGTGTAACAAAGTTCAATGTTTTGAAAAATGATTACATATGAATTTATTCTTAGCATTATTTCAAGCGCGTGTAATTATTAAGCATAAATTAAAAATGATTACATATAAAATTTGTTCTTAACATTATTTCAAGCGCGTGCATGAATTTGCGGACTTAGGATTTATGGGTATTTGAACTTTATCGAAAGATTAATACATTTGGAAATGAATGATTAGCGATTTTTTACTTATTCTAACAACTGGGAGTTTTCAGTTATTCTAACATAACCGCCCACCAAGAACCGTAAGGGTCTTAAAGCCTATGTTCATTGTACCATGTCGTGAATGAAGATTTTGGTGGCGTGCAGTTGATCTTCTTGATTCGCCGCCTACAATAATAAGTTGTGATGATGATAAACGCTGTGCAGAGATATGTTCCGGATGTTAGCTCAGTTGCATTTATAAGATCTGTCTTACTTGTTTCGAAGTAAATCTGGTCGCGGTAATTGATTCCTAAGATTGAATTAGTGACTCTATATGATGTGAAGATATCGGACTTTTCTTGATGAGGAATAGCTGTGGCCTTGATGAGATCGAATTGCCTCTGGTCGACAATTGGCAGAAAACCATGAATTTTGAGGCTTTCCATATGGGAATCGATTATCAATTTTGACGTGGTCGAGTGTAAAATCGAAAGGTGTGCGGGTAGAAGCTCCTGGGTTGAGTTTATCGTCGTTTGGAGGTCGGCTAGTTTGATGCACTCCAAGATCCCTTGTTTGGTGTTGATGGCATTTAAGATGTTGCTGTATTTGAAGTGAACTTCCTGAATGTAATTGATTGCTCGTTGGTAGGTCGCTAAAAATTGAATATTTATTTAGTTAGCATCGGTCTTGACATACCAGCTCTTTGCTTCATTGATTTGCTGCATTCCTTTCGCGAGTTGTACTGAGAACCGTTCCAGTTGCTTATTAATTCTACTGGTGGTTGTGTTCAACTTCTTTGTAGCTTGGAGTACTATTTTGCCTTGGTGACTAATGAGGGTTTTCAGATTATCTTGGTTTGAAAATAGATTTTGTACATCGGTTACAATTTCGTCGTTGACCCCAAAGATGGCTGTCAGCATTTGGCCAAATATTCCACGTTTTTTCCGAATATGAATGATTTTGTGTAACGTCTCCTCGCTGAATTCTGATATATGGTTGGCTAGATCCCAACAATGTAAATCCTCAGATATTCGTCGACCCATAGAACACATAGACGCCATACTTGAATTTATCATTCCGATGTTTTTCTCATCCTTATCTAGATCTCAACCAGGAACTTCGATATTAATGCGTAATGTTCCTCGAATTAGATTTGCTGTTCCAATTTGTTCCATGTACAGCCCACCATTTACTTTCGTCACATTTGCGACTGATAAGGTGGATGATGGACAAACTCCAAGGACCATGAGTGTTGTTAACAAAATGGTTGGAATGCTTCTTAATTTTGGTAAAAGCCGTCTTTTCTTCTGAACTGCGAT
This sequence comes from Odontomyia ornata, assembly GCA_963969285.1. Lineage (NCBI taxonomy): Eukaryota > Metazoa > Arthropoda > Insecta > Diptera > Stratiomyidae > Odontomyia > Odontomyia ornata. The sequence goes on along the minus strand of OZ017739.1, from coordinate 352,851,146 downwards.
GTGTTGGTCTATATGTCGTTTGGCGGCCATTGGTGTAGTTGATTCAATTGCCGTGGTTGACTGTTCAGTTCTCTGTTCTGTTGATTGCTTCTGTAATTCACTAAATGGCAGCCTGCATATTTTAACGATCGGGCGCTTTTTAATGGTACCCTTTAATTTAACGGTCTCAGTACGAACGAGACTATCTGGGCCTGGATGTATTGCCATTATCCTTGCTAGAGGCCATTGCATTGACGGCATGTTATCTGTTTTTACTAAAACCAGCTCGCCTATTTTATGGTTGTCTTGCTTCTGAAGCCATTTTGACCTCTGCTGCAAACGTTGTAAATAACCCTCCGTCCATCTTCGCCAAAAGGAATGTTTCATTTGTTGTACTAACTGCCATCCTTTAAGCAGTGTGCAGTTCATTTCGTTAGAGTTACTTTTGAGCTCAAAAAGATTTTCACCAGTTAAGAAGTGTCCGGGGGTTAATGCAGCTAAATCATTTGGGTCATCGCTGACCTGAGTTAATGGCCGAGAGTTCATGCAAGCTTCAATCTGAGCTAACAGAGTGTTCATCTCTTCGACGCTCAAAATTTGTTGTCCGACCGTTTTATAGAGATGTGCTTTCATCGATTTCACGCCGGCTTCCCAGAGTCCCCCAAAGTGAGGACTACTGGGAGGAATGAACTTCCACTGGATACCTTGATTTGCCATTTCAGTGCTACATGCTTGCATTGATGTGCGATAGATTGTCTGAAGTTGTTTGTTTGCACCAAGGAAGTTAGAACCACAGTCGCTGTATAAAAAACTACATCTTCCGCGTCTAGCAATGAACCTCCTGAGGGCTGCAATATATGCGTTGGTAGTCAAATCCGAGACCAGTTCCAAATGGAAAGCTTTGGTTGCCATACAGACAAACACAGTGATGTATGCCTTTATGGTCTTAGCACCTCGTCCTCCACTCCACTTAATGGTGATTGGTCCAGCATAATCGATCCCAGTATGCAAGAATTGTTTTTCCAGCTGTACTCTTGCTGCTGGTAGATTGCCCATTAGCTGTGTATTGGGTCTCACAGTCATTTTAAAACAAGTCATACATTCCCGTAACACTTTTTTCACTAGTGTTTGTCCAGAAGGTATCCAATATGACAGACGGAGTGTAGCTAGAGTGAGCTGAGTTCCCCCGTGTAGAGTTAGTTTGTGAGCTTGTGATATTAGCAGCCTTGCCAAGGGACCCTTTGGGATGATTGCAGGATGTTTTGCTCTTTCTTCGATATTGGCATGTTGAATGCGACCGCCCACCCTGAGGATACCTTCATGATCTATCCACGGCAGTAACGATTTTATATTACTGGTTTTTTGAATGCTATTTGTTTTTGACAGCTGTTGAATTTCTTCACTGAATGCGTAGTTTTGCGATAGTCTTATGCAGGTGTTAGTTGCTTCTCGGAGTTCAGACTCTGCCAAGTTGCCAATCCGTTTTATTTTAGGAAACCTTGTATTGAATGCAAATCGTTGACAGAGTGCAACTATTCTCTGCAGTTTATTGAATGATGAATACTTTTGGAAGATTTCGGGAGGCTTTGCTGTGGTAGCTACCAAGGATGTGATATTTCGTTCTTCTTCTGAAGTTGTAGGCTTGATTGTTGAAGGTATAAGAATGAGTCATGCGTTCAGTCATTCAGGCCCATTCCACCACAGTTTAGAAGTCAGCAGTTCTTCAGGGTACATTCCTCTAGATGCAATATCAGCCGGGTTATCTTGTGTTCTAACATGGTTCCAGAGGTCAGCAGTACTATGCTCTTGAATAATGCTTACTCGATTGGCGACGTAAACTTTCCATCTAGTGGGAGGACTTTGAATCCAAGAGAGCACGACAGTGGAGTCTGTCCAGTAATATTGAGTGGCGGTAGTCCAGTTGTGTGCCTTGATGACTTCATCCATTAGCTTTACCAACAGCACGGCTCCGTTAAGTTCAAGTCTAGGTATAGATTGAACCTTCAGTAGAGCGACCTTCAACTTTGCAGCTAGGAGTGTCACGCTTGTTGATGTCGCGTTTGTGACTCGAATGTAGACAGTAGCAGCATAGGCAGTTGAGGAAGAGTCACAAAAACCATGCAGCTCAAATTGGTGAGAGGGAGTGAATTGTATCCAACGTTTTTGCGAAGTTTTTCGAGTTCTGGTAATTTGCTTCGTAGTTTCATCCATTCTTTGATAATAGATAGCTCGATTGGATCATCTTAACCCTTTTCTTCCAGCCAAAGTTTTTGGAGCGTTGTTTTCCCTATGATAATGCATGGTTGCAACCAACCAATAGGGTCAAATAGTTTTGCAACTTCTGCTAATATACTTCGTTTGGTGAAGGCTTCTTCGTTACTTGGCTTGGTGATTGAGAAGGAAAACTCATCAGCTGCTGGGTGCCATTGAATCCCTAATGTCTTTATATTTTCCGTTACTGCTATGTGTAAGGGAAGTTGTGTTTCTCGTTCCGATAATGGGACTCGCTCTAATAGTTCTGGATGATTTGAAGACCATTTCCTCAAATGGGACCCTCCTCTATTTAAAAGTCTTTTTAGATCTGCTTGCAGTTGAAGAAGAGTTTCGCCCTTGTCTGAGCCTATTAAGACGTCATCCACATAAAAGTCTCTCATCAAAGTTTGTGCTGCCTCCGGAAATGAAGAATACTCATCTGCAGCTAGCTGCTGTAGAGTTCTGATTGCAAGATATGGTGCGCATGCAGTCCCGTAAATAACCGTATTCAGTTGAAAATGCTGGATTGGATCAGTTTTCTTGAGTCGCCATAAGATTCTTTGGAAGTGTCCATCCTTTTCATGAATTGAGATCTGCCGACACATTTTCTCGATATCAGCTGCGAACACATACTTGTGTTGTCTCCGGCGTACCAACAGATGTAATAAATTGCCCTGAATTGTATGTCCAGTGTGTAGGAGGTCGTTCAGCGATTTTCCCGTTGAACCTTTCTGGGAAGCATTAAATACCACTCTTAGTTTAGTAGTGCTGCTATTCTCTCTTATCACGGCATGATGAGGAAGATAGTACGCTGATGTCATTTTTGTCCGCTCCGCTGGTACCTTTGACATATGACCAAGGTTGATGTATTCCTGCATGAAGTTGCAATATTCTTTATAAAGAGTTGGGTTTTGCAGGAGTCGTTGTTCTAATTGCCTGAACCTTATAAATGCAATTTTCTTCGTTTCTCCGATGTCAGTGAAGGGATCCATATCATCTTTGAATGGTTAACTTACGGAGTATGTACCGGCTGGGTGCCGCACCATTGTCGGTACATAATGTTCCTCATTTTCTTTCCCCTCTTTTGTCAGGTGCCTTGTTGTTGGAAGCTCCTCAGTTTTCCAGAACTGTCGAAGGGTTTCTTCTAGTCCATGATATGATACGAATGCACACAATGAAGTTGTTGTCTTGCACGGTACCGACCCAAATAGTACCCATCCAAGCTTTGTCCTTTGAGCGCACGGTTGGCCGGGCAAAAGACCTGGTAGTAAGAGTCTATCATATAAATCTGCTCCAATTAGAATGTCGATATTTGCTGGTTTGTAATACATTGGATCTGCTAAGTCTTGGACACTTAGTCCCTGTGGAATATTGGCGGGAACCTTGGTGCATGGTAATGGTGCTGTGATTGTTTTCAGGATCAATGGAGTGAAAATGAGTTTTTCTGATTCCCCATGCTCTGCATGGACGATTGCGCAGAGAGGTTGTGACGTTTTCTACGGCACCGATTCCACTAATTATGAGTCGTGATCCTGTACGTTTGGCCTGAAGTAGTTGTACAGCTGACTTGCTGATAAAAGAGCGCTAAGCTCCAGAATCGAGTAATGCTCGGAACGTTAAAATTTCTCCGTCTGGACGGCTGACTTGAATTAGTGCCGTTGCTAGAAGCACATAATTTTTGTTTGTGTAGGCACCATGGCCTTGTACCGAGGATGTTGCTGGGACTGGTGCTCGTGTTTGGGTATCTATTCCTTGTAGGTGCAAGAGTGTGTTGTGCTTCTTTCCGCAGATTTTGCACCCACGTTTGGATGAACATTTGTTTGCTCTGTGCTGTGTACTGAAGCAATTGAAGCACATGTTTGCTGTTCTCACCAAATCTCGTCGTACTTGATTGCTTGCTTGCTTAAAGGTGTTGCATTCAAACAACTTATGCCCTGCTTTGCACATTTGACATACCAGCTTCGAGTTCGGCTGTGCGGTGTGTACTTTCAATGCTTTAACCTTTGGTTTTCCAGATGATAACGCTTCTAGCATTAAAAAACGCTGCTTCAAGAATTCTAAAAATTGATTTAGAGATGGTATTTCACTGGAATCCGCAATCCGTTTTTGCCATTCCCTCTTCGATTCATCATCAAGTTTTTGGTTCAGTAGGAATATTGTTGCTAACGAAAAGGAATCTGCATTTAATGTTTTCAAACTGGCTAAAAGCTGGTTCATGGTGTCAAGCATATGACGTAGCCCTGATGGATCATTACGAGTGCACTGCTCAATGCTGAAAAACCGCTGCATCATATCTTGAGCGATAATACGATCGTTATCGTATCGCTCGCAGAGTAACGTCCAGGCAGGTTCATAATTTGCCTCAGTAATGCTAAGGTGGTTTATTAACTGCTCTGCCTCCCCTCTGAGTGCACTACGTAGATATTGTAATTTTTGCACATTTGAGAGCTGTATGCTGTTATGGACCATGCTTTTAAATAGGTCTCAAAAAGCATACCAGTCTGCATAGCTTCCAGCAAATGAAGGAATTTTTATTCGCTCAAGCTTTACGGTTTCCGTTTGAATCTGTGTTGTACCTTCCTTAGAGTAGGTATTTATTTTTGTTTGGAATAAGGTGATATAATCCATCACTACTTCTTCCAAATCCTCGAATTTCTTGATATATTGCTTCAACTTTGCGTTGTCTTCCTTTAATTCTATGCACTGTTCTTCATGTTTTCCTTCGCATGTAGCCCATGTTGCCTTCAGTTTTTCTATTCTCGTCTGAAAATAGGCAACGCTATGCCTCGATTCACTTTCTTTTTTAAAGTTAGTAATAAGCCTTTGGATTTGGTTAAAATATGCTTCTTGGCTACTCATTTTGATATGATGTCACCTATCAACTTCTTCCGATGGGGATTTTCCCTGGTCTCTCTTACATGTCGGAATATGTTTCTGCTTCCGACTCTACTCTAATGTCTTGCAGATCCAAATGTTCAATCCAATAGTTGTTCCGAAATTGAACAAATCCAAATGAGCGCAATTCCCAAATGTTCCTTCAGATTCAATGCTTATTCACCTGAGTCGGAATTGCACAAGTCCAAATCTTAATTCTTCAGTCCAATGATTGTTTCCAACGCCTAAGTCCGGAATTGCATAAGTAGAAATGAGTGCAATTCCCAAATGGTGCTGCAGATCGAGATGCTTGCAATCGTTCCTACAACGCCCAAGTACAGAACTGCAAATGACCCAGTAATTGCAATTCCCAAATGTTGCTGAAGATCTGCACAATAGCAAATAGTTCCTTCAGATTCAACGTTTATTCACCTGAGTCGGAATTGCACAAGTCCAAATCCAAATTCTCCAATCCAATGCCAATAAGTAGAAATGAGTGCAATTCCCGAATGGTGAATCCGGCTCGACGGACCAATGCTCCTGCGTGAAATGAAATGCGATTAGTTCGATTGTTCACATAACAATGTCTTTATTTCATTGATTCGTTCCTTTAAATATGTTATTTTTGCAAATGTGCAATTTGTATCTAGCGCGTGAATACATTTCTTTCCGGCAATTATTTCCTGCGCGTGTAACAAAGTTCAATGTTTTGAAAAATGATTACATATGAATTTATTCTTAGCATTATTTCAAGCGCGTGTAATTATTAAGCATAAATTAAAAATGATTACATATGAAATTTGTTCTTAACATTATTTCAAGCGCGTGCATGAATTTACGGACTTAGGATTTATGGGTATTTGAACTTTATCGAAAGGTTAATACATTTGGAAATCAATGATTAGCAATTTTTTACTTATTCTAACAATTGGGAGTTTTCAGTTATTCTAACACATAGCACATAATCCAATCTTCTTCGGGGGGATTGATATATTTTTTGTTACAAAAAATACAATTGTAGTCATCATTTACGTTCTTCCCTTTTTCTTCCCCTCTCTTATTTTGACCAGGATCATTAAAGTCTTTAATATTCATAAAATTTTTCAATACTCTTTCAGCGTGTTTTTTTATAGGTTTTCTATCTTTACGTTGCACTCTTTTTATTTCAATTGCTTTGTTTTGCATTTTTTCAGTTTTTCTTTTGAATTCTTCTTATTTTGTGCGTTTACTATTTTCCTTTTCTTCTAGTTGGTCTTTTACGGGTGTACTTGTTAGAATAAATATGTTTTCTTTCTAGTATTGCGTTTGGATATTTTTGGAGGAATTAAAGGCAATTCAACAATTTTGCACAGAGAAACTGAGAGCCTGCACGTCTCTTCACTTGATTTCAAAGACTCCGCACGTGTATCAGAAGTTTGGATATCGAAAGCTTCAACACTGTGAACTTGTCCAGCTGCAGACATATTAGAAGTAAAATTGAGAGCATCAGTAGCTTGTTGATCACAAATTACCAATTCGTCCATGTGAATGTCGGTTACTAAATAAGCTGGTAGTTGGGTATCGACCTCACTGTTTTGTGCTCGAAATATTGTTGCCTGTGAGGTATTATTCAGAGAAACGCATGGCTGAATTAAATCGAATTCAATTGGGCGCAAGGGATATATTCCTGCAGATCGAAATCCACTAGCTGCCTTTGCAATATTACTGCACCGGTTAAAAGCATTTCTTAATAATTCAATGATCTCGTATTGTGTGATTGGTTTCCGAAATCAATCTGACATGTAATTCTCACATTCTTTAGAGAACCAAAAAATGTCAAATCTAGCGGCTGGAGTTTATGTGAGGTGTGTGGCGGCAGAGTCAGCATAATGATTCCATGGTCTCTGCAAAGTGTGTATGCATTTAGACTGATATGACTTTCATCGTTATCTAATATTAGCAAAATTGGATTTTCTTTGGAAGGCTTTGCAAATGAAACAAAGTGGTGCAGCCAATCAATAAATAAACTTTCATTTATCCATCCAGAGTCTGATACTGCTGCAATCATGTTAATGTTACTCCCTTTTAGTAAGAGAGCATTCATCCGCTTTCTTTTAAATATAAACAAGTTGGGTAAACAGACCTACGCTCATATCAGAAGGGTTTTGTATTCAATTTACAAAATGCAGTCACCAGATCGAAGCAAATCAAGAAACATGTCAAAGACAATTTTATTGGAGAAAATATTAAATACGAGGATCATACTATTATTAACAAAGTTGAACGAATTTCGACTTCTGAGGTTTTTGTTATTGTTATACTCATCAATATCTCCCTTGATAATTATTTCAGATGTCCATTTGCGAGGGAGGAAACATATTTTTCATATATTTCCCCCCTGTGCCCCCACTGAAGCAGAAACTGACAGTTTAAGAACTGTTTTGAAAAGCTCCCGTGAAAACTTTCATTTCATACTCATATCGGCTACGTTTGATGAATTTTGTTTTTTTCAGGGGCACTCTCCTGTACTGTTATCATCGATTAATGGCCAATTTTTTCGAATCCTAGAATGGTTACAAAGCCTTTTTGCTAGGAGCTCTCTCCCGCCTTCTTGACTTGTTTCACTCATGAGCATTAATTGTAGGTACTTATCTTCAGTCATTCATTAAATTGAATCAAGTGTTCAAAGCATGCCCCCTAAACGCTGAAGTTGGAAAAAAATAACTCAAAATTATTCAATCTTCGTATTTAAAACAGCCACTATTTTGTGTTACAATTACTAATACCACTAGCTGAATTGATTCTCAGAGATATACATGACACCTATCATTCCTGAAATTTTCATGCAAATCCTAGCAAAACTGTAGTGTCTGAGTCGGTAAAAAGCGCATGTTGTTTCATAGCCATATGTTGCCATAGTAATAAATGCAGCGCATATTGTTCCATAGTAATAAGGAAAATTCAAACCGCTATTACTTCTCTAAATATGATCCAATCTTTATGAAACTTTCAGAATATATCAATTTTATAAATAGTCATCTGTGAGCTGAGTTTCATTGAATTTAAGGGTACCATTAAGATTTTATTCAAGAAAACATAAAATCGATAAATCATACTATTACTAACAAAATTGAGTGAATTTTGACTTCTACCGTATTTGTTGTTGTTGTACTCACCAAGGCCTACATTCCTGATTTTTTTCAGATTTTTCGGATCACAGGTGTCCAATCGCGAGGGGGGGGGGACACAAATTTTTCGTGTATTTCCCCTCCCCATGCGCCCCTCGAAGCAAATTTTGCCAAACTAAGACCTGTTTTGGAAAGTTCTCGTCAAAACCTTTCATTTGATACCCATATTGGCTGCCTTTAATGAAATTTTTTTTTGGGGGGGTCACCCCCCTACACGGGGAGACCCCCCTTAAATACCTTATAAAATTTTTTTGTACTTGAACTTTGAAGAAAACACCACTTTACACCTACATACAAAATTTGATGTTTCTAGCTTAAGTAGTTTCCGAGAAAAACTGCTGTGACACACGGACGGACGGACAGACAGACTGGTGAAACTAGTAGGGTTTTGTAAAATTATTTTACAAAACCCTAAAAATGGAGGAATATATTGGGCAGCCGCACTAAATGCACAAACAACTGTTGTTGTGGGCCCCCTTTCAGCGCTCGTTGCCTTACCAACTTTTTTTTTCACCTTTTGCTGCTAATATTTTAAAATTTCTTTGAACTGTTGGTATACCTGTCTCATCAACGTTAAATATTTTATCAGGTTGAATATGATGTTTGTCTTGTATGGGCTTCAAATTATCATAAAATATTTTAACATTACCTTCATTCAATGTAGAGATCTGAGTAAATGAGGTTGCTTCTGGTGTCCTCAAAGATATATTAGGATGTCTCTTCGTAAAATTGTAATACCAGTCTTTTCCAGCTAGCTGTTTTACTCTGTCAAAATTATGAGGATGGTTATTCCTCTCTGCAAATCGGAAGGCAATTTGGCGAATTTTTCTTATCGTCAATCCATAATAAAGTTTGCTGCATTTAAAAATATAGTCCACGAGCTCCGATTCTAGCTCATCTGTAAATAATGGTTTTCTACCATTTCTTGGTTGTTTTATTACAGCCTTCTTCAAGTGATCGAAAATTGTAGTTTTAGGCACCGAATAAGTTGTTGCTGCTTTTCCAATACTCAGTTTTTTAGCTTTAACATCCTCTACAGCTTTTTGGAGATCTTCTAGTTTATACTTTGTTTCTGTCTTTCTGATGTAATTACTGACAAATGGGGTGATTTCGAACGTTCGAGATTACCCGACATGGCCTGTTCGCCATTGCCCCTTAGGATCGAAACAATTAAAATGACAATAAAAAATTTAGGTTAGATTTCTTATGCCATTAGCGTGATTGTAATTTAACTCATCAATATGTGAGTATTTCACTATGTAAAAGTTAAATCACTATAGTTGATAGAAATGAAACTACATCAAGTTACATTTACGGAAAAATTACATCAAAAACACACAAAATAATCAAAAATCCACACCTTGACTTGTATGCGCGTCCGTATCTCCCGTTTTGTTGACTGAAACTACATGCAGCGCAACCTTCAAAGCGGCAGTGTACAAAATTCGGCCACATCATTCCTACATGTCAGAGCTGTTGCATTCGGAACTACCCCGCGTTCGTGTTTCCCCCACTTTCCCCAACATATTATGCGCATTACTATATGCTATGTACATTACGGCTTGTGAAACATATTGATATAATAATCGTGTAAAATAACTTTGCATTTTTCACAAAACTATCGTGCAAATGTTTTTTTTTTCAAAATGCACAGCAATTTTGTTTCAGTGAATTCACTATCCAATGTTCCACAAAATTGCACCTAACGATAGATAAAGTCTTCTTCAATTTTCTATTGAACTAGTGTTCTATATTTTTGGAAGTAACATTGTACTATCCTCCTTCTAAAATTCAAATTGTTTTATATCAACTTTCTACGATTGAGACGGACTGATTTATGCTATTTATTACACGGATCTAACTCTTTGATATTTCAACTTAACTTCTCAAGTGAATATATATTTTTATGAACTAAACTCAGATGTATTAGATGTTTTGGACTAACTACAATATAATTCATTTCAATATATAACATCTTCCCTTTTTATTTTATTATTTTTGTTTCCTTTACAATTTTTAAATTCAACAATTACAATGGTTCATCATATTAGAAACAGACTACTATTCGCGGACCTTACGAATTCTTCATCATTGTAAACTTGAAAGCATTACCTTATTAAACATTGTAATTTATTTATCCTTTGTAATTTAAACTCCTAAATAAATCATGTTTTAATTCAATTTGCACTTTGCTATCTTTTCATGGGCTTTACTAACCAGCCTGATCGTGTATGATATTCTTTACTTACATTAAAATTGTTTTCTTTATTTGTTCTGTTTCATTTCTAACGCGTGGAATGCAAGAATCCTAATTATTAAGCATTGGCTCATTAATATCCAAAAACTGTGAGGCTTTCATTTTAAAACTGGGAGTGCACTCTGATTTTCTTAAGTTTATGCTATTTCGTCTCAATAATTGATTATTTTCATTCTGAATAATAAATAATCTTGGCGTTGAGTGTGACTCTATAATCTTAGCTGGTTCCCAAATCCTTATCTTTGGTAAACGACATTATCTCCCATTTGAAACCTATCATAGTATGTTTATGTTTCAATAATTTCTTTCTAACAGAATATTTGGGGCAAAGTACTCGGCTCATTAATAGTTGCGCTGGTGATGCCGACAAACTCGGAATTGGAGCATTTCTATATGTCAGCAATCCACTCTCTAAATCTTTTCCTTATTCCTTACATTTTCAAAGTAGCTTTTCGCTATCCCTATACCTTTCTCCGCTAACCCGTTACTACGAGAGTAGTTCGGACTAGAGGTTATTAAGCCAATATTCCATTCTTGCGCAAATTGTTTAAATTAATATGAACCAAATGGCATATTATCCGATACAATAATATAAGTGACTCCGAGTTGACCTAATATTTCCTTGAGTTTTCCTCAGATGTCTTATTTCTTAACAATTTCACTTCTAACCACTTCGATAAGTAATCTATCAAAACGGAAACCGGCTTTCCTCGAAAGTCAAGTATATCACACGCCACTTTACTAAATGGCAGATTTGGAATTTCATGTGGAATCAATTTCACATTTCCGACAGCTACTTATAAAATTTTCTATTTGCCTATTTATACCAGGCGAATACACAGTTAATTTTGCTAGCTCCTTTGTTTTAGTTATCCGAAGATGCACTTCGTGCAGACTATTCAATATCTGTGAACGAAGACCAATTTTCATAAAATAGAAGACCATTTTCACAGTAAATATCATTTTTAACTTGCTAGCACTTTTTAATAATATCTTTAACTTTAGTTTTATTTTTGGGCTAACCTTTTTGTACTAACTGTATTAGTTCTTTCAACTCATCATCATTAAGAATGGCTTTACGGATTTCCTCCGTTCTTCTATCGCTAACATTGATGGTATGAACTACAGTATTTAATGTTGAGTCAACGGGAGCCGAATTTTTCTCCTTGATACTTCTAGACAGTGTATCCGCTATGTGCATCTCTTTTTCCGGAAGGTATCTGACTTCAATATCATATTTCAAAAATTTTAGTTTTATCGTCTGTAACCTGTTAGAATGAACCTGAGAAATCATTTTGTTGAAAATTGCCTCTAAAGGCTTGTGATCTGATAAAACACCGACTTTTCGCCCATTAATATAATCGTGAAACTTCTCACATGCGAAGAGGATGACCTACATCTCTTTTTCAATTTGTGCATATTTTTGTTCCGTATTTGTCAAATGTTTCGATGCAAAACAAACCGGTCTGTTGTCTTGCATAAGACAACTTCCAACTTCAAATTGAGAAGCATCAGTTTGGATCTATATTGGACTGTTCTCATTGAAACTTTGCAACACTACAGATTTTCAAACAATTAATTTCAGATTTTCAAATACTTTGGAGTGTGCCTCTAACCAGGTATATGAACAATTCTTTTTCAATAGTTCTCTTAGAGGCGCTATGACATATTTGGAATGAAATTTCTCACAAAATTGACTAATCCTAAGAATGTTTGCAATTCTGTTTTGTTTTTAGGCATTACATTATTTTCAATCGCTTTAATCTAAGGATTATCGATTCTAACACCCTCTCTTGAAAATACCAAGCCTTAGTAATTTATAGCTTTTTGACAGTATTGCAATTTTATAGCCTTAAATTTAATATTTAATTCACTTGCTATTTTAAGAACATTAGCCAGATTGCTATTGTGGTCTACTTTATTTTTTCAAAAATCGAAATAGACGACGAATATATCCGGTGGGTGACTAAAATATTTAGTATTAAGTTTTTGAAATAGCTCAGGAGCAAAAGTGAGTCCAAATGGCAACCTTAAAAACGTGTAACTTCCGAACGGTGTACTGAGTACACACAAGTCGCTACTTACTTTCTCCAGTGGAAACTGCCAAAATCCATCTTTGAGGTCTAATACCGTGAAATGCTCCATATTATCGAGTTGTGGCGATAAATCTGATAATTGCAGTATTTGAAAAGGCTCTCCTGTAACATTTCTATTCAATTCCCTGCGATCTAAACATAATTGAACAGATTTATCGGATTTTTCAACCACAACTAGATTATGGACCCATTCAGTGGGATGATTTCTGCATTTTCCATGTCATCTAATTTGATCTTCAATTTATTTTTAAGACTGCTCGCTATGCGGCGAGGTGCATGTTTGACTGGAACTGCATCTTTCTTTAAATAAATCTTACACTTGTCTGGAGAAGCACCCAGTCCCTCGAATAATGAGCCATTTTTCCGAATAAATTCCTTTTTTGAACTAGAGTTCCAGTTAAGATTATCTATGCGCTTGATTGATTTAAGCTTAACACACGTTTTCAATCCTAAAATTGGAGACGGATCCACATTAGCTATAAGAAATTGTTCTATACTGGCCACCAACTTCTATTTTATCTCAAGTTTTACTGCGACCAAAACGCCTAAATTGTAACTACCACATGCCTCCAATTTTAACTTAACAGGCTCAACAATAGTTGTCTCATTTTATATCATTTTAAATATTGAATAAGGAATAATATTTACTTCAGCACTCGAATCTATTTTAAATTGTATTTCTTTCCCATTTATCTTTATTTAAGTATACCACGAGTCCTCTTTTTCTATTCTTTCCACTTTTACCATGTCAATAACCAAAGCATTGAGATCAATATCGTCATGTTCATCTATCGCGTTAATTTGCTAAGCCTTGCACCTATTTGCGAAATGATTCAGTTTCTTGCATTTAATACAAAGTTTTCCATAAGCTGGGCACTTACTAATAGGATGGCTAAATTATTATATATCAGGTATCTTATTATTATGTGATTTATTTTCTTCCAAGTTCGTATTCTTCTTGTAGTAATCAAGCAGTTAAGGGTTAAAGGAAATTCAGGCATAAAATGTCCCAGATCAATTAAACAGACAATTTCAGATTGAACTGGAACAATTTGAGATTGTACTGAGACAATTTCAGATTGAGCTGGAACAATTTGAGATTGTACTGGAACAATTTCAGATTGAACTGGAACAATTTGAGATTGTACTGGAACAATTTCAGATTGAACTGGAACAATTTGAGATTGTACTAGAACAATTTCAGATTGAACTGGAACAATTTAAGATTGATCTGGGACGATGGAAGATTTTGACAGATGTCGCGAGGAAAAGAGCAGGTTATCGCGCTAAATGGATGAACAGAGAGTGATTTTAATAGCATAGAATTTGACCAAAATTTGGAAACAGAATCTTGTGATCAAAATTTAAATCATAACACAGATGATTTCTCGCAACAACAACCATCAACGGATGAAAGTGGTGTAGAAAGTGGCATCGTTCCAGAGACTGAAGTGAAAAGCGTTCGTGGAAGAAAGAAACCTGCCTACGTTTCTCCGTATAGACGTAGTGCTTTGTCTGGAAATAGCTCTCGTACTACATCTCCTAAGTCTCAAATAGGAAATACAACAATCCGAGCTAATCTATCAGGTAAAACTAGTCCAGATTTAAAGAAGAACTTTTCATCTAGAACAGCTCCCAAAAGGCAAACGTCAAAAACACATGTGCTCATTAACAAGTCTGAAATAGCGAGCTACGAAGAAAAGTGTTGTGGCTCAAAAAAATCTGTTCAACAAGCGTGTGACACCTACGCTCAAAATTCCAAAGACTTCTGTAGTGTCTGGTTCTAAAGATCTTCAGGAAAATACATCCACGACGATACTTGAACGGCAAGGAACGTTTGTAAGGGAGGAACCTTCGACTCCGGAACTTCCAGTAGTTACGTCAATTCCTCCATCCCCGAACAAATCTTCCAAGCTACCGACCAAAACCGCTAGTCCTAAACGCACTAAACAGGCAACACACGTTTGAGAAGTTGTGCCCGATATTCGATTGGCAGTTTTATTTCTTGCCTGTGTTTAATTTGTTTAGCGCATGTCCATCCAGAATTTGCAAAACTTCGACCCCCTTTGCTGATGCAATCAATTGTGCTGAGGATACGGTACAGGACGGATTTGTGCACATAGGAGCTCAGCTCGCGAGATACGAAGAGCGAGATCGGCGGTCCGCTGCTTGGTGAAAGTGTTTCCAAGACGATTCCAGTTGATGTTGGGTTTTCCACTGGTAATCGGAAAATTCAAAAATCTCAATACGACTTACTGAACGAACGCGCAATCCGCACATATTGTACAGTTCGAAAGCTCACATCGCGAACGGAAGCGCACGCCTATAGTGTGGAAGCTAGTCAACACCCGCGCCCACAGCCCCAACGGTAGTTTGGCTGGTGGTGAAATTACTCGCTATTTTACAGTCTTCCACATTTCAGTTCTTCCCTGGCGGTCGACAGTTTTGAACCCGCACCACGAGAGAGGTGATCTGACCTACGTGACTAGCGTAAACAGCGTATTCCGCGCTTCCGTGGTTCCATTGAAAGGCGATCCATTGAAAGGTGATCTGACCTACGTGACTAGCGCAAACAGCGTATTCCGCGCTTCCGTGGTTCCATTGAAAGGCCAAAGGACTTGAACATCAACTCTGACCAACCCGACCATTTCGACCGGTTTCTTGTTTTCCATTTGGTTTGGTTTGTTTTGGCAGTGAAAGATTCGCGGAATCCCTCGCGAAACGCGACTTGGAGCTTCTTGTCTTGCAAGGCCAAAATTCTAAGTAGCTGAAAGCGTTTTCGAGTAGTCGACCCGAAAGTAGTGCGACGCAACGGCAACTGCAGAAAATAGTTCGACATAGGGAAACAAGAAAACCACACACAACTCATCCTCATCATACGTACATCCTGCACTTAACAAGGAGCGAGCGAAAGGGCACAATCGTGCGAGCTCCCTATCCATATCACATCCGCCAGCAGGAAACAGTTTACTGGACTGCATCCCGGGCACCATTCCGTCTCCCAGACATCGATGCAATCAATTGAACGCCAGTGCCTTATTCTGGGACACAATCTTGAGAATCAGCGAATTAAGTGAAACTGCCGCCCACGACTCCCAAGCAATTGGAATTGAGAACGGGAACAGGAATTAATATCTAGGACTCGGTTTCTTTGCTTGTTAACAACAACATTGAATCCTCCCTGTTTTTCGCTGGCTGCCATTTGAGGCGAGCGTAGACGTTGCGAAGGATTCGCATGCATTTGGGTTAGACGACGTTGAAGGAGCAGAAAAGTGAAAGAGCTCCCGCGCTAGTGTATTGGCAACGCATCCTTCGCTCGCGTTCCCTTGAAATTGATTTAGACAAGTGCAGGCGGTGACCTAGTGAACAAACGCCAGAATCTACATACGAGTGTTGGGCATTACAAAGTGTAACGGTTCGATATGAGACGAAAACTCAAAATCTTATTGAATTAACGCCAAGTTTCTCTAGTTCAGCTAAAAAGAAAATTGCATTTCAGGACCATCTGCATCGTCGTCGAGCGCTCGGAGGACCATGCGGGTGAGTACCCTTTTTTAGGGTTTGGTACTAAAATACAAAACCCTATTGCAATCACGACCTGTGTCCGTCTGTCCGTCCGTCCGTCCGTCCGTCCGTCCGTCTGTATGTCACAGCACTTTTTCTCCGAAACTATAGAGGCTACAGCCATGAAACTTTGTGAAAAGGTCAGAAGTGGTGACCTCTTGAAAGTTCAAGGGTGCAATAATTTTTCAAAGGGGTTTAAGGGGGGTCTCCCCGTATAGGGAGGTGACCCCTCAAAAAAATTTTTTCACCATTGGAGGTCTCAATGAGATCTTTTCAAAACAAGTCTTAAAATTGCCTTACAAGTACCGAGGGGGGCAGGGGAAGGGGAAATGTACGAACTTTTCGCGTACCCCCCCCTCGCGATTGGAAACCTTCCATCCGAAAAATCTGAAAAAAATCATGAATGTAGGCCTTAATGAGTACAACAACAACAAATACATAAGAAGTCGAAATTCACTCAACTTTGTTAGTAATAGTATGATTTATCGATTTTATGTTTTCTTGAATAAAATCCAAACGGTACCCTTAAATTCAATAAAATTTAGCAAAAAGATGACTTTGTATAAGATTGATCTTCTCTGAAAGTTTCATGAAGATCGAATAGTATTTAATGAAGTTATAGCGATTTGAATTTTCCTGTATTACTATGGAACAATGTGCCCTGTATTACTATGGAAACATATGGCTATGGAGCCATATGCGCTTTTTATCGATTTAGACACTACAGCTTTGGTAGGATTTGCATGAAAATTTCAGGAATGATAGGTATCATGAAAATGAGTACATACAATTGAAACAAGTCGAAGAGGCGGGAGAGAGCTCCTAGCAAAAGGGCTTTGTAACCATTCTAGGGTTCGAAAAAATAGGCCATGAATCGATGATTACAGTACAGAGGAGTGGGCCCTGAAAAAAATTTCATGAAAGGTAGCCGATATGAATATCAACTGAAATTCTCTATGAGAGCTTTTCAAAACAGTTCTTAAACTGACAGTTTTTGCTTCAGTGGGGGCACAGGGGGGGTAATACATGAAAAATGGGTTTCTAAAAAATCTGGACAAATTATCAAGGAAGATATCTATGGGTATAAGTAAATACCTCAGAAGTCACAATTCTTTCAACTTTGTTAATGATAGTATGATCCTCGAATTTCACATTTTCTTCAATAAAATCGTCTTTGACATGTTTCTTGATTTTATTCGTTGCTGGTTACTGCGTTTTGTAAGTTGAGTACAAAACCCTTCTGACATGAGCATAGGTCTGTCTACCCAACTTGTTTTGCCTTAATTTTGCATATATATTTTTAAATGTTGTATTTAATTCTTTTTTCCATATATATCTTAACTTTGGCATATAATTCTTTTTTTTTGCATATATATTTTTAAATGTTGTATTTAATTCTTTTTTTCCATATATATCTTAACTTTGGCATTTAATTCTTTTTTTTCATATATATTTTTAAATGTTGTATTTAATTCTTTTTTCCATATATATTTTTAAATTTTGTATTTAATTCCTTTTTTTTTCATATATAGTTTAAATGTTGCAGTTAATTCTTTTTTTTCATATATATTTTAAATTCTGTATTTAATTCTTTTTTTCATATGTATTTTAAATTTTGCATTAAAGTTTTCTTTCCTATAGATTTCACATTTTTGCCTTATTGTTTTCTTTAAATTGCTTTCTTGTCGTAATTTGGTTTTTTTTTTTTTTAAATTAGTATTTTTATAAGAACAAAAAAAATGAAAATAATGAATTATTAAAATCAGAAAACTTTCGGTCTTTTCATTCCTGTGGAACTCTGACCAGGTATAGGACCCGGTACGGTGGCAGGCTGCCCACGAAAAACATGAGTCAGCCCCAGGGTACTTAATTAATCCTTTTTCTGTTTCAGGTGGCATCGCGGGTTGAGTGGCCCAAGCAGAGTGCCTCTTTATGGCATAGCGTTATGCAATCAAATTGTATAATTCTATGGCGTAAATTGGTCACCGGGGTACTCCCCTTCTGATGGGAAAGTTCATACAATTCAAGTTGTATGAGTTTTCCACTCAGAAGAGGAATACCTGGCCACTGCAACAAAATATGGATTTATTCCGGTTGGGTGGGTGCGAAGGGGCTCCATCACCACCCGGTTGCCCCTCTTTCATTTGTGGGCCATGAGCTTCGTCGGGTAATGACGAGGTTACCCCAAGTCCGCCTATCTTTTCAGGTTCCACTTGGTCTCGGAACAAGTACTATCTCCCTCGGTGTAGTTATCTTCACTTTTTGCGACTTCGGTCGCCTCTTGATTAATTGACCATCAAATTCGTGAGTGCGAAATTTTTTTGTAGTGGGTCCTCGTGCTGGGGAAATGAACCCGCCCCACGACACCGCAATGCTACTGCCAGCGCATTCACGCGTCTCCAGACGAGGGCATTTTCGGCAGATACCTCCATCTTCTTCTGCCGAGGCAGCAGAACATCGCTGCAGTCCTTCACGGACATTTTGGAACATTAGCCTTTTTGCTTTTCAAAATATTTTTATTAGATTGATCTGATTTACCTTTGTAGATTCTCCCAGGATCCGCAGGACATCTTTTGTTTGCTAGTCTGTAACTTCCGCCACTCAACACAGCTCGATTACTTTTTTCAGAGATAAATCTTCCGTTCTCAGAAGCTTCTCCTGTAAGTCAGTACTGTTTATTCCAAGTACAATACGATCTCTCACTATATTTTCCAAACCATCGTCAAAGTTACATTTTTGAACTCACTTCTTAACGTCGGAAAAACAATTACCGAATGGATTACCCGGTTGCTGCTGCCTTGTATTAGTCTTGAAACGTTTGTATATGACATACGTCTTCGGATTGCAATATTCGTCAAATGCCTTGATTACATTTTGACATACTTTGTTGTCATTATCACCTAGCTGCTGCCTTGTATTAGTCTTGAAACGTTTGTATATGACATACGTCTTCGGATTGCAATATTCGTCAAATGCCTTGATCACATTTTGAAATACTTTGTTGTCATTATCACCTAGCTTAAATGTTGCAAAAATTTCAATACCATTTTCGCCAATTAAATTTAAAAGCATGGCAATCTTAACCTCATCGACTGGCTGTCGCGCTCTGAATGCAAGTACAAACATTTCAAAAGATCTCTTGAACTCACGGGAGTCCTAAACGTTGATTCCATTTTGGTCTTTTAAATTCTGCTTTCCGTTGTGGTTTTATCTTTTCTTCATTCTTTTCCCGGCTGCGTCATGTTTGATATCAACTTTCTACGATTGAGAGAGACTGATTTATGCTATTTATTACACGGTACTAACTCTTTGACGTTTCAGCTTAACCTCTAAATATTATATATACTAATGTACTAAACTTAGATCTACTAGATGTTTAAGACTAGCTATAATATAATTCATTTCGATATATATCACAAATCATCCAATTGTTCATTGCCTGTCTTTTTTCTGTATGGCTGCTTCGCATTTTGTATTGCTTCATCTAAACAAAAAGGAAAAACCTGTCCACCACTTTCTTTATCTAAATGATATTCTACATTCTCATCCATCCTCTCAACCCCGCATGTGCTTTTGTGATAATGGGCGATAGGATTTGGCTGGGGCATGATGAATTTCTTTTTATCTTTTTGAGACCAATGTTTTGCCTGGGTAACGGAATGAAGAATATCGAATGTGAATATGGTATGAACAGTCTGTTCTCGTTCCATGCAACAATGAGATAACCAGAATTCATTTCAGTACAATAATCGTAATGACCTCCTTCTATGTAAGATTTCACTGGTATTGGACATTTTTGGATTCTGTTTGATTAGATAGCTCCATTGAAACTAATTTCCTTCTCTCTGAGTCTTATGGCTAAAAAATCTGTCTGCGCAAATTTGATATGGACTCGAATAGGGTTGCCATCACCGAAATTGCCGGCCCTAGACAAAAATTTTCAAAATCACGGACATTTGGGTGAAATCGAGTTTTTCCCCGGACGCCGCTGAAAAACAATATTACAGCGTTAAAAACAATAACATTGTTTACATTTTCATTATATTATTCATTTAAAATGCTTGTTTGCGATACAAACTACAGCGTAGCAAAAATGATATTCAAATAAAATTAAACATTCTTCTCTTTCTAAGGTTATCTGGTAACAAAAGTAATTAGGACCACTCTCCTTCTAGGCACCAAATTATATAAACTTATAATTTTTGGTTATATATAGTATAATCAAATAAACTATACATTCTAGATTTCGTCATCAAATCATAATTCATGAACTTCAATTAGGTAGATACTTTTCATTAAATATCAATTAAAAGCAAGTAACATGTTTTGCTTTTAATGAGATAGAGTTCTTTCTTATTTTGGTATTTTTCGTACTTATTTTGGTATTTTTCAAACATTCCGATTTTCGCTAAAATATCTCTCCTTTCCAAAAGGCATCTGTAAAAGTCGGAGCAACTCAGGTCCCTGAAATTGTATTTTATTTTGAACAGAGAAGAAACTGTATATGTGTTTAGTGAGTTTCTCTCCTTCGTCCACTGCTACGAGACTAGTGGAAAAATTCTTTCCATGTTCGCATTATGAGTTGGTGTACAAAAATAATACTGGGCGATTTTGAGCAGCTCAGATTATAAAGGAACATTCGGCATTTTAAAAAAATTCAGCCACAGCTGGCGATTTCTATATTAATATTTTTAAGAAAAACAATTGTTTTTTCAATATCAGACATTGAAGTGCTTTCAAAGATGTTTGGCAAAATCACCCAGTCGAACTTGTCGAAGTCCTTCATTGGTTTTTCCTACTTTTCTATGTAGGATTTCATTTCTGTGTAAAAATTTAAACAATTTTTTTTTACTCTATTTTCTTGTTGGTTCAAAATACTTTGAAAGTTAATCGGCACAAAGTTTTCTTTTATTCTGTCGTCTAATATTTGATTTAGAGATGCCAATATGTTACTAGTTTCGATAACTGAGTTATCACTTTTTTCCAACATTTTCGTGGAAAGCGTACATAACTGAATGAATGAGAAACAAATATGCTTCCAATAGTGGATTCCTGAAGAAAATTTTAACCGATACGGGTGGTCTATCTGAGCTTACAAAATAACTTTTCAATGGATCATACAATTTTATAAACCACTCGATTGCGGGAAAAAGGCTTAGCCATCGTGTTTTTGAGTGGAATAAAAGTTGCTGATATTCCGAATCAGCAGCCATTCACAATCATTTTAGCGTTTCTGTTCGAACTGTATAAATTGAGAAAAAGTTGTAAACTTTCAATATCATTGTCTCAACGTCAACATGAAGTAGATCACATCCATGGTGCACAGCGTTATGAAGTATATTTGCAGAACATCCGACACCAACAATGTTTGGACTAAGATTACTTCGCAGCTTGTAGAAAACGTTATTTATTCCTGATCTACTGCACCCCACCAAAGTTTGTGTTGCAGTTGTCCCTAGAAAATGCTATACATTTCGATAGAAGATTATGCTCCTGAAGTTTTTTCATAATAATCTCAAGGATTGTATCAGATGTCTTATTTTCAGTAGATTCGATTTCAAGGAGCTTTGATATGATACCATTTTTTTTGCTATCAAAATACTGTACTATGACGGGGAATAATTTTATACTGCCGTGATTACTGGCATCGGTAGATACACTTATAAATCCAACATCTACTAGATAACTTTTGAGTTTTGCAATTGAAAATAAGCTCAATATGTTATTTACAATAGCTGTAGCTCTTGTGCGATTGAATGTCACATTTTTTGCTATATTTGACTCAATTACTGCAGTACATCGATTTGAATGACAGGCGATGGTTAACCATGTGATAAGCCTTCGCACCTTTGACTGCTTGAATAAGGTTTTCTTCTAAACTATGCTTAGATTTTTCGAAGAAAGCTGTGCTATTGAAACTGCTTCCTTGGCCTCATGAATGAGATTTGGACTTTTATGTGTCCAGATGCTCTTTAACGTCACAAAAACTTTTATTTGCAATGGAAATATATGCAGAACAAGTTGAGCACAGCACTTTTCAGTCATATCTTCCTTTTTTTAGCATACGATTTACGCTTGGGCATTTTGATCTGAAAATGAATATAGATAAATTCAATAGATTATGGGAGTTTAAATATAATTCTACGATTGAGTTAATCAAAGCATGCAACTACAATGTTACCTCCTATGACTGTATATTTGGTTCATGTAATAATTGCAGATAAATTGAAATAAATCCTAGTAATAATCAGGATGCAGTTGAATATTTTCAGTGGCAAGTGACAAATGAAGGCAAGGTTCTGAAAGGAGCAAAAATAATAGTTAACTTAGCCGCAAAGGTTTGTATTACTAGTACAGTGCAAAATCGAAGAACGTCATTACTTAGAAAGATTTTTGATATGAAGAAACATGTTTTCGGGACAAAACTTACAATCCACACGGGTGTTTTTTTATGAAAAACCTGTTGATTTAGTTCAGAGAACTTTATTTGCTAAAGTCAGCAACAATCTGAACCACGAAGCCCATGCTATTTATGGACATATGACGCCTATATTTAGTTTTTTTTTTTAAATACTAGAGAAAATGTTCGAACTCTCCATATCTTCTCAGACAATGCAACCTCACAATACCGAAACCACACTAAAATTTATTTGTGGATGAAAAATTTATTGAAATACTTTCCTTCGACATATAGCAAACTTGGGCACGGAAAAGAGCCAATGGATTGTGTAGGCGGTGTGCTCAAAAAAACTGCTGATTACATTTTGAAAGGAAAAGTTACCGAAATAGCTTCGGGGTTTGTTAGTGTTTTGAAAAACTCCTTTTTTTGCTAAATACCGGAAGATTGAATTGAAGCTAACAGTTAGCTAAAGTTAAAAATTTAGTCTTTGAAAATTTAGAACCCATATCTGGTATCATGAATGTAACAAAAATTATGTGGCAGATATCATTGGATGTATCGATACTATTATCCCAACATACTAAATTGCTAAAAGAAATAAAACTTAAGGCATTTTAACTCAATAGAGCGAAAATGAAGCTCTTACGCCAGAGTTTATGGAGCATAGAAACACATGGCGATGAAAAACTGCTTTATTTTTTGATTGTTAACAGGCAAAGTTTTTAGAATGCTGTAGTTCAAGTAGTTCAGATGATGAAAATTTACAAACTCTTTGAAATCAACTCTGTTGAAACGATAACGTGAATGTTGTGTGTACTTCACAAAATTCACATCCAAATTTAATTTTTCCTTATAAATGTACTAACTGAGAAAAAAAACCTCTTGCATGGATACGCCATCATAGCAGGTATCACAATTGATGGAAACGATGAGGTCAAAGTAACTTCTCTACTAAGTCAGTGCATATCTGCTAAAATGTTTCGAATTGACGATAAGCACGTTTCCCGCATTTCTAATGAATAAATAAGTAAAGTTTTGCGGAGACATATATTTAAAAAAAACAGCAGCCATGATTATTATCATTTTTGAGATGAAATTGGCGTATGAGAAATAAAGACTGGCAAAGCTGTGAAGTGGGTTCCTTTATTTTGGTTTTTTATATGGTTATTTTCTAATTTCAAAAGTTTTTTTTTTCTTATGAAATAAGTTTTTTTGGCGTTCTGTTCCTTTTTTAAAAGTTTATTAAAAGTTTAATGCTTCTCACATTTCATATATTTATCATTTTTAAAATATCAAAAAGTTGTTTAAAATATAATCAGAACACATTTTTCTATACTTAAAAAACTGCCCGAAATTATAAATACTGATGCCAGCTAAGTTGTTACATGCTATAACTATAAAATAAATAATCCTTTGGCTTGGCACTTTTTATAAATAAACAAGGAAATGTAATGCTAGAATCCTAAATTGAAATTACTTTCCAATTGGCATATTTTTATTTCAAAAACTAGAGACCAAAAATTGCTCACCTCTTTGATTTTGGCCAATATATAGGGAATAAACGAATCACAAGTATAATGTAAACAACTTAACTCGTAAATCGAAGTTGAGTCAACCCACAAAAGACACACACAATAGACTTGGTAGCCTATCCGCCTCTGACTAGACTAAGTGCGTGAGCAAAAGTTGCGGCGGGTGCCCACAAGAAACCTTCGGTTGACGATGGCAATCGTCAGATATTTTACATTGCCGGAATTAGCTTGTATGAGGCTTACGGCCATGTTCAGGCGTGAAGTGAATCCACTCCTTTATTTGCACGTCCAATAAGTTATATGGAGAAGAAGAGTAAGGGGCAATGGCTCATTGCTCATTGCCCCTCACTCTTCTTCTACGTATAACCCGTTTAACGCCTAAATATAGGAGTGAAATCACTCTACGTCTGAACACGGCCTACGATTATGAATGATTTTAACTATAAGATTTTTTTTGATTAATGCTTGTATTTCAATGAATCACAAGCATGGGAATGTCGTTCCCATGACATAAAAATTGTCCGTGTTTTACCCGGACACTTTTTTGAAACCCCTCCCGGACGATCCCGGATGCCCTCTAAACTAGTGCAAATCCATGGAACTCCGGACGGATAGCAGCCGTACATTGGAGGTAACTTTTTGACAAGAGTCATTGCAACGTTTTCACCAAGCTTACCATCTTTAAGTCCTTGCGAATTTTTTCCTGGTTAGGAATAATATTTTATCAAACACCCTAATGGTTGACAAATACACTACATCTTATAGCCGAAACGAATAAGCTTTCCATTTAAAAATTGTTTTATTCCATGTTTTCCATAATATGGTACCATGCTCTCATCAATCAAACGTTTTTGATCCAAATTAGCATGTTACATGTTGTTTTCATACTACAAATTGATTAGGGAAATCATCTTAGCAAATCCATCCTATTTTTTCAAGTCAGAATTATTAGCACAATGTGTACATTTTATAAAAATTTCAAATCTGAATGAACAGTCAACAGTCAAGGAGCTCAATCTACTAATTGCCTAGTATCTTTAATTAATTCACCGCTGAAGTTCTTTCGGTTAATGTCTTTGGGTGATCTTGTTTCCACCGCGTTAAGATATTGTGTCTTTGCTTACAGTGACAGTGTGGTATCTGAAATTTAAATTTACTTTTCTTAATCGTATACAAATTTTTCTTTGTTCTCATTAGAAGCAAAAAGCTTCAGTGTCATCAATTCGGGATACTATATTCAATAGTGATTTGCTTATTGTGAACTCAAGAATTTTACTCGCTCCTAGTGTCTTGGTTAAACTTTTTGCCGTGGCTTAAACTATTTCACGAATTTCCCCTTGGATTTTCCCTTGTGGAGTGTTTGTGGATCAGAATTTTAGGCGTTAATTTATCGTTTGAGCTAATTTATCAAAGACTCACCTCTACATATTTATGTAAATTTATTGATCTATAGTTGTAGTGCGTCAGTTTGTGCCTGTGCTAAGTCTTGACTTTTTAATTGCATTATGTCTATATGCATAGCTACTACTTGCCTAGATAGGCCGAATAAAACTAAAATGGTGACGTGTTTTGGCCTTTGTTGACCAACTTTCAACGCTAAATGCGTGAACTTAACTGGCCCAGTGACTGATAATATTATGCGAAGTGGTTCTGGGGTATACTGGTACTGCGCTAGGTGCCACAAATATACCATTTTATCATTTGTAGACCGGCTTCGGTCAGCTAATGCTACAGTGGAGTCCCTTACAACTTCATTTTCGAATATGTAGGAGAAACTTAATGAGTCTAAAACTTCTTTAGCATCTCTTGTTTCAATTGTGCAGGCGGAGTTATCGTCAACCTGCCGGATGAACCAGCAACTGGAACAGGGTGTTAATTTCCTTCCACCTGAAAATGAGCATGTTTTACAACAACACCAACATGAGCTTGCTTTACAACAACAGAAACCTGAGCATGCTTTACAACAACAGCAATTGCTCCTGAGTCTGCCGCAGAGTGAGAATCAGCTACAGCAGTTTCCGGATCAACCGTCTACACCTCAAAATCTTCTGCTGTCCCCTCAGTTACTTACGTCCGGTGTGTATGATGAGCTGGTATCGTCACGCCATCACAGCATTATCAAAAATTCTACCGTGTCACCTCTTGAGCAGCAGCGGCCTCTTACGCGAAGTGTTCTTGCGCAACAACAGCAAGCTTGTAATCAGGAGTCAATTCCGGCTACAATTAATAAAGCTACGGTCCTGCAACATAAAAGTCGCATGCAGCAGTCTATCTTGCCTATACAACAGCAACATAAAATTCAGCCTCAATCCGAACTGAGCCTAACACAATTAACGAATCTTCAGCAAAATATCGTTGTGTCTTCAGTACCACAAAACTCTACAGAGAGTGTGTTAGCTGATAACGGAGTATTACGAGCAGTCTCCCCACCTCTCCAGTTATTCATATCAAGGCTCGCTTACAACACAACCAAGGATACACTTACCAACTACGTAACATCGAAGCTTGGCTACACGCCCAGTATTTTTAAGTGCGTAAAGTTAACAAAAGACAACCTTCCTGACCAGGTTATAAGTTTTTTCAAGCTGACAGTTCCGGCTGAACTTTTTAGCATACTCAGTTCCGACTTATGGCCAAAGGGCACACTTATCAAAACATTCGATACAATGCAGCCCAAGCGGCGATTTCATCCCGATAAAGGTTCCAAACCGCCTTAACAACCTTCAAGGATCATTTAACTCTGAAAGTAATTCTTCATTTCCTAATCGTTCATCTATTTCTATTTACTATCAGAATATTCGTGGCTTGAGAACCAAACTTGAGGACTTACTACTCGTGTCCCAATTAACTAACGATTTAGTTATCTGTTTAACTGAAACGTGGTTAAATGAGAATATTTCAAACGCAGAAATATTACCTGACTATTTAGTTTACCGTTGCGACCGTGACCTTAACGTCACTAATAAATCTGATGGTGGGGGAGTCTTGGTTGCAGTCTGCAAATCCCTCAATAGTTCACTTTGTGCTGACTTCAAATTTGTTCGTGCTGTTGAGTGTGTAATTGTGAAACTCCCTCTTCCTCATAACTCCTCATTATTAATTTATTCTGTGTATATTCCCTGTAATTCTCCCTTAACGGTGTACGAAGCCTTCTTCGATGAACTCTGCCTATCTTCTTGCTCGTCTTCCCCATTCCAAAATTATAATTTGTGGGGACTTCAATCTACAGGCAATGGAATGGGACCACTTAACAACACCTGGTATTTCCTCAACAAATAATCCTTCTTTGTTACTTTCTTCCTTTCTTTCCCTTCGTTCTTTTTCACAATTTAATCATATTCGTAACCCTAATGGTCGTCTTCTGGGCCTTGTCATGTCAAATTTTCAAAAAAGGTGTCTATCTATAGCTCCCGTTTTACATCCTTATGTTCAACCTGATCTCCATCATCCACCTTTGTCTCTAGCACTATCCGTTGATACCCTTAAGCCCCGGAGAACTGCCTCAGTTTGTCGTTACAATTTCTTTAAAGCAAATTATGAGGCAATTAAAACCAATCTGGACTCGGTCAACTAGTGTACCTTATTCACTCGTCTTGACTGCGATAGTTCCTTGAACAAATTCTACGGTTACCTGAATAATCTGATTGCTCTTTACACTCCGCTCCAAGCTCCTCACAATGCGAAAATGAAGCCTTGGCTTACCCGAAGTGTTCTTCGTGCCTTAAGAGCCAAAGATAAGGGGCATAGGCACTATAAATTGGCCGGAAGTGATGATGCTAGGCAAAATTTCTGCAGATTGCGCTCTTTGGCTAAAACAGAGATCAAAACGGCCATGAAAAACTACTTTAGCAGCTTAGAGAGTTCCCTCCTGACAAATAACCCTAAACCCTTTTGGTCATACATCCAATCCCTTAAATCTTCCTCTTCCGTCCCGCATACTGTCAAATAGAATAACACTGAAGCCTCCTCCCCTCAGGATATTTCTAACCTATTTGCCGAATATTTTTCCTCTACTTTTTCCTCTTCTGACATACTACACTCCCCCATAAATTCAATTCAAACTTATCCAGCATCAAGTACATCCTATTCCACTGATCCTTCTCAAGTTGAATCCCTTATTAACTTGCTCGATCCGAATGTTAGCCCTGGTCCTGATGGATTACCTAATATATTTGTAAAGTCACTTTTTTCCTCTTTGTGTTTTCCTCTTTCCCTTTTATTCAATCTCAGTCTTAGTACTGGCACCTTTCCAACGTACTGGAAAGATGCAAATGTTGCTCCTATCTTTAAAAACGGCGACCCATCATCTGCCTCAAACTATCGTCCCATATCACTCCTCTCCTGTTTCTCTAAGCTGCTGGAACGACTTGTGCACAACAGGCTTCTTGAGTCCCTGAGTTCATTTGTCACACCACAGCAACATGGATTCTTAAAGGGTCGTTCAACTTCTACGAACTTGGCTGAGTTCGAAGATTATATTGCAAGCGCTTTAGATAAACAGCTTCAAGTAGATGCAATATTCACGGACTTCTCTAAAGCTTTTGACTCCGTGAACCATGTTCTGCTCTGTCAAAAGTTAGCTTTGCATTGCATATCCGGTTCCCTTCATTCTTGGATTTCATCATATTTATCCTCCCGTTCATGTCGTGTCAATCTCTATGGCACAAATTCCTTTCCATTCAATCCTACATCTGGTGTCCCTCAAGGGTCAATCCTTGGACCTCTTCTTTTCGTACTGTTTATCAATGATCTTCCTTCTGTAATTTCCTCTTCCTGTCTCCTGTATGCTGATGATTTCAAGGTATTCCGGACAATTAGATCCCTTGAAGATTGTCAGCACCTCCAAATTGATCTTTTTAACCTGTATAACTGGCGTAATGTAAACTCCCTTCGTATTAATGTTTCCAAATGTTTTAAAATGACTTTTACTTTGAAAATTGTCCCTTTAATTTTTAATTACACCCTATGCGATGTTGTTCTCTCCTCTGCAGACTCATGTAAAGATCTTGGTGTTATATTTGACCCCAAGCTTAAATTTGATGTCCACATTTTTAGCTTAATTACCAAGGCATCAAAAGTTTCGGGTTTTCTTATGCGGCATTTGCATAAGTTTGCAAATATTGCTACCGCTGTTCGCTTGTTCATGTGTCTTGTCCGCCCGCTCCTTGAGTACTGCTCAGTAGTGTGGTCTCCTAGACATTTATATTTTATGAACTCACTAGAAGCTGTTCAGCGTAAGTTTACCCATATTGTGTTTTTCAAATTCAACGTAGCTTATGAGTCTTATGAGAGTCGTCTATCCATACTTCGTCTCCCTTCTCTGTCGTCCCGTAGAACCTTCTTAGATCAATGTTTCCTTTATAAGTTGTACCACCAACAAATTGCCTCCGCCCTAAGCGCAGACTTGCAATACAGACTGTATGCACGACCTAGTCGGTCTAATCACATTCTCGAGGTTCCGTACGCCCGAACAGATTTATATTTTCACTCAATTATGCCACAAATCATCAGAATGCATAACAGCCTCGAGCTTGGCTCTCTATCCACGTCCTAATATGTTTTTAAAATTAAATTAAAGATGTTACTTTTTGCGAATAGTGATTAATGTTCCTTAGCACTAAATTTTATAAACTTTGATCTTGACTCTATCTTCATTTCTTACATGTTTTAGATTAACTTTTTTCTGCTTGATTTGTTGTATTGATTTGTCTTACTCTAAATTATATTTAACTATATTTAACTGTCTAAGTCTATTTTGTAATTGGATTTCTGTCTGTTAAATGCATTTGAATAAATAAATAAATAAATAAATAAATTTACTTTGCCTCATAGCGTTACTTACAAGTTATTTATATGATTACTGACCCTACCTTTCATAACATTCTCCATTCTGATACGGGAATATGACCCGATAAAATAAGAATGGCAATGAAGCACTTGATTTTACCTACTGTTGTTTTAAATAAGGAATCCTTTGTTTGTGTTGCATAAATTGTGAATATTTTTACCAAGTGATCTAATATTTCACTATTAAACATAATTCAAAACACTCAACAGGATCTGATGGTATACCACTTTAATCAGGTTCTATGAACAACTTAAAATTTAGTTGAATATCGAATTTTACCATTGAGGTATTTTTAAGTTTTTGCATTTCTGAGTATTTTTCTATTTACAATGAGCGCTACTTATTGAAGGCTCTGATTTGATAGTCGTATGAATTTTCAGTATTGAACATTGAACGTGCCGTTCGAATTGCTCTTCGTTTCTTATTTTTATTTCCTATAAATGTTTCGCTTTAATACAACATTTACTGTGAAAAGTGCTATCAGTAAATAGTTGCCTTGCAAAAGTTAATCACTGTACGTATTTTGGTCTATAATTAAAACTAACTTTTTCCGAAATCCTATGTTTAAGTGAAGTAGTTTCTTCTAGATTCAGTTCAATTGAACTATTGAGTGTGGTGTGTTGGGAGAGTTATTTAGCACACATAGTTACACAACTTATTTCAGCTTAACAAAAATAATCAAAATCTTTTAAGTGCTATGTAGCCCTTAAAAATAAGCAATTCATTTTTTTTGTAAAAATTTTATTTAATTTTTACAGTGTGAACGTAAAATACTTCCTTTTAACTTATTCCACTTCTTTATTTTATTTTACATTCTGGATACACGAGTCTTTTTTTTGAGTACTATTCTAAAATTAAAATAATAACCAACATAATTTAACTAAAAATTAGAAAACAAAAAGCAAAAAATTGAAAAGAAAATTTAAAAAACACAAAAATAGATATAATAAAAAAATTCAATAAATGAAAAAAATAAATAAAACTCAAACACTGACCATAGTCTTTTGCAGTTCTTCGAAATGTGCAATTCATAGCGGCAAACCTCCCATGTGTTTCGGGACGTATGAACGCGGCGTGCGTCAACTTGGCAGCATTGCGGCTGACCTTATCAACGAAGTGGATAACGGAGTTCATTAGTACTGTGCTACCTGTTTTTTACCTATGCTTCTCGATTCTAAACCGCAAGGAAGATGATTACTTCCGTAACCGATGAGCTAAAACTGATACAAGCGAAGTACTCTTTTGTTTGTTGTGACGTGGACTCTTTGTTACAGTTAGCGGAATCCTCATCTTTCAATGCATCGTCGGGTTCAATCGAAAAGGCTGTGCGTTCAGTATTGGATGCAGCTTTATCAGTACCTATAAGAACAAATGTCTCCTCTCAAGATAAATTGCCTGCCTTGTCCTTCAGCGACAGCTTGAACGTGCCTGCTTAACATGACATACAGTAACAACCAACGTTCGTACTGTGGTCAGATTGCCACAATTCTGCAAAAATATTTGAACTTGGTCTCTCAATGCTTGCTAGGAGTAAGTCATTGTTGAAGCCGCTAACTATTATTCAAGAACCAGCAGTTTCGGAACCTGATAATCTAAACCTTAACCAATGCTCAACTAGGCATGCAGCAACAGCCAGTGTTCATAACACATTCAGATTGCTGCAATTATGCACAAACAGTTGAACCTGGTCAATCAATGATCATTAGTAGAAACTCACTGTTAAAGCCACATTC
Organism: Odontomyia ornata; assembly: GCA_963969285.1. Taxonomy (NCBI): domain Eukaryota; kingdom Metazoa; phylum Arthropoda; class Insecta; order Diptera; family Stratiomyidae; genus Odontomyia; species Odontomyia ornata. Next base: position 352,819,443 of record OZ017739.1, on the reverse strand, counting down.
TGTGAGTCGACAACAAGTGGTCTTGGAATCTGATCTACTTAACATCAGCTTACCTAGCATAAGGTGCAACAATGGGAGAGCAATTCAAGAGAAAATGCCTCCTCCAATTCAATGTTAGGGATCGAGAGTACATTCTTTTAACAGATCTAGATCCTCCTGTTATTCGTGTTTCTATGCCTTTAGAAGCATGTTTTTACCCCTAGACTAACGTACATAGCTTCTGCTGAAGATTTTAATCGTGATGCCAACAAAAAATTTGGATAATCCTTGAAGGTTTTAGTTGTCATAAGTTGACTGGAAAATTTAACGGATAAAGTAATTGCCTTATTTAAATTGGCGATTTCTGCAAATAATGAAATTATCTTGAATTCAGATTCCTGGCTTGCTATGATACTTGCTACGCAGTTTACACTGAGGTTAAGCAATTTTCGCTAAACAATAAACGAGAGCTCTAGTCAAATGTTATTTTTATTATTCTTATAACCATAATGTCTATTGCACTTTTTCTTTTTTAAACCTCAATGAATTCTTTTCAAACCATTTTGTCTTCTTTTTTTGTGGTTTGGAGATGAATGTCATTTACGCACTGGGACTCCCATGCCCACAAGTGACTGGACTACCCAGTAAACACCTGCCCTGTCAACCCGAGAACCCAGCCTGGAACCGTTTGACACATAACTTTGGGCCAGGTCTCATTTGTTTCCGCAATAACAGCACTCGCAGCGAAACAAAATTAGAAATAAATGTGTCCAACAATGAAAAATCAAATGATTTCTACATGTTTTGCGAAGATACGTTTTTCTATCTTCACACACCAATCAACTCCCAAAACTTCCTTTAATCTCTCTATTATGTCCCAAAGTAATGTGTCCAATGATTCCAGGCGGGGTCTCGGGTAGACAGGGGAGATGTTTAGTGAGTAGTCCAGTCGGTTATGAGCATGAGAGTCCAACACTTAGTGTGTAAGTGACGTTCACCTCCCAACCACAAAAACAAAATCTCCCTGTCATTCTTCAATTTGCCCAAATTTTCATGTGAGGTTCACCCAACAATTATTTTAAATTTGGATCATCCACATTGTTTTTGTTCTCCTGCCCAGCCCAGTATGATGACATATAAACCATAACTACTATCTTGATTCTAGCTAATAACCTCACAAATATACTAGCTAATAACCTCACAAATATACTTTCAACCCTAGGCAGACAATGACCTCAAGATCACGGAAAAAAAGATCATCATCAACATCACTTATGACCTGGCTACAATTCTGCCCTTTATCGCCATGAGTAATTGCATCCAATCGTCCCGATTCTGCAATCTCGTTTAACTAATAGCAATCTGAAGCAGGAATTTGCTATGAGCATCAATTGAACTTTCGCATCGTTTGCTCGGTTTCTCAACTGTGCTCTTTCAGTTTCTCCAGATGTCCTTTTGCAACAGGTCTGTCAATTTAAATTAAGCATACTGGCAACCCAGGAAACGAATTGGACTGGAAGTGATATTCAAGATATGAAATCGCACGTTATTGATTTTAAGGCAATGAATGAACGGTAGCGTTTAATCCGTATAACAGCGGAAATCTTCAAAATGTTGCTGATTAATGTACACACCCTGACCGAAGGAGAGGTCGAAGAAATGAGGAAAAGTTTTACAATCATCTAGAAAGACTAGTCGATTCATTGTCTACAAATCACACAAAAATGGTTCGGAGTGATTTCAACGCTGTGGTTGGCAATGATATACCTCATCGGAGAATGACTAGAGGATATAGCTTCCATGACGAAACGAATGACAACGGCCAGTGACTGAATTACTTTGCATGTAGCAGACATCTGGTCGTGCTTTGACTTGCTTCCCCCATTGACGGATACATAAAATGATCTGGGAATCACCGTACGGCAACACAAAAACCAGATCAACCATGTTCTGATCCAACAACGTTGGGCCTCGAGTATACTTGACGTCCATATACACTGAGGAGCCAATTTTAACTCGGGTCGTTACTTGATCAAGGTAACCTTTCGATGTCATACTCATATGTCAAAGGCGTATTCGGCGAAGGCCAGCTCACTACGAAAATTCAACCACGAAATGCTCCAAACAGCGTTTGTAGCCAAAAACTTCATGTAGACCCTCGACAACCAGCTAGCTTCTACCCTATCAGATACATCGCTGAAAACAAGCCGAACTATGGGTGGAAGTGAAAGCGGCTATTCAGACCATGGTAGAAAAGAGGATCGGACATCAAGCCTAGCGCAAAATAAATGATTGATTCGATGATGAAAGCAAGAATGCGTTAGACAAAAAAAATCAGGTGCACAAAAAATATGTAGGAAGGAAAACTAGGACAAAGGGAGAGCACTTTGTGGATCTCATGAGACGAGCAAATCAGATAATTGAAACTTAGAAAAGAAAACTATGATGACAAATTGAGAAGTATAGCTGTAAGTTTAGGGAGGAACAACACAAGATAAGCATACAAAGTAGTGAAAAGCCTAAAACGTGCTTGTTAGCCAAGACCATGCACTGCCAAAATAACATCGGCAAAATTATCGCTGAGGAAACCAGGATTAAGGAAAGATGGGCATCATATTTCAAGAATCTCGTTAACTCTCCGCACAGCAACAGAACACCGGAGCTGATATATGTCCCCGGAGAGCTTCCATTGGCCGCAACCACTCTGAATTAAGCCAAAAAGCCAAAAATAATAATAAAGCGACGGGCACCGATGAGATTCCAGTGGAGCTCATCAAATATGGTGGCAGCAGTGTTCATAAAGCTATTCACAAAGTCATTCAGCACATTTGGCAACAAGAACATATGCCAAACGAGTGGAGCCAATAATTATGTTTCCTATCCACAAAAAATGGGACAAGCTACAGTCCGAAAACTATAGAGGCATATTACTACTTTGTACGGTGTACAAAATATCTTCAAAGATTTAAGAAAATAAAAATGGATCATACGCCAACAGGTTTATTGGGGAGTATCAAGGTAGTCTAAGAGCAGGTAGATCGACAAAAGATCAATTGTTCAATGTTGAGTAGATACTTGAAAAATGCTGGGACTTGAACGTGGGCGCCCGCCAGATTTTCGTTGACTTTAAGCAATCACAGTATTGATCGTAACGTACTGTACTAAATACTGCTTTGTCTTGGCATCCCAGCCAAATTAGTCCGTCTTACCAAAATCACAATCACGTCGTGTAGTTATTTAGCAGACACCTAAGCAAACTGCTCAAGAACCGGCATAACATGACCCAAATTTTAATTGCTGCTTTGAAAATTTAATCATTCCAATTTGTAGTTTGTAAATTACAAAATATTTTTTTTATCTTATATTATTATTTAAAGATTTGTTCGTGATTAACTTCCATTAATTTAAAAATTCAAAACTGCAATTAAAATTCGGAAATGGCAACTCCTTTAAAACGGGGCTTATTTACGAATTGCACTTGTGCAATGCAATTGAGAATGGATGGAAGGCCCGTCAACTACCGTTGCAAGTGGTCCCGCTAGATGACAACAGTAATAAGGGGAGTCTGTGATTGATCGTTACCGTGAACACGCCGCAAGAGCAGCGCCAGCAGCAGTTGGAGCAATCGGGAGGGCTGGCAGTTGTTAAAATAAATGAAAAGAGTGAACTAATCGCGGGAAGAGTTGTGGTAGAGTCATTATCAACTACAAATAATTAATGCAATCAAATTCGTGACAAGTGTAATTTGCAGAAATCTCTTAGTTTCTATTTGGCGAATATTGGACGCGATTGTCGCGCGAATAAGTGCAGTGGATCGACGACATTTGCTCGCTGAAATGGTGAAAAGTTGTCACGTTTGTTGCAGTCAGTTTAGTGCAAAAGAGCATTGTGACATTTTACAACACTATTGATAGCATGCTCGAGGGAATTTTCAAGTCTGCAAACCACCAAAAATTGAATAGCAAACCCAAACACCCCGATCAATATTGAAAATATGTGTAAAAGCAATTTAATCAAGTTTCTCTGCATTTTACCAAAATACTGTACGGAAACGATAATCATCGAAAAGTTATGCAAGCAAGAAATTACCTTTAGATTCCTTTGCATTGATTGGTGCAAATTAGTCGAAATTCCAAGAATATAATATAATATACACCATAGCACATTTAGTAGCTTAAAACTTTCAATTTCATAAATGGGAAAAATATAAAGGATGAACCATTTTTTTGAGAAAGTAAATTATCTGGACTGTGCTGCAAGAGAGATAAAAAACTTAAGGCCCTGAAATTAACGTTTTGAGTCCCGCATCATTTGTACTGATCCTTACGCGCCGCAAAGGTTTAATGCATGTTTTGCTGTATTTTTCGCGAATTCAATAAAGAAGCGCCATCAACAATTTCTTCTGGATTTTCGACAAAAGTAAATTTTGAATTGCAAGTAACGCTCGCGTAAGTTCAATGCCTCGCTGTGGAATCCCCAATAACTGAGAAAAGAAATCAGTGCCTTTTTAGACGACAAGCTAATATCCTTTCGCTGTATTTGTGCATTTTGTAGCCTTTTTGCTGCTCGATCGAAAATTAATCGCGAATCGAAGCAGAAAGGGAAATTCGAGGGCGCACCGCTTCCACCTAGGTGCCCCACTATTACTTGTGGGCAATAAGTATCGTCGGTAACGACGAAGTCCTCTTAAGACCGTCTGTTTTCTCCAAGCTCGCTTTGTCCTCTGAGTCAGCAATTTAACGACCCTGAGTAGGTTACCCCATTCTCGACTCCGGTCGACACTAATTTGCCTCTTTGGAGTTCGTAGATGCAAAAAATATTTTTTGAAGTGGATCCTTGTGCTAGGGAAAAGAACCCGCCCCACGACACTGCAATGCTAGTCTGCCCGTGCATTCACGCGTTCTCAGACAAGGCCAATCTTGGCGGATCCCACCATCCCCCCTTGCCAAGGCAGCAAACCATTGCTGCAGTCCTTTACGGACATTTTATATCAACCTATTTTACTACAGTCGATAACCTCCTAAATCCGCATCAATAAACAACTCATCGATGCCTTTGGCACAAATATCGGACTAAAGCAGGGAGATGGGCTGGCCCCATTCCTCTTCAATTTGGCTCTGAAATATGTCATCAAAAAGCTTCCTGTCGATACACGATGTATATTACCGTATAAGTCAAGCCAAGTGGTAGCCTATGCGAACGACATCAACATTTTGTCACGGTCATTGACGACCGTCAAAGAACTTTTCCTGAAACTCGACAGCTAAGCAAAACTAGTAGGGCTACAAATCGATGAGAATAAAACAAAGTTCATGAGCTGGTCGAAGAAAAATACCCCAAATATCAACAATATCACACTTGGCGAATACAACATCGAAAATGTGGGCAAATTTACGTACCCAGGCCAGAATAACGGAAGCCGGTAATAAAAGAGACGAAATGCGTTGAAGAATACAGCTCATAATTAAAATATTTTATTCAATTTTGACGATCATGAAGACCAGTTGGTTACACAGGAAAGCAAAGCTTCAAGTATAATAATCTGTGATAAGGCCTGTGTTATGCGGTGTAAAACATGGGCCCTAAAACAAGCATCTGCGAACATATTAAATGCTTTCGAGCGTCGAGTCCTGAGACAAATAATCGGAGCGAGTCTGGACAAGGACCAGTGACAAATTTGATACAACTATGAGCTGTATGAAATTTTTGACGAGCTTGGGGTCTCAACGATTATAAGACTATGGAGGCTGCAATGGGCTGACCACAAAAATTGTATGGATGAACAACGGATACCCAAAGAGGTATTCGTTGCGAGAACTGAAAGTCGAAGGCCAGTGAGGAAACCGAGAAAATGCCGGCCAGAATCGGTCGAAGAAGACAGTTCATCCCTGCTTGGATTTCAAAATTGGAGGACGTGGTCAATGGACCGAAACAGTTGTAGGTGCTTGTTGCAGAAAGCGAAGGCCAAGTGGGGCTGTAGTGCTGCGAAGAAAGGAAAGATATGCGGATCTTACTCTTCATGTTAGCGTCACTGTATCTTGGCATAGGCAGTAAAAGAAGCACACTAGTATTACTGCGCTTATTTTTTCCATATTTTATTTTTTTCTGTCTCTCTTCTACCGGGATGGACTCCAAAATATGGGAAGTGATTCACACTTTCTGGGTTTTAGGTCTAAACGATAAATTGCTATGCACTGAGCTTTTTACATTGCGCGGAAATCGGTCTCGTATTTTGGATGGCTCAAATAGCATCCTTCGAACATTTTTCTTCTTCAGCAATTTCTCAGAAAACTTATCATTGCAACTCAATTAAGTAGCCACAAACAAACAATTTCATAAGTAGTTTGAAGCTGTCCAAGTCATCCAAAAAACGAGATCTATGTCCACAAGATAAAAAACCTCAAAGTAGAGCAAATTATCGTATAAATTTACATTGAGTTTATGCAAAATGGGCCGAATAATCAATAAAAAAGTCAAACAGAGACAAGTACTTACAAGAGAAAATTAAGCTGAACGTAATTTGTAGTTCCAAAAATATATGGAGCCGGCATAGTTAGAATAAATTAGAATAATTCTCTCACTTCTAAGCATGGTGGTCAGCATCACCCATGTGTGTCTAAAAAATATAATACCCTGAGGAGACTCATTACATTTTCAGAAACATTTAATAGTGCAACTCAATTTATTAACTTTATGATTTCATCTTTTTTAGTGCCTCTAAATAAAAACCAAAAAAACTCTTTTTTTTTAATTTTTAAAATGTAAAAAACTTTACAATGGCACTATTTTTATTTTTAACCGACTTCCAAAACAAGGAAGGTTATCAATTCATTGCGTATATTTTTTTTTTTGCTTATTTTTGTATGTTCACGCATAACTTTTGAATGGAGATAGATAGAAGAGTCCCGTTTTTTGCAAATAATACGTCTTTCTTCCAGTTAGGTCCCGTTTAAAGGATAAGAAATTCAAGTAACAGTAAAGGACTTTTACCGTTAAAACTATAAAAATTCCGACTTTCACCCCGATTTTTCAGCATAACTGATCGACGCGTGTAAGGATTTTGATTGTAGGGGTTTCAAATGAAAGACAACATATTGATCTAAAATGTGTCGGAACAGAATTGAAATCCTTCCAAGGCCTCTGTAGATATTAACAGTTAAATATGATACATTGATGTCAAGAAATTGAATTTAAATGATATTTCATACGAAAAGTGCCAATTAGTTGGCACTCTGCAAGGATTTGTTGGAGATACCGAGTCCTTTGGTGACGGATGATAAAAATGATCAGTATCCTTAATTTTCTGCATAAACGGTACATTTTAGTCCATCATTTCTACCGGAAATAACCCATAAATTAATTCTAAGTGTGGCATAAATACCGTAGCTAAAGGAAACATTTCAGGATGCTTTTCTCTTCCGCATTCATTCTTTGCTTACCAATGAGCTTGGTATTGGATCCTTCTTACATCCTTAGACGTAAACGGTACATATAGGATTATAAAATTCCCCGACGAAATAATAAGGATTGAGTGATTGCAAATTATAGAGTTGACTCGTTACTTTCCAGTTAATATTATATGTACATTATAACATATGCCCAGAAATCTAAAATTAGTGATTTCCAGACTAAAAACCGGCGAGAATCGCAACGTAAAAAGAGATTCGTTTCCTGCTATAATTGATCATAACTGTACAGATGAAGATGAAAATCCATAGCCGAGTTTTTATTGAACTATATGGTATGATTTTCTTCAAACATTCATGAAAATAAGGTGCCATAGTTAACTGAAAACGAAGGCGATGGGTATCGAATAAACGTGAACGAATGGTTAAGAAGGATATTTTTAAGTAAATTTCATGAGATTGATTGCGGAGTGAATTTTATGTTTACGTATATAAACACATATGTCTATACACACACACACACATATATATATATATATATATATATATATATATATATATATATATATATATATTTATATAAATATATATATATATATATATATATATATATAAATATAAATATATGTATATATATGTATATATATATATATATATATATATATATATATATATATATATATATATATATATATATATGTATACATATATATAAATTTTTATATATATCTATACATATATAGATATGTATAGATATATAGATATGTATAGATATAGGTATATACATATATATATATAGGTATATACATATATATATATATATATATATATATATATATATATATATATATATATATATATATAAAGAGAGATATATATATATACACATATATACATATATATATATATATATATATATATATATATATATATATATATATATATATATATATATATATGGCTGTTGCGAGTGAACACATAAACATACTCGGATATATTCCCGCTTCATTACTGCAATAGTAGCGAGCAAACAATACCTATGTACTCGCACTTCGCCAATGAAAATTAGCCATGGAAACACATGCGCAAGTAAATAAGCGAGCAGTTAAGTGAACGACAAAGTTCAACCCGCAACGATATTCACATCGTGAACGAACGGGGTGCTTCGAAGAGAGGTAAGCGGAAAGGAAAACCGAAAGTTCCGGCATAAACACTCTTTCGCTCAATGTCCCCAGTTTCGCTATTTTACCTCAAGAGATCTTGGGAAAGCCGAAAGCTTAAACTGAAAGCACTCTTTCGAAGTCGAAAGCTTACGCGAAAAACACTCTTTCGCTCAATTTCCCCAGTTTCGCATATTCACCAGCCGAGCAAGCGAGACGAAACGGGGAGGAAAAACTTTCGTGGAACGAGAGCGCACGTGTTCGGCTACTCAGCACCTTTAAAGAGAATTTAGGTTGAAAGCTCACGAAAAAATGGTATTTAATGTTCTTGGGCAGTCTTTTACCAGTGAGTTTGTATTCAAATCCAAAAGGGAGCGTGCTGCTACCCATTTATCATTAACAACATCGAAGTATTCGAGTTTAAGTTTGAATTGGTAGTGCTGTCCAGTGTTCAAAGAAATGGTGAGGGGTGAGGTGTTGGCTTGCGCCGCGATCCTCAACCGGCCCTTTGGCGCTTAACGCCGTGTGGCCACCCCGAACCATTAATACGACAAGTTGTTTCCCTCTTCAGGCTGGCTGATAGGTAGAAGTTTAAAATAATTAATTAAGTGGAAATGTCATTAATAAATTCAATTGTAATTAAATTTTTAAAAAATGGATAGTGTAATAAAATTCATTCTCTAAAGTTAACCCTCGCCTATGTTGTTCTGGTTTTGATGGTCAGAGTAGCAGGTAAGTGGTGTTAACAGCGAGTTCTTTCCCCGGGAGCCTTGATGATGTATATTGGATACACATCAAATGAGCTCCCAGTTCATACCAGTATACATAGGGTATACTGGTTTGTAACAAAATTGGCGCAGCCGGTAGGATATCGGTTTTGCAGAGACCACAGTGTAGTGCGCTGTGTAGCAAATTTAAATGGGCTGTAAAATCTATTCACCCAGCCGATATCTCAAACCATTCAACTCCTGTAAGACACCATTGCTACTCATACTGTCCATCAAACTGGATCAACCTTCTTTAAAAAAAAATCAAAAGATAATGTTCATTATTTAAATATAATAATATCAATATTATTCAAACAGTCCATCAAACTAGATCAGCTTTCCTAAAAAAAAAATCAACTAATAATTTTAATCATTTTAAAAAAACAAAAATATTGTATCAATATCCCCACATCATAACAACGCTACTAATACAGTGCATAAAACTAAATCAACCTACTTAAAACGAAAAAAAAAAATCAAATAATTATTTCAATCATTTAAATAACAAAAAGAAAGTATGAAACTTCACCAGTCCTCTAAAAAATATGGGATCATGTTAATCGTTTAAACAACAAAAACATAATATCAGTTTAACGCTACCCATACTGGTCATCTACCCAGATCACTCCTTAATCGAAACAAAAAATCCTATTGATCATTTTAATAACTAAAACATAATATCAACATTCAAATATAATAATATTTCTACTCATAATATCCATCAAATAAGACCAGTCCTAAAATCAAAAAGTCATCTTGAACATTTAATTCTTCATTCATTTACTCCCTCATTCATATATCTTAAATCTCATCTTTCTTATCTGAAAGTCATTCGAACTAACTCCTAACTCGTTCAAACCCAACGTAGAATTTATAAAGATATAAAGTTTCAATCAACTAACATGCAAAACACAAAACATTACAAGTAAATATTAAACACAAATAAGCAAAACGAAAACTTAATACGAGCAAACAAACGCGTGCCCATTGTTATCGAAATATGATACCACTTATCACTCCGACTGCTTGGACAATACGCGTACCCACATGCATATTAAAGTCTTATCTCTTGAATTGAATGAGCATTCGAATTAACTGAAGCATAATTAAAAGAGCAAACAAAAACAAACATTTAACTGCAAATTGAATAGATAGACATCTGGGCAATATTTTTAAATGCAAAAACATTGAAGAGCAAACTAAATAAATTAACTGCGCTAAACAAATAAAAAAAAATAATTTACATGAGAACGGCAATTTTCCAACGCAAATAAACATGAAACTAATTTAATTTCAAGTTACACTGAAACAATTAAAGTATGGGAAATTTGAAACAACAGAATTTTAGTTATAAGAACAATGCACAATGCAAACGATTTTACCCCAAAACAAATTATCTCTTACAAAATCCACTGCAACTCCATCATGTTAAGGAAACGGGAAAAGTGGCAGGCAAAACTATCAGCAGACACGCTTTTTCTATGTCTAATTGCACAATCACTGGAATGAAAACCAGTAAATTTAACAACAGCCCCTGAGCCGTTGGCATTAGCTGTCGACGGACACGCTATTTTTAGTTATAAGTCCCTCTGAGCCTCTGAGCTGCCCGATTTCAACTTTCGGCAGACACGCTACATATAGTATTAAGTCATATGCAAAAGAGACATCAATTTACCATCCAGTCGTAGCCGCTGAGCTGTTGATCCAAAAGGGTTTACAACACACTATCAACCATGTACCCTTTAAACAAGCCACTACGTTTCCTTGCACAATGAATGCATTATATAACTGCTAACTATTAGAAAAAAGTCACAAATAAAATCCCTGTAGAAAGCGCAAGACAATTCAAAACCCACCCATTTCCCACCCTTTTACTTCATATATGGCGAAAATACCAAATAGCGTCTTAGAATGCTATAATATATACTTCAAGATGTTTTAAACAATCGTTTTTTCAAGATCGAGATCAGAAATTTATTAACGGCTAATGAAGTGACCTCGAACGGCACTGTACTGTCTTCTAGTAAGGTCCAGGACAGCATTATGCCAAACTTAGTGGACACACACTAGGGAAAAATTAGACGGAACACATATAGGGTCTTGAATGAAGACCGAAACTATATGTTCCCAAGCCCATATAGTGATTGTGTCGCTTCGATCATCTTTTAGACACACACTAGGGAAAAATTAGACGGAACACATATAGGGTCTTGAATGAAGACCGAAACTATATGTTCCCAAGCCCATATAGTGATTGTGTCGCTTCGATCATCTTTTAGACACACACTAGGGAAAAATTAGACGGAACACATATAGGGTCTTGAATGAAGACCGAAACTATATGTTCCCAAGCCCATATAGTGATTGTGTCGCTTCGATCATCTTTTACAATAATTTCTCGCAAGAAATTTTCAATGCAGTATATCTATTTAACAATTCACTAAAATCAATAAAAGTATAAAACAGAGCTCAAAATCACTCCTTCTAATTTCAGTTTGAGAAAAAGGTCGAATTCATTCATATTAACTCATTAAACATTTCTATACTTAATAAAAAAACGTACATAATAATTCCGATTTATAAATAATCCACAACTATTTACACATACTGCTGAATACATTTCTAATAACCCTCCCTTTTTACAACTACAAATGAATAAACAAGTATGTAATTTACGACTTAAGCCAATTAAACGACAATTAAATGCATATACCTTAAAAGCTCTTCCTCCTACACAATCGTATAGCATAGATGAATTAAAAGCCCTGCCCACTACGAAATGCATTAAGCCAACTTAATTAAAAACAAATGCTCTTCAAGGCAATTACCAGCCAACCACGAATTAGTACATACACATCATATACTTCACATACTTCCTAGCAATCAGCGCATGTAAAAGCTACAATACATCGCTTCATTCAATTATCTCATGCATCATTGCAGAAGCAATGCTAATCATATCTTCAAAACTCGTTAGCGGCGAGCAAAAACAATCACATAAACCTTCAATCCATGACTCCCATTCCCATTAACACCATTAACCATGCGTATTAAGGGGAAAGTTTATTTATCACGCTCACTCGCACCCTATAAAGCCAAGATAGCTTATACTAAAGTCTTGGGAATACAACAAAGACGACTCCCAAGCTACATAAATGGAAAGCTATTCTCTCGGCAAATCTTCTTCCGAAGCGAAGCAATGCCCGAACGTAACGATCGTGTGAAATATTCATTCCCCGTTTACATATTAACTTATTCGCAATAAATTACCGCTAAAGCTTTAACAATATTTCCTATTGAAACTTCCCTACTAACCTATTCGCACAATACACAATTTAATAAAATGCTAGCAGAAGCTTACATAAAGAGCTTTTTTATAGCATTAATGAAAGTAATTTAATAGAATATTAATAAACCATGAATGGAATAAAAAACGAATTTCTTTGCACATTTAAACTATTTTGAAAGCCGTCCACATTAAATCCTCACTAACGCTAACTGTTATAATTTACTAAAACCTGTACTAAACAAATAGTAACACCCTAATACGAGTAATAATCACTAACCAAAAGCAACATCGAATTAATTAGTAATTAAAATATTTGAATATACGCAAGAGAACTTTAATACTATTTGAAAGAAATGAGGAAATTAAAAGCCAAAAAATATACGAGTAGAATAAAAATTTCAAGATGATAAGTAATGTTAAAAATAAGAGAAAACCATTAACTTCCAAATATAAAAAAATGATCGGCATTGAATATGAATCTTAAAAGAAGTTGTAACCATATTATTAAGTAAAACCAATTAAAAGAAGAAATTGTAGTCCGCTATTTTTCGATTGGAAAATAATAGTTCATTGTCAAGAAAAAACAATTTAAGGTCGGAAAAAATATGTTCAGTATGGTTTTCAATATTATAGTAAAACGAAATAATCTATAATCCTGTAATTTACGTCAGAAGCAAATTTAGCACTATTCCATTATTGCATAGAATCAAATGAAATAGTAACATCTTAATGTTTGAAGCAAACAAATTATTAAACCAAACAGGATCTTCGCTCATTGTATCCATCATTACAGTAACTTATGATTAAATCAAACAAAACATTGTATGAAATCAAACTTCAAATTATTAATTTATAATTGTAGTAGTTTATGAAAGCAACATGGATATGTAATACTTATTAATTAACATTAACTCAAGGTACCAAACAGAATAGGAAAATATGATACATAATTGTATAAAATCAAATCTTAACTTAGTAATTTTTGATTGTAGTAATTTGCAAATACAACACTGACATTTAATACATATTAATTAGCATCAACTTATGGTACCGAACGAAATATTATTATATTAATTTATGATTGAATCAAACAAAACATTGAATATTATCAAACCAAATATTAACTCATTAATTCATAAATGTGGAAATTTACAATTCTAACGTTGACTTGTAACAACATATTAAGTAACGTCAATTGGATAGAATTATAACATTGGCGCGTTCGCATCTAGTAAATTACGCATAAATTAGCAGCAAAACAACGGTTAATAATAAGTTGCGAGAAGTACAGTGGACAATACCAATGGCGATAACAGCGCGAGATATAAGTACGAATGATTTGCACAAAAAGGAATGTAGCGAGACTCAACCAACAACAAAAATTGCGAAAAACCAAGAGTGAGCGTAATCTATTGGGGTATATTAAGTAATTCAGATCACCGGAGTAGAGCGACGATTTATTGTACTCTCCAAGTACACTAAATCCTTTTTTCAACTGCCGGAGGAATGTTGCGAGTGAACACATAAACATACTCGGATATATTCCCGCTTCATTACTGCAATAGTAGCGAGCAAACAATACCTATGTACTCGCACTTCGCCAATGAAAATTAGCCATGGAAACACATGCGCAAGTAAATAAGCGAGCAGTTAAGTGAACGACAAAGTTCAACCCGCAACGATATTCACATCGTGAACGAACGGGGTGCTTCGAAGAGAGGTAAGCGGAAAGGAAAACCGAAAGTTCCGGCATAAACACTCTTTCGCTCAATGTCCCCAGTTTCGCTATTTTACCTCAAGAGATCTTGGGAAAGCCGAAAGCTTAAACTGAAAGCACTCTTTCGAAGTCGAAAGCTTACGCGAAAAACACTCTTTCGCTCAATTTCCCCAGTTTCGCATATTCACCAGCCGAGCAAGCGAGACGAAACGGGGAGGAAAAACTTTCGTGGAACGAGAGCGCACGTGTTCGGCTACTCAGCACCTTTAAAGAGAATTTAGGTTGAAAGCTCACGAAAAAATGGTATTTAATGTTCTTGGGCAGTCTTTTACCAGTGAGTTTGTATTCAAATCCAAAAGGGAGCGTGCTGCTACCCATTTATCATTAACAACATCGAAGTATTCGAGTTTAAGTTTGAATTGGTAGTGCTGTCCAGTGTTCAAAGAAATGGTGAGGGGTGAGGTGTTGGCTTGCGCCGCGATCCTCAACCGGCCCTTTGGCGCTTCACGCCGTGTGGCCACCCCGAACCATTAATACGACAAGTTGGTTCCCTCTTCAGGCTGGCTGATATTTAGTGTTTTAAAATAATTTGGAAATTCTAATGTAATGTAAATGTTTTTAGAAAATAACAATAGTACAATAAAAGTAATGCTTTAAAGTGAACTCTTGCCTTTGGTGATTTGGGTTTTGATGGTCAGAGTAGCAGGTAAGTGGTGTTACAGAGAGTCTTTCCCCGGGAGCCTTGATGATGTATATTGGATACACATCAAATGAGCTCCCAGTTCATACCAGTATACATAGGGTATACTGGTTTGTAACATGGCTATGTGTGTGTATGTGAGTGCTTTTGCTTCGATTTTCGCCAAATTTTCAGCAATATTTCTGTTCTCCAGTTTGTACCAAAACTAGTTCAAAGATTTATTCAATTGTGTGATAAAGCTCACAATAAAAAATCTAAAGATGAACAATTTGAAAAGTTGAACGATAAAAAAGCACTTCAGGGTCAGTTCAGAATATAAAAATGGCGGCTAGGCAAAGTTCAAAATTCGAAAATTTCTCAAAGCTACAATTCATATTGGATTATTATGAAATCTAAAATCAATGTAGACATTGATGAGATCATGGTTTAAATGTACCAGAGTTAAATTCGATTCCTATGAAGCTGCAGATTTTAGCCGTAGTGGTTTTTGTAGTACATGATACAAGTTTTCAAGAAACTGAGTTTTGAATGGTTTGAAATGAAAAAATTTGCCACTAAAAAGGGTGAAATAAAAAACTTTTAGAAAAAAAAAGAAACCCGACTTCGGAATGCCCTAAAAAGGATTAAATAAATTTTTTGGAAGCGGTGCCAAATCAATTTCCCCATTACAACATAGATACTTCCAACATCTGCACCATCACAAAAGAATGGGGAAAAAATGATATGGCACCGCTTCGAAAAAATTTATTTCATCCTTTTTAGGGCATTCCGAAGTCGGTTTTCTTTTTTTTTCTAAAAGTTTTTTATAATTTTTCAGCATACACTAGCGTTTCGAAAGCAAGTTGCTTCCTTCTTCAGCTGTAGCACTGAAGAAGGAAGCAGCTTGCTTTCGAAACGCTAGTGTATGCTGAAAATTTAAAATAAAATTAGTGTCATTGGAAAAAAATTTTAAATTTTAAAAATAAAAAAAAGTTTTTCTGGATTTTATTTAACCCAATTTATTAGCTACACATATAGAATTTTCATATGTTAGGTAATTTCAGTTATAAAATGTTGAATTGCATTTGGTGCATTAGAGGGACATCCATAGGACATCTTTGAACATTGATTAATGATCTCGTTGGCAGGCTTATTTTAAAACGCAAATGAAAATTTCATTAGCCGCCACTTTGAAAGTCAAACACTTTTCAAGAATAATTCCAATGTTAGCCATTTCAAACATTCCCATGAAAATATATTCGATACATTAGTTACTACTAAAATAACGTATTTCGTTTATTTGCCGAACTTTATTCGCTGCAATTTTGAATCTAAGTGGTTACTTTTGGATAAATTTCAAAGAAATTTGTCTTAAAGTCTCATCAAACATTATGCCACATCACGTTCAAACCAAAGTTTCACTCTGGACAGGAAAAAAGTAGTTGATTCTCATTGAACTTGAGCTCGCATTACGAATTTATAATTTTAAGTTTCATCAAAATTTGTTGAGAAACTTAGTCACTCGACGGCTACAAAAAAAACTGCATCAAAATTGTGCCTTTTAGTAGCCTTTTAAACTTCGAAATTCGACTAGCTG
Organism: Odontomyia ornata; assembly: GCA_963969285.1. Classification (NCBI taxonomy): domain Eukaryota; kingdom Metazoa; phylum Arthropoda; class Insecta; order Diptera; family Stratiomyidae; genus Odontomyia; species Odontomyia ornata. Next base: position 352,802,849 of record OZ017739.1, on the reverse strand, counting down.
CCCTTATTGTTTTCTAAATACTTATAGCATCTACCATACTGTCTAGTTTCATCAACATCGATCGAAGGATTTGGTTAAACTACACGCAAATTTTTTTTGCACTTTTTTGAACTTTTGAGTGGCCGCAATTTTATTATAGATAGTTAGACATTGGATTTTTATTGTGAGCTACACCACATAGTTGAATTAACCTTTGTACCAAATTTCATTCAAATCGGAGCTAAACTTTGATCAGACTAGATATTACGGATTCCCGTCTAAAATGGCTGCCATTTTGCTTTCGCTGAGCCGATTTGGCTGGTTAACCAACTTATGTGAATTTGGCGAAAGTCTAAGCAAAATTGCCATCTCTAGTGTGGTCACAAATTCAATAATTCATAATATTCAAGGATTCCTGAGTAATCCAGTGAGACTTAGCGTTGAAATTTGTTGGAGATATCTTATTTCACTAGAAAATCGGGGCTCTAGAAGTTGATATGGTCAACATTTCAATTGCTGTGAGCCGTCCATTTTTTTCAAATCAGCACTCATCGACGTTGAGTTGTCACTCACCGGACTTAAGTCAGAGAGTGTATGCTTGAGTGGCTAGTACTATAGCTACTGCACCAAGTGAATGACAGTCAACAAAAAACGTCGTTTTTTCTTAAAATGAATTGGCCATTTATCGAATCAGGGCATGTACAACACGACAAATGATGACAAATGGGAATATCTTGTATGATTCTTGTCTCGAGAATAATATCACTTTTCAGTAATGCAAAGTGCTCCTTGACGATATTCAACGGGACAGACTCTTGTGAAAAAGTCATCTTTTAACTTTATGATTCAATTATTTAAGTTTTTTATTAAAAAATCCATATACAACTCTTTTTCAATACTTTCTACTACCGTATCGTATTTCCACAATTGACTATCATAGATGAACTTTTAATTGACATAAATTGTTTAATGGTGGATGAATGGTTACAAAAATATATGTTCAGGACATTTCACTTGTCATATTAAAAACGCTTGCAATCTATTGTTGAAAACTCCAACTCATTTCATGAAAATACTCTGACAGGATAAAAGCATTTCAGACCGAAATCTGGATATAAAAAGCATTTTCTTGCTCTTTGTTCACGAAAAAAATGTGTTTCAGTTTTTTCTCCCGTGTGCGTCAGAAATTTATTTCTATGCCACAGATACAGTAGACCATGGCAGGTATGTGTGTACATATTTTACGTAACCTATTACATACCTAGGATGAGTCTTTTCTTGGTCATCGGAGCGAGAATCGTTGCTAACGTTTCTTTTTTTTCTCAACATTTCCCACGTTTTTCCTCACTCTAGCGATTCACTTGGCGAGGAGGTTAAGTGGGTGGAAGTGGTCCCGCCTTATTTTGCGATGGTTCACCTATCGCGTCGACTCCCGCTTTCTTTCTTTCTCCTGGACATATTTTTTTTTTCTTCCTATTTCTACACTGTTCTCAGCTCTCCATTTGAATCTTCGCATCCTAGTCATCATGATGGTATGAGAATAGGTTCCTGCTCACTCACAATGATAGATTCGTTAGGAGCTAGTCCTTTACATACTTTTTTCTCGACTTTCCCATTTATTTTCTCTGTGTGGTGAAATTTTTTTGCATGGACGATCTGAACATAACTTATGTACTTTGAAGCAGCTTTTTGCTTTCGTACAATTTTTTTTCCATTTTTCGCGAAAGAAATCACAAAAGTGAAAATTTTCTGATGAATTCTATTTTCATACCTAAGCGATTCTGCTACTGTGCTCATTACCAGGGCCGCCATCTTGTTCGTCAACATTACATCAAAACAAAAATCGTAAAAAGTTGCTAAGGGGCGCGTTTCTGGTGGGTAGTTCGCAAAGCTTTTACTTCTTGGTAATTTATCAAATTTTTTGTTTCTATTCTACCAGTTTTGTCGAGTGTTGCTTTATGTTTTCTTCTGAGCAATTACCAACGATTGAGTGAGTAAAGGACAAAGCGCGGTTAGGTTGATAAATTGAATAAAGGTTTCAACAATCCCAAGGAAAATTTCAGTCAAGAGAATTCATTTTCTGTTAGAAAAGATGCAATGGTTATCAATAAAATTGGTGGCAATATACTCGTATGTTCTTGAAATTCTAGTGAAACGAAAAAATGATGATTTAGAAAAAATTATGAATTCGATCCCTTTATACAAGTACTGTATAGTACCATGACTATAAAGCACTCACCTGTTTTTGCTGATTTGTAAAACTAGGCTTTGATGAAGTAAAGGTACCGACTAATTCCTTAAATTCAAGTTTACTTGTCAATTCTCTCATTTTCTACTTAATGGATGCTCCTCCAATTGTAAATAAGTTGAAGTAGCAGAAAAATTATTCTAGCGAAGAGATTTTATTTATTCTTTCAAAATCAACTTACAGACTAGAAATTAACAATTTACAAATCTACAATTTACACTGATTGATTTTAAGTCGAGGATCAGGCCATCAAAATGTAAAATTCCTCTGCAGCTGATGAGGCCTATTCGTAATGGTGGGATGATTATCAAAACATCGAGCAATAAGATTGCTACTTCGCTTTTTAATATAGCAATGGATGCAATGAAAGAGGAGTATGATGTTGCTGAGACCAGATTGCGACAGCTTAGACTTGTCATCAATGGACTAGAAAAACAATACTCAAATGATGAATTAACCCTTTACGGCGCAAGAACGTGTCTTTGTTTTTTGTAATTGAAAATATGTTAAGATGAGCTATACAATAACGGTAAAAATAGTAAAAAAAATAATATGTAAGAAAAGGTATTTGCTTTTGAAAAAAAAAACATTGAAATGCAGATTTGCATCATGGTGTAAAAACATCTTAATATTCACGAGCTGTGGAAAGGACGGAAACAGTTATTATTTTTACTAAAACATAGGGCTACACCACACTTTTCATATTCCGTTTGAGCTGCTCCAGTACATCCTGGATATTTGCACCGAAGCCTTTTGTTGGGACAAGCAGGCCAGTGCCCTAACTGATCCAATCTGATATCTTTTGGCGGGATATGCTGACAAGGCCTTTTTTAGGGTTTTGTAAAATAATTTTACAAAACCCTTCTAAAATCGCGTCCTGTCTGTCCGTCTGTCCGTCTGTCTGTCCGTCCGTCCGTCCGTCCGTGTGTCACAGCAGTTTTTCTCGGAAACTACTTAAGCTAGAAGCATCAATTTTTGTATGTAGGTGTAAAGTGGTGATCTCTTCAAAGTACAACTACTAAAAAATTTTATAAGGTTTTTAAGGGGGGTCTCCCCATGTAGGGGAGTGACCCCCCGAAAAAAAAATTTCATTGAAGGTAGCCGATATGGGTATCAAATGAAAGGTCTTGATGAGAACTTTTCAAAACAGGTTTTAGTTTGGCAAAGTTTGCTTCGAGGGGCGCACAGGGAGGGGAAATACACGCAAAATTTGCGTCCCCCCCCCTCGCGATTGGACACCTTCCATCCGAAAAATCTGAAAAAAATCAAGAATGTAGGCCTTGATGAGTACAACAACAACAAATACATGAGAAGTCGCAATTCACTCAACTTTGTTAGTAATAGTATGATTTATCGATTTTTTGTTTTCTTGGATAAAATCTTAACGGTATCCTTAAATTCAATGAAATTCAGTACACAGATTTCAGATTTCTTAACGGTACCCTTAAATTCTACGTAGATGTCTATTTATAAGGTTAATCTATCCTGAAAGTTTCATAAAGATTGAATTATATTTAGCGAAGTTATAGCGGTTTGAATTTTCCTGTATTACTATGGAACAATATGCGCTGCATGTATTACTATGGCAACATATGGCTATGGAACAACATGCGCTTTTTACCGACTCAGACACTACAGTTTTGCTAGGATTTGCATGAAAATTTCAGGAATGATAGGTGTCATGAATAACTTTGAGAATCAGTTCAGCTAGTAGTATCAGTAATCGTAAAACAAAATAGTGGCTGTTTTAAAGGCGAAGATTGAATAATTTTGAGTTATTTTTTCCCAACTTCAACGTTTAAGGTGCATGCTTTGAACACTTGATTCAATTTAATGAATGACTGAAGCTGAGTACCTACAATTAATACTCATAAGTGAAACAAGTCAAGGAGGCGGGAGGGAGCTTCTAGCAAAAGGGCTTTGTAACAACTCTATAATTCGAAAAAATTGGCTATTAATCGATGATCGATAACAGTACAGGAGAGTGGCCCCTGAAAAAAAAATTCATCAAACGTAGCCGATATGAGTCTGAAATGAAGGTTTTCATGGGAGCTTTTCAAAACAGTTCTTAAACTGTCAGTTTTTGCTTCAGTGGGGGCACAGGGGGGAAATACATGAAAAATGTATTTCCTCCCTCGCGAATGGACATGTGAAATAATTATCAAGGGAAATATTTATGAGTATAACAATAACAAAAACCTCAGAAGCCTAAATTCTTTCAACTTTGTTAATAATAGTATGATCTTCGAATTTCACAGTTTCTCCAATAAAATCGTCATTGACATGCTTCTTGACTTTATTCAATCTGGTGACTGCATTTTGAAAATTGAATACAAAACCCTTCTGACATGAGCGTAGGTCTGTTTACCCAACTTGTTTCTTTTTGCCCTGAATATGTTCTTTTACATCGCTAATGCGCTTCAGCCGGCTCGGACTTTGATATTTGGCTAAAGTTTCAGCAGCTTCTAGTCGGAAAACAGCAGGATTTAGAACCTTGACATTATTTTCCGTATCAGCATGAATTCTTCTATACAATAGCCAAGAATTAGTCATGGCCATGTCCAGGAAATGGTATAAGAGCCTTATAAATCAACATTTGCCCTGAAGTCTAATTTTATAATGATCCATTACGGAGTCCATGAGGTCTACACCACCCATGTGCCGATTATATTCTGCCACAATATAGGACCGTTCAACATTGGTTTATTTCTTTTGCGACCTGTCGAATCTACTTACGCCAGCAAAGTTGGGTGCAAGATACACGATTTTATTATTTTGTCAGACCACCACCAATATGTCAATACCGTTATAACTTGCAACCTATTTAACTGATGTGCCTCTAGGCTGTTTTTTCGGCTGTTTTCTTTCTGGGAATTTACAGTTCAGGATACGGTTTCTCCGAACGGTGCCCAAAGCTATTATACCACGGTGTGATAAGAATTCAATCAAGTGTAGCGATGTACTCGTATAGTAATTGTCAATAAACAGTCTATAGTTATGGTTGGAAGGAATCTCTCTGGCAAGTCGGACCATTACATTAGATGAAGCATCTAATTGAGGCTCGTCATCTGCGCATATATTCTCTTAGCCACTGTAAACTTCAAATTCGTTGCCGTATCCACTTACATTATTTATTTTATTTACATTGTCTAATGGTCCTCTAGCAGCAAGTGCAACCGTCACCCCGAGCTTGACGAAGTCGGTGGGTTTCACATTGCCGTGCACTTGAGTTTGTTTTGGAGTAAATTTTACGTTTGCATCTTGATACCGAGGCATCCTCGATATGATGCTTGATGACCAAAGACACCGCAGTTCACACAATGGAGTTTTTCTTTTGGCTCCATTCGAACCAATTTGCACTCGTCGGGGGCATGGACATCTTTGCACTTTACACATCTATATTTCATGGCGCCTAAAGCACTGGAGGCGTTCTCACCTCACCACTCTGAAGTTCAAGTACCTTACTATTTGAAGGGCATTAAGACTGCTTTTGCTCAAAATTTGGACTAAGTAGAAGGCAAATGTTTACGTTCAATAATTGATTACTTTGTTGCAAAGTCTTAAACTGCAATAAATTCTATTCCGGGTGCAACTTCTTGAAACACCTGGAGGAGAACGACTGTGTCCTCTCCGCAGTCTAGACCCTTCAACTAAAAGGTCTGGGCTTTCTCGCTCTTGAATGTGTACGTAAAGTGCGGAACCTCTCCAGAGTTTAACGCACTTTTTGCTATATGAAAGTCAAGCAGTAAATTAGTTTTAATCGTCAGTTTAGTGGCATTGACGCACTTGATCTGAAAATTATTTAATTTATTGTTGGCTGCCAAAAGCTGAACCATAATTTTACCGGTTTGCTCAAATACATTGATTGGTGGGGCTTTTCCTTGCTTTTGATTACATGTACAAATAATTCTGCGAGCTACTGTCGCAATTGTTTTCACGTCAACAAATGAATTTACTCGAACCCACGAGAACCCAACAAGCATGGTCAACATCTGCAAGTGACGTCACTGCATTCATTAATTTGCTCGAATCTACCAGGTACCTCTCGGTAGAACATTCGCCAATGTACGAGAAATGGGTGAATATGTAGAGACCCTATATAAAGGCGAGCTGAATGAATGGGGGGATCATTCATTCGACCGCGATAAGAACTACGATAGTATGTGGGAAGCAATATTATTCGAGTAGTAGAAAAGTGATTTTCGTAATAGCGAAGTGATTTAGAAGACAATTGCGGTAAGAAATTTATGGACAAGTGTTAGATTTTTCATAGTGAAAATCAAAATAAGTGAAAGTGTTAAATTGATCATTGTGCACTTTTGTAATTAAATAAACTCTTTTAACTTAAATTAAAAGACATTGCGTTTTCACTTTCCCGGAACATTAAAATTATTAGCCGCGAACCATAACACGCGACAATGGTGTCGAGAAGTGAGATTAAAAATTTTGAAAGTGAAAATTTGAACATTTTTATAGTGCACAATAGTAAAATTTAAAGAAACATTAAAAATGCCACGCAGCCTGAACTTAAAAATTAATGAACTGACCATGTCGGAGCTTAAGGAAGAGTTGTAACTGCGAAACCTGGCTACGCAAGGTACAAAGGCCACACTGATTGCACGCTTGCGTAACGCAATTGAATCGGAAAGCATGTATCTGGATTCGGGTGAGCTTTCAGATACAGACAAAGGCGCAGAAGGTGGTGAAGCAGAAACACCAAAATCAAAGGAGCCAGAAAATGCGCTGATGCAAATGTTAATGCTGATGTCATCCAATTTAACTACGAAGCTAGATGAACAATCAGCGAAGCTCAATGAACAGTCGTCCAATTTAACTACGAAGCTAGATGAACAATCAGTGAAGCTGGACCAACAAGCGATCGAAATCAAGGCGGATTTGCAAAAACAGTCAACCGAAATAAAAGCGGAGCTCAGTAGTCTCAACAGCCAAATTAAATGCGTCGAGGAAAAGGTAAACCAGGTCGAGGAGAGAATCAACCTTGAGATCAGCCAGGTCGAGGAGAGAATCAACCATGAGATGGAAAAAGTGAAAAAGGACTTGGATGCAGCGAAGGCAGTAGTAACCGCTTCACCTGCCCCACTTATAACCGCAGCGCAAAGCTCATCTAGAAGTGTGCAAGCACCAATATTCGACGGGCAAATGGTCTGGACTATTTACAAGATCCAGTTTGAAGCTGCCGCAAGGGCAAATCACTGGAATGAGCAGGAACGAGCAACTGCACTGATTTTTGCTCTAAGAGGCCCAGCTGCCGAGCTTTTGCAGACTATCCCCGTTGAGCTGCATTCAAACCCGGCTGCTATAATGTATGCGCTGGACATGCGTTATGGAGACGATCATCTGAAGCAGATTTACCGGGCACAGCTACGGCATCGGATGCAGAAGTCTGGCGAAACCTTGCAGCAGCTAGCATAAGACATTGAGCGACTGGCACTTTTGGCTTACCCAGCGTACGACCCAGAACATCGAGATGACGTAGCAACAGAAGCATTCATCAGCGCCTTAAAGGACAAGGAATTGCAACAAGCCGTGCGGTTAGCTCAAAAGCAAACGGTTAAGGACGCATTGATTTATAGTCTAAACTTCGAGGCAACGCAAAATGTGACTCGTACCACTGCCCGGGTCCATGAGGCAGTGGCAGGCAAATGCAGGTGTGAGCGCGTGGAAAATGAGTGAGAACCGCAGGCAAATGGAGCGCCTAGATGCTGGGATTGCGGTGAGAAGGAGCACCTGCAAAGAGACTGCAAGAAGCGAAGAAGACGGAGCTATTGTCCAGGATGGTGGAGATCTAGACCGTATCAGGAGCCTACAATGGAGGCCCATCAAACTGCAAGGGCCAATTTCATGGGGCAAACGTTAGCTAGGAGGACCGACATCCCAAGTACCCCCATCACCGTGCCAAAGCAACATCGTGGAGAAGCAGACAGATGCCTTCCTGGTCAAGTTGATGAAGAACATTGCACCATAACAGACGACACTGGTGCAACCCGATCGACTATCCAACCAGAGCTAGTGAGGCCCCAACTACTTCACAAGGGCAGAGTTCATGGAAATGCTGACGTCCTATCTCGTCATCCATGTCCAGCTAACTGCAAGCATTGCCGACGGATTGAGGAAAAGGAGCCGACCGTTGATCTGCGAGTGATAATGGCCGGATTCGATGAAGGTTGGTCAGCGGAAGAGATTCGAAATGCCCAGTTAGCCGATGAAGACATCGAACCATTGCTCGTATGGAAGGAGACGACTGGGCGACCTGAGTGGAAAGACGTTTCAACGCATGGCGCAACCCTGAAAAGCTATTGGGCACAATGGAACTCCCTTCAGGTAGAGGGTGGCATAGTCAAGCGGAAATGGGAAACGGTGGATGGCAGCTCCTATAGGATGCAAACTATACTACCCAAAAGCCGAATCCACGATGTGGTTAAGGAAATGCATGAAGGATCCTCGGGAGGCCACCTTGGTGTTAACAAGACCTTAACGAAATTGCGGGAAAGGTTCTACTGGCTCCACGCTCGAGAAGACGTAGAGGACTGGTGTCGTAGTTGCACAATTTGTGCTTCCGTCGAAGGCCCAAAGCGACGACTGAGAGGACAAATGCAAACCTATAACGTGGGGGTACCGTTTGAAAGGATTGCGGTTGACATCGCAGGACCCTTTCCTGAATCTGAATGGGGAAATCGATACACGCTGGTTGTAGCCGATTATTTCAGCAAGTGGCCCGAGGTCTACCCCATTCCCAACCAGGAAGCAATTACTGTAGCCGAACAGCTCGTGTTAAATTGGGTCAGTAGGTACGGCGTACCTGGCGAACTACATTCGGATCAAGGACGAAACTTTGAATCACTAGTTTTTGGCGAAATGTGCGAGCTGCTCGGAATATGGAAAACGAGGACAACACCGCTGAATCCCCAATCCGATGGAATGGTCGAACGTTTCAACGGCACGCTCAATAAACACCGGCCATCATGGTTGACGAGAACTAAAGGGACTGGGACCGACATATCCCACTATTTTTGATGGCGTATAGAGCCGCTGAACATGCATCGACGGGCCAAGCCCCAGCCAAAGTCATTTTTGGAAAGACATTTCGTTTGCCAGCCGATATAAAGTTCGGAACACCCCCTGAGAAACCCCAAACGGTCTCGGAGTACGCAAGTGATCTAAGACAACGGTTGAACGAGATACATCGGACAGTGCGAAAACACCTCGAATCGGCTACTGACCGCATGAAGACCAGGTATGATCTAAAGGCTAATTCTACTGGCTTCCAGCAAGATGACTTGGTGTGGCTTTATAACCCGCAACGGCGAAAGGGTAGGTCTCCAAAGTTGCAGCATAATTGGGAGGGACCATACCGAGTTACAAAGCGAATCAATGACGTCGTATACCGAATACAGGAACATCGTAAGCCGAGAGCTAAAATGAAAATCGTGCATCTGGACCGTCTTGCCCCATATTACACCCAGGGAGAATAGACTACAAGGTGGGGGCAGTGTTACATGTACAAATAATTACATGTACAAATAATTCTGCGAGCTACTGTCGCAATTGTTTTCACGTCAACAAATGAATTTACTCGAACCCACGAGAACCCAACAAGCATGGTCAACATCTGCAAGTGACGTCACTGCATTCATTAATTTGCTCGAATCTACCAGGTACCTCTCGGTAGAACATTCGCCAATGTACGAGAAATGGGTGAATATGTAGAGACCCTATATAAAGGCGAGCTGAATGAATGGGGGGATCATTCATTCGACCGCAATAAGAACTGCGATAGTATGTGGGAAGCAATATTATTCGAGTAGTAGAAAAGTGATTTTCGTAATAGTGAAGTGATTTAGAAGACAATTGCGGTAAGAAATTTATGGACAAGTGTTAGATTTTTCATAGTGAAAATCAAAATAAGTGAAAGTGTTAAATTGATCATTGTGCACTTTTGTAATTAAATAAACTCTTTTAACTTAAATTAAAAGACATTGCGTTTTCACTTTCCCGGAACATTAAAATTATTGGCCGCGAACCATAACACGCGACAATATTGACAGATGGACCAGCTGACAAACCTTTTGGATTTGTCTCCCTATTTTTAGTTTTTAAATATTCGATGAATTTACTATCAGGTTTAGTAAAATAATGTAGCGAATTTCGCTACTTTTATCCTTTTCAATCTTCATGGAATAGTCTAGCCCAGCTAGCGCTGCATAATAGTTTGTACAGACGTTTGCTCCGCCCATTGAAGAAGTACTACAGGAACAGCGATATGGCACACGTACAGTGTACATGAGTGAAGTGAAATCCCCCGCAGGGGAAATAGTTGAAAAGAGATACCCTCTATGAGGAAGAAAGAGATGAAAGGGATTTAATTGTCATTCACTGACGGTTTCACTGAGAACTGTCATAACAAATTTACAAACCGATACGAAGCGGTAAAATCAGCGACGTTCTTTTGATAATTTTTCGTTGAACTATTTCATCCCGGTTTCGGAAAACATTCGAAAGTGATATCGCGTGTGATACGGATGTACTTTTGATTTATCGTGTGCGGTTTTAACTCGAATTAAAAGTGAAAAGTGAAAAATGAAGTGCTTGGTGAAAAACTGTAGAAACAATTCATCCCATATTAGAGGGAAATCATTTTTCAGGTGTTTATTTTGGTTTTATAATTAAATTAGAATATATTAATTGGTTTGCTATGAAATTTGTGCAATGTTAAACCTCGCGGGATTAATCGTTTTAAGTTGAAATAAAGTTAGCTAATTTTTGTTTATGTTTCATAGCAAATGCCATGGGAACTGTCAAGTGTGATAAGCCCAGGGGATTTAGTTCAGTGGTGTCACTATAAAGCATTTATAATGACGGGGGCTGGGAAAGTTTTTGAAATATTTTCATGATAAGATTTATTGTTTGTGCGATACTAATTAAAATATATTTTTTAAGGATCCCCAATGACGTGGAAATGCGAAGGCAGTGGTTATTGGCTATAGGACGTCCTGAAGCTGACACACGGAAGCAATCGGTTGTGTGTTCCGACCACTTTGTGCCAGAAGATGTCCTTGATATTGGAGTAAGGAGAAGCTTGGCCAAGAATGCGATACCGAAAATTAATGTTGTAAGTCGTGCGAAAATACTAATATTGTTTTTAAAAGTTTTTCTTTATATTTCAGCCAAACTTAATACTTGATCAAAATGAAGCCGGCATGAGTGGACAACTATGTGGTGAAGTTTTGGTGAGTACGAACAGTTAATAATTTCTTTTACTGCTTTTTTATATGGACGAATAAATGCATAATATTTTTCAATGTTATTATTCAAACGATGAATAGCGACAAGTTGATACATAAATTACATTTCCACAAGATGTAGTAATGTGATTTACGTTATAATGTAGTCAATTATTTTGTTAATTTTATTTATATACGCTATAATTTTAAAATATATTAACAAACATTAAGTGGTACCTTCGAAAAAAAACTTGGCAATGTAATAAGTTTTTAAAACTAATTCTTTATATTATTATATTCATTAGATTAATGATTAATACGTATATTTATTACATATATTTAATTTAATCAAAGGAAAAATATATGGATTGTTTTAGGTAAAAGATACGAGTAATACTTGTGAAGTAGCTTCCACCACAGAGGCTGATAAAATAATCCATCAGATGGAAAACATGAATGAGGTAAAGGTGTTTATAGTTAAATAATTTATAAATTGAAATAAAGTATGTTATTTCAGAGTACAATGGAATCATGCTGTGAACCCAACAGTGTCCAATGCAATATTTATCAGCAAAGTTGGCCTCATGTAAGTCTTAAACATTTTTAAATAAGTTATTATGTTAAGGTAAGCAAAATAAATTTTTTCCCCTTTTTGCCTTGGATAAATATTTACTTACTTACCTTAATTAAAACACATTGGAAAAAGTGACTCTTATTTGATTGAAGTTATAATGTATTATAAGTGTGAATTAATACCTTTGGTTAGAAATTTGCAATGTAATTTGTTGTTAAAAATATTACTCCTTATACAGTTAAAATTTTTTGAGAAATTCTTAATATGCATATATCTCATATACCATTTCATCTAATTTAATAACGAAAAAAATACATATATTGTTTTAGGGAAGCGATAAGAATTGTGAAGCAGTTGTCACGCCTGATCCTTATGGAATACTGCATCATATGGAGAACATAGATAAGGTAAAGGTGGTTAGAGTAAAACAATTCATAGATTTTAATAAAGTATCCTATTCCAGACTTTAATGGAATCGGCAAGTTCGTCAAAAGTAATTGCATCAACTTCTACCGCTCACGTAAGCACTAATATTTATTCTATTTTAAATTATCTCCAACAATCAAGTTTAAATTAAGGAAATTAAAAGATTTTAAATCAACTATATAATTTTGTTGTACATTTTGTGTATATTTTGGGGGTTACGTGACTTATTGTTCAGTAAAACTGATTATACCGAGAAATATGTTACTTAACCCTCGTAATAAATAAATTCAGAAGAATACAACAGAAGTATAAAGTAAAGTAAACATAAAATCTTGTAATTTCTCAAGTGAAAGTTGAATAATTTTGAATCATAGATTAGCAATGAAATTCCAATTTGTAAATCTTAATCAACAATATGAAATTGTATATGCTAAATTGAAATTATTCAGTTTCATTTTGGAATTGGTTGTACAGTTTAAACTTGGAAACGTATGCAAACAATATGAATTTTTGGTTACAGTCAAGAGGTGGTCATAGCGGTCATTTATACTGCCACAATTCTTAGGGTACATTTTAGCTTGTGAACATAGAATTTATTTTTATTGATATTGGATGATGGTTGGGTTTCCATAATATATTTACAAATATTAGCTCCTTTGAATGCAATATGATCTAACCCATTTTCGTTCTAGACTGAAAGTACAATATTAAGGCGCAGCCCCAGTAAAACTGCAAATTTGTTTAAACTTTACAGCCGGCCATCTTGAAAACCTTTCAAATGTTTGGAAAATTTGTTTAAGTAAAAATCAGAATGAACTTTTGGCTATTGAATCAGTTCATTACATTTTGCTAAAAGTTTGTTGCGAAAATTACAAAATTCAAACAAAATAGCAAGTTTTCCTTAGAAAATGTAGTAACTCTCTCTCTTTAAGCTATGTTTATTAGATCTACATTATTTGTATTGAATTAACTCATCAAAAATTTAAACAAAAATTTTGCAGAAAAATTTCCTAGAACAAAATGTGTAATTTGCACACACTGAACAAATATCATGCATGTACATTAATTTGTATCAAATTTCCACATTTTGTTGTAGGAAATTTTTGGCAAAAACTATTTTTAAATTTTTGATGAGTTAATTTAATGTAAATAATTTAGATCTAACAAACATAGCTTAAATCAACATGGTACGTTAAGTAGTTTCTGAGATTTAATACATTTTTTAAAGAAAACATGCTATTTTGTTTGAATTTAGTAATTTTCCCAACAAACTTTTTGCAATATGTAATGAACTGATTCAATAGCCAAAGGTTAATTCTAATTTTTACTTAAATAATATTTGCAAATATTTTTAAGGTTTCTGAGATGGACGGCTGTTTAGTTTACTCAAAATGGCAGTTTACTCGGGCCTGCGCCTTAAACTAAGCGTACGGGAATTAATTTAGTTATCATTATAGTCACTCATACTAAACTCCTTTTGATCCAAAATAAAATATAATGATTTCACTCTTCTGTGTTGGTTGATTTCTTTCCTTTCTGGTATCATCATTTCTATATTCTTTAACTCATTTTCAGAACAATGTTCATATTATGCCTGAACCACCATTTTTCAAAAGTAATGTGAAAATTTCTGTTGTAAGTTTTTCCTCTATTCTCATATATTGCTTTGGTTTCATTTACGCAAACACAAAATTGTATGCTTTGTTTTTCGATCCTTATATGTGCCATTATATCCACTTCATACTAACCAAACCTAGTAGTCGTGCCGTTGCAAAGGATAGGTCTCAATACAAATAAATAATATATTTAACAGAAATCTTCAACTCTGTTTAGGATCAAATAGAAAAAAATCTGAGCCTGAAAGAATGCCTTGAGACTTCAAGTGACGATGAAAGCGAAATCTCAGAAAAGGTGATTATTAAGAAGGCTAAATTACGAAAACTGCGCAAGTGTATCCAGAGTAGGGATAAATCAATAAAGCGCTTGACACAAAAAGTTTCCCGACAACGCAAACGAATCGCGCAAATTGAGACTGTACTGCAGGAACTCAAAACTAAAAATTTTATTGATAATGAAATAGAAAGCGTGCTAATTGATATTGCCGGACCAACAAAAGACTTTCTCTATCGTTATATACGCAAATCAAAACGTGGAGTGGTGGAGAAAGAGTATAACGAAAATATTCGATTATTTGCTCTTAATCTCAACTTCCTGTCACCCAAAGGGTATGAGTATGTACGAGAAATATTTGACAACTGTCTTCCACATCCCAGAACTATTTCCCAATGGTATCGGGTTTTGAATTGCTCTCCTGGCTTTACAAATGAAGCACTTCATGCCATTAAAACTGCCTGTGATGAAGCAAATAAAAAGAGCGAAAAATTAGTGATAAATATTGTATTTGATGAAGTTCACATCCGAAAGCATGTAGATTGGGATGGAGAGAAATCGTATGGCTATGTTGATATGGGAGATGGTGGCAGAAGTGGGTTTTTGGCAACGCAGATTCTAGTGATAATGGCTGTTGCTTTGAACAGGTCATGGAAAATACCAATAGGATTTTTTCCCATAACATCTCTCAGTGGAGACCAAAAGGCGAACATTATTCGTTTAGCGCTAGACGAATTGACCACCTGTGGCGCTGATATAATTGGCATAACATTTGATGGAGCTTATAATAACATAAGTGCAATGAAATCCCTAGGTTGTGATTTGCGAAATATCGCAGACCCTTCTCAAGTGTCGCACGAACTTCCAAACGAACGATATATAGTGCATCCTGATCCATGCCATATGGTAAAGTTGGTAAGGAATACCCTTGGTGACCTTAAAACTTTTTTGAACGAGGATGGAGAATATATTCAATGGATATACCTCGAAAGACTTGTGATCCTACAAGAAAAAGAGCAATTGCATTTGGGCAATAAGCTACGACAGGCCCATATTTATTTTGCTAAGAAAAAAATGAATGTTAAACTGGCCACTCAAATATTTAGTAAGTCCGTTGCTGATGCTCTTGATTTTTGTGCAGATGTTCTCAATTTAGCAGAGTTCGAAGGAAGTAAGCCTCTAACCGAATTTATACGGGTTATAAACAATTCTTTCGACATATTGAACAGTCGCAAATTATCTGCTCTTGACCCGTTCAAACGAGCGCTTTGCGAAAGGAATGCAAACGAAGTTCTACCGTATGCAGAACATTGCATCGCCTACTTGTCGAAGCTGAGAACCTGTTCAGGGCAACTACTTGTAAATAGCGTAAGAAAAACTGGTTTCATTGGTCTTATTGCTGCACTGAAGAACGTAGCATTTGTACATAATAAATATATAATATCAAAGCAGCTACGATTCATACCAATGTACAAATTGAATCAAGACCATCTAGAATTGTTCTTCGCTTCAATACGGATGCATCTTGGCCATAACAATAACCCATCGGTAAGACAGTTTATCGCTGCTTATAAAAAGTTATTGGTCCGATGCCAAATAAGAGAAGGAGGAATAGGGAATTGTATCCCTTTAGACAAAATCACCATATTGAACCTTCAAAAACAGCCTTCTTGTGAAACAGCTTCATCGCAAATAAATGCAACCACAGAAAGGGCACTCATGATAGATCAAGAAAACGTTGTAGAAGATACTGATATTTTGGACCAGCAGTTCTTGGAAGAACATAACTATGTCATGTACCCTACAAAGTTGTCTGATTATGTGCATCACGTTGTATATTATATATCTGGGTTTGTTGTTTTTAAATTATATAAATCGTTGATTTGTACCGAATGCCTGGCCGCTTTAGAAGGAACCCACACAACGAAATCACTTATTTACTATAAATCTAAGGGCTTCTTGAAGATTCCTTCTCCCAGCGTTGTAAAGATTTGTGAAAAAGCAGAAAGTCTATTACGTTTGAAATTACAATTTAATCAAAATGAGAACATATTAAGGAAGCACATTTTATTAAGTCTTGTTATTGCGGTACAAGAACATTTTATCAACAAAAATATATTTGAAGACCAAGACGACCACATGAAGACCAGCGATCATTACAGCCTGTTAATAAAATGTATAACTGAAAAATATCTCAACACAAGATATTTTTTTTTAGCCAAAAAACAATCTGATAAAATTTCACTGCGACAATTTTACAGCAAAATGATTATTTTTAACGAATGCAAGTAAACTTTAATCCCGTAGTTATATCCTATTAAATTTTATCATTCAAAAATAAGTACTAACATTCAAGAAGAAGAAAGCTGTAAGGGGATCAAGGAAGTGTTCATAAGAATTCATAAATTTCATCACTCTATAACAAAACACGGATATTTGTATGCTCGTATGTTATACTCATATTAAGGCACTTCCTGCGCCTACCTCCACGTGGTGATCCCTGGAAACATAGATTATATTAATTTGGATTTTCTATGGCTGAAGGTGCAAAAAAGAACTAAATTCGGTATAATTTTTAAGACACGATTCACTAGAAGTATTATGATGTGATAAGATATGCTAATTAGAAAACTTTCCTTCAACTGAAATAATTATATGTTTGCCTCAAACTATTGCAGATGAGAAAGACTTCGAGTCCCTGTTGTTAGCTTTTTTTAATTATACCATTCAGGATACAATTAACGGATGTTCAACTTTCTAAGCTTCCTGTGGTACAGAATCACTAATAACCACCAAGAATCAGAAACTGCATGTCTGCTTTTCAGTAAGCGTCGATACATGCATTAGTTATTGAGCACATAGGAACAAGGCTTAATCTTATGCTATTATATACATCTTCGATATATATACTATATATATATATATATATATATATATATATATATATATATATATAATATTTAAGTGGCTATACTTTATCCTGTTTTAATTACTTTATTCAAATTATTTTACATCTACAACAAAATCATCTCTTGATAATGAAACTCCCGCCAAATTTGAAAATTCACTAAATTTGCGCCTTCTAAAAACAACTTGTTCGCCACTTCACTGAGCGCACTAATACTAAAATGGTGTTTCACTAACACCAATCGGATTTCACCTCACAAGAAGGGGAATATCAGTGTTCCTGTAGTACTTCTTCATTGGCTCCGCCTGCGCTGGGACATCTTTTTGATCAGGTTCCTGTTGCGGTTTCGTTGATTTTTTAGCTTCGGTTTCTTTTGATTTTACTTCTTTTTCTTTCTTGGTGATTTTACTTCTTTGTTGAACGTTAATTTGAAAACTAGCTCTTCTTTTGACTGAATCCTATGTCTGAGTTCCTCATTTCGAGCGCTTACTAGACAAAACCTGTTAGCCAAGCTCATTAGGCCGTATTTTGCTACTACGCCAATTAAATGAAAAAATTCTTGGCGTAGAAGGTAAAAACTTTTAATTCTATTCATTTTTTCCATAACTAGAGAAAATTTGAAAAATTTCCATTCGATATAAATGGGGAACACAAAAACTTAATGATATTGAAAAATAAATGTAATGTAGCTTGGCTTGGCATCTGACAAGGGGCTCATGAATGACGAAATTCCAAAAAATTTTCTTGTTTTTTCAGTTATGGACAAATAAAAAAATTATAGAATTAAAATTATTTTCTCTTCACCATAGCACTCTTTGCGCTAGCATTCCATCATTTGATTTTTACAATTATTTTCCTTTAAATAAATAAATCCATGCTATAAATATTATGAATATACTTTGCAATATCCTTTTTTCATTTATGTGATATGCCAAAGGAAATTTAATATCCTTCAGGGATGCCATGTAAAAAATTGTGCAAAGCTTTTCATCATTATCTTGATGACGGAAATATGCAAATTAGTTTTAAGTTTTTGTCTAAGTACTGTTACCCTTCCCTCGAGGGCGTTCCGATTGAGGGTTCTGCGGGCCCCGGTTTTGCTCGTTAGAGACGGCCGTGGGTGCCACTTGCTTCAGCCCTAAACCCTCACGTTAACCGCCAAGCGAGCGGATGGTTTGTCGGAGAAATATCACCGCTGCACCTAAACTGAAAATCTATATCGCACAAATTGAATCTGCACCAGAAATCAACCGCCAAAGGAAGCCCACCGACACATCATATCCCCGAAGGCAATTCCCACTAAGCTGGAAGGCAGGAAAAATTATGAGGCGGTATCCCGAAATTTTGTGGGGGACCACCTCGAACCGATGTTGCACACTTTTCAGCGTTATCTGCGAGCCAGGTTTACAACATCAGCCAAAACTAAAATTTTCCCGAAGTTCAATATGTAATGCGCACAAATCTGAAATCTTTACCGAATTCACTACAAAAATCACGTTTCAATGTAAAGGGAAATGTATTTCTGTTTAAAAACAATACTTGAAATTGAATTACTTACTAATGAATCTACATACGTAGGGGGAGCCCTGGTATTTCCGCCGTCAATCAAAGATTCTTCGTCGCTACCTCCGGTAATTTTGCACCTTTTCCAGCTAACGATTTAAAACTTCTTGTGGCTCTGATTCCACATACTGGCTTGCCACCGCCAACCTTAATACCGCAGTTGTTGTCGCTGGGAACTCAATCAATCTTCGTTCTTCTGCTTCCGTCGCCACCAAAGGGAGATTCCATTGTTCACAGGTCCCTCGTTAATTCATCTCCAGCGGGAACCCGTTACGTTTCTTTTCGGGGGAAATAAAATTTGTTCTAGGTGTGCGCAATCGAACAATGGCACTCAAACTGTTTTGATATTGGGCAATTGAAATATAAATTTGCCTTCAACTAGCACATTCGTGAATGCAGCAAAAACGAAAAGCTGGTGGCATATTCCATCATACGCGGTTATATTCGTAAGTTTGTCATACTAGATCAGGATATATTCGATTGATAAGTGTTAAATGGGTTTGATCGGTAAGTTGAACGAATGTATTCATTTCTTTAAGTCGTATTCATCCTAGTATCATTGCTGATTGCAGTTGCTGTAGTTATCGTCACTGTAATCTGCGCTGGTACGCCGAAATTGGTCAATTTTGCATCTCAGTGTGCAACGTGTTCGCTCGACTTATGTCCCTTATGAATTTTTTTCATCGATTGTCACTACTCCAACCCCTGGCGCACGTCACGGCACATATAGGTGATTTGTCGTTCTGTTGGTGGACCCGATACTTGATGGATATCCTGCAAACTGCCACTACCACAATATCCCATCAGATCCAAAATTTCATGGCACCGCAAAGCGACCATATGACAGTTTCTGTGTCCTGATGTTGAAGTGCGCTATAAATTGAAGCTACAAATTCGGCAGAATCGCAGTCGATGGCCACTTTTCCTTTTCCTTGTCTGCTGTGGAAGTGGATTTATCTGGCAGACTTACGCACTAGTTACATACATGATTACTTTACTTTACACAGTGTTTTTTTTTAAACTCGAAGATCCATCTGAATTTTTCTTTATCACAATAATTCCTTCCTTTAAACCTTGGCTCACGGTGGCTAATGTATCCCGGTGCTCAAAATATGTTCTTCATTTTTTTACGGTCTTGCGTGAATAGTATACGCGAGATTTCCTTCCAGGATGTCGGGCGGGAAACAAGGGTCACTCGTAACAGTACTAAGTACGTTGAATTCATTAACGTTGGCTAAATCGAAAAATACGGTTTTGAGTATCAAATTAATGAATGGAACTGCAAAGCCTACTCGAAATGAATAAATGAATAGTGTGTGTTTAATCAAGCAGTTGAATTTATCCAACCTTAACATTTTACAACCATGCATAAAGCAAATTTACACCTATAAGTTAATATAAAAATATATAGCCTTAAGGGCACTTCAATTTGAAATCTATCGATCCAAAAAAATCATTTTTTGATAAGTTGTATGCGTGGTTAACAACTATCTTAGCAAATCATTGAAGACGTTAATATATAGATCAAAGCAGCGGTTTTAAGATCTTAGAGAATGAGCTTAGAGGAAAACAGTCAGCTCGCATATTACTTACAACGCTTTTCTAGTAGAAATATATTTCTGCCCACGCTGCTAATGAAAAAAATATAATTTTTGCAAAATACAATAAATGAAACGTTTTATTTCTTGTGTTTATAAATTTCACATAACAAGGATTTCAACGCTACTGTTCCAAAATGAGGTGACCAGCATTACTCGTTATGGTATACACATATTTCTTTTTCTTTACAACTATTAGTCATTGAAAAACCTTCACTTTGCTGTGAAAAAAAAACACATAAGAAAAGATACACCTTTTCAATGAAACACGATAAAATTATGTATTATTAATAAATTTCACCTCAAACACTAGAATGGAAGTGAACAAAAATATTCTTTTCCAATTCACTACAGTTTTCTAACTCCTCATTCTGAAAAAATGTTTCTTGTATATTTCCTTCCATTACTTCCTTGCAGTTGAAAGTATTTAACAGATTATTTTATCACATCATAACTAGGGCAATAATAATAAAAATAAGAAGAAAAATCCTCAAACGTAATAAAGTGATAAAAGACCCACGCACCCTTCATTCAAGAGGCTTTCTCTCGTCACCGTCAAAAGGGCGGACATTGAATGTGAATTTTTATATTGTTCTGTCTTTGCCTCAGAACGTGTGTTGCTCCTTAGTTCACGCGAATGGGCATGCGATAAAAATCTCTCGGTTTTATTTGCATCAAAGCTAAAAGGCGTGAAATTAATCTGCATAACAATTTTCCGGTTCCTGAAGATTTCCCGCCGTTGCTTTGATGACGACGGCAACAGCGTTAGCGGAAGTGAGAAGGAGCTGAGCTGTTGTCCTTATGACGATGGGTGTCACAACAGTCCTTATGATAATCTAGAGAGTGCTAAGTGTTAAAGAGCCTCTCAGGTTTCATTACTTAGTTTTGGTGTTGACATTTTTTTCAACAGCACTCGAATCTACGCGAAGGATAAGATTGAGTCACAATGAAGCGTTCATTCCACTTAATTATGAGAAAATTAGATTTGTTTTAAATGCAATCACCCCTTTAGAAATAAACCTTTGATGCTCTTTAAATATGTTTTTATCGAATATTCCATTCTGCTAATACCTAAGCATACTATAAGAAATAAAACAATTATGAGCTCCTCAACTTAACTGTCCTCGTTCCACCTCATTTATTAAAGTGTTTACAGATCAAGCAATGATAAAATTTTCACACATTCAAACGATAATAATATTAACATGAAAATACGTCATTAGTTGGAACTGTATTGTCCTTACGACTTCCTAACAAGCACAAGAACTGACATCCATCAACATTAATTACGAGTCTATTAACATCCAATTAGCCTTATCGGGGATGTATCAGTGTATGGAGTACTATTTCATATGGCAAACAACCCCCAGCAAGCAATTTATGACCCTTCAACAATGTCCAAGGATTAAATGCAACACGCAACAAGTAGATACGCAATGGTCAAGCGGCGGACAGGTACATATTGCCGGGGCAGAACATAAAATATACTGGTCAGGGGAGCAACTTCCGTTTTGCATTTGCATTACATTCGAGATAGCGTTGGTAGTAAATGCATGCTAATTGAATGCAAGCACTGCTAGGAAACACATATGAAATTAATATCAGTGAAGAGGGGAAATATTAGGGGATGCGGTTATTGGTAAAAACAAGTTGGGTAAACAGATCTACGCTCATGTCAGAAGGGTTTTGTACCCAACTTCTCAGAAATGCAGTCATCAGCAATGAATAATCTCAAGAAATATGTCAAAGAGATGTGCACGTTCAAAGAAAAATCCATTGTATTTCTACTTTCAACGGTTACCATTTTGTTGCAAACCAAAAAAAATCACTCAAATTAGGAATTCTCAAAAATATTGTCGCGTGTTATGGTTCGCGGCCAATAATTTTAATGTTCCGGGAAAGTGAAAACGCAATTACTTTTAAGTTAAATTAAAAGAGTTTACTGAATTACTTAAAAATGCACAATCACTTATTTGGTCTATTTCACAATTTTAATTTTCACTATTAAAACCTAACTTCCACTTGTCCATAAATTTCTATCGCAACTGTCTTCTAAGATCACTTCACAATCACTTTTCTATTACTCGAACAATATTGCGTCCACACAGTATCGCAGTTTTTATCGCGGTCGAATGAAAAACTCCCCCCGTTCATTCAACTCGCCTTTATATAGGGTCTGTAGTCACTCAACCCAGTTCTCGTACATTGGCGAATTAGCGGGAACTTTCGAGCAGCGTGAATGAATGGAGCAGTGACTCACTTTCAGATGTTGATGCTTGGGGGGTTCTCGTGGTTTCGAGTAAATTCATTTTGTTGATGTTCTTAATGGTTGTGAAAACAATTGCAACAGTAGCTCGCAGAATTATTCGTGCATGTTCTTTTCGCCCGGAAAAGATGTGTCGCCAGTTGTAGTCAATTCTCCCTGGGTGTAATATGGGACAAGACGGTCCAGATGCACGATTTTCATTTTGGCTCTCGGTTTAAGGTGTTCCTGTATGCGAGATACGACGTCGTTGATTCGCTTTGTAACTCGGTATGGTCCCTCCCAATTATGCTGCAACTTTGGGGACCTACCCTTCCGTCGCTGTGGGTTATATAGCCAGACCAACTCATCTTGCTGGACGCCAGTAGAATTTGCCTTTAGATTATACCTGGTCTTCATGCGGTCAGTAGCCGATACGATGTGTTTTCGTACTGTCCGATGTATCCGGTTCAACCGTTGTCTTAGCTCACTTGCGTACTCCGAGATCGTTTGGGGTTTCTCAGGGGGTGTCCCGAACTTTATATCAGCTGGTAGACGAATAGTCTTTCCAAAAATGACTTTGGCTGGGGCTTGGCCCGTCGATGCATATTCGGCAGCTCTGTACGCCATCAAAAATAGTGGGATGTGTCGGTCCCAGTCCCTTTGATTCTCGTCAACCGTTTTGGCCAGATGTTTATTGAGCCTGCTGTTGAAACGTTCGACCATTCCATCAGATTGGGGATGCAGCGGTGTTGTCCTTGTTTTCCGTATTCCCAGCAGCTCACACATTTCGCCAAAAACTAGTGACTCAAAGTTTCGGCCTTGATCTGAATGTAGTTCGCAAGGTACGCTGTAACTACAGACCCAATTTAACACTAGCTGTTCGGCTACGGTAGTTGCTTCCTGGCTGTTAATGGAGTAGACCTCGGGCCACTTGCTGAAATAATCAGCTACAACCACCGTGTATCGATTTCCCCATTCAGATTCAGGAAAGGGTCCTGCGATGTCAACAGCAATCCTTTCAAACGGTACCCCCACGTTATAGGTTTGCAATTGTCCTCTCAGTCGTCGCTTTGGGCCTTTGACGGAAGCGCAAACTGTGCATCCGCGACACCAGTCCTCTACGTCTTCTCGAGCGTGGAGCCAGTAGAACCTTTCCCGCAATTTTGCTAAGGTCTTGTTAACACCAAGGTGGCCTCCCGAGGATCCTTCATGCATTTCCTTAACCACATCGTGGATTCAGCTTTTGGGTAGTAAAGTTTGCATCCTATAGGGGCTGCCATCCGCCGTTTCCCATTTCCGCTTGAGTACGCCACCCTCCACCTGAAGGGATGTCCATTGTGCCCAATAGCTTTTCAGGGTTGCGCCATGCATTGAAACGTCTTTCCACTCATGTCGCTCAGTCGTCTCCTTCCATACGAGCAATAGTCCGATGTCTTCATCGGCTAACTGGGCGTTTCGAATCTCCTCCGATAACCAACCTTCATCGAATTCGGCCGTTATCAATCGCAGATCAACGGGCGGCTCTGTTTCCTCAATCCGTCGGCAATGCTTGCCGTTAGCTGGACATGGATGACGAGATAGGGTGTCAGCATTGCCATGAACTCTGTCCTTGTGAAGCAGTTGGGGCCTCACTAGGTCTGGTCGGATCGCCGATCGGGTTGCACCAGTGTCGTTTGTTATGGTGCAATGTTCTTCATCAACTTGACCAGGAAGGCATAAGTCTGCTTCTCCACGATGTGGCCTTGACACGGTGATGGGGGTGCTGGGGATGTCGATCCTTCTAGCCAACATCCGTTGCATGCAGTTGGCCCTTTCAGTTTGATGAGGTTCTATTCTAGCCTCCTGACACGGTCTGGATCTCCACCATCCTGGACAATGGCTCCGTTTTCTTCGCTTCTTGCAGTCTCTTTGCAGGTGCCCCTTCTCACCGCAACCCCAGCATCTAGGCACACCATTTACCTGCGGTTCTCGCTTATTTTCCACGCACTCACACCTGCACTCGTCTGTCACTACCTTGCGAACCCGGGCAGCGGTACGAGTCACATTTTTCACTGCCTCAAAGTTCAAACTATAAGCCAATGCATCCTTGACTGTTTGCTTTTTGCAATTCCTGGTCTTCTAAGTCGCTGATGAATGCATCTGTTGCTGCGTCATCTCGATGTTCTGGGTCGTACGCTGGTTAAGCCAAAAGTGCCAGTCGCTCAATGTCTTGTGCTAGCTGCTGTAAGGTTTCGCCAGACTTCTGCATCCAATTCCATAGCTGTGCCCGATAAATCTGCTTCAGATGGTCGCCTCCATAACGCATGTCGAGCGCATTCAATATAGCAGCCGGGTTTGAGTGCAAATCAACGGGGATCGTCTGCAAAAGCTCAGCAGCTGGGCTTCTTAGAGCAGGAATCAGTGCAGTTGCTCGTTCCTGCTCATTCCAGTGATTTGCCTTTGCGGCAGCTTCAAACTGGGTCTTGTAAATACTTCAGACCGTTTGCCTATCAAATATTGGTGCTTGCACATTTCTGGATGTGCTTTGCGCTGCGGTTATAAGCGGGGCTGGTGAGGTCGTTACTACTGCCTTCGCTGCTTCCAATTCTTTTTTCACTTTTTCCATCTCATGGTTCATTCTCTCTTCGACCTGGCTGATCTCATAGTTGATTCTCTCCTCAACTTGGCTGACCTTCTCCTAGACCTTGTAAACCTCTTCCTCGACACATTTAATTTGATTGTTCAGGCTACCGAGCTCCACTTTTATTTCGGTTGACTGTTTTTGCACTTCCTTGATTTTGATCGCTTGTTGTTGCAGCTTCACTGATTGTTCATTTAACTTCGCTGATTGTTCATTTGACTTCGCTGATTGTTCATCTAGCTTCGTAGTTAAATTGGATGACTGTTGTCGCTGCTCTTGCTGCATCAGCATTAACATTTGCATCAGCGCATTTTCTGGTTCCTTTGGTTTTGGTGTTTCTGCTTCACCATCTTCTGCACCATTTTCTGCATCTGAGGGCTCACCCAAATTCAGATTTCCGCCTTCCGACTCGATCGCTTCACGCAAGCGTGCAATCAGTATGGCTTTGTACCTTGCGTGGCCAGATTTCGCTGTTCCAACTTCTCTTCGAGCTCCGATATGCTCAATTGGTTAATGTTTAGATGTATGTTTTTCCACCAGTTTCCACGTTAGATTTCACTATTGTGCATTTCCCTTTTTTTTTTATGTTTAAACGTTTTCACTTCCAAAATTTTCTTTCTCACTTCTCGACACCATTGTCGCGTGTTATGGTTCGCGGCCAATAATTTTAATGTTCCGGGAAACTGAAATCGCAATGTCTTTTAAGTTAAATTAAAAGAGTTTATTAAATTACTTAAAAATGCACAATCACTTATTTGGTCTATTTCACAATTTTAATTTTCACTATTAAAATCAAACTTCCACTTGTCCATAAATTTCTATCGCAACTGTCTTCTAAGATCACTTCGCAATCACTTTTCTTTTACTCGAACAATATCGCTTCCACACAGTATCGCAGTTTTTATCGCGGTCGAATGAAAAATTCCCCCCATTCACTCAGCTCGCCTTTATATAGGGTCTGTAGTCACTCAACCCAGTTCTCGTACATTGGCAAATTAGCGGGAACTTTCGAGCAGCGTGAATAAATGGAGCAGTGACTCACTTTCAGATGTTGATGCTTGGGGGGTTCTCGTGGTTTCGAGTAAATTCATTTTGTTGATGTTCTTAATGGTTGTGAAAACGATTGGGACAGTAGCTCGCAGAATTATTTGTACATGTAACAATATTAATGGTATTCATCTTATTGGAAAATTTCAAGAAGATCAAGTGAAAACTGCAGTGACTGAATGGATGGAAAGTCCATAAAATACCAAAATCATTTGTTATTGTTGTTGTACTTGGAGAAATTTCAAACGGCTATAACTTCCGTGTATATTATTAGATGTTCATCAAACTTACAAAGTTTAAGAACCTTAAGCAGGACTCCGTAAATATTCGTTCAATTTAAGGGTACCGACGCTATTTTATTGGGGAAAACGTGAAATTCGAATATCATACTATTATCAACAAAGTTTATCGAATTTTGACTTCTAAGTTATTTGTTGTTGTTGTACTCATAAACACCCACCACCATAACTTTTTTCAGATTTTTCCAATGTCCAATCGCGAGGGGGGGACACAAATTTTTCGTGTATTTCCCCTCCCTGTGCGTCCTTCGAAGCAGAAAGTATCAAGTTAAGACCTGTTTTGGTAAGTTCTCATCAAGACCTTTAATTTGATGTCCACATCGGGTACCTTTGATGAATTTTTTTTTCGGGGCCACTCCCCTATATGGGGAGACCCCCCTTAAATACCTTACAAAATTTTTTGTAGTCGAAATTTGAAGAGAGCACCACTTCACACCTGTATACAAAATTTGATGTTTCTTGCCTAAGTAGTTAACGAGAAAAAGTGCTGTGACACACGGACGGACGGACAGACAGGTCGCGAAACTAGTAGGGTTTTGTTAAATTATTTTACAAAACCCTAAAAACTAGTTCTCCGGTTTTTATCATCATGCGTTTGACCGGGCACTTTTTTAAAGCCAAAAACCCGGATTTTGGAAGAACCGATTTTTACCTTAGCAGATCTTTTAAAAAAACTCGAATCAAAATTAAATGTACATATATGTTAATGTCCATTGATTAACTTTAGATGTAAATGGTTTTTCGATTTTTTCTTACTAAATTTTTTGAATCAAAATGAACTTAAGGACATCTCATCGTTGCGTTAAAAATCAGATACTAACATATTGAAATCCAAGCCGATAGCTACTGTTAAGCTGAATCATTCATTTACAGTACAAGGATGAAAGAACCCTCAGTTCAGTCCCCGATTATTTTGCATTTATTGTGTATCGTGTGCTAGTTTCACTTCACTTCCTCTGCATTAAAAAAATATAAATAACTAATACCAAGAACCAATCAATCAAAGAAATTTAATTTGCTCTGTTGATTGTAGTCATTAATGCAACCTTAGTAGGGATGGCGAAATAACTGTTTTTCAGTTTTTTTTATTCCTTCGTATCCGTCTCTTGAGTTTGAAAGGCAAAACCGCGTTAAACCGGAGGAAAAAACTCCGGATAAAAACCGGTTTTTGGTTAAACCGGGGTGGTTTTCCCATTTCTAGTGGAAATAATATAATGAGAATAATATTATTTTGGGTTATAAAGGGTCTTTCAATAAAAACGCTCGAACTTTGTTCGCTGATAGCATCTATTTTGCTAACGCAATATTTATCGGGTGAATTTTAAATCATGCATTAGTGTAATGCAAATCAACAAGTAAAGTTATAGCGTTCAACGACGTGCGCAAGTAATTAAAGTCTGATATTGCATTCCCCACGAGCGATTTGAGGGTATGGTTATCTCGCGTGGTGGCGACGTAAATTGGCCACCGAGATCGTGTGATTTAACGCATTATCTCAAATCACAGGCTTATGCAAACAGATTGCAAACAATTAATGCCGTCATAGTCAGCATTTCAAACGCTATCCAGTAAATTTAGCCAGCTTTGTGCGGCAAAGTAGTTGAAAATTTGGTCTTCCGATACACGCTACCAAGCGCAGCCGCAGCAGATACTTGAATGACATAATACTTCATATTTAATTTCATACAATATTCTCTGAAACAAAAAAAAAATCCCCGTGGGCAGCACCAGCCGGAAAGGTAAATTTCTCGTATGTAGCGAAATGTTCCGAAAAAGAATTTGGCTTGCCTACTATTGGACTTCTTACTGCAATTTTTAAAGCACCACATGGGTATTTATTAACATGAAAAGAATCTGCCGCCGTTCGTATTTGGAGACCCTTCATAGAGGCGCAAATGTTATGCTAATTAAATTGAGTTGCACACGTAAGGATCACATATTAAAAATCGGCGGGTAATAAATTGTTATAAACATATAAATACCTGTTTCATCCTTCTCACATTTGGTGTTTACACATTTCACAGTGGTTATCACACAAAGGTGATAGCTTTTTGGCTTAAATAGCTCAAATAGTCCATTTCAAAAGATTTCCATAAAAGTTTAATCAGCACTTGCGTTGCCATAAATATATACATTTTCGATGCATCAGGGGCCGTCATTTTGAAGTGTTATTGAAAACGGCTGTTAAAAATACTAAGCTGTAAATTTTTGAATTTTTTATTTGTCATCCGACTTGCATAATTAAATTAAATTAGCTCGCCTTGTAACTTATAATTTCAAGTTTTATCGGAATCTCTTGAGAAACTTGGCGCTAGAAGGCTACAGAAATAAAAAAAATGTTTGTCAACCCCTGTATGGGGAGACCCCCTTAAACACATGAAAATATTTTCTTTCACTGCTAATTTCAAGGGGCACCACTTTTAACCTACGTAGAAAATTTCCTCATTCTAGCCCATGTGGTTTACGAGAAAACTTGTTATGACGCATGAACAAATGGACGGACAGACAGACAAGTCGCGATTTTATAATTTTTTAGGGTATTGTTAAAAACATTTAAAAAATAGTCTGATTTATAAATACTTTCAAGTTAAGTTATTTAAAACGTTTCCATGAAAAAAAATCATTATTTCAGTTGCTACTCAAAAGCGAATTGCGCTTGCCTTCTGACCTTTGGGGGTCGCCATTTTGAATGCATGCATTTGATTTTGGACTATTTTAAATCTTTGTGTGCTAGGACCTCATCAATCTCGTTCAAATCGTAGTTTCACTCTAGACAGGGCAAAATCATTCAGTTTTTAGTGAAAATGGCAGCTAAAAATATTGGGTTTTAAATTTTCGACTTTTTTATTTTTCATTAAATTTTAGTAATTTTCTGCATAATACAAGAGCAAAGTACAAAGATCCACAATCTAAAGTTTTATCAAAATCCGCTGGAAAATATGACTACTAGAGGGCCACAAAAACCTGAAAAAACGCACATTTAAACCGCCGCCATTTTGGAATTTGCGCATGCATGATCATCAAAATATCAAAGTCTGTAGATCTTAGTAATGCTTATCTTGAAACCAAGTTTCATATATGTCGTATAAAAATTGCGACTTTTACAAGCCTTTGAGGATTTGAGCTTCAACTGGCCACCATTTGGTTTCTTGCGACCTGACCTCCAGTATTTTAACGTGATTCTTTTGATACTTATAATTTCTATCTAATTGCCGAATTTCATGTATATCTGTTGAAAGCTTTGACCACTATTACAACAGAAAAATTTTGCACGTTTTTCGACTTTTGAGCGGCCGCCATTTTGTTTCTGCCGTGCCGACATTGGATTTTTTGTTGTGAGACTCATCACATACATCAGTGAACCTTTGTACCAAATTTAATCCGAATTGGGGCTATACTTTGGTCAGAACAGAAATCACGATTTTTCGTCTAACATGGCCACCATTTTGTTTTTGCCTCTTCGATATAGCTGGCTCACGAACTTATCTGAGATATTTACCCAATACACCTTTCCTGAAAATTTGGTGCAAATCGGAGCAAAGTTGCAATCTCTAGCGTAGTCACAAATTTCGTTATATCACATATATATATATATATATATATATATATATATATATATATATATATATATATATATATATATATATATATATACGATTATATATATATACATATAAATAAATATATATATATATATATATATATATATATATATATATATATATATATATATATACGATTATATATATATATATATATATATATATATATATATATAAATATATATATATATATATATATATATATATATATATATATATAAATATATATATATATATATATATATATATATATATATATAGATATATATATATATATATATATATATATATATATATATATATATATATATATATATATATATATATATATATATATATAAATATAAAGGCAAGCTGAATGATTCATTAAAAACCGCGATAGTAAACTGCGGTATAGTGGAGCGCGAAGTAAAGGCGATAGTGATTGATTGATTGTTAAGTGGACAGTTGTGATAGAAATTAATTAACAAGTGTATGTTAGATTTTAATTAACTTTTGTTAAATAGTTAAATTTATGATTGTGCATTTTTAGTAAATAAACTCTCGAAACTTAATTTTAAATGACAGTGCGTTGTCACTTTCCCGGAACATTAAAATTATTGGCCGCGAACCATAACACGCGACACTGGTGTCAAGAATTGAGACAGTAAACTTTGAAAAAGAAAAATTTTAAACATTTTTAAAGTGCACAATAGCGAAATAAAACGTGGAAACTGTTGAAAAAAAAGCGAAAAGCCGAATTAATAAAAATTCCACTAAACTAACATTAAATGGATTTATCATGGCGGAGCTTAAGGAAGAGGCAGGAACGCCAAAAACCAAAGGAACCAGAAAATGTGCTGATGCAAATGTTGATGCCGATGCAGCAAGAGCAGCGACAACAGTCATCTAATTGAACTGCGAAGCTAAATGAACAGTCATCCAGTTTAACTGCGAAGCTGGGCCAACAAGCGATCGAAATCAAGGTGAATTTGCAAAAACAGTCTACCGAAATAAAAACGGTGCTCGGTAGTCTGACCAAACAAATTAAAAGCGTCGAGGAAAAGGTTTATCAGGTCGAGGAGAGAATGAACCATGAGATGGAAAAACTGAAAAAGGAATTGAAAGCAGTGAAGGCAGCAATTACCACCTCACCAACCCCACTTGCAACCGCAGCGCAAAGCTTATCCAGAAATGTGAAAGCACCAATATTCGACGGGCAAACGGTCTGGAGTATTTACAAAACCCAGTTTGAAGCTGCTGCAAGGGCAAATCACTGAAATGAGCAGGAACGAGCAACTGCACTAATTCTTGCTCTAAGAGGCCCAGCTGCCGAACTTTTGCAGGAGATCCCCGTTGAGTTGCACTCAAACCCGGCTGCTATAATGAATGCGCCCGACATGCGTTATGAGACGATCATCTGAAGCAGATTTATCGGTCACAGCTACGGCATCGGATGCAGAAGTCTGGCGAAACCTTACAGCAGCTAGCCCAAGACATTGAGCGACTGGCACTTTTGGCTTACCCAGCGTTTGACCCAGAACATTGCGATGAAGCAGCGACAGAAGCATTAATCAGCGCGTTGAAGGACCAGGAATTGCAACAAGCCGTGCGTTCAGCTCAAAAGTAAACGGTTAAGAATGCATTGGCTTATAGTTTGAACTTTGAGGCAGTGAAAAATTTGACTCATGCCACTGCCCGGCTCCATGAGGTAGTGGCAGACGAGTGCAGGTATGAGCACGTGGAAAATGAGCGAGAGCCGCAGGTGAATGGTGCGCCTAGATGTTGGGATTACGGAGAGAAGGGGCACCTGCAAAGAGATTGCAAG
Organism: Odontomyia ornata; assembly: GCA_963969285.1. Lineage (NCBI taxonomy): Eukaryota > Metazoa > Arthropoda > Insecta > Diptera > Stratiomyidae > Odontomyia > Odontomyia ornata. Next base: position 352,770,801 of record OZ017739.1, on the reverse strand, counting down.
AAGCGAAGGAAACGGAGCTATTGTTTAGGATGGTGGAGATCCAGACCGTGTCAGGAGCCTAGAATAGAAGCCCATCAAACTGGAGGGGTCAACTTCGTGGGGAGGACGTTGGCTAGGAGGATCGACGTCCCCAGCACCCCCATCACCGTATCAAGGCAACATCGTGGGGAAGTAGACTTATGCCTTCCGGGTCAAGTTACTGAAGAACATTGCACGATAACAAGCGACACTGGTAAAACCCGATCGACTATCCGACCAGACAGAGTGAGTCCGCAACTACTTCACAAGGGCAGAGTTCATGGAAATGCTGACGCCCTATCTCGTCTTATTGGGCTCAATAAGATCGAAATTCTCCTGGCGCATAAGAAGTAGCTAAAATTGCTGAGTCCCATATAAGTAAGTAGCCCATCATGTTTTCTTTATTGATTGGCTGCCAATCGCTTAATTCATTTACTTTGTAGCTGAGTTATTGGATATATCCATTAACATTATCATCGTCGCTTTGTATGTACATATGGTTGTAATCTAAAGAATATATGTCAGTTTTTGTTTTCGGCTGTTTCCATTCCCGATGAACTTTTTTTAAGGGGTTTTGTACTAAAATACTAAACCCTATTGCAATCACGACCTGTGTCCGTCTGTCCGTCCGTCCGTCCGTCCGTCCGTCCGTCTGTATGTCACAGCACTTTTTCTTCGAAATTATAGAGGCTACAGCCATGAAACTTTGTGGAAAGGTCAGAAGTGGTGACTTCTTGAATGTTCAAGGGTGGAAAAATTTTTCAAAGGGGTTTAAGGGGGGTCTCCCCATATAGGGAGGTGACCTCTCAAAAAAAATTTGTCACCATTGGTAGTCGAAAAGGGTGTCAATGGAAAGGTCTCAATGAGATCTTTTCAAAACAAGTCTTAAAATTGCCTTATCAGTACCGAGGGGGCAGGGGAAGGGGAAATGTACGAACTTTTCGCGTACCCCCCCTCCCGATTGGACACCTGCCATCCGAACAATCTGAAAAAAATCATGAATGTAGGCATTTATAAGTACAATAACAACAAATACATGAGAAGTCGAAATTCACTCAACTTTGTTAGTAATAGATTTTATATTTTCTTGAATAAAATCTAAACGATACCCTTAAATTCAGTAAAATTTAGCAAACAGTTTCATAAAGATCGAATAGTATTTAACGCAGTTATAGCGATTTGAGTTTTCCTGTATTACTATGGAACAATATGCCCTGTATTACTATGGAAACATATGGCTATGGAGCCATATGCGCTTTTTACCGACTTAGACACTAAAGCTTTGGTAGGATTTGCATGAAAATTTCAGGAATGATAGGTATCATGAAGATGAGTACATACAATCAGGAGAGAGCTCCTAGCGAAAGGGCTTTGCAACGACTCTAGGATTCGAAAATATAGGCCATGAATCGATGATTACAGTACAGAGGAGTGGCCCCTGAAAAAAATTTCATGAAAAGTAGCCGATATGAGTATCAAATGAAAGTTCTCTATAAGAGCAGTTTTTGCTTCAGTTGGGGCACAGGGGGGGGGGGGGTGTGTGAAATACATGAAAAATGTGTTTCCTCCCCCGCGAATGGATACCCGTGATCTAAAAAATCTGAAAAAATTATCAAGCGAGATATTTATGGGTATAACGGTATAACTTTAACAAATACCTCAGAAGTCAAAATTCTTTCAACTTCGTTAGTAATAGTATGATCCTCGAACATGATGTGTTTCTTGATTTAATTCGTTGCTGGTTACTTCATTTTGTAAGTTGAGTACAAAACCCTTCTGACATGAGCATAGGTCTGTCTACCCAACTTGTTTTTTGTTATAATACATATTTAGAGAAAGTACATTCAAAAGTGTAGTGTCTGGTTTGATAGATAGTCCACATTGTAATCGAGCAGTCCACATAGGCAAACTACTTGAGGGATCTTCACGAAAAGGGTTAAGGCTGCATGTGATATACAAAACGAAGAGCACCGGCAAAGAATGAGCTCGACTTCAAGGCTTGAAACAGACAACAGCGTGATTACTGCAAATGCAAGTAATACAACATTGCCCCATTTAACTACACCAAACTGAAAGCTTGCTTAAACAAGTAGGGTAGATAGACCGATGCTCATGTCAGAAGGGTTTTGTACTCAACTTACAAAATGCAGTAACCAGCAACGAATAAAATCAAGAAACACGTCATGTTCGACTTCTGACTTCTGACCTTTCCACAAAGTTTCATGGCTGTAGCCTCTATAATTTCGAAGAAAAAGTGCTGTGACATACAGACGGACGGACGGACGGACGGACAGACGGACACAGGTCGTGATTGCAATAGGGTTTTGTATTTTAGTACAAAACCCCTTAAAAAAAGTTCATCGGGAATGGAAACGGCCGAAAACAAAAACTGACATATATTCTTTAGATTACAACCATATGTACATACAAAGCTACGATGATAATGTTAATGGATATATCCAATAACTCAGCTACAAAGTAAATGAATTAAGCGATTGGCAGCCAATCAATAAAGAAAACATGATGGGCTACTTACTTATATGGGACTCAGCAATTTTAGCTACTTCTTATGCGCCAGGAGAATTTCGATCTTATTGAGCCCAATAAGACGAGATAGGGCGTCAGCGTTTCCATGAACTCTGCCCTTGTGAAGTAGTTGCGGACTCACTCTGTCTGGTTGGATAGTCGATCGGGTTTTACCAGTGTCGCTTGTTATCGTGCAATGTTCTTCAGTAACTTGACCCGGAAGGCTTAAGTCTGCTTCCCCACGATGTTGCCTTGATACGGTGATGGGGGTGCTGGGGACGTCGATCCTCCTAGCCAACGTCCTCCCCACGAAGTTGGCCCCTCCAGTTTGATGGCCTTCCATTCTAGGCTCCTGACACGGTCTGGATCTCCACCATCCTAAACAATAGCTCCGTTTCCTTCACTTCTTGCAATCTCTTTGCAGGTGCCCCTTCTCTCCGCAATCCCATACTAGGCGCACCATTCACCTGCGGCTCCCGCTCATTTTCCACGTGCACATACCTGCACTCGTCTGCCACTTCCTCACGGAGCCGGGCAGTGGCACGAGTCAAATTTTTCGCTGCCTCAAAGTTCAAACTATAAGCCAATGCATTCTTAACCGTTTACTTTTGAGCTGAACGCACGGCTTGTTGCAATTCCTGGTCCTTCAACGCGCTGATTAATGCTTCTGTCGCTGCTTCATCGCAATGTTCTGGGTCATACGCTGGGTAAGCCAAAAGTGCCAGTCGCTCAATGTCTTGGGCTAGCTGCTGTAAGGTTTCGCCAGACTTCTGCATCCGATGCCGTAGCTGTGACCGATAAATCTGCTTCAGATGATTGTCTCATAACGCATGTCGGGCGCATTCATTATAGCAGCCGGGTTTGAGTGCAACTCAACGGGGATCGCCTGCAGAAGTTCGGCAGCTGGGCCTCTTAGAGCAAGAATTAGTGCAGTTGCTCGTTCCTGCTCATTTCAGTGATTTGCCCTTGCAGCAGCTTCAAACTGGGTTTTGTAAATACTCCAGACCGTTTGCCCGTCGAATATTGGTGCTTTCACATTTCTGGATGAGCTTTGCGCTGCGGTTGCAAGTGGGGTTGGTGAGGTGGTAATTGCTGCCTTCACTGCTTTCAATTCCTTTTTCATTTGATTTGGCTTAATCAATGATTTTATCAATATTGGAGCAAAATGTTGGCCGGTTAAAATGGAGTAGCACTGGATTTGATTTTAAAGCAATGTCATTCAAGTTTTGCTTAAATTAAATCATTCTATGTGCCTGCGTATTCTAAATTAAGTACAAAGTCCTTCTAACATGTGTGTAGTTCTGTCTACTCAATTTATTATTTTTTATAAATTTAATATCAGTTCTTCTAATGGAAAAATTTAAAATATTGAGATATTCGTTTCTTTATTAATAAAAAAAGATTGAGAGGGCTGTGTTACATAAATATTTTATGACTGTAGTTACAAGTATTAAAATACTTACAATAATAATTTTTAATTACTACTCCATGAAGGTTTATTTGGTTTATTTTCATTAATGGAAAAGATTCAAATGCTATAGTTCATAAATATTAGTATGACTTTTTAGTTGTATGTATTCAAACATTTTCAAAACAGAAAATTTTTTAAAGGGTTCTATTTTTATGTTGAAATAGTTTTTTACTCTCCAGTTTAAGGATCCCACGGCTTGGGGCTTCGGACCCGACTTGCCCGTCTGAGGCAGTAGTAAGAGACGTGACTCACTTGTCCCTTGGTCCTAAATAGCCACCAAGCGAGAAACGTGGCCTCCAAACATCCCTCACGTAGCTGGAAACAAGATCTGTTATTTCTAACTAGGAAGAAAGAATTATTCAATGCCGGGCGACCACTTGGCACTCATCAGCCGGGATCAGTTCACCCGACGTAATACGCACTGAAAACTGAAACACATCCGAGCTAGGTGTACAGTTCACCCCAGACTAATTTTTTAAATAAACTCCAAGATTTAAAAAAATTAAAGCAATCGTAAAATAAGATATAAAGTTTAGTCAACCACCAAAAGCTCAATATATTTACAAAACCTTGACTTATATCTAATTCTTCAGTTTGGTGGCCCCCAGTTTAAACCATGTCATTAAATTATCGTCTCAGCACGCTACTCGATAAACTTCCACCACAAATATTCCTTGTCGCTGATGCAAATTCCACTCGATAATTATCTGTTCCTTCGTTCAGCTGGTGGATAAACTTCCTGGTTATCTTGTCACACTGTCGATTCTTGTCCACTAAAAAAGGGGCCCGTTCCTTGCCCGCAGGTTCCTCATCAGCTCAGTTTCAACTGGCGAGCCGTTAATTTTTCTTCGAGGCAATTCAACGTTGTATTGCTGTGCTGGCTCGCATCAGTTACCCCCCAACTGGCATTCATCGGGTACGTCAATTCATGCAATCAAAACAAATAATTCATTTTTGGTATCGACTAGTTTTTGTTGTAGCGCCATGTATTTATAGTAATATTTTAAAAGTTTTCTTGTAGTGACACTATACGCAAACAATTAACATAAAGCCATTGTAGTAACTTTTGTTTCGTAAGCTCCCAAGAAGGCATGTTGTCGTGTCCGTCAATTTGAAAATACGGATTGCATAGAACCGTACTTAAGAAATTCAACACTGCATCCATTTGAGTCAGAAATAGATGAGCGAATATCACAACGAAGCTCACTATCACTTTCAGACACACGACTAGTTGCATTTTGCTTATCGCTGCTTTCAATAAAAGATCGATGCTTTCACCAAGCAGGTCACCCATTTTGATGATGATAGTTATCCCTGAGCATCTGTTTGACCAGCGGTAAGCTCACTTTTACGTGGGTTCAAAAGCATTTCTGTAACTTTCATGATGTACTTCAAGCCTTCACCGTTCTTGTAGGCGCAAACTTGCTCGAAAGAAATATATACAAATTCTCGTAACTATTCGCCGTCGTTTTCTATAACCGAATGGTCGTCCGATTGCAGATCAAATGAACAGCTGCAGGGAAGGCATTTTCAATTAAATTATCGCTAAGTGGTGGTTTAGAGCATTTCACAATAGTCGCTAGAACATCAAGCGCGATTTCTTGATTTGCCGATCGTGCTTGGTTCCCTTGCAAGTTAAATATGCTCAACAAAGTAGGGATTATTTTCTCTTGCAGAGGTTGTAGGCACAAAGGATTCTAAGACAGTGCTTTCAGCATATCCTGGACTAACTCCAAAATAGAAGGATCATCTGGATATTTCAGGAAAATTGCTATTACAAGAGGAATAATTTTTGATTGAACTGATGCAGCAAAATTGTCATCAAAGGAGACATCAGTTTTGAAAGTATTATTAGTCCTCGATCATCTTCGGATTTATGTATGCTAGTGATGAATCCATATATTGACCTCACTGCGCATATTTTCAATACCATCGGTTTTTCTTGTGATAAATTATTCCATGTAACATGAATAATTTTCTCCAACATTTGTGGGTTGTATAATTTTGACTTGGAATAACCACTTAACGTCCACAAGCAGCGCCCGAGTAGATATGGAGATGTTTGATAGTTCAATAAGTTACGAACGTATGTTAGATAATTTAATAAGTCGAAATTTTCACTTTCTAAAATTAATTCTTTGAATGTATGAACAGCAACTATAGCTGCCCCGTGTTTTTTCCAGCAGATTGGAGTGACAGAAGTTTTCTCAGCCTCAGCAGCATTTACATGTCGTATTAGCGCATCATATAGTGATACAAATGATTTCGTTCCAAATTCTTCATTTATCGTCTTATATGAGTTCCGGATTTTCACAGCACTAACTAAAACTCAACATTTGGACGAGCGATGTAACAATTATAAAGAAACCAGAAATGCACCCAAACAAAAGACTAGTCACCAAACAAATGCTACATATGCCCTTCCTATTGCCTCTGCCTGTTTGATCGTAGGTGAAAACGCAACAATTGAATTCTTCCTGGACACTGGAAACAAGTGGACGTACAATTTCAACGTAAAAGCTTTTCTGTGTTGATGTGTGATCATAGACTGCAACATAGGTGAACGTTTTTCGATTTTCCTTGCTTGCTTCATTTGGATTCTGTATTTCGACCAGACCGTGCCGCAGATATCTAGCGGCAACTTGCGCGGTACCGTCAATATCTTTTCCTTTTTTGCTAATCGGGCGGCATCGTGCCACAAATTGTATGCATTTGTTCAAAACTTTTGATTGTCCCTTCTGAGATTTGCTTTAATTGCTCCTATCCATTTTTAATTTGACTTTGAATTTAAATCTAACCGTTCAGGTTCTACTCCTAACCTATTTTCCTACTTTACTGCTCAATTTTGTTTAAGTATCTTTTTTTGTTTAATGCATAAATTTGGTTTTTTTACTTTAACATTTATAACCACGGCTTGGGCGGTATCTTAACGACCGCATGGAAGACTGCAAAGGGTTTCCGTAACAAGTTATTAGTACTGTTTGCGCCGGGACTCTTTTTCCCGATCTAGTACAAATTGTTTTTTTGTGTAAGTAGCATGTTAAATAGTGTATTAATTTCGAATATCCTGTTTAACGAGCTAGTTATGTTTAATTAAGCACTAACGTTTTACTTTAAATAATTTCAAATAAGGCTTTTGAATTTGTCCTGATACTGTAGTTTCTCAAAAACAACTTAAATTCACATTAAATTCTCAATCATTTTGTAATTTAACCGTTATCATTAATATGAACCAAGCCACTTTATATTAATCGACATCTTTTTGTAGAGTTGTAGACCAACTCGCCTTTCTTCAACGACTGAACTGGCCGAGCATTTTGTCCACGTTCCATTTCAAAGCGATTCGCTGACCAGACAAACGCACCAGAGAAAGAACGCTGAGTTTGCGTCCTTTCGCTGGTACGTCTGCCTTTGTGCATGAAATGTAATCCAATCTCCTCGATTACGGATCCATTTCATGAACAAATGCACGAGATGAATGTGCATGATCAGCAATTTGGCTGGGAATGAAAAATAGCAAATGGAATTACAGTGTGTGGCAAAATTTAGTATTTGTGAAGTTTGACTGAAATTGAATTAAATTATTGATGTTGGGTGAAATGCCGGAGGAGGGTAAATACAATTGTGCTCAAAGGGAATAGTAAATGATTGATCAATTGATACCTAATTTGAATTGAAATGATTGATCGATTGATAAATCAATCAAATAAATTGAATTCATTATAAATGGGCTAATTATAACAGTGCTAATTAACCTTACATAACTATGTAAAAGTTGATTGAAGCGTTGGCGAATTAGCCGTGATGGGTGCTCAGTGGTGTCAATAACTCAGCAAGTATGTAATGATTTGCTGTTTAAAACGCTCGAACGAAATCGAAACCGATCTCTCATCGGTTCTAGACGTGAAGTCATTGGACGTGACAACGGACTGTACCCATCAGATCAACAAGTCTGGACACACTTGGTCTACTCCAAGGTGGTTGCTGGCTTCTTAGCTAGTTCGGGGAAGAGTTCGGTCGCAGGTCTTACGTGAGCAGACTAAGTCCGAAATACAAAAACTCAGCCATCGGTTCACATGCCCATTTTAAACGCGTCGAAAACACAACCATATGGAAACGAAACTTATCTCTATGTACTTTATTCCGTATTTCGTCTTATTATCCAGCCAGCAACGAATACTGTGCCTAATTCTTCGTTTTCAAACATCACCGATGAGGTACCGAAAATTATACTACGTTAATTTGAATCTGAAAAACCCTACTCTAATACAAACGCAAAACAAACGATGGTACCGCGTACTGCAGGCGACACGAAACCGGCCATCCGCGGATTTCTACAACGCTACCCTCCTAACGCCATACTTACCGTTCGCTTACAGTCCTGATAGAAGAGAAGCGCATGCTGGAAAGGAAAGTTTGTAGTCTATCATTTCATTTTATTCATTTTTAGCTTTATCTTATGAATCGGTACAACTAATAATAATAATTACAACACCTATTTTTAAAATACTTGATACCTTTTCACGAAAGAATAAAATAAGCCTTAATAGAAAAACGGAAATAAGAACTAGACTTGTAAGGCAATTAGAGCCACTAATACTTATGATGAACAGGGGAGAAAAGAAACATTTCATTATTTACATTTCATTTTTTGTTTTTGTCTTAATGCATAGTAAATAATTGTATTATAAGTATTATAAATTTTATTTAAGCAGATTTCTGTTTTTCTCTTTATTTAATTTTACGCAGAAACTACATTAATCTATTTATGTGTTTACTCTTAAGTACCATTTTTTCCTGTTTCTCTTGTTAGGTGCTTTTTTTTAAAGTTATTTTATTTCTCTTTCAAGTGGTTGCTTTTTAATGTTTTATTCTTTTTCCTCGATTCTTTTTGTATGGCAACTTTATGGATTTGATTTCATTTATTGCACTAATCTTTTTACAAAATTGTTATAAACATTATCTAACTATCGGTAGATGCGTTCACCTAAAATCAATAACCTACTGAGTTGAATGTGAAAGGGGCTAATTAAACTGAAATTAAGCTCGTTTCGCTATCAAATTCAATGAAGATGAGGCTCGATCTCATTGGGAAGAGCTTTTCTTCACACAGTTGCCGAATAATTTGAAAGTTGGCTTGATAGTAAACATATAATTTTCAAAATGATTTTACCTCTGGAAATCGTCTAACTTGTAACGAAATAAGCCCAAAGTTTTTCTGAATCAGCTAAAATAAATTATAATGTGATGTTGAATTTGTAAAAGGGCGTGTGGAAAATAAGCAGTCAGTCAAAAAGCTAAATTTTCGAAAACTTATCAGGTGTAATTTATTTTTTTTTTCATCAATAAATTAAATGAGAAAGCTGACAGACTTTTTGTAATTCCTCTGGCAATTCTCTTGTTACTACACTGCGTGTGGAATCCCGATTTGTATATCATTTCCAAACAGAATCTCACAAAAATAAATCAGTCATACATGCATCATATATAGATATGTGTATATAAATACATAAATAGCCCAGTCATATTAGGTAAAAAAGGGGGTCAACCTCGGAATGAAAGATAATAAGCTGCAAATTGGTATGAACCTTTGTTTTGTCATTCTAAATGTTGTCTCAAAAGTCTAAATCGTTATCGTGTTCGCGTCTCAAGATATTCAAGGTCAAAGGTCACAAAAATCGGTTTTTCGCGAATATCTGGCTTCCTATCGGTTTAATGAGATTTGCATTTATTATAAAAGTTGTAGGCTATAAAATTCCCTACAACTTTTGTTTAAACTTTTTTTTCATACGACCAACCGTTTTGAAGGTAGAGCGCGAAGAGTGCACATCGTACAGTCATATACGGCCTAATGCAAGGTCAAGCGTGAGTTATGGTTATCAGTACGTTATAAAGTCAATTATTTACTTGGAAATTATAATTATTAAACAATGCCTATTATTTATGTACTAACTATTAATTATTTATATTTAATTAAAGTAAGTAACTTGATTATTTATATATAATTATTCATATTTAACTATTTGACAAAACAAAGGTTCATACCAATTTGCAGCTTATTATCTTTCATTCCGAGGTTGACCCCTTTTTTTACCTAATATGACTGGGCTATACAACTTTTCAAAAACTTTGGTGAAAGTTGGAGCCGAATTGCGACCTCTAACGTGGTCAACAATCTCGTTATATACATACACACATATACAGATATATCCATATATATGCATATATATATATACATATGTGTATATATATAGATATATATATATATATATATATATATATATATATATATATATATACAGTCTTCCACAAAAGTCAAGGTACAGTGATAAATATCATGAAAATTGTTTGATATTTTTATTTAAAAAACCTATAGTGATAAAATTTTTTTGGTATTACTTCAACTATAATCATTACACTTTAAATTCATGTAAAACAAAACGAAAATTCTGTCGTATTAATATATTATTACGTATGATGTGTTGGAAAGTCAATGAATGAAGTCCACAAAAGTCATGGTACACCTAAAGAAAAATGATACAAATTGTAATTATAGTCTTGCATAGTTATTTGAATTATACTTTTCTTAATATTTTGTCGGATATCCTTTCATCTGAATTACTGACTTCAGTCTTTTAGGCATAGAATATACCAATTTTTTAGTAAATTCGCTGCTGATTCTGGCCCACTCCTCCAATATAGCATCCTTAAGCTGCGCCTTGCTTGATATCACTCTTTTTCGGATTTTTGTCTCAAGCTCATTCCAAAGATGCTCTATAGGGTTCAAGTCAGGGCTTTGAGGCGGTGTAGCAAGCATGCGAGTATTGTAAAATAGCCACATTCGAACTTTATGCGCAGTGTGCTTAGGGTCATTGTCCTGTTGAAACAAGAAATCTTCTCGCATACCTAATTTGGCTGCACTTTGTTTCATGTTGTTTCGTAGAATCTCTAAATAAGAGTTCTGATCCATAGTATTTTCGATGAATGTCAGATTTCCAACTCCAGCAGCAGCCATGCAACCCCAAACCATAACACCACCGCCTCGATGTTTTACTGTTTTAATAGTGTTCTTGGGATTAAATGCTTCTCCTACTTTTCGCCAGACCCTCTTATGCCCATTTACACCAAATATACAAAATTTAGACTCATCCGAAAATAAAACATTATCCCAAAGTGTTATTGGTTATGCTTTTGCAAATGTTATTCTTTTTTGTTTGTTTATGGAACTTACAAGAGGTTTTCTTCTAGGCGTACGAGATGAAAATCCAGCTTCTACGACAGCTCTACGCACAGTTTCTGCGCTAACCTCCTTCTTATCATTAATTCCAAGGACATCGCAGATTTTTCTACAGCTTAGAAATGGATCTTGTTTTATCATTCGCGAAATTTTTCTCTTGTCCTTTGCACTTAGTTTAGATGGACGACCTGTTCGGGGCACATTTTCCACTCTATTTTCCTTCTTAAATCGATTTATGACTTTTTGAATGGTTGACCGACTTCGCAACACTAGTTCAGCTATTTCAGAATATGATTTGCTCTGATTTGAATGCAGATTAATAATTATTTCACGCTCCTTAGTACTCAACTCCTTTCGACTCATTTTTTAAAAATTTTATTAAATAAAAGATACACCACGAATACGGACGCGATATTAAAGACAGCGGCCTACGGTTGTTAACTCACTCTGATAATATGAACTTGGGGGATTCCCCTTTTTACAAATAACAGGGCATTTTCTGCAACTGTACCAAGACTTTTGTGGAGTAGAAAAGAGACATTGCCAACAAAAAATTATTGTCTTCAATGATCATTATTGCCGAATCCCTTTAAATTTATGAAAACTTAAATTAAACAGAACTCGTATTATTACCATTTCATAACTTTTGGTTTTCAAATAAAAATATTGATTCAGTAATACAATTTTCAGTTACCGATTCTCTGTACCTTGACTTTTGTGGAAGACTGTATATATATATATATATATATATATATATATATATACACATATGTATATATATATGCATATATATGGATATATCTGTATATGTGTGTATGTATATAACGAGATTGTTGACCACGTTAGAGGTCGCAATTCGGCTCCAACTTTCACCAAAGTTTTTGAAAAGTTGTATAGCCCAGTCATATTAGGTAAAACAAGTTGGGTAAACAGACCTACGCTCATGTCAGAAGGGTTTTGTATTCAATTTACATAATGCAGTCACCAGATCGAATCAAATCAAGAAACATGTCAAAGACGATTTTATTGGAGAAAATATGAAATACGAAGATCATACTATTATTAACAAAGTTGAATGAATTTCGACTTCTGAGGTTTTCGGTATTGTAATACTCATAAATATCTCCCTTGATAATTATTTCAGATGTCCATCCGCGACGGAGGAAACACATTTTTCATGTATTTCCCCCCTGTGCCCCCACTGAAGCAAAAACTGACAGTTTAACAACTGTTTTGAAAAGCTCCCATGAAAACTTTTATTTCATACTCATATCGGCTACGTTTGATGAATTTTTTTTCAGGGGCCACTCTCCTGTACTGTTATCATCGATTAATGGCCAATTTTTCAAATCCTAGAATGGTTACAAAACCCTTTTGCTAGGAGCTCTCTCCCACCTTCTTGACTTTTTTCACTTATGAGCATTAATTGTAGGTACTCATCTTCAGTCATTCATTCAATTGAATCAAGTGTTCAAAGCATGCACCTTAAACGTTGAAGTTGGGAAAAAATAACTCAACATTATTCAATCTTCGCATTTAAAACAGCCACTTTTTAGGGTTTTGTAAAATAATTTTACAAAACCCTACTAGTTTCGCGACCAGTCTGTCCGTCTGTCCGTCTGTCCGTCCGTCCGTCCGTCCGTCCGTCCGTCCGTCCGTGTGTCACAGCAGTTTTTCTCGGAAACTACTTAAGCTAGAAACATCAAATTTTGTGTGTAGGTGTAAAGTGGTGATCTCTTCAAAATTCAACTACAAAAAAAATTTATAAGGTATTTAAGGGGGGTCTCCCCATATAGGGGAGTGACCCCCCGAAAAAAAAATTTCATTGAAGGTAGCCGATATGGGTATCAAATGAAAGGTCTTGATGAGAACTTTTCAAAACAGGTCTTAGTTTGGCAAAACTTGCTTCGAGGGGCGCACAGGGAGGGGAAATACATGAAAAATTTGTGTCCCCCCCCCCTCGCGATTGGACACCTGTGATCCGAAAAATCTGACAAAAATCAGGAATGTAGGCCTTAGTGAGTACAATAACAGCAAATACGTGAGAAGTCGCAATTCACTCAACTTTGTTAGTAATAGTATGATTTATCGATTTTATGTTTTCTTGAATAAAATCTTAACGGTACCCTTAAATTCAATGAAATTCAGTACACAGATGACTATTTATAAAATTGATATATTCTGAAACTTTCATAAAGATTGGATCATATTTAGCGAAGTTATAGCGGTTTGAATTTTCCTGTATTACTATGAAACAATATGCGCTGCATGTATTACTATGGCAACATATGGCTATGGAACAACATGCGCTTTTTACCGACTCAGACACTACAGTTTTGCTAGGATTTGCATGAAAATTTCAGGAATGATAGGTGTTATGTATATCTTTGAGAATCGTTTCAGCTAGTAGTATCAGTAATCGTAAATCAAGATAGTGGCTGTTTAAATGCGAAGATTGAATAATTTGGAGTTATTTTTTCCCAACTTCAACGTTTAAGGTGCATGCTTTGAACACTTGATTCAATTGAATGAATGACTGAAGATGAGTACCTACAATTAATGCTCATAAGTGAAAAAAGTCAAGAAGGTGGGAGAGAGCTCCTAGCAAAAGGGTTTTGTAACCATTCTAGGATTTGAAAAAATTGGCCATTAATCGATGATAACAGTACAGGAGAGTGGCCCCTGAAAAAAAATTCATCAAACGTAGCCGATATGAGTATGAAATAAAAGTTTTCATGGGAGCTTTTCAAAACAGTTGTTAAACTGTCAGTTTTTGCTTCAGTGGGGGCACAGGGGGGAAATACATGAAAAATGTGTTTCCTACGTCGCGGATGGACATCTGAAATAATTATCAAGGGAGATATATATGAGTATTACAATACCGAAAACCTCAGAAGTCGAAATTCGTTCAACTTTGTTAATAATAGTATGATCTTCGTATTTCATATTTTCTCCAATAAAATCGTCTTTGACATGTTTCTTGATTTGATTCGATCTGGTGACTGCATTATGTAAATTGAATACAAAACCCTTCTGACATGAGCGTAGGTCTGTTTACCCAACTTGTTTGTTTTACGATTACTGATACCACTAGCTGAACCGATTCTCAAAGATATTCATGACACCTATCATTCCTGAAATTTTCATGCAAATCCTAGCAAAACTGTAGTGTCTGAGTCGGTAAAAAGCGCATGTTGTTCCATAGCCATATGTTGCCATAGTAATAAATGCAGCGCATATTGTTCCATAGTAATACAGGAAAACTCAAACCGCTATAACTTCGCTAAATATGATTCAATCTTTATGAAATTTTCAGAATAGATCAGTCTTATAAATAGACATTCACGTACTGAATTTCATTGAATTTAAGGGTACCGTTAAGATTTTATTCAAGAAAACATAAAATCGATAAATCATACTATTACTAACAAAGTTGAGTGAATTGCGACTTCTCACGTATTTGTTGTTATTGTACTCACTAAGGCCTACATTCCTGATTTTTGTCAGATTTTTCGGATCACAGGTGTCCAATCGCGAGGGGGGGGGACACAAATTTTTCATATATTTCCCCTCCCTGTGCGCCCCTCGAAGCAAGTTTTGCCAAACTAAGACCTGTTTTGAAAAGTTCTCATCAAGACCTTTCATTTGATACCCATATCGGCTACCTTCAATGAAATTTTTTTTTCGGGGGGTCACTCCCCTATATGGGGAGACCCCCCTTAAATACCTTATAAATTTTTTTTGTAGTTGAACTTTGAAGAGATCACCACTTTACACCTACACACAAAATTTGATGTTTCTAGCTTAAGTAGTTTCCGAGAAAAACTGCTGTGACACACGGACGGACGGACGGACGGACGGACGGACGGACAGACGGACAGACGGACAGACTGGTCGCGAAACTAGTAGGGTTTTGTAAAATTATTTTACAAAACCCTAAAAAGGGGTCAACCTCGGAATGAAAGATAATATGCTGCAAATTGGTATGAACCTTTGTTTTGTCAAATAGTTAAATATGAATAATTATATATAAATAATCAAGTTACTTACTTTAATTAAATATAAATAATTAATAGTTAGTACATAAATAATAGGCATTGTTTAATAATTATAATTTCCAAGTAAATAATTGACTTTATAACGTACTGATAACCATAACTCACGCTTGACCTTGCATTAGGCCGTATATGACTGTACGATGTGCACTCTTCGCGCTCTACCTTCAAAACGGTTGGTCGTATGAAAAAAAAGTTTAAACAAAAGTTGTAGGGAATTTTATAGCCTACAACTTTTATAATAAATGCAAATCTCATTTAACCGATAGGAAGCCAGATATTCGCGAAAAACCGATTTTTGTGACCTTTGACCTTGAATATCTTGAGACGCGAACACGATAACGATTTAGACTTTTGAGACAACATTTAGAATGACAAAACAAAGGTTCATACCAATTTGCAGCTTATTATCTTTCATTCCGAGGTGAAAGCCCTAATATGACTGGGCTAAAATGGTGTAGGTAAAGGTATAAATATGGTTATATAACCAGAAATTATGGAACTTGCATTGATGTAGCAGCCATTAACCCAGAGTATCTATAATGATCGGCTTCAATGGTAACAATATTTTGTTCGATGCCTTCGCAAAATTAATTGTTTCTTAGGCAAATGAATTGTTGACTACCGTTTCTAATATATGTACGGAGTTAATTCTTTCCAAATATTTTTTTTTTAATCGTTAAATTAGTATTGAAAATGTTGATTATTCTTCGAACGTAAACTGTACTTTAGCCTTCAATTTATTTTCACAGTCGGCAATTCATCATCAAAAGAAGGTAACTCCCTTAAATTTTCTGTAGCTACAGGCTATTTTTAGAAAAAAATTAACTGGAAAATTCTGACGCAATTTCCTTTTTTCCTTGGGTATTTCTTCGGTTACATGTTCGTACATTTGCAAGCATCTATTTAAAGCACTCCTTCGTAGTAAAAATGATTCGGTTTTGCTCGAGTATCTGTTCCCAATATTTCTCAACACATTTTACTGATTTCTTTTCAGGTTTTTTTTTTATGGATCCATATATAAGAATAAATTAACCTATCTCTTTCATTCGATTTTCCGGATCGTTTTCACCTCTTTTTTAATACTTAAAACCAATGATTTCCGGTTTTTGGGTGAATTTTTTTTTTTATTTTGTCAGACGCGCGTTTCGATAGCTACTTACTATCTTCCTCAGTGTACAACATCGTTTTGTATCCTATTCTACATATACCAGTTATTTATATCTACAGCTTTTTTCTACCTTTTATTACTTAAGTCTAATTGCTTATTCTATGTAGTACGTCGTCCTTTTTTTAATTGCTGTTCTTTAATTATACTACACAATGGTGAATAGTTATTACCTAAGTCGACATTCATTCTTTTTTCTACCTCTACTCTACTTATGAATAGACTTTCGTAAGGGTCTAATTTCCATTGATTACCTACCTCTTTTACCACTCTTATGTTGTCCGCTGTTATGTCGTGTCGATTTTCAATGATATGCCGCGCTACCGGGGACTTAACATCTGTGCTCTTCTTTTTTCCTTGTTTCACGCTGTTAGCTTCTCTGATGTGTTCCTGCCATCTTACTCCTACCAGCCGTTTCGTTTGCCCTATGTAAACTTCGTCGCATTCGGGACATTCTATTTTGAAAATGCCATTCTTTTCCTACTTGGTTTTTGGGTCTTTCGAGCCTCCTAAGATGTTTTTGTTTGCATCATTCTGCTCGTAGCTACGATTTCGACACCTTGTTTCTTCATTGTGCATTTCAGCTTGTTGAACGCTGTTGAATAGGTGACTGCCGTTCTAGTTGTTTTTGTCTCGCTGCCTATTGGCACTAATTTTGACATATTCGCTCTGCTCTCCTTGTTTTTCAGCTTGTTTATCATTTTTGTAATGATATCCTTTCGATACCCGTTTATTTCTGCTGTCGATTTGATGTATTTGAGTTCCTTGTTGTAGCGTTCTTCCGTTAGTGGCATTGTTATTAGCTTATTGACCATTTGGTAATATGCTGCATGCTTTTGTTGTATCGCGTACTTTGATGATTCTGGTATCGTCCTTTGTGTTGCCGTTGGTTTCCTATATATGTCAAATTCGAGTTCGTTGCCTTGCCTGATTATCATGACGTCTGAAAACGGGATTCTTCCGTTCACTTCCGTTTCCATACTGAATTGTATGTTTTTGTTGATACTATTGATTCCGCACAGAGTTTCTTCAATGTCATCCTTATTCACGATTGCGATGATATCGTCGACTAATCTGTACCAGATTCTTGGCATTATTCTTAGCTCCTCGATTTGCTTCTCAAACGCTGTCATAAATACTTCCGCTATTACTGGTGAAAATGGATTTCCCATAGCTGTTCCTCGTACCGTTTTGTAGAATTTCCTTCTGAATGTAAAATAATTTTCGGACATACATACCGTAGCTAGTTTTGTGTATTGTGAGACTTTTTTCCTCCATTCCGTTGTTTCATTTTCTTCTAATAACCATTTTTCGAATTCATATAGTGCTGCTTTGATTGGTATACTGGAGAACAGCGCTTTGACATAAAATGATACTATGGTTTCGTTCGTGCTGATTGGACCGCTGCTTTGTAATTTCGTGATGAGTTCTTGTGAATTTTTGATTGATCTTGCGCTGTATATGCTTTTTATGCTGTTGCATTCCTGTACTTCGAATTCACTTATCCAAAAATTAAATAGAGCATACGAGTGTGAAGCAGCAAGAAAACGATGCATACACAAGAAGAAATTAAAATAATTACTCCAAGTCAATAACTACAAAAGTACGAGACAAGAAGAAAAACCTATAATGAAGATAATCCCAGAATTTATCGTCAACAAATCAACAGAGCAATTCAGCAAAGAAGAATTGGAGTTCTTGAACAGAGGGTTAAATTGTGCCATATCTCCCAAAACACAACCAGTACAAGATGTAATAGTAGACATTGAATGCGCGATCAAACACTTGAACAAAGCTCAGAAAGAGAATGTCAGAACAGAAGTTGAAAATACAATTAAAAACAGTAGCGGAAAGAGAATCAACAAACAAGATGCCAGTATAGTCAAAAAATTGCAAAACAAACCAGTTTATTATTTGAAGGCCGATAAAGGAAACAATGTAGTGATAGTTAATAAAAACGAGTACGACATGAGTATAGCACAAATTTTAAATAGCGGCAGATTTTTTGAATTACGAAAGGACCCGTTGCTGGACTCTATAAGACGCGTAGAAAAGGCATTAAAAGAATGCAAAGACGTTGTTAAAACACCAAGTAATCTGAGGATTGCGAATCCAGTTCTACCAATAATCAGAGGACAACCAAAAATCCATAAAGGAGGCAACGAGATGAGAGAAGTTATAGCAGACATCAGTTCCCCAACACACAAAATTGCAAAATGGCTAGTACAGGAATGCAACAGCATAAAAAGCATATACAGCGCAAGATCAATCAAAAATTCACAAGAACTCATCACGAAATTACAAAGCAGCGGTCCAATCAGCACGAACGAAACCATAGTATCATTTTATGTCAAAGCGCTGTTCTCCAGTATACCAATCAAAGCAGCACTATATGAATTCGCGAGGGAGAAAACACATTTTTCATGTATTTACCCCCTCCCCCCACCCTCTGTGCCCCCCCTGAAGCAAAAACTGTCAGTTTAAGAACTGTTTTGAAAAGCTCTCATAGAGAACTTTCATTTGATACTCATATCGGCTACCTTTCATGAAATTTTATTCGTATCCTAGAATGGCTACAAAGCCCTTTTGCTAGGAGCTCTCTCCTGCCTCTTCGACTTGTTTCAAGTGTATGTAGTCATCCTCATGATATCTATCATTCCTGAAACTTTCGTGCAAATCCTAGCAAAGCTGTAGTGTCTAAGTCGGTAAAAAGCGCATATGGCTCCATAGCCATATGTTTCCATAGTAATACAGGGCACATTGTTCCATAGTAATACAGGAAAATTCAAATCGCTATAACTTCGTCAAATACTGATCGATCGTTATGAAACTTTCAGAAAAGATCAATCTTATAAATAGTCATCGGTTTGCTAAACTTTATTGAATTTAAGGGTACCATTTAGATTTTATTCAAGAAAACATAAAATCGATAAATCATACTATTACTAACAAAGTTGAGCGAATTTCGACTTCTCATGTATTTGTTGTTGTTGTACTCATTAAGGCCTACATTCATGATTTTTTTCAGGTTTCTCGGATGGAAGGTGTCCAATCGCGAGGGGGGGGTACGCGAAAATTTCGTACATTTCCCCTTCCCCTGCCCCCCTCGATACTCATAAGGCAATTTTAAGACCTGTTTTCAAAAGATCTTATTGAGACCTTTCTAATGACACCCTACTCGACTACCATTGGTGAAATTTTTTTTTTTGAGGGGTCAACTCCCTATATGGGGAGACCCCCCTTAAACCCCTTCGAAAAATTTGTTCACCCTTGAACTTTCAAGAGGTCACCACTTCTGACCTTTCCACAAAGTTTCATGGCTATAGCCTCTATAGTTTCGGAGAAAAAGTGCTGTGACATACAGACGGACGGACGGACGGACGGACGGACGGACGGACAGACGGACAGACGGACACAGGTCGTGATTGCAATAGGGTTTTGTATTTTAGTACAAAACCCTAAAAATGGTTATTAGAAGAAAATGAAACAACGGAATGGAGGAAAAAAGTCTCACAATACACAAAACTAGCTACGGTATGTATGTCCGAAAATTATTTTACTTTCAGAAGGAAATTCTACAAAACGGTACGAGGAACAGCTATGGGAAATCCATTTTCACCAGTAATAGCGGAAGTATTTATGACAGCGTTTGAGAAGCGAATCGAGGAGCTAAGAATAATTCCAAGAGTCTGGTACAGATATGTCGACGATATCATCGCAATCGTGAATAAGGATGACATTGAAGAAACTCTGTGCGGAATCAATAGTATCAACAAAAACATACAATTCAGTATGGAAACGGAAGTGAACGGAAGAATCCCGTTTTTAGACGTCATGATAATCAGGCAAGGCAACGAACTCGAATTTGACATATATAGGAAACCAACGGCAACACAAAGGACGATACCAGAATCATCAAAGTACGCGATACAACAAAAGCATGCAGCATATTACCAAATGGTCAATAAGCTAATAACAATGCCACTAACGGAAGAACGCTACAACAAGGAACTCAAATACATCAAACCGACAGCAGAAATAAACGTATATCGAAAGGATATCATTACAAAAATGATAAACAAGCTGAAAAACAAGGAGAGCAGAGCAAATGTGTCAAAATTAGTGCCAATAGGCAGCGAGACAAAAACAACTAGAACG
The DNA here is from genome assembly GCA_963969285.1 of Odontomyia ornata. NCBI lineage: Eukaryota > Metazoa > Arthropoda > Insecta > Diptera > Stratiomyidae > Odontomyia > Odontomyia ornata. The sequence goes on along the minus strand of OZ017739.1, from coordinate 352,750,168 downwards.
GCAGTCACCTATTCAACAGCGTTCAACAAGCTGAAATGCACAATGAAGAAACAAGGTGTCGAAATCGTAGCTACGAGCAGAATGATGCAAACAAAAACATCTTAGGAGGCCCGAAAGACCCAAAAACCAAGTGGGAAAAGAATGGCATTTTCAAAATAGAATGTCCCGAATGCGACAAAGTTTACATAGGGCAAACGAAACGGCTGGTAGGAGTAAGATGGTAGGAACACATCAGAGAAGCTGACAGTGTGAAACAAGGAAAAAAGAAGAGCACAGATGTTAAGTCCCCGGTAGCGCGGCATATCATTGAAAATCGACACGACATAACAGCGGACAACATAAGAGTGGTAAAAGAGGTAGGTAATCAATGGAAATTAGACCCTTACGAAAGTCTATTCATAAGTAGAGTAGAGGTAGAAAAAAGAATGAATGTCGACTAAGGTAATAACTATTCACCATTGTGTAGTATAATTAAAGAACAGCAATTAAAAAAAGGACGACGTACTACACAGAATAAGCAATTAGACTTAAGTAATAAAAGGTAGAAAAAAGCTGTAGATATAAATAACTGGTATATGTAGAATAGGATACAAAACGATGTTGTACACTGAGGAAGATAGTAAATAGCGATCGAAACGCGCGTCTGACAAAATAAAAAAAAAAATTCACCCAAAAAACGGAAATCATTGGTTTTAAGTATTAAATTAACCTGTCTTTTCTCTTCTTGATTTTAATCTTAAGTTATTTATCCTCAACACTTTGAACTGATATATTTTCTCACGTAGAAAACCGACGCGCTCAATCAATACGGGATATGCTGGTCTAGAAACTTCTGTGTTATATTGTAGTATTCATTATGTATATTTTACTTTTTCGAAGAAAGGAAAACAAGATTTTGTTATGACTCCTACTTGAACTATTTTGCGGCTTGAGTGGTCTCTCTAAGACTTTTTGAATCACTGCTACCCAATCATCACGTTCCTGCTGATGAATTGTAGACTCCTTCTGGTGTCAATGATGTGAAACTATAACCTTGATCTTTCGCCCAAGTTGGCGCTCCAACACGAACACTATAGCCATCCAGATTATAACCTAGAAATATTTCTGCTTTTGGATATGCATCCAACGGCTCGTCATGGTACATTGATTTTTGATTAGCTAGAGTAAACCAGTGCCGTTTATATCCATCACTGGGCTGTGGACCTGTTTTGAAAAGCCATCCTTCTTATGTGAAGTCACGTGTAAAAAAGCCGACTAGTTCAGCCTCACTCGCCTGTTCAGAAATACCGTTTTTTAATCATATAGGCAAATAGATTTGCATTTACTGTACACGCGACTAAACCGGGAAAAAATATGAGGTACACAAAAGTAATGGCCACAGGGTACCGGCCTGCAGTGGACTGACCGAACCAATTTATCGAAGGCACGAACGAAAATGAAGCTGGTAACTTCCGTCTCCTAGAAAGGCGAGTTCAAAACCAGGGCCGAGGCACAAAAAAAAACAAATTGAAGATGGAAAACTCGAGAATAACTTCTCTAAACCTTACTTGCAACACCATGAGTAAACTCATTCGCTTTGCGATACTCTGCGTTTTCGATAGTGAAATTTCGTAGAAGTCGAAAAGACGCGAACTGTTCTGCGTCGCAAAACGAATTACATGACTTTCCCAGACAAAACTGACGTAGGATGAGAAGTCATCAAAACTGACGTTAGAAAGGAAGCAATATGGTAGCAATTTGCATATGTATTAGTCGGCAGTGGCGTATGGCCGATTCAATACAAGTACCTTAAATGCAATGATTGTCAGTTTTTACCCCATGCAGGCTCAGTAAATGATTTAAAATATTGAATAAAAAGCATTTTTTTAGCGAACAGAGGCTCCCCAGTATGTACGAATGTGACTCACACTATGAACAAAGCTACTTTTTGTGTGGTATAGTTACGTTTTCCATATTTTAGAAAAGTTATCGTAGCTTTGCCATACTAATTCGTATCGAAACTGAACTTCTCTATTATTAAACGTAGATATGTAGGGTACATAGCAGAAATAAAATTATTTTAAAATAGTTAAGTTCAGCCTTATAGAAGAGAATCCTGCTACCTACCTACATGCTGTCCCCTACTGACTACTGTGAATCTCCTTAAAACTAAGATACTGTGAACTGCCATTATTGGATAGTTTTTGTCAGTGTTCCCTTCAAGGGTTCAAATGAGCTTTATACAATATAAACTATCTTTGAATTACTTCTAACAAATGTATCTAATCCTTAGCAGAAACATACGAGTAAGGACGTACGGCAAAGACAATGAATGTGATAATTCATTGCAATTTCGAGCCACCTTTGAACGCAATTCTATCGATTTAACCAATTCCCTAACTGTTCGTCCGGAATTATCACCACTTACTAGCATTTTTGTTTTCTTAAGCACGAAAAACAATCGTCAATTTGTTAGAAATGTAATAATTGTGGAAGACACGCATTCTTCGCTAAACCATTATTGGCTCTAAAAATTGCCACGACCCATAAACAAGCCATTGAAATGGATAGGATAACGCAGTTATGAAAAGAGCCAATATTTATTTTGTTTTATTGGCAATTTGAATCATTCGAATGGCAGACAAGTAAATCGAATCCAACATAATATTGGCAACCTGTTGAATGCCACCTCCCTCCCTTCCCAAAGAAGATACATAAAAACACGAATTCGATGAGACGTGCACGGAATCGCTGTTGAAGGATATTATTATGTTCAGACATGAACAAGTGCAAAGCGAAAAAAGTTTCTTTCTTCGCCTCAAGCAAAAATTGACTTTTTTATTAATATCTTGGTTAATCTTTTTCTGGATGGTATTTCATTTTCGGCTTTGGTAGAAGGGAGAACCTTTTTTAGTAAGACATCATCAAAACAAGTACAATTACCTATAAAAGCTGTAAAACACATTTCTATCCACCTGTAAATATCAGAGAATCTGCTATACCTTACTTGTAGCGTGGTTTTATTTGCTTCTTCCTGCAGGAAGATGCAAGTGTTATCCTCCCAAATAAGACGATTAGTACAGCACTCGTGATGTAATTAGGTAACATCTTTTACAACATCCAATTTTCAGTCGGCCGCTGCTTCCACTTCTTCCGTGCTACCTGTCATGCTATCCTCCTGTGCTTCCTTACATTTAAAGAGCTCCCTAGCAATAAGACTCATTTTCTATTCCACTTCTCTCCTGTAGCAACATTTCCCATTCCGTCGTAATGCTGATACCATTGAGTGGAAGATTTTTATGTGCCAACAGGTACTCTAATGGAGTTCTTAGACAGTAATTAGAGTACACAAGCACGCTCCTGATTTCTCTAACCAAATTGCTCCATCAACTAACGTTGCACACTTATTCAAGGCGAATTAAAAATCTCTGGACGAAAAGTTTGTGCGTAAAAAGGCGTTAACGAGTGTTCGTTAACGGGAAATAAGGTGAATGCTAAGCAACTTGCAGTGCCGCATTTTTGTTTGTTTTTTGAAGTAATATGCAAATATCTCGAGAAGGATTTTGTTTTTGAAAGAGGTATTTCAGAAAGGAAACAATTACATAGATAATGTGTGAAAAAAGGGTTTAAGGCTTTTATATTTTACGATTATTTTATTACTTTGGGTGAGTAGAATAAAAATTTAAAGAGTACTCTATAAGCTAGAATCTTTGAAGAGAAAAAACCCAAAATGAACGGGTTTAATGGGGAATTAAAAGGTTCAGCTTTTCAGTGAGCCTCAGTGGGGAGCTCATTTTAACATTCATGAAGTTAGCATTCTTGCCTTTTTGTTTATGAATATGGAATGTAATTTCACAAAATCAGTGCATCCCGGAAACACATTCTCAAAACTTAATTAACCCTAAATATTCTCACCGCAATCTACTCGTAGCGCTATATAAATGCACATTAATGCTTCTTATTGTAAAAACGACTAATTTCTATGGTTTTTAATACCCCGTTATTGTTTTAGTTCTAGGTGTTGTGAAATATTGCGCTCTTCTCACCTAGAGTTTTAACTGATATTGTGTGATCTCTATTAAAAACCCAGTTACAAGCATAAACTCAAAAAGGCTTCCCAGTCTCAGAAGATTAACGTATTTGAAGATATTTTCGCTGAAATTCTGTATTGGTATATAGGCAGGGAAGTACTTTTACCAAAAAGTCATTTTAACTATTCTGGGGTTCGAAACGAATTTTCTGATGACATGAATCGATCACTTGAATTATTCATTCGATGCTTATATTCAAAATCATTCCGAAAATGTGCAGAGTTTCATTCATAAGCACATAAGAACCGCCATTTTGTTCCAGCTTAAGTAGTTTTCCTGAATGCTCGGCGAAGCAAACGTATTCAAATTAAACACAATTCTTTAAATTTTCATGTAAATCCAAAGAAAATAAAAGTGCCTAGGCCGATATTGCACTTGGCAAAAATGTGGACAAATTTGTGTATTCAGCTACCAAAATAACGAGAACCAGTAATGAAACAGAAAAGATATGCCGAAGAATACAGCTCGCAAATAAAATATTATATGCAATTTTGATGATTTTGAAGACCAACCACATCTATATACATAGGAAACAAAGCTCCAAGTGTACAAATCAGTGATAAGACCTTTAACAGGTTCCCTGTCCAATGTATCACATATGATACATGACGCATTTTTTGTACCAAGTATACCAAGTCCATGTATCATATGTGAGCAAAATTATAGATTATTTCAAATAATTGTTTTAAATGGGCGTAGCAGTACAAATTTAATTTTTGATTTAAGGAGACATAGGGTACATTGTCTACTCTAGAAAAAAATAAAAATTCATGGTGATTTATGTCTGAGTTTTTTTCAGATGCATTAATATTTTCTTACTAAAGTTTTTAAGCAAAACAAAAACATAGCACTTATTCATTTATTTAGCACATTAGATACACAGTTACACAAAAAATAAAGCAGAAATCAAACAATTTTTTTTCTACAGCTTATTATGGACCTCATTGTAACATTGCAAGCAATAGCCTTTGCCACATTCCAGGCATTCTGTGTTTACCTGTTTGGCTTTTACAGGATTTCCTTCCTATTTTTTCTTGGCGTAACAGTGAACACAACGACGTCGTACGACTTCACCATCTCGCCGTGGTATTTCGGAAAGGTGATGTCGTCCTGGAGGAGCTTTTGGCAAGTTTGATGGTCTTGCCGGTTGTTTTTTCTCAACTACTTCGCCAAGCCAATGAAGAATCATAGCCTCTTGAATCTCCAAAATACTTATGGAAGATCCATTTGCCTCATGAAAAATTACTCGGGTATTGACAAGTGCTGCTTGGAAGAGTAAATCAACTGCAATTTTCTTATACCACGACAGACTTTTTCTCAGTGGTGAGTAGTAGCTACTCAGCTGATCGGCGACATCAATCCCTTATTTTGCTTCGTTGTAATCTATAACCATATTTGGTTTTGATGATTCCCCTCTCCAAGAGGAAACGTTTGTCATTCTGTTGTCATGGCACGTCGATATCATCAAGACGTCTCGCTTGTCATGCCACTTCAAAACAGTCACAAAACCATCCATCTGTCTTGCACGTCATCGCCACGTTTGAGCTTTTTCTTTGTGACTGCTTCAGAAAGATTTTTCTTGTTTTTTCGCAAAGTTCCACATAAATCCGTGTTTTTATCTTTTAAATATTTCGCAAGAGCAATTCCAGTGTAGTAATTGTCTGCTACAATCAGTCTGCCTTCATTTAGAAGTGGCAAACATAGTTTCACCACAATAGATCCAGGTTTGTCAAGACCTTCTATAATAGTTCCTGATCCCGCATGTATTACGTAAGACCATGTGTAGCAATTGTCAGAACACATTTTATATATTTTTATCCCATATTTGTGGGTTTTTGATGGATTATAGCTCTTAATTCGCAGTCGACCTTGGTGATTGATTTGCGATTCGTCAACGAAGCTTGTATCACCTGGCACATATAATTCACGAAACTTGCTGATCAGTTGGTCTACTAGTGGTTGAATTCGGTACAAAACATCATCATTATCAGGCTGCACATCTACAAAATGCCAGCAACGCAGTATAGTACTAAATCTATTGTAGGAAAGAGATATTTTGTGGATGAAAGGAGTATAATACAAAGGGTCCATTTTCCAATAATGTTCAATAGCAGGTTTCTTATCTATTCCCATATGAAGTATTACTGCAAAAATTTCTTCATTTCTTCTTGGTCAACGTCAACCCAACGTGATACTATCGAGAATCGTTTTGTGCATATCTGCTTCAACTGCTCAGCGTATGCATTTGTTTTTTCTACCATATTGTGAATGATATCGTCATCTATGAAGTACTCGACTATCTTTGCAATGGTGACAGCACCTTCTTCATTTGAAATAGCCTGTATATTTTGAATTCCGGAATTACCTATAAAAGCTTGCCACCCATTGCTCATGTTCTGTACCACCAAATTCTTGTGGATCATACTCGAACTCGCCTTCAGATACACTCGGCCTACGACGCTCCATCCCGGACCTCTGAATGATCACAGAATTAATGTCAAATAAAGATTGCGATGAGTTTTTACCTGTGATTGTTCTCGACACCCACGTGTTGTTAGACTCGACACTTCTCGTTCAACATCTCTTATCGCCTATTCTTGATCCTCTTCTTCAGTTTCAGACTCCTCATCAGGTTGATACATTTCATCACTGCCATCACTGAAATCACTTTCCTCTTCACTTTCCTCAAGTGCTCGCCGTATCTCTTCATCCGTTAACTTTTCCCGAGAACACATTTTTTTCGGTAAGGTGGAGTTCAACTAACAACTACACTTCTCCAAAGGAACCCGGTCTTGCAACTAACAATTATAATTATAGACTGTAACTGTCTATAATTATTCCTTTTTTCTTCTAAATAAAAAAAGAAATCATTTGTGAACATGGACGCTGTGAGTTGAATTTAATCTGCGCACGTCAAATGAATCACAAATGATACATACCATATATGATACAAAGGGCGTATAGAGCTAAAATATGTAACGCTGCGCTCGTGTATCATACCTGATACATTTTTTTTAACCCTTTGGCGTGGCCTAAATTAGTACAAGTACCTTGAAAATATATTCACTCCCTCTAAAAACACTAATGAAAATCAAATCAAGAAAAAATCCGCAGGACGTGTGACATCTCAAAGTCACCGTTGTATGGGGACAGGGAACCTGTTAAATTACAAAGGCATTTCTCCATTGTGCATGCCTTATAAAGTGCTCTCCAAAGTCATATAAAGAAAACTAAAGCCGTACTATAAAAGTATTACTGGAGGGAGGCTTTCGAAGTGGATGGTCTACAATTCATCAAATATTCTCAGCAAAGTAAGTGCTCAAAAACTGCTTGGAATATAACATCACACCAACTCTTTGTAGGCTTCAAGCAAGCATACGACAATGTCGACAGAAATGCGCTGTACACAATAATGTTGGCGTCCCAACAAAACTAGTCCGCATAGTCAAGGTCACGATGCTAAACACAGAGCCCCAGGTCAAGATAAACGGTGAACTAACGGACAGGCTTATCACGGAATCAGGCTTAAAACAAGGAGATGGATTTGCCCCAATGGCTTTTGATATTGGGCTGGAACACGTCATCAGCAAGGCATCAGCTGAAACTTTGGGTACGCGAATGTTCAAATCCCACAGAAGTGATAGCATATGCTGATGATGTCAATATTATGGCACATTAAATTTTAGATGCTTAAGGAGCATTTCTGAGCATAAAATCTAATGCAAACCAAATTAGCCTACGAGTTTAATGAAATTACAACTAAATTCCAGTCTGCAACGAGGCCAAAATTCCAGTTCGAAAAAAACGGACCGTAGGCGACTACAACCTTAAAAGTGTGGATAATTTTGTGTAAAAAGGATAAGATTGGATGTCGCTTAAATGCCGCAAATAAAATTTTCTAGTCCGTACTTCCCATCCGAAGGTCCAGAGTTGTACAAAGGCAAAATAAACCCCGCATTTATAAAAATTGTCAACCCTGTCCGAAAAGGCAGTGGATGTATTTGAACGCAAAGTGCTCTGAAAAATTGACGGCGCAGCGAAATAAGGATTTGACGAGCTATCTGTCTACTCTTGCATAAAGTTACGTAAATTACAATGGTCGGGCCATGTTAAAAATACTAGAATAAAACTGGCTACCCAAAAGTACATTAACGGTTAGAGCACAGGAGAAAAACTGGGAGCTGGCAGGATAGAAGTTTACCGCAGGTCCTTGTTGGGAGGAAATAATTGGCGGACAAGGTCGCGAAACTGTGAAGATTGGAGGAAATTAATTATGGAGGTCCAGCTTGGGCTGTCGCACCAAAGATGATGATGATGATAAGACATGTGCTATACTATGAGAGTGAAGCATGGACCTTAACCCCATTATCCACAAATATATTGAACGCCTTCAAAAGGCGAGTCATTAGTCGAATGATTGGAGCAAAGCTAGTCGAAAACCATGGGCAAAGTCGATACAAACATGAGTTGTACGTTATTTTTGACAAGCCGGAGGTCTCAACGAGTATAAAACCATGGAAGGTGCAATATGTTAGCCATGTAAATCATATGGACGAGCAAAGAATATACAAATAAGAATGCATTTGAGAACTTCGAATTTGAAAATTGGAGGATATGGTCAATGGACCGAGTTAGTTGGAGCCGCATTTTGCAGAGAGGAAAGGCCCGCGAGAGGCTGTAGTGTTTCGAAGAAGAAGAAGAAGACTGTTTGAAATGTGTATTAACCATCAATACGAGCTATCGTTTCTTGAGTCTCATTTAGTTAAAATGGTTGTAACATTTGATTATGATCTGATTTCTATGAAATTTGGTGAGCATAATGATCTTATATAACTCCAACGTAGTCGGTCACAGTCCGGTTGAGAAAAGAGAAGAGATCCTTATGTTTACCCTGCCATTAGCTTCAATGATTCTTCATCCCGAACGCCACAAGCAAATGTTACTAAGTGGTCCTGGGGTCACACATTGGGTTTACTGGTTCCCCTATGATTGGACATTAAATACCGAGAAATGCCAATAACTGCAAATACACCTGCAGCTTGGCTACTAAATCCTATTCACGCGTCCTTTGTGGTGGTGTAAGAGAGTGAAAGCAAGTGTACCTCTTCTGATAACGGAATAGAATGCAATAACCATGGTATTAGAATGGAAACTGGGTAATCCTCGTACCCTGAAAACTTTACATTATTTCGAAACCTGCAATTGAGCCTCGGAATGGATTGAATCTACGGCCACGACCTTGCAACTGAAGAAAGAACTATGGCATCGGATCTTAGAATGTCAGATCAATGAACAACCCTGGTGCTGTTAAAAACATTTTGCACAGGCCAGTCAATATGAATTAAAAAAACTGGTGATCAAACAACGAGCTGTAAGTGATATTCATGATATGAGATCACACACAATAAAGCGTGATTCAGAGAAGCTTTCTTTGTGGATACGGAGTTCAAATCACACATTATTGATTTCAATGGAGTCAGTGAAAAGCGAAATTCTTCAAAATCTGGCTGATAAATATACATAGCCCGACCTAAGAGAAAAACGAAAGAAAGGTTCTACAATCACCTAGAAATACTACTTAACTCTTTTCTTATAGACGACACAAAAATAATTCTGAGTGATTTCAATGCTAAGGATGGCAATGAGGGAATGACTGGAAGATATAGCCTCCACGATGAAACAAATGATGATGGACAGCTTCTGATGGACCTTGCATGTGGCAAAAATCTAGACATACAATCGACTCACTTCCCACAATGACGCATATATAAAATGACTTGGGCATCACCGGATGGCAACACATAAAACCAAATCGACCATGCTCTGATCCAATAACATAAGGCTTTAAGCAGATTTGAAGTTCGTAAAAACCGAGGAGCCAATTGTAGCTTGGATTATTATTTGATCCAATTATCCTGTCGATGTCATATGTTAAAGGCGTATTGTGTGAAGGCCAGCCCTCTACAAAAACTCGACAACGACAGGCTTGAAACAGCATCTGTGGCAAAAAAATCTCACGTAGGCCCTCGATAAGTAGCTGGCTTCCATCCTTTTAGACACATCACAGAAAACAAGCAACGAATTATGGGTGGAAGTGAAAGCAACAATTAGGATTTAGGCAGAACAGACACTGAGTCCAGCGCAAAAGAAACGATCGATGATGAGTGTATTAGATAAGGCGTACAAAGACAGCATAGTTAGGAAAATAAGCACGAAGAAAGAACTCTATGAAAATCTCAGAAGAGTTGCGAATAAGATAATTACAAGTACAATTAACAAAAGAAAATACTATGACGACCACTTGAGAAGTATCGATGTAAATCCAGTGAGCAACAACACAGGGCACAGGGATACGCCCTCCTGTGGTGGCACTTGCAACATCATCGCTGATGAAAACACGATTAAAAAAAGATGGGCATCATACTCCAAGAGCCTCCTTAATCCTCCGCACAGCTTCAGAGCCACGGAGCTTAAAGCTATCTCAGAAAGCAACCATTGAACCCACCAACTCTGGATGAAGTGCATTCCATCATCAAAGACCGAAAGAATAATTAAAGCACCAGGCAACGATGAGAGTCCTGTGGAGCTTATTAGATATGGAAGCAGCGGCGTTCAGAAAGCCGTTCACGAAGTGGTCCAGCACATTTCGCAACAAGAACATATACCAAAAGAGTGGAGCCAATCAATTATATTCTCTTTTGACAAAAAAGGTGACAAGCTAAAGTTACGAAAACTATAGAGGCATACCACCACTCTATAGGGCGTACAAGATATTTTCAAAGATCTTAGAAAATAGGATCAGATCATACTCCAACAGCATTATGTGGAAGTATCAAGGTGGCTTCAGAGCAGGTAGATTGACGAAAGACATGGATCCTAACCAAACATCTGCAAGCATATTGAATGTTTAAAAAACGGATCCTGAGGCAAATGATTGGAGCGCAGCTAGACAGGGAACAACGGCAGATTCCATACAACCATGAAATATATGAAATTTTTGACAAGCCTTAGGTTTCAATGATCGTAGAACTACTGATGTTGCAATGAACTGGACAATGGATGCCCAAAAAGGTATTCTTTGGGAGAACTGAAGGGTGGAGACTAGTGAGGAAACCAAGGAAATGCTGCTCTGACTCGGTCAACGAGGCCGTTCATCACTACTCGAATTTCAAAATTAGAGGATACCATCAATGAATCAAGACAGTTGGAGGTGGTTGTTGCAGGAACTGAAGGCCCGCGAGGGGCTATAATGCTACAAAGAAGGGGAAGAATGGTTGTGAACCATATAAAGCTAAACTTTTCCTCCCAAGAAATGGAATGACACAAAAGAGCCGTCTGTTTTTTTTTTGAAGAATATTGTGTAATTGATTAGATATTCTTCATGATCTGCGCATTGATGTGTGCAAGCCACTGTGTCATTGAGTATAATTTGTAGTGATCCGTTCCAAGACTTAGGTTCAGGATGTATTGAAGAAGGTAATTCTAGATTTGAATTGGGTGCAAGTCACACTGATGTGTCAATAGTGACCTATATTCTCATTTATTGGGGCTATTAGGCTACCGCTTGGAACCAAGAATCCCAACCTTATTATACCGCGTGTGATTATGCGCCAAATGGAATCGCGAAGCATGTGATGTTAACCCCAATTACACAGGTTATTGGCAAAAAATAAATTTTTTGATAAATTTGTTGGATTAGAAGCCGCATTGTCAAAACTTCTGACATTATTTTTTTAACTTTAAGTATTATGGCATATTTTTTTTAAAGCCATAGGGCTTTGCATTGTTGTGTGAGCAGCCGCATCTAACTTCTTTGAGTCATCTTTAGTGTTAGATATGGTGGTGGTGGCCGAGATATTCATGTCAAAAGGAGCTATGACAAACGCGGAAGTCGTGTTAGCGAAGAACTTTTGATATTTTATATACAAGAATGGTAGGCCTATCAACTTTGGAGGCAGGTGCTTCATAGTGTGTGTGTGTGTGTGTGTGTGTGTGTGTGTGTGTGTGTGTGTGTGTGTGTGTGTGTGTGAACTTTGGTAGACATTGCAACCTGAATGCGGGAAAGGCTATAAGGATACCTTCGAAATTTATCAGCAAGCCACCGAGTTTGCGTTAGTCACGTTTTTCTTATTGGCGCCTATCTTGCGTTGGCACTTGGGTAATTGCTTGGTGTGTTTATCTTTTTGTTAGAAGATGGGTTTAAAAGATACCGTCGGTAACCGAATGTAAGACCGGAAGCATGGTACTCAAGCGCGTGGTAAGGGCAGCGGGCATGGTCGTTGCAGAGGTAAGAAAACCTTACAGATTGTCTTATCAGATGAGGAAATATTATAGGAGGCGGTGGAGCAGGATAATGCTACAATTTTGGAAGTCGCGGTACACTAAGTGCAAATTAAAGATACCATCGCATCTATTATAACCGCTGATCCATCGCCCAAGAAAGAGGATTTTATAGTAACAACGTTAACACGATGAACTGCTTACAGAAGGAATGTCTATCATAAGAATTTTACAATAAGAGGTGTTTCTGGAAGAAATGCAAACACACAACAAAAGTTTTCCGTTAAGGAAAACAAGGAAGCTTTTAAAGCTATACCCATTTGTATGTACATTGGAGTTTTCCAGGTGGAGGGAAGAACTCATAAGTGTGGCATATTACCTGATGCCAAGCATCACATTTTGCTTCCTGAGTAACATCATATGAGAAATCTCATCACAGACCATGCTCATCATCTGGCGCTCCACAGTGGAACGACTTCAACATTAAATTATATTTGAACGCATTACTCGATATTTAATGCCAACAGTAATGTGAGCTCTAATCATCACCGATGCATCAAAATCATTGGGATATAACCAAAAGCCAGCTCAACAGCTAATGAAAAACCTGCCGCAGCTCGGTGAGACGCCTCTCCCGCCATTTTCCATTCGAGGATAGATGACGCTTGACCAATTATAACGAAAATGTCAAAAGGATGCGTCTCGAAAATAATAAAAGAATACATTGCTCACTTTGTTTGCATAATTATAAGGGCCATTTAACTTGAGTTGGTCTCTGATATAACCGCAGATGCCTTTTTGACGGCCTACAAAAAAATTCCCAGCGCACCGTGGTCATTGTAAGGAAATGCTTTTTGACCCTTGACCAAAATTTGTTGGCGCCCGAAATAAGATAGAAAGGACCTGCAGCTTACAATCAGCCACTCTACAAAGCAAGCTACAGAAATAACCACAAATGATGGTACAGAACGGAAATTTATTCCACTAGCCACCCCTACTTCGGAAGATTGTACGAGTAGCAAGTTGGTGTCAGATGAGTTAAAAGATATATTAAAAGAGTCCTGGAAGAGAGTTATTATTAATATATGGAGAATGCACTACCGTATCATATCAGGTAGAAGCTTGTGTGAGCTTGAGACCCTCGGGTCAAGATTCAAGCGCTCTCAGAGAGTTGGAACCCTTAAATTTTGGACACTCCTCTTTGGCCGACCGCTGGTTCCACCTCCCGAACCCAAAATATATGTGATACAAATTTATACCAGCAGATCACCAAGTTGTAACAAGACTTTTGGAAAAGATTATCGTCAGAATACCTCTCCTTATTTCAGCAAAGGAGCAAGTGGGAGGTGGGTAGCAAAAATCAAGATGTTAGTCAATTGGTTCTAGTAAAAGATAACAATTTACCTCCGCAAAAATCCGCATTCTGGTGAAGATATTAATTAACTATGTGAATTAAATAAACTATACAAATTTATTACTCCGACAATTGCGATAAGCAGATACAGGGTTTTCCATTAACAGGTATTATTTTATATCAAAAGAATAATGCAATTTTTAAATATAAATGATCGGATGTTCATTACATTATAAAGAGGAAGGTATGTCGTTAATAGTGAAAAATAACATCAGGCAAATGACCACCACGCTTACAGGACCCTATCCTTTTCATGAAATTTTCCATAACCAAATCGTAAAGTTGCTGCACTATGTCCTCGATAGCCTCACGAATTCTATCTTTGAGGTCTTGAATTGATGCTGGGCTGTTGGCGTAGACCTTTTCTTTCACGTGGCCCCAAAGGGAGAAGTCACAAATTGTTAAATCACAAGATTTTGGTGGCCAATTGTGATCACCTCTTCGAGAGTTAACACGGTCCGGAAACGTTTCCCGAAAAAGATCAATGGTTTCGTTGCTTGTGTGGCACGTAGCGCCGTCTTGTTGACAGTAAACGGCTATAAAAAATCATTAATCATCTCTCGATAGCGCAACCCATTCACCATAACTATTGTTCCAGCCTCATTTTCGAAAGAGTAAGGTCCAATGACTCCGCCGGACCATAAACCGCATCAAATAGTCACACGTTGAGGATAGAGAGGCTTTTAAACAATAATTCTTGGGTTTTCCGAACCCAATATTCGAAAATTGTGTTTGTTGACGAAGCCACTGAGATGGAAATGGGCCTCATCACTCAAGATGATTTTTCGATGGAATTTCGGATCATTTTCATGCATTTCAAGGACCCAATCAGCAAAGACACGACGTTGTTGATGATCGACTGGCTTGAGTTCTTCTGTTGACTGAACTTTATAAGCCTAAAGACCCAAATCTTTATGCAAAATACGGTGTAATGACGTTTGTGGAATGCCTAATTCCAAAGAACGACGAGGAATGGACAACCCTGGGTTTTCTTCAACACTTTCGGCTACAGCAGCAATATTCTCGGCTGTTCTTGAGTGACGTGCACGAGTTTCATTCTTCACATCACTAAGTTGTCCCAACAGCTCGAATTTTTCCACTAATTTCTGTATTGCGGTCCGATAAGTTGCTTCACTACAACCAAAAAACGTTCGAGTTTTACGAACCGTCTCTGCCAAATTTTCACAATTTTTATAGTGAATTTTAATAATTTCAATGCGTTGTTGAAGCGTGCATGGTTCCATTTTTATTAATGGCGTAGTTTTTCCTTGTCAAATGTCAAAAAATGACAGCTTCAAAAGTGACATCTACCGGAATAGCGGGCTTTTCAAAATAACACCTCTTATTGGAAAACCCTTTATTAGGACAATCTTAATGGCCTCATCAAAATAAAGTAGAACAGGTAAGGTAGACAGACCTACGCTTATGTCAGAACGGTTTTGTGCTCAAATTATCCAAAATGCGGTCCCCAGCACCAAATAAACTCAAGAAATATGTCAAAGAGATGTACACGTTTAAAAAAAATCATTGTTTCACTTTTTCAACGGTCACCATTTTGTTGCAGGCTAACAAAAATCACTCAAGTCGCGAATTCCCAAAAATATTTATGTTATTATTCTTACTTGAAAATTCTAAGAAGATCAAACCAAAACTGTTGTGTGTGATTCGATAGAAAGTCCATAAAATACCAAAATCATGTGTTCTTGTTGTTGTGATTATAAAAATTTCAAATGGCTTTAACTTGTGTGTATATCATTCACAGAATATAAGGACCCTTTATGTGACTACTTACATATCATAATTCGTTTCGTTCGATACGATTTTAATGGGGAAAATGTGAAATTCAAGGATCAAACTATCATTAACAAAGCTCATAAACACCTACCTCCATAATTTTGTTACAGATTTTTCAGATCACATTTGTCCAATCGCGGGGCGGGACACAAATTTTTCATGCACTGCCCCTCCCTGTCTGCCCTTTAGAGCGAAAATGCCAGTTTAAGACCTGTTTTGAAAAGGTCTTATCAAAAACCTTTTATTTGATACCCACATCGGCTACCTTTGATGAAATTTTTTTCGAGGGTCACTCCCTTACATAGGGATACCCCCATTAAATGCCTTTTAAAAATTTTTTCTGATTGAACTTTGAAGAGAAAACCACTTACACCTTCATACAAAATTTGATGTTTCTAGCTAAAGTATTTTGCGAGAAAAATTGCTGTGACACACAGACGGACGGACGGGCAGGACGCGATTTTAGTAGGGTTTTGCAAAATTATTTTACAAAGCCCTAAAAAAGAGTTTATGACCAAGCCAAACTCTGATCCAAGTCACACCACCTCGATAAGCCAAAGTCGATTCACAGCGCAGATCTGCCCGTTGAAAGAAGGAAAGTTAGAGTTACAGCTTGGACTTGGGCCTCAAAATTATTTAATTAAATGCGTTTTCGCACAAGGCTATGAAACACTGAACACAAAATCATGACTTCATATTGAACATCTGCGATATGCTCAAATCAGGCAAGGAACTCTAAGGCTTCAAAAAACATTCATAATGTCTGAAGAACTGAACGACCAAAGAAGGGCAGATTTAAAACGTGCCAGAAAATAAATTTCATATAGACACCTAGAACGAAGAATGAACTGATGTAAGACCAGAGAAAAAATAGCCACGAAAAAGACCCCGACAACAGTTATTGCTCATAAAACTTAAGATCGGGCGATCCTCTGCTGAAGTATTGTTGAATACCAGGGGAAATGTAAGGTTCAAGGACACCAACATTGCTTTAAAAACGATTGCGCCATAAATTGGTCCACGTCGGAGCAGATACCGATAGCAAACAAGCATTCTGCGATGCAGTAAAGGCGGTCTTTGGCAAAAGCACAACTATAGAGTTGCTTAGGATGATGGCAGCATTTGAAATAAGAGACATTGACTGTGTCACGGACCTAGGTAAGGTACAAGAGGCCATCAAAGGGGAGCTCCCCAGCGTGAGCAGGATCAAAGCGAGGCTGAGATTGAAAATTCAAGGAGCACAACGCATGGCCATCTGTGACTTGAGCAAAAAAGGATGCCGAACAATTTCTGAATCAGAAAAAAGTAGAAGAGGGCGGGTGTCTGCAGGACATTGCGAAGAGCACTGCCTCTTCCATGCTTCAAATGCCTTGGTTATTGCTTTGTCATCCTGGACACGATCAATATGGATGGGATGGGTGGGGAAAAGCGCCCATCCTATCTCGCTCATCTTTTTCTCCTCATGTTTATTCCACATAACTAGCTTGTAGCCAAGGCCCAAAGGATCCTTGTTCACATTGTTCAAAGATTTTTATTCACATTGTTTAGTAGGTTTTGCCAGCAGGGAGTGTTCCTGCTGTTAATCAGTCTGCGCAGGCGTTTCTTGGCCTACTTATATGCTGCTATCAGGTTGCATGTTCGTTACGGTTTCGCGCCCGTGAGTCTCACGGCGAATCTTGTGACACTTCCTTCGCTTTTCAGTGATATAAGGTGACCACCATTGCACTTGAGGCTTCCTGTGCGGATGCTTTTGACAGGATATAGAAGCACTGTAAGCAGTCGTGATGATACTCATAGTTGAGTTCGCCATGTCTTGAGCCCCCAGTTTTTTCATCCCTTAAGAATCCCCCTGCAGTAGAGCATTTGCCTTGGACACCTCGATGTGCCTTGCAGCATCAAGTTTTCCAACGTTCTACTTAAGTTTAGAAAGTCGAAAGCACAGGCGTCAGGAGACAACATTGTGGATCTCTAGTACTCTCTAATTGCGTATCCTCCATACTAAGGACTCCGAATTGAATATCACGTCCAATATGGTTCTTTCATAGTCTTTACAGTAAAATGTCCATGCGTATCCTATGTTTGCATGACCAATAATATCCTGGCCACTAGTTCTAGATTCGTTTTCCCCGCGGATCTGACTAAGGCATCTTCCATTCAACAACTTTAGCTTTGAAGTCTCCTTCAATGAGCATGTTGCCACCTGTGCTCAAGACATTGCCCTTCAAGACATTAAGCTTCTTTTGGCAAGATAATATTGGCCCATTCAGCGTTAGATTCCCACTAAATGAAGTGATCCTTGAGCACTAAATCTACACGAAACTATTCTTCTATCCATAGGTCTCTTCCTAGAAATCACTGTTCCGAACCCAGATGGCGGCAGTACAAGTTTTATATACTGCATGCATGATGTAGAACTTTTAACATGATGTTGCTCACTCAGCAGCAAAACGTCAGTTTTCATGTTCCTCGCAAATTGCTCAACCAGTTTTTGAACGGCTGAATTGCGGTGTAAATTTACTTGCAGGACACGAGTCATTGAAGTTCTGATCTTGCTTTGGTTGGCCTTATTGGAAAACCCTACTGATCTCAAGACGTGCCCAAGATCTGGTCTCGGTTCAGCATCCTTCGAATACTCTTTTATTTATGTCCCATTTCACAATATTTGTAGCATGGGTAGCTCCTATGTGGTTCTTTGCATACTTGCCGTGTGACCATAACCAAAGCAAGTGCTCTTCGCAGTGTCCTGCAGACACCCACCCGCTTCTACTTTTCCCGATTCAGAAACTGTTCGGCGTCCTTTTTTGCTCAAGCCACAAATGACCATGCGTTGTCCTCTTTGGATTCTCGATCTCAGCCTCGCTTTGATCCTGCTCACGCTAGGGAGCTCCCCTCTGATGGCCTCTTGTACCTTACCCAGGTCCGTGACACAGTCAATGTCTCTTATTTCAAATGTCCACCCTTCACATAGCCGGAACTGGAGTAGGCAGTCCTTTAATTGAAAGCAAGGAAGACTCAAGGCCCTGGTATTATCCCAGCTGAGATGTTGTAATTGATCTACAAGTATCACCAATGCCCTGACTTGCTGCTCAGCACATTCGACGCTTGCCTACAGGACAAAGTTTTCCCGGTACAATGGAAAGTGTTGAGGATCAGCAAGGGGAAGGGAAATCCTGGATCGCCATCTGCATACCACCCTTAATGCATGCCAGACACTGCTGGGAAAGTGCTAGAGAAACTCATCAAGAGGGGACTCACTGAAGCGATTCGAGCTGCTGGAGACCTATCTCCTCGACAGTACGGCTTTACAGCAGGATGCTCTACTCTAGTCCTTGTACACAAAATTGAACAAGCGCAACTTAGGTTAGTTATGCTAGCGCACTGAGTGAGAGATTGGATGACTGCTTGTGGGTGCAATAGAGGAAATTGAAATGGTCAACTTGACAAAAAAGAGAATCCCTACAGTAAGGATGATCAATATTGGAGACAAACTAATTAAATTAAAGCTAGCGATTAAATACGGGGGGCTGCTGATCGACTTAAAGATGAGTTCTTCTGAGCAAATGGCTGAAAATTCTGCTTCAAGCGTGTTGGCTCTGAGTTTGCATATGGCCACCGTAGGTGGACCCAACCCATCAAGAAGATGCCTGATGATACTAGTCGATGGAGTAGAAATATGGCATGATAGTAAGGAGCTGTACCGGAAACGCTTTACATAAGCACAGAAAAGAAAAGCACTGAGTATTGCATTTTAATATCCAACAATCCCTGCTTTGGTGGTGGGAGGTATTGCAGGCGCGATACCTCTTGCTCTCCTTGATAGGGAGCGCCACGCTATTTAATTCCGTCGAAGTGAGGGTGCAAGGGCTACGGTTGCTCGCGAGGAGAGACAGCGCCCACCGAACGATTAACAGCAGTATTGGTTGAATTGCGCGAAGAGAAAGTGGACTAGTTGACTCATCCCGGGTTTCAGACCGTGGTTAAATTGAAAGCATGATAAGACTGTATTCTATTTGACCCAGTTTTTGAGCGAGCGTAGTTGTTTTGTTTTCAGTCTTACCTACACAAGAATGATAAGTCACGGGCTCCCAACTGTATATTTTGTTTAAAAGAGGAAAGCGATGCTTGCCAAAATTTTTTTGCAGGCAAAAAATCGTACAAGTTTCAACGAGATCTCTACAGGGAGACAGGAGAGCTCACCTCAGATAGTGTGACCATGGCAACACTTGGATCTGTTGACAAATGGAACCATGAGGCAAAATATGTTTCGGGAGTCCTGGAAGATAGAAGGGACTCACAGCTGCCGGGAAAGTCAGATTATGGATCGCTTGTCTGTTAATCCCTCTTCGTCATCCCGTACCACAAGAGGAGGGATCTCTTAGCTTCAAGAAATGACACCTAGCCCGGAGTAATGTGTTAAACAGTTCCAGACTAAGTTTTCAGACTGACAAGGGAGGTACTTAAGGGTAGTTTAGCCACTCGTGAGTATGGGAGCCCCACACAAAATGGCATTGACTTTCCAACCTAAAAAATAAATTAATTGTTCTGATACCAAAAATGTTATTTAAAAGTTTCTAGACAGCTTCAAATGTTTGCCCACCACCTAGTTACCACAAGGAACACATGGACCTAGATACATCGTTTCAAATTTTTTTTTCTTTGACTTTTCTTAATAGCTTGTTGATTTGAGTTTTCAGACATAAAAAATAAAAAGACTCTACAGAAACTGGAAAGCGTGAGTTCAGCTAATGTTGAATGGCTTTTGGAGATTGACAAAATATCCAGCGACTTCGATTCAGAAGAGTCCGATATCGAAAATTTAATGGATGACAATAATTTCGAGGAACTATTGGAGATCAGTAGTGATGTTGGATTTTGAAGTAAATGGGGGTGAGGATTGAGATAGTGAAGACAATTAGCTGTTTGTTAGAAAAAGACGCAAAGAATTGATGAAACAAATTGTATGGATGTAGGATACTTCATATTTGGACCGTGTGATCTCATTTATCAGAGCAAATGAACCTATACGCTTTGCAAAAAGCTGGTGGTAGTACTAATTTAATCCCGATTTACGT
This sequence comes from Odontomyia ornata, assembly GCA_963969285.1. NCBI lineage: Eukaryota > Metazoa > Arthropoda > Insecta > Diptera > Stratiomyidae > Odontomyia > Odontomyia ornata. Next base: position 352,729,538 of record OZ017739.1, on the reverse strand, counting down.
TATAGAAATAAGAAAAATTCCGGGCCTGAATAGTGTTATAAGCCTGAAAAAGATGTCCATCTAAAAAGGCTACTGGTCCTCCAGAGATAACATGGGGGATAATTTTCAAAGTTTGGTAATAGCACGTAAGGGATTTTTTCGGCTATTGGGTAACTTACGCGTAAACGACAATTCGATGCAACTGGAAAGGAATGGTCCAAATTTGAATAAACTAAACAAAGTGAGATCTTTCCTCACAAAGCTCTCAAAAACTTATCTTTCCGCTACATAGCCCTATGAATATCAAATTTATGATCAAATTTAAAGGTGGAAGTTCTCTCCGACAATACATACCAAACAGACCTTTAAAAAGAGGTAACGAAGTATGAGTGCATGCTGATTCAACCAGATTCATGTACAAGTTCTAAATTTACACCAGAAAGGTCAAGAAAGCCTCCGAAAAGAACCTGGGGCATCAAATGATTAAAGATATATGTAGAGTGTTAGTTCGTGGGAATCGTAAGGTCTTTTTTGACGACTGTTTCAACTCCGTAGAACTCGAAAAGGAACTACTAACAGACAGTATCTACGGGTGCAGTACCATTTGCAAAGGAAGAAAGATGTTCCCTGAGCTGAAGGTGATTAAATGTACGAGTATAAAATAGGGTAACCCTTTAGAGTTTCGACTGATGTATTTACGGCTTTGAAAAGGATGAATCAGCAAAGCGTTTTACTTCTGAGCAACCATCAGGATCCCTCTATTGTGAGCAGCGTTCCGAGGAAATCCAAAAATGAAACGATTAAAGAAATGAATTGTCCTCAAATGCTGAAAGAATATAACACCCAACAGGATATGCTAAAAAGCCTATCTAAAGTCGAAAGGAAGTCACATATATGGTGGCACATAATTTTTTTTTATTTTCTTGACGTTTGTTTTGGAAAATGCATTGTATTAATCGAGCAGTCACACAATCAAACTGCTCGAAAAACTTCCTATCTCCTACTCGGGGTTTTGTGGCAGATCGGAAAAAATATGTAATTGATTTTATTTGCAAATATATTTTTGTAGAATAATTTTTCATAGTATTAACCTTATCAAATGTTTTTTTTTTATATCAATTTTCCTTCAAATTAAAATTTATATGTCTTCCTTTAATTTCACTCGTCATGAGATTTAACTTTCGTTACAAATTAAAAGTTTCGTTTCCTTACTTTTGTTAGAATTTCTTCACGTTACTTAAATTTCTTCACCCCATTTAAGTTTTTTTTTACCTCATTTAAATGTCTTTCCCACATAGCAAATTTCCTTACTTCATTTTAATTTTTTTCTACGTTAATTAAATTTCATTTTAAAAATTTCGAATCTGCATATAAATTTTCGGGTTTGAGGAACGCTGATATATTACTCTTCAACGGTGTGTTACATCACGGAAGAGAAACGAATAGATCTGTTGGGATCAGTTGAGGGATTCACCATAGGTACAGGATGAAGAAAAAGACAAGTTTTTGGACGGATCCAAACGTGAAAACGGGGAGAGTCTGCTTGAGATCGCCAATCAACGCGAACGCCGCGTGTGAAGAGATGCTGGAATCGGAAACTTGAGTTTTGATCGGCAATCAACTCGAGTTCGGCGTTTGTAATTTCTCGATTATTAGCTCTTTGCACGATATTGCGTGTAAAAGCGCAACAATTATTTATGTGGCATACAGTTTTGAGGATATAAATTGTAGACGCAGTGTCGGTTCAATTTATCATTGAAGTCTCAACTCATTTTGATAGTTGATCAAGTGGTATTTGTATTTTATGTTTTGGTGGCGTGAAGCGAGAGGGAAATGTGTTAGATCGAGTGTGGATTGCCCACCAGCGATGTTCACGCATGGGGTGTATTGAAGCCAAGTTCGTCTGCGCAACGTGCTTCAATCATTTCTCGCATAAATCATGCGCAAGAGCTTCAGGAGCGCTAACTGATTGCGAAGGCCTAATGATTCATGCATTGTTTGAGATTGTTATTTTCCTGAAAACTTAACGTTGATTAGATCACATTTTCGCGTGATATTGGTGTGCGAAGTAGTGCTATACACGGCGACAAATTTTGATCCGAACGTGACTTCGTTTTGCAGGAGTTTCAAACGGTTGAAGCTCTACCGGGGGATAATTTACTGAACCACGGAATCTTATGGGATGATTTTTGGGGGTTTTTCGTCGAATGTTACATCTACGTGGACGGTGCAGTGTAATACAAATTGTTTCGAATAAATTTTAATGACGAAATGGTGTAGCAAAATAATGCGAGTGGCGACACAAAATCATGTGACATGCAATCCATGTGAAATTGAAGAGGAAAAGTTGTGCAGTTATGGAAGATGTTATCTGGGATTTTTTCCGTCAGAAGAAAATTTAAAGCGTGATATGTATTTTTTCTGCTATTGTCTGAAAAGAGAATTCAACGTCGCCGTGGTCGCATTTGTTGTCGGGACGAGAATTAAAATCCGCATTTCAGTTTTCATTGGGCTGAGAAAACGTGAATTCCGCGAGTTTTGTGCAGCTAAGACGAAATGAAATAATAAAAAAAAATGTCTAATTGGCACGGAAGAAGTAAAGTTAAAGCGGGGAGTTGACTGACGACCGTGACCCGGAGAGAACGCACAATAGCGGCCGCCTTGAAAAAATACATTTGGTACGAGGATTGTTGGAAAAAGTGCCGTCGAAATCGTTTAAACCGGGTAGTGAATTCAAAAGTCTTAGTTAAAAACAATTTCCAAAGATACCCCCTTCGCTTCGCTATCTTACCATCCCCATGCGGAATTGTGCTTCCAAGAAAAATTACAGTCGCAATCGTACGGTTTCGAGGCACAACCAACGACGAAAGTTTCTCGACCGCTTTCGACACGAGTGTAGTAAAAGTTAACTATCGTGCAATCATTAGTTATCGGAATTGTCGAGTATCTTTGGTGAACACGGGGAGTCTGACTCAGCCATATTGGAAATTTGGAGTGGATGATGGATTGGAAATCCATAACCTTAACTCATTTCTGAAGCGGCATTGAGATTAGTCGTTGAGTGCGGGAGGCTAGTCCTTAGAAGATACAATTGTACATCAAAGTTCTGAAATTGCAGAAATCTCAAACTATTAAGAATTACGTTGACATTAGATCCGTGCAACAGTATGACCAAGGAATCAAAAGTTTATTCACACAGACTACCGGAATGGAATGTCAAAGGTTTAACTTCACGCTTTCTCGTCAAGTGTGCCATTGGGCTAGCTATAAAACCATTCACATCCAGTACAGCTGCAATATTATTGTGTTTCACGGATTGACTGAGGAAACTGATGCATCTGGTTAGGACAAATTTATCCACTCGACCATACAAGTGTGAATATCGAAAACGGTGAAATCAATTCTCCTCGAAGGCATTTCATGGCTTGAGGCTCATATTACAGCGATGCTCTTTCCTACCTATCCCTTAGTCTGCATCGAATTGCGATCCACTGATGCGACATGCAATCCTGATCGACTACAATCTCAAAGAGGGATACATACATCAAATAACCCAAAAATATTCGTTTGGAGGACACTTAGGCGATCAATATTATTTTACTTTGCTGGGTTATGAAGTTACAGCGTTAATACATCGTTTGGATTGCGAGTGGAATAGACAGTTGTGTACATGGAGGAAGGAGTATGGTTATAGTGATGTTTTCGATACATACTTTTATTGTGAAGGAAAGGTGGAATTCTTTATATATCATGGTAATTGTAATGTGCGCGTTCCAGAATAGTCAGAATACTGTTTCAAATATTATATAAATCACAAGATAAATTTTAGAATGAAATCAAAAATGTTTATTGTACTATGATTCAAACACATGTAATTAAAACATTTACTCTTTATAACAGATCCTGAAAATGCAAGTGTAGGTCTCCCAATAGCTTTTTAGCTGATTATAATAATGAAACCCACAGTGCTAATTTTGTGTGCGACCCAAGCTGTTTGAAAAACGTTTGTTCGGTATTTATTGATCCTCTTTGGTCGAGATTCATAGTATTGTTACATGCCCGAATAATTTTGCGAGTTACTGTCGCAATTATTTTCACAATCGTGAAGAAGATCATGATCAACAAAACGAACTCACTCGAAAACCCATTAATCATGATCAACAAAACGAACGTACTCGAAAACCCACCATGCATCAACATCTGAAAGTGAGTCACTGCTCCATTCATTCACGCTGCTCGAATGTTCCCGCTGATTCGCCAATGTACGAGAACTGGGTTGAATGACTAGAGACCCTATATAAAGGCGAGCTGAATGAATGGGGGGATTCATTAGAACCGCAATAGTAAAAACTGCGAAAGTGGTCGAGTAGTGGTAAAGTGATTTTCGTTGATTGTGAAGTGATTTTAGAAGACAATTGCGATAGAAATTTATCAACAAGTGGAAGTTAGACTTTTAATAGTGAAATTAATACTTTTGCATTTTTTTTGTAATTAATTAATTAAACTCTTTTAATTTAATTTAAAAGACATTGCGTTTTCACTTCCCGGAACATTAAAATTATTGGCCGCGATCCATAACACGCGACAGTGGTGTCAGAAGTGGGAAAGAAAATTTCGAAAAGTGAAAACATTTAAACATTTTTAAACTGCACAATTGTGAAAAGTAACGTGGAAACTGGTGAAAAAAAATAAATATAAGTCGAAATAATAAAAATACCACGAAGCTAACAGTGAAAAATTAATGAATTTACCATGGTGGGTGAGCCCTTAGATGCAGAAAAAGGCACAGAAGGTGGTGAAGCAGAAACGCCAAAACGAAAGCAATCAGAAAATGCGCTGATGCAAATGTTAATGCTAATGCAGCAAGAGCAGCGACAACAGTCATTCAATTTAACTGGGTAGCTAAGTGAACAGTCGTCAAGTTTAACCACGATGCTAAATGAACAATCAGCAAAGTTGGATCAACAAGCTATCGAAATCAAGGGAGACATCAAGGCAGACATCACACAGAAGCTGGAGAAACAGTCAACCGAAATGAAAATGGAGCTCGGTCATCTGAACAAACAAATTAAAGGCGTCGAGGAAAAGGTATACCAGGTCGAGGAAAAGGTCAGCTAGGTCGAGGAAAAGGTCAGCCAGGTCAAGGAGAGAATCAACCATGAGATGGAAAACATGAAAAAGGAATTGGAAGCAGCAAAGACAGTAGTGACTACCTCACCAGCCCCACTTACAACCGAGAGCAAAGCTCATCCAGAAATGTGAGAACACCAATATTTGACGGGCAAACGGTCTGGAGTATTTACAAAAGACAGTTTGAAGCCACCGCTAGGGCCAATCACTGGAATGATCAGGAACGAGCGACTGCATTAATTCTTGCTCTAAGATTCCCAGCTGCCGAGTTTTTGCAGATTATCCCCGTCGAGTTTCACTCAAACCTGGCTGCTATAATGAATGCGGTCGACATGCGTTATGGAGACGATCATCTGAAGCAGATTTATCGGTCACAGCTTCGGCATCGGGTGCAGAAATCTGGTGAAACCCTACAGCAGCTAGCCCAAGACATTGAGCGACTGGCACTTTTGGCTTACCCAGCCTACGATCCTGAACATCGAGATGATGCAGCAAAAGAAGCATTCATCAGCGCACCAAAGGACCCGGAATTGCAACAAGCCGTGCATTTAGCTCAAAAGCAAACGGTTAAGGACGCATTGGTTTATAGTCTCAACTTTGAGGCAGCGAAAAATGTGGCTCGTACCACTGCCCGGCTCCGTGCAGTAGTGACAGATGAGTGCAGTTGTAAGCCCGTGGAAAGTGAGTGAGAGCCGCAGGTGAATGGTGCGCCTAAATGCTGGGATTACGGAGAGAAGGGGCACCTGCAAAGAGACTGCAAGAAGGGAGGAAGAAGACGGAGCTATTATCCAGGATGGTGGAGATTCAGACAATGTCAGGAGCCTAGAATGGAGGCCCATCAAACTGGAGGGGCCAACTTCGTGGGGCGGACGTTGGCTAGGAGGATCGACATCCCCAGCACCCCCATCACCGTGTCAAGGCAACATCGTGGGGAAGCAGACTTATGCCTTCCGGGTCAAGTTGACGAAGAACATTGCATCATAACAAACGACACTGGTGCAACCCGATCGACGATCCGACCAGACTTAGTTAGGCCCCAACTACTTCACAAGGGCAGAATTCATGGAAATGCTGACGCCCTATCTCGTCATCCATGTCCAGCTAACTGCAAGCCTTGCCGGCGGATTGAGGAAAAGGAGCCGACCGTTGATCTGCGAGTGATAACGGCCAAATTCGGTGAAGGTTGGTCACCGGATGAGAATCGAAATGCCCAGTTAGCCGATGAAGACATCGGACCATTGCTTGCATGGAAGGAGACAACTGGGCGACCTGAGTGGAAGGACATTTCGATGCATGACGCAACCCTGAAAAGTTACTGGGCACAATGGAACTCCCTTCAGGTGGAGGACGGCATACTCAAGCGGAAATGGGAAACGGCAGATGGCAGCTCCCATAGGATGCAAACTATACTACCCAAAAGCCGAATCCACGACGTGGTTAAGGAGATGCATGAAGGATCCTTGGGAGGCCACCTTGCCATTAACAAGACCTTAGTGAAATTACGGGAAAGGTTTTACTGGCTCCACACTCGAGAAGACGCAGAGGACTGATGCCGTAGATGCACAATTTGCGTTTCCGTCAAAGGTCCAAAGCGACGACTGAGAGGACAAATGCAAACCTATAACGTGGGGGTACCGTTTGAAAGGATTGCTGTTGACATCGCAGGACCCTTTCCTGAATCCGAATGGGGAAATCGATACACGCTGGTTGTAACCGATTATTTCAGCAAGTGGCCCGAGGTCTACCCCATTCCCAAACAGGAAGCAACTACTGTAGCCGAACAGCTAGTGTCAAATTGGGTCAGTAGGTACGGCGTACCTTGTGAACTTCATTCAGATCAAGGCCAAAACTTCGAGTCACTAGTTTTTGGCGAAATGTGCGAGCTGCTGGGAATACGGAAAACGAGGACAACACCGCTGGATCCCCAATCCGATGGAATGGTCGAACGTTTCAACGGCACGCTCAATAAACATCTGGCCAAAATGGTTGACAAGAACCAAAGGGACTGGGACCAACATATCCCACTATTTTTGATGGCGTACAGAGCTACCGAACATGCATCGACGGGTCAAGCCCCAGCCAAAGTCATTTTTGGAAAGACTATTTGTCTGCCGGCTGATATAAAGTTCTGAACACCCCCTGAGAAACCCCAAACGATCTCGGAGTACGCAAGTGAGCTAAGACAACGGTTGAACCAGATACATCGGACAGTACGAAAATACCTTGAATCGGCTACTGACCGCATGAAGACCAGGTATGATCTAAAGGCAAATTCTACTGGCTTCCAGCAAGATGACTTGGTATGGCTATATAACCCGCAACGGCGAAAGGGTAGGTCTCCAAAGTTGCAACATAATTGGGAGGGACCATACCGAGTTACAAAGCGAATCAAAGACGTCTTATACCGCATACAGGAACACCGTAAGCCAACACCCATACTGAAAATCGTGCACCTGGACTGTCTTGCCCCATACTAACTCCAGGGAGAATAGACTACAACTGGTGACACATTTTTTCGGGGCGAAAAGAACTGAGGTGGGGACAGTGTTACATGCACGAATAATTTTGCGAGTTACTGTCGCAATTATTTTCACAATCGTGAAGAAGATCATGATCAACAAAACGAACTTACTCGAAAACCCATTAATCATGATCAACAAAACGAACGTACTCGAAAACCCACCAAGCATCAACATCTGAAAGTGAGTCACTGCTCCATTCATTCACTCTGCTCGAATGTTCCCGCTGATTCGCCAATGTACGAGAACTGGGTTGAATGACTAGAGACCCTATATAAAGGCGAGCTGAATGAATGGGGGGATTCATTAGAACCGCGATAGTAAAAACTGCGAAAGTGGTCGAGTAGTGGTAAAGTGATTTTCGTTGATTGTGAAGTGATTTTAGAAGACAATTGCGATAGAAATTTATGGACAAGTGGAAGTTAGACTTTTAATAGTGAAATTAATAATTGTGCATTTTTTTGTAATTAATTAACTAAACTCTTTTAATTTAATTTAAAAGACATTGCGTTTTTACTTTCCCGGAACATTAAAATTATTGGCCGCGATCCATAACACGCGACAGTGGTGTCAGAAGTGGGATAGAAAATTTCGAAAAGTGAAAACATTTAAACATTTTTAAACTGCACAATTGTGAAAAGTAACGTGGAAACTGGTGAAAAAAAATAAATATAAGTCGAAATAATAAAAATACCACGAAGCTTACAGTGAAAGATTAATGAATTTACCATGGTGGGTGAGCCCATAGATGCAGAAAAAGGCACAGAAGGTGGTGAAGCAGAAACGCCAAAACGAAAGCAATCAGAAAATGCGCTGATGCAAATGTTAATGCTGATGCAGTAAGAGCAGCGACAACAGTCATTCAATTTAACTGGGTAGCTAAGTGAACAGTCGTCAAGTTTAACCACGAAGCTAAATGAACAATCAGCGAAGCTGGACCAACAAGCTATCGAAATCAAGGTAGACATCAAGGCAGACATCACAGAAGCTGGAGAAACAGTCAACCGAAATGAAAATGGAGCTCGGTCATCTGAACAAACAAATTAAAGGCGTCGAGGAAAAGGTATACCAGGTCGAGGAAAAGGTTTACCAGGTCGAGGAAAAGGTCAGCCAGGTCGAGGAAAAGGTCAGCCAGGTCAAGGAGAGAATCAACCATGAGATGGAAAACATGAAAAGGGAATTGGAAGCAGTGAAGGCAGCAATTACCACCTCACCAGCTCCGCTTACAACCGCAGCGCAAAGCTCATCCCGAAATGTGAGAGCACCACTATTGGACGGGCAAACGGTGTGGAGTATTTACAAAACCCAGTTTGGAGCTACCGCTAGGGCAAATCACTGAAATGACCAGGAACGAGCGACTGCATTAATTCTTGCTCTAAGATTCCCAGCTGCCCAGTTTATGCAGACTATCCCCGTTGAGTTGCACTCAAACCCGGCTGCTACAATGAATGCGGTCGACATGCGTTATGGAGGCAATCATCTGAAGCAGATTTATCGGTCACAGCTAAGGCATCGGGTGCAGAAATCTGGTGAAACCCTACAGCAGCTAGCCCAAGACATTGAGCGACTGGCACTTTTGGCTTACCCAGCCTACGACCCAGAACATCGAAATGATGCAGCAACAGAAGCATTCATCAGCGCGCTAAAGGACGTAGAATTTTAACAAGTCGTGCGTTTAGCTCAAAAGCAAACGGTTAAGGACGCATTGTTTTATAATTTGAACTTTGATGCAGCGAAAAATGTGGCTCGTACCACTGCCCGGGTCCGTGCAGTTGTGGCAGACAAATGCAGGTGTAAGCACGTGGAAAATGAGTGAGTATATTTCAATTTGTTAATTGTAAGTACAACGCAAAGTATAAACTGAACCTCACACAAACATTGCTACACTATCTGAATCAAGTTTTTAATGTACCCAAAAATTGTACATAGAAATAATTGGATGTTTCTTTACTCAAACAAAAAAGAGCAAATGACTTACAACTTACGAAATTAATTCGAACGATAAGTTTGGACTCTATTTGAAGCTTTGAAATTGATTGAACTTTTAAAAATATTCTGCTATAACCGTATCAAGCAATTGAATTTCTCACTAAAATTTAACGTTAATTAATTTAATTAATTTCAAAATTATGATTCACTACATTTTTGATGTAACTTTCAAATTACTTTAGGTCCAAAGTGCTATTTGGAATGATAAATCCAAAAAGAAAAGTTAACGTAATGAATACTTGCGGTAAAGTAACGTTAATTTAATATCTTCTTGGAAAGTTAAAGAATGCTAAAAAATATCTCATTGAATTGAAGAAAGTTTAAAAATAATAATAAATTACTAGATGTAAAGAAAATCGATCTTTTCATTTCGTCCCTCTGACCGGGTATAGGACCCGCTACGATGGAAGGCTTTCCACATGACATGGGCTAGCCATCCGGCACGCTCCATCTGTTTTGTAGTTTCAAGGGCTCTTGCCGGGTTGAGTGGCCTTCCACTCACGTGCCCGTTTTATGATATAGAGTTATGTGACACAATCACATAAGTCTATAAAATAAATCGGTCACATCCATATTTCCCGTTCATGGGAGGGCTCATGCAGAGGAGGTTGATATGAGCGTATACTATGTTTTTTATCAACTAGTAACCACACTCCATCAATCCTCCGGTAAAATCCGAACATAATCCGAACAGCAAGCAATAAATATTCGGTAGCAGGTAGGTGGTAAACGCTGATGCGAGGATGCTAAAAAATTAATAACTTTGTAGAAAAACAAATTCGTTCCATGCAATCATTTAGTTTTTTATTACGGTCTGGCAGCATTCGTATGTTCTGAAATGCGTAAAAGAACACGTGTGTCGGAAATTTTATTTGCATTTTGCTTTGTTTCTTGAGCGCGCCAAACATGGGATCAGCTGTCATGCCCCGGATCAGCTGACGTGCCCCTGGGAAAATTCAAAAAATGTGCAACATAGGGTAAATGAAAGGTGTGGGTACTAGTTGAGTATATTATGGATATGAGTTTTCCGCTGAAAAGTGAGATGTACGGCCACGTCAACGCTTGGATCTTGATCCGGTTACGCAGCCACGAGGGGGCATCACAACCATCCGGTTGCCCCAATCTTATTTGTGGGCCATGAGAATCGTCGGGAAGTCACCCCACGTCCATCTGTTTTGACTCGTTTCAGCTTGTTCTCGGAGCAAGCAATTTTTCCCTTCGTTAGTTATCTACATGTTTCGACTTCGGTCGACCTTTTTTTTGAGACCCGAGAATTCGCGAACGCGAAATTCGTTTGTAGTGGATCCTTGTGCTGGGGGAATGAACCCGCCCCACGACACCCAACGCTAGCCTGCCAGCGCATTCACGCGTCCCCGGACAAGGCCAATCTCGGCTGATGTTACCATACTCTTTTGCCGAGGCAGCAGACCATCGCTGCAGTCCTTTACGGACATATACCTGCCTACCTTTCACTACAGCATTTATCCTCTTCCAATATACATGGAATGGTAACAGTATGAAAATAAAATAATTTCATTTCGCAGTTGCAGTAAAGCTCATTGGAGCAACTGATGTTCCTAAAATGGAACAAATATAAAACGACGGTTCCAGTGGAGGTTCGATTTGATCAATGTAAATACTTGCAAAATTGGTGTTCATCTCAGCACAGCTAAGGAAGTTCACAGATCATTATGGAAATGTGCAATGTGGGGCGTCAGTCTTTGTCCAATTAAAGAAAGAATCGTTTTTTTGCGCCTAGTTGATACTACACCTAACCACATCTAGGAGTACAATCTATTATATTTTAAATTACAAGAAGTGTTTTTTGTTTATCATCATGCCAAATCAAAGTGAATACAAAAGAAGTTGTTCAAATTGTGGTAAAGAAGGGTACTGGTCCTGGCTGTCTTTTTCATTAAAAGTTTGAATATTTTTGTCCTGTCGAGAGTAAAACTTTGATTCGAACGAGCTACAGTATAGTAATTGATAAAAAACTAAGCCAGATATATTTTAAATAATCCAAAATCAAATACATAACTTCAAAATTGCTCAAAACAACACTTGGCTAATTAAAACATATCCTTTGGTATCTTACCAACACTTATGAGAGCGAATTATTTCAAGTCATACTTAAAACCACTTACTAGTATTTGAAACTATGTGCTTCCAGTTATATTCTACTATTTTTCATCATGCCTTCAATCAGCACTCGTTTTTCCTTCGAACGTTTTTGCATGATCACCAAGTAAATTTAAGCCCGAACTTCAAATATTTCCATTATCTGCCAATTTTAATCAAACATTTGATTTGAGCATTTTTTTTTTTTTGAAAGTATCAATTTATGCATCAAGATCATTCTCACTGGGTTTTATACCACATAATACAGCTTTGCAGGACATGTTTGCTAAATTACTTGTATTTAATTGATATGTGAGCGCGCAAGCGCTTTCTTTGATAACAATCAGAAACACTTCCTGATAAATTTAGTTTAATGTAACTAAAAAAACTCAAAATGTAGTTTGAACTCTCCGAAAAACTTCAAAGTCTTAAATTCACCCCACAATTTAAATCATCTAGTCGTATTTTATCCTGTAGCGTCAATTAATCACTATATCAAATATCACATTAAGAATCACCACCACAAGTTTGCTTTCCAAACGTCCAGTCGCTTTCACTCTTTCAAAAAAAGCACTCAACGATTTTCCAGCGTCGCAACGTTTCCGTTGAAAATACCACTTGACTGTAAAACAAATGATTCTTCTTAATACGACAAGCTCTCACCAATGACTAAAACTTAATGCAAACCATCTCGAACTAACGAACTCTCCGCAACATTTTCTCGAGTTTAGTTTCGAAAATAGCAAAGACAAAAAAATATAATAAAATAAAACAAAAAAGTTAGAAAATTCCGAAAAACAATGAAAGTAATTACAATTTTGTGCGCGCGCAGTTGTTCAAGTTTGCCGGGCGGGAGAAAGTTTGATTTGTGATGAAAACTTTGTTAACTAAGTCCTTACGGTCCTTATAGTCGCTATATAAGGCAAAAGTTTTAATTCAAAGAAGTTTTCCAACTTGAACTTCAACTTCAAGGGGAGAACCAGCAGCAAGGTATGTGGTTGAATGAAGTTTTTCACCCAAAAATAGAAGAACACAAAATTAAATATTTCCGTATCCGTCTTCGATTTTCATATGAAAATGCTTTAAGGACTCAACTTCAATGTAGAAAACAACATCAATCAATTGGAAAATAATGCATGTGAGTATCTTGGAAGTTTTCTAGGAGCGACTAAATATCTGCGCTCTTGGAAAAAGTGTAATCAGTAAACAATAGCAAGGCGGAATTCAACTCATGCCACCTCCCTATTCAATGTTTTCAAATACTTAAATCTTTGAGTTTTATGATTTATCATATTCATGAGGATTTGATTGAATCGCAAATGGGAATCGTTTTGACTGAAAAAAAAAACAAAATAATCTCCTAAGGCACGTGGCTCTTTGTTATGTTTTCTTCCTGGTGGATTACTCACCTGCAATCTTTTAAATTATGTTTTTACGAACTCTCGAAAGAAAAACAACAAGCAGTTAAATTCATCGACGTGGGAAAATATTTTCCTGTACATCCCAGAGCTTATCACCCACCTTTTCATAATCCCCTAATATTAAAATTCATCTTACCTCTGTGAAGTATACAAATTTGTTTTTGAAATCCCCCAAACATTGCATATTGCATATACACGTAATCTTTATTGTGTTCTTTACGTTTTTTGAGTGAAATGCGGTCCCTCACGTGGATTTTAACAAGCTGACAGATTTAATAAAATTTCCGCTCCTAAACAACCTCTTCCCGGTCCGACCTGGATGAGAAATCCTCTTCGAGCCTTCCCATTCATCCGTTGTATGAATTGGGGGCGGTTGAAATCAAATTCAATTTTGTCACGTATGCGTGAAATTGCGGCGAATTTTCATTGAATGAATGAGAAAAAATCGTAAATAGACAACGTATGAAAAACGACCCGCTATATCACATGGAGCCCGGCTGGGGGTTTATTAGCAGCTGTCTGGGATACGTCAGGGTGCCTTTACAGCCTGTCTCATTGCGAAAAAGTACTTTGCAGTAGCTTGGGAAAAAATCCCTCGATATGCCCCAGGGATGATACTCTTTTGAATATGCTCATCCTGTCGTGCAAATTACTTGATCCGTAATGAGATAAACCGGTAAGTGAGTTACTTATTAAGGATTGGGTTTGGCGATTTGTTTTGTTTTTTAGACGCTGCTCTCTAGATAAATGGCGGTTTACCTAAGCAAACATTTTTGGATAGAAATTTAAATAAAGACTAAAGTGACTCATTAGCATGAAATGCATATTCCGGGTATTCTGCACGCGGCATGCACAAGTTCAATTAAATTATATAAGTAGGATAGTACTGGTCGATTTCTCAGAGATAAAATACTTCCAGTAGCTTATAGTTCACAAAAGAGTAGTTTTGCAGCATCTTCTAGAAACCACCCTTTCTCAAGAATATTATTAAAATCTCAAACATTGTACTTTAATAATACTCACAGGTGTCATGTGGAGCTCTTGAAAAACCTGAAGATGATTTCCTCTTCCTTCGTAGACAATATTACATTATCCTTGAACACAGCCACTTAACAAGTATATGACGTCGCGACGTATGTCATTCATTTTCCTCAAAATGTCGACGTTGTCTTCGTCCCCGCAGTCATATCCAGTTAAAAGATTCCATCAGGAGGAATTTGAATTCTAGTTGAATCCTTATGAGGAGCGAACCATCATGTCAGCATCCTTGCCGGCTAAAACGAAGACACACATCATTATTTTGTGAGTCAACAGAGCGAGCTACAAGATGGTATGTTGATTTCAAAAGCTCGTTACATGCGAGACTGAATGAAATCCTCATGTAAATCCTATGAGGGACTGTACAGAAGGACCTAATTATGTTAATAACCAAAAATGTAATCTCCAAACTCATTGCTTCGAGCTGCACATCAGCTAGTCCTTTGCATTTTGCTTGCATGATGCAGACGTTTTCAGATGGGTATTATTTTAGTGCCAAATGGCGGAATTTCGGTAGCTTTGAAAATTAAGTACATGAAATAGCTTTGCAAAACTGCATGTTAATAAAAGGTAATTTGAAATTGGATGGCTGACAAAGGAGGTAGGGTAAATTGCATATTACATACTCGTATGAAGAGTGAAAATCATAGGTCTGTATTCTATTCTGGTTCAAAATAAATAAAGCAATTTCGTATTAAATAAAGGGCAACATTATATGAAATCAATAAATGCAATTATTTTCTTTTCAGAATTTTGTAAAATACATTTTTTTTTCGTAGCACTACAGCCCCCCTCGGGCTTTTGCTTCGAGATAGTTAGAGTATCTTATTATCATGATCGGATATGTCGGCAACTACACAAGATGATATGATCATTATCACGTTTTGGCCGTGTGTCCGTCCATCCAGCTGCGATACATTCTGATTTTAAACCAGCACGTGTCATAACTGCAGGCTTATAGTCCGTCCAAAGAATCACTCGAACTAAATCTCGTTGATGCCAATGAAACTCGAACCAGAGACCTTTGGCTTACGGGCTTAGTGCTCTAACCACGAGACCACGCGGACTAAAATATCTTTAACAGAACTCTATAAGATTTGCGACGTGTCTGCCCATCCATTTTTCCATTTATTCATCCGTGTGTCCCAGAAATTTTCCTCGGAAGCGGCAACAGCTATAATTATGAAAATTTGCTCATAGATAAAAAGTGGCAACCTCTTAAACGTTTCGGCATAAATTTTCACATGTTTTCAAAGTGAACCTGCATGCATTGAAATGACCCGATGAACAATTTCTTATGAATAGTAGCCAAAATGAATAGTAAATTGAATTGACACGAATATCCAGGATCGAGTATCTAAGGAAAGGTTATGGCTTTGTAGAGAGCTAAGGAGACAGACTATGTTAACGATTTATGTCCCTTCTCTCGGGATCGGGCATTTTTTAGCAGGAAAATCTAAGAAAAACTCATGGCGGTTGCTATGTATGAGGATAAGCCAACAAATGCCTCCAAAATCAAAATTAGGAAAACTAGTATGATCTGCAAATTTTAAGTTTTGTCCATAAGATCTAAGAAAGGCCCTTAAATTTACCAAAAAATGATAGACAGCTGTCATCCATAAATGCTTTGCTACCCAACGTCTTTATGAACTAGGCAACACCATCTATCTTCATTGTTATATGCATGTGTTTTAAAAACTATTAGGGGATCGATGTCGGTCCTTGAATAAAGTAAGACGAATAGTCGAAGACTTAGGTGTTTGCGTTTTAGTTTAAACCAAGACTGTTGACAAATCAGAATTGATATAATCCCTAATTTCACGAGTTGTTTTGTTAAAAAATAATATAGTAATGGTGACGGGCGATCTGATGGTGGTGGAGCTTCGCAAAAAAACTTCGCAAATCCAGTTTATCTATGTTCAGCACGAAGGAACCATGAAGGTGAAGTAGAGTTGTTCCACGAGGCCAACGAAGACGACTTGAAGGAAGTTGAGAAGCTGCGTGGTCATGTAGGGGAATTGCAAAAGCAATTGACGATCCTATCACAAGAACTAGCTTCCGCCATCGGCACCATAAATCGTTGAGACCGGTGTCAAATGTCCAGGGTGAAAAGTGTCCAAAGATGGCAACCAACGAGCGTCAGCATAAACGTCATGCGTATACTTGCCAGGCATACCAATACACACCAACGTGTATGCGTGTAAGTTTTGTCTGTTCCACCTGCAACATTTTAGCAACATGCTGCAATATGGAACACAATCGTTCCTGTCAAGAACGGGCATCATGTTTCCGACATAATGTCAATTGTTCATTGATTGAGTCGAGCAATCGCAAATGGAGTACGGATGGGAAGATTGTTTGCTACTCTTAGCTGCCATAGCCAAACTTAAGTGCACGGCAAAAATATATATATATGGATGGAATTATGCATGCCTTTTTATGGCAGATATTCCTTTTTACATAAGTGCCGCTGATGTGCATATGACAATTTTTTTGTGGTAGGGAGGTGAGTGCCATTTATGCACAGAGTATGGGACTCCCATGCTCGAAAGAAGGTGACTGGACTACCCAATAAACACCTCCCCTGTCAACCTGAGAGCCCAGCCTGGAACCGTTTGACACATTACTTCGGGCCAGGTCTCATTTTGTTACGCCGTAAGGCGCCTTCAAGCTGGGGGATCCCTTTCCTAGCGGGAGGGGAGAGGGAAGGAGGAATTACCAGAAAAGCGATCCCCAAGCCCTGTGAGTCCCTTTTATCTTTAAGGATTGCCCGAGCATAATGTGCCGCCTGGTTTATGTTTTTCAACCGATGTGAGGGTCACCGCCACTACAATATTCAGAGTGACCTCTCCCGTCTCCCTGTAGAGGTTATTTCGCAGGTTGACCCATTTTTTGCACGCAAAAAATGTGTGGCAGGCATTGTCTTCCTCTCCTGGGCAATACCGACAATCGGAGGACCGTGACTTACCAATCTTGTGCAGGTAAGACTGAAAACACCCGTGCCCGCTCAAAAGCTGGGTCAGACGGAAGTCAGTCTCACCATACCTTCGATTTAGCCACGGTCTTACATCCGGGATGAGACGCGTAGTCCCCCTTCCCTTCGTGCAATTCACCCAAGACTGCTGCCAATCGTTGAGTGAGCGCTGTCTCTCCTCGCATATGACATTAATGAAGACGTAAAAGTTGAAGGCTGAGTCTATGGTGGAGTACTAGTATCGAATGCTTTCATTGGGGTGCGGTAGTGCTGTTGACGACCAGTCATTAATCCGCAATATGATTAACGAGCTGATGGACGATAATTTGCGTCGGATATTGTCGGTCATGTGTTTTCCGTGATGTGCTGATCTGTTGCAATCGCTTTCGGGTTTGACGCATGCGCTGTGGTTGACAGTAAGACTAGTGTCATGAATTTTCCAAACGGGGACAGAAACATTTCCGTGCAAAAAGTGATAACTCACGATAAATGCGGCCCGGTATATTTTAATTGCTGGGATCGGGAACACATTTCACGCGATTGCCCAAAACCGCCGGGGTAAAAGAAAAATGACAATTCTGTGAGCTCCATTAGTGAACCATCTGGTGTTCCGGTTACGAAGACCCTCACCTTGAACGATATCACTTATAAAATGGAACATCGTATATCAATGTGTCGGTACAGTTAAGACGTGCAACAATACGATGAAAGGATTTGCCAGTGGAAAGGTGGAGTGCCGCGAAACGAAAACATTAACCATCACTATTGATAAGCAGCAATTTGTGTGTGACTTCATGATAATAGACAGCCCAATCTCGGTGTATGACGTCATCATTGGTACCGATGTACTTTCGCGTGGATGTATAGTGATTGACGAGGGCAAATTTTATGTAATTAATAATGCGTGCAAAAATATCAATGATACTTTGAGCAAGTTTGAAAAACAGCGAGTTGAGGCGTTAGTACATGAATATCGTGGCTGTTTTGTGGGAAGGTTGAAGGACTTCGGAAAGTGTAGTACAGGTATTATGAAAATGAACATGGTTTTAACGTCAGACATTCCGGTAAAAAAAGAACTGTACCGTGTTCCCATCCTTAAATAGAAAATAGTCGAAAGCTTCGTGAACTAGCTACTGCAACTCAAAATGATCCGCCCGTTGATATCGCTGTCTGCTTCACTCATTGTCTTGGTGCGGAAGCAGAATAGCGAAAATAGACTGTTGACTTCTGTGAGTTAAATGCGGTCACCCAAAAAGAACCATGGTCCATGCCTGTGGTCGACAACGTTTTGTCAACTTTGGCGGGGGAAAAAAACCAACTTTGGCGGGGGAAAAACTACTTCATTGTGCTCGATATGATGTCTGGTTATTACCAATTGGAGATTGCGGAGGAAGCCAAACAGTACACGGTATTCATAACTCACCATGGCCACTTCGAATTCAATCGAATGCCATTTGGGTTTTGAAATATCCTGAGCAATTTTCAACGACTTATGGCGAGGCTCATAGCATCGATGAATGGCAAGGCAATAAGCTATGTGGACGAGGTCATCATTCTTTCTAAGATTGTCGAGCAGGGGCTGGAGTACATGAAGGAATCCCCGGAAGTTATAAAATGCAAAGGACTAAGGTTGCACAAGTCGAAGTGCTCATTTTTCCAGAAAACAGTGGAGTTCCTTGGACATGAACTAACGGCTGAAGGAATCAGGCCCGGGAAGATAAAAACTGTGGCGATGCAATAATTACCTAGTCCACAGAATGCTACCGAGGCCAGGTGTTTCCTTGGGTTCTCCGGCTTATTTACGAAATTTATTCCAAATTGTACCATCATAGCCACGCCACTAACGCGATTGTTGCAAAAGGATGTACTATTCAATTGATCGATCGAGTACGAGGAGGCACATAAACAGCTGGTGAGGTAGTTGACACAGCATCCGTGGCACACCGATGTGAGCTCCGTGGGCCTTGCAGGCATCTTGTTGCAGAAAAATGGATCTGGACAAATAAATCCCGTTGCATACTATATCCGTCTGTGCAATCCATCGGAGAGCAGAAACCATAGCTATGAGCTGGAGGTACTCACGATCGTCGACACGTGCGAACGGTTCCAAATGTACTTGTTGAGAAAGGAGTTCAAATTAGTAACTGATTGCCAAGCCATTCATAGTCTGAAAGCGACAAAATACCTCATTCCCCGAGTGGCAAGATGGTTTTTGAAACTACAAGAATTCGTATACTGGATTGTATTTGGTCCCGGAATAAATATGCCTCATGTCGAAGCATTGAGGAGCCTATGGAGTCGCCAACTGAATCAAGTGGAGTAGAGGAATATATTGATAGTAGCAACTTGTCAATGGAAGATTGGGTACGCACTCCACAGCGATAAGATTCAGACGTGAAAAGTATCATGGACGTTCTCGAGATGAAGGCGGACTCTCAGCAGCTGGAGCGAATTCGCAAGGAATATGTTATAAAGAACAGCCGTCTTTTCAGAGTAGATAAAAAGGGGAAAAATGCTTGTTGTTTTGAAGGGCATACGCTGGCGGATGACAAAGTGGTATCACGATAACGCTGGACATCCGGGTGTCGATGTTACACTGATGTAAATGAAATGAAGCTTTTGGTTCTCTCAAATGCGTAACTTCAAAAGAACTATACAAAGATATGCTTTGACTGTAGCAATGTGCGAGTGCCGAGAATAAAAGAATGCCAATCATATCGTATAGACCTTTTTCTGATTATCATTTGAAACAGTCCATATGTATCACTTGGGTCCGTTTATTAGAAGTCGCCGCGGCAATGAGTATGTGCTGGTCATGGTAGATGTTTTAACTCGGTTCACGGTCATCAATCCAACAAGGTCAACGAAATCGAGACCTGTCCTCGAAGTAGTCAATTAGCTGACGATTGACTCCAGCGTGTGGTGGTCACCGATTGGGGGACAGCGTTTACCTCGCATATGTTTAAAGATTACTGTAATGTCAACGAAATACAGGTAACCCACATTAGAATGGCAACTCGAACACCTCCAGCAAATGACATTGCTGAGCGAGTCTGCCTAACCTTAAAACGTCACGCGCTAAACCGAACACCTGGGATGATGAACTACGACAGCTTCAATGGACGCTGAATAAACGAGTGAGTACAACGAAGAAGTTTTCTCCAATCGGGCTCATTTCCGACAACCCTGTAAAGGACATCAGTGGCAAAAGGCTTTTAGCAGCCGTGCAGGATACTAATTTGGACGAAAAAACGTTAACGGACTAGAGAGAAGACGCGATCAAAAATATATCTGAGGCTAGACCTAAGTGGAAAAAGCGAATCGGCAAGAGTCATCAGAAACCAAGGCACTACAAGGAAGGAGAGTTGGCCTTGGTGGAAAGGGCTATTGCAGCTACGGGTGAGTCCAAGAAGTTGAAGGCTGCGTATTGTGGCCCCCCTATCTTGAAGAGAGTTCTGCGGCATGACCGATATGTCGTCGAAGAGAGTGAAGCACATCAGAAACAGCAACCGTTCAGTTCGGTAATGAGCAGCGACAAAATAAAGGCCTGGTACGAACTCTGTCCGGAGATTGATAACAATTACGATGACCTTGTAGATAAGGAATTCGGTAAATCCATTAAACTCGAGGCGAGTTATTGTCAGGAGAGGGCGGCTGTCATTCATAAATGTTTTGCTACCCAACGTCTATATGAACTATGGCAACACCATCTATCTTCATTGTTATATGCATGTGTGTAAAAACTGTTAGGGGTCGATATCGGTCCTTGAATACAGTAAAACGTATAATCGAAGACCTTGGTATTCACGTTTTAGTTTAAGCCCTGACTGTTGACACAGCTATCTTGGTCATTGGTTTTCAAAGAACAAATTAATTGCCAATTTAACATTTTACAATTACAACTATAACAATATCTGATATAAGGAAGACAGGCATTTTCTATCAGCCTGAGTACTACAGATACCCAAGTTGAAATTCAATTTAGGCAGTAATTAGGCCCTAATTAGGCATGCCTAAATTTGGAGCATGCCTAAACATTTCCTAACTTACGTGGTGATGAGGCTTGCCTTAGCACTTTCCTCTCTCCTTTTTGCAAAAAATTCTTGCTTGAAAAAAAAATATGTTGGGTAGACAGAGCTACGTTCATGTCAGAAGAGTTTTTTACTCATCCTAAGATAAACAGACACCAATAATGAATAAACTCAAGAAAAACTTGAACAATATCTACAACCAACATTTACTCGTTTTAGAAGGGAAACCATTACTATATCATTTTAACTTGCTTGCCGTTTTTTGCAATATCACTAGCAACCATTGACTAAATGAAATCTTAAAGATTTAATTTAATTATTCATTTTATCTGGAAATAAGAAAGTCCAATTAACAGTATAATGTCTAGTTCAATGGAACAGGTCCGAGTCGTAAAAAAACCGTACATTGTTTTGTTGTACTCAGAGAACTTTCGAATGGCTTATACTTTTGCGAATGCGATTTGCCTTCATTGAAGCTTCCAGACTATAAGCACCCTTCTTTGGGCTATTAAATTTTAACTTTAAAGGTATGGATACATTTAAAGTTAAACTTTTTTTTTTAATTTTTGAGCTTCTGAGAAAAATGTTACATTTACAAACTCAACTATTACTAAAAAAGTTGAGCAATTTAAATTTTTAAGGTATTTGTTATTGTTGAACTCATAAAAAGCTTCCACCACAAATTTTCACCATTAAAATGTATATTCTATTCAAGAATAAATAGCTTTTACTTTCAATGCAGGAGCTGGGAAAAATTTGCTTAAATTTACTCAATATCCTCGTTTAAAACGGCCGCCAGTCTGTTTTACGATAACTAATATCATTCTTTGATCAGATTCTTGAGGACGTGCATGATATACACTTTTCTTAATATTTTCATACAGATCCGAGCAAGCCTGTAGTGTCTTAGTCGATTGGAAGCACATATTGCTCAATAGCCACATATTGCTGTTGTTGTAACACCGAAAATTTAAATAACCATAACCTCGTTTAACATAACCCGATTCTTTTGAATTTTCCATAGTTGATTAACCTTATAAGTGGCTATACAAATTTTAAAATTTTATTAACTTTAAGGATACCCTTACGATCTTATACAAGAAAATGTGAAATTGTAAAATTATACTATTACTTACAAAATTTAGCAAACTTGGCCTTCTCAGGTGTTTGTCGTTGTTGTACTCATAGATTTTGCTGATTTTTCAGTCCACAAGTGTCCTGTCACGAGGGGGTAACACAAAATTTTTCATGTTTTCCGCTTCCCCTGCCTACCCTGTCGACGATATTGAAATTTTAACAATATATACTAAAAGATCATCAAGACTTTTCGTTTGGTGTCCTACTGGACTTACTTTGGTGAAGAAATTTTTTTAATTGCTCACAACCTTATATGAGGAGATCCCCCTTTAAAGTCTTTGAAATTTTATTAACTACGAGACTTTCATTAACTACAGACTTCTGAGCTATTCACGAAGTATGATTACAGTAGCTTCTATGCTTCCTGAGAAAACTTGCTGCGACGCACTGACAAACGGGCGGACGGAGGGATAGGTACCAATATAAGTATTCGTAGGGTATAGTGATATCTGAAGATATTGTGCAGCAAAGGAAGGAAATCAATCCATTATTTAAATATAGTTCGCAAACATTACATAATCAAATAAGCAGGAAATCAATTTCATTAATTGTAACTTAAAACTCAATCTGAGTTCCTCAATTTAATATTTTCAAAGAAATAACAAATCATCAAAAATTCTTTAACAATCCATCGGGCGCAATATGTTTTGAAGCGGCGTCGGTCGCATTGAGCCTGTGATCCACTGCTAATCTTTTGTAAATATACAAACTTTTTCATAAGCAATACAATACGTTAACTACTATCATTTTACACCCTCATGTTCTACAAATACTCAAGAAACAACACTGTTTTATATATAATTTTCAAACGAAATAAATCTTTATTGTATGTATGAAAAGGTATACAAAATTATCTTATCTTATTGTTGAAACGAGTGAAAATTAAACTAAATAAAATAAGAATACATACATTTTTAAATACTTTCCATCTCATTAATCAGATGCATCAGAAGGAATATATCCTTCTACCATTTTTTTATAACAAGGAGCACAAATGAAAACTGCATGTGAGAGGCAAGGAGCAGTGTGGTACTTTTTGCATTCATACTGACTCAATCTTCTTTTTGTATGTACCTGGTCATGGCATGTTCTTTGCCAACCTAAATGATTCGCGAGTTTGTTGAACCAATGTTCAACATTGTAAAAAAGATTACCGTGAGCCATCGTCTCATATTGCGAGACACATCATATGCTCCACAAATTTTGTCTACAATGTCCACTCCTAACTAGGTCAAATTGTTAAAACTGATTATTTCCGGTTTCTGTTTTACGCCGGTGGAAATATCAATCACTTGGTCTTCATGTATTGATGACACAAGGAGTACATTTTTGTTTTTTCTTGGAACGTATGATACCAAAGTATTCCCATCACTTCTAAAACCGAAAAAAAACTGGAATGTTGTCTTCCGCCTTTGGGAGCAATAAGGTCACTTGGTAGCTCTTTTCTGTTTTTTTCTGACCATGCCAGCGTAAGATTGTTTTTTTTTTCTTTCAGCTCATTTAGAAGACTCACTTGAGTAAACCAATTGTCGGCAGTTTTGTTTCTTCCCGAACCAGCATATATTTCCAAATTGAAGGAATAGAACGTTCTGCAATCTACAAGGGAGAAAATTTTTATCCCATATTCACTGGGTTTTAACGGGATATATTACCTAAAAGGACAATTGCCACGGAAAGCAGGAAACCATTTCGTCTATTGTAACGTGTTATCCAACACAGCAACTTGCTTGACAATTTTTTACAAATTTTGTGAATACATCTCCTATTGCAGCCAACCGATCAAGTTCTTTACCAGCAGATCTTGTTTCTCAATCATCAAATGTGAGACACTGGAGTAGAAATTTAAATCTTTTGATGCTCATCAGCAAGCCAAACTTAGCAATGCTGTCACGATCCATTCCCCATAGTTCCTCAAGAGAAAGTCTGTTCGCTTTGTAAATTCCAGCTTACCAAAGTAGTCCTATGAAAGCTCGTATTTCGATCTAGCCTGTATTTTTTGCATCTCGTTCTCGGGAAAATGATTCTTTGATGGTATTTATATACTGATTAGTAAACTTTATGATATCATTTAAAATTTCCTCTGGAAATAAGACGTTCCAAAATTTGACAGGAGTTTTTGATAATTTGGCGGCACCAATAACTCCGGTTGAAGGTGATAAGATGTTATGAGCCCTTCTGCGTATATTATTTCGCCGAGGAGTCTTATACCATTTAGTTTTTTGTCTCTCACAACATAAAAATCGCTGTCCTCCGTAATTTGATCTTCATCATTATTGCTACATTCTTGTTCCGTTTCTGATCCGTCTAGCCACTCCTCTAAATTGTCTTCAGGATCAATATCGCTTTCGTCTGAAAAATGTTCATCCCTGAATTCGTCATCTTCTTCGTTGAATGCTTCTAATAAAGGGCGTAATTTTGCAATGCCTTCAGTTTTGCTCAAAGAGCACACTTTTTTGGTATATTGATGTCTGGAACAAACCAACATTTACAATAGCTATGAAAATAACTTCACAATAAATTTTTAAAAAATATATTGAAATATTCTACTACCCATTGCACGATTGGACGCAATGTGCTTGACAAGCCAGAGCCCAAGAACAGGTTCACTAATTACAGAATACTGAATAATGTTGTGTAACATGAAATTACTGGCAAAAAAGCTTGACACAGCATTAAAAATTACTAAGAAAGCTTACTTGTCAAACCGTACGGTAATCGGGCGCAATGTGTCGAAAAGATCTTTTCGCACGTCAACCAGCACTGATAATTGATAATCACCAACTGAAGTTGTCACTGTTAGTGGCACTAGTAGATAGGCCAGCGGAAGAACCGAATGCGACTTACGGACCAGACTGGGCAAGCCAACGAGCTCGCGCTGTGCCTAGCAGATCAATTGCGCCCGACGGAGTGTTAAATCAAATTGATCTAAAATTAGATATTATAATAAAATTTCAACGACAAATTCAATAAAATTTCAAAATGCATTTTAATAAAATTTGAATATGCCAATGATCAAAAATACGAGTATAAAAATGAAACACAAAATGTTATACTTCGCAAAGGTTTCAGTTAAAGTGCAAAGTGCAGGGGTGAAACATTAAAACAAAAAGTTTTAAGTATGAATAATGAAGTTCACCTCTTACAATTAAAATAGTTTCAATGATAAGTTTGTCATAGTGACAATTAATTTCCTTAAGATTAGTGAATGCAAACAAATAGTTTGATTGTGCAAATACCAAAGCATGTTTAGAAACTTACATATATGCATATACTCATAATTTATGCAAATTAGCCTTAACTCTTTACGACGTAAACGTTTAAAAGGACAAACCACGAATAAGTGAGCGGACCAATATTTCAAGAGTGACAGTCTTGCAAATTCATTGTGAATTTTAGACAATTTTTGAAAGAATCGTGCAATTGGAATCAGTTGACGAAAATTTACATCGACCAATCTCTAATTCTAGGTTAAGCATAATGCTGGACTCCATTAAACATCCTTTAAGTATAACTATATTTGACGGAAACCGAGAGCTTTTGAAAAATTTTATGGACATAGTAGACATCATGGTTCCAACCTTAACACAATATAATGTCATGTCTCACAATATTGTGTATAATCAAAACCTAGATAACAGGAAGGGCCAAACTAATCTTGGATGCAATTCCATGTATAAATATTTGGTCGTATATAAAGAAGATTCGGTATGCGAGATTCTAGAACCAAAGAAATAGCAATCAGTTGTTAGACTAATTGAGAACCACTGAATTTTTTTAGATTTAATTAATATTATACAAAAACGGCTTACAAATTTAAATCCTGAATTTTAAACAGTTAATAGTAGATAACCAAAATGTTGGATTAGATATTTTAAAAAAATATGTATATAAAACCTTGTCGTACAATATTGTCTTGTAGAAATCAGGAATCTTTAGAAAAAGCTATTTTTATCCTTAAAGAAACCGGTCATTTATATCAGAGATAATTACGATAATTCCGAACCCATAACTGGCAATAAAATTAACAAAAATAGTAGCCAAAATCAAAAGCATACAAACGTAAATTCTAGTTACCGAAATAATAATTAAAATCCAAATGACCAAAATCCAAATTTTCAAGATTGATGTTTTCAAAACGAAATCATCGAAACCAATATTACCAAAATTAAAATCATTTAAAACAATATTTTCAAAATAAAGAAAATAGGTATCAAAAAATAATTAAAATTATGAGAATTAGGGAGAGAATCATCATTGTCCTGACCAAAATCCATTCCAACAAAATTCTATATAAAATCGAATCATTAAATATAGGTATCCCAAACCAATGAAGGTAGACAATTTGGGACAATTTATCGACACTAATGAACCAGAAAATTTTCCAGACCAAGCATCGGAAAACCTTGTTACTACCGAGTACTCTTTATCCGAATAAATTTATATGGTAGTCCATTAAGATTTTTTATAGATACAGATACGGTTATTAGTATAATAACCCGGGCCTGTGTTATCTAAAAGAAAGAATACCAACTAGCAATTTTAATATTCTTACTCTGAGTTCTACTATACCATTTTCAAATGCTATGGAAATAAGGCCATTTGAGGAAATTACGGGAGACAAAAAATTCACCTTCTTAAAGTATAATTTCAATAACTTTTTTAACGGTAAAAATGGATTTGTATAATTGTAACATCAAATTTAATGATAAAAATTTAAAACTATAGCATTTGCTTAAGGAAAAAAACATGGACGAATACGTCAATCATATATTTATATTGTGACAAAAAATAGTTGATAAAACGCAAAATATTTAACTATTCATCAATATTTATTTTTTCGCCTTCAAAGTAATCCTCATCAGACGCACTACACTTACGCCAACGATTTTTTCAGTCCTCCAAACACTTTTCATGAGCACTTTTTGGGATGGCCTTCAGCTCCTTCAGTGAATTTTCTTTTACATTGTGACAAAAAGTACCCGGAGATCGCAAAGAAAACGCAAAATATTCAATTATTCATCAAAATCACACGGAGCCAAATTTGGTGAATATGGTGGTTGATCGATAGTATTTATTGCGTTTTTGACTTTAAATTCGGTCACAATCAAAAAAATCTCAAAAATCGCAACGCACTACTGAGGGGTACCAACTTAAGCAGCTGCAGTAAAAAAACTAGTTGACAGATCACGCTCATATTTAGCATAGTAATTAAGGACAGTCTTTCTAACTGAACAAAATACTTTTTTTGAAATATCATTTACCCGGGGAATTTAAATTACAATTTCCGGGTACTTCGTTGTCACAATGTATATTTTGCTTATACTTGCAAAGAATCTGATCCACTTTCTCTTCTCAGGACAGAAAATTTAAACAAGAAAGAGAAGGAGAATCTTTTGAATCTGTTGAAAACTTAAGAAGCATTTTCGCAAGGGAGGGTGATGATTTGACATTTAATCACTCAATAAAGTATGAAACTAAAACTACGAGTGATACTGCGGTGTACGGTAAAAGCCGGATATTTGCCTCAGTGGGATACTTGCCCCAGTTCCGAATACGCAGTATTTGAGATGTTGGTGGCTTTGGCTCTTGATCATGATAGAAAGTACCTCTAATATAGGCCTTAGTTCCATGTAAGCTGTCAGTGTAAGTGCACGCGTTTTTGCCGTGTGAGAAAAAGTGTGTTGTGAAGAAGGTTTGACGGGTGTCGGAATTATATTGGTGAGTAGTTTCTTTTGAATATCTGCATTGCTGTTTGTAGTTTCAGTCAACTTTTTGTTCCTTTACATACCTGAGAGCTTGAATAATCTTGTTTGTTGCCTGTTATTGTTGAATAATGTTCATATGTATCGCGAATAAAAAAGGCATGTATCCGTATCAAAAAGGATAGTTGCTCTAGTTTCTTTTGCGGATAGTTACTCTAGGGGTAACTATCCACAACTATAGATTTTCAACAAGCGGAGAAATATTTTCTTCTTTGGGTATCGTTTTGAATTGTGAAATTCCAACTTTCGGTGACTACTGAAATAGATAATTATATGTTTTATGTGCGCATTCAAAGTGGGCAAAATGCCTCGCAAGTATAAGCAAAAACCAGGCGTGGTGCAATGCCAGATCAGCTGGACTGAAGAAAATTTAGCCCTCACGTTCAAAAAACTTGACAAAAAAGAAAAAGGAATCAATGAAATATCCAAAATTTATGGGGTATCCTCTCGGACCTAAAGAAGACGCTATGAATTGAAAAACTAGCAATTACTAATTCAAGGTATGTCTCCAATGTAGTTTTATATTTAGAAACATAAATACCAATTTTATTTTTGGCACTATTAGGAAAATACCCAGTGCTTAGATTTGATAATGAAAGGAGGCTGGTAGCTCATATATCAAAGCTCGGAGATGCAGGGTTTCCTCCTGAAAGAAGTACGATTCGTCAATTAGCTTACCAGTTTGCCGAAAAGATAGGGTTAAGCACAACTTTGACCATGAAATGAAAATGGCTGTCCCGCAATGGTTGAGAAGCTTTCTTGAAAGGAATTCCGAAATAGTTTTGAGACAAGCGGAGGGTTTGTCAATTGAAAGAGCAAGGGGGAGCAGAAGTTACAAAATTTTATGATTTGCTTACAAATGTTTTAACAGAAAATTTTATGATTTGCTTACAAATGTTTTAACAGAAAATGATTTGCTGGATAAACTGGATAGAATATTTAACATCAATGAAACCGGTGTTCAAATCAATAATAAACCTGCCAACGTTTTAGCCAAGAAAGGTGCTAGAGCAGTTAAATCACGAATTTCTAGTGAAAAAGGAGAAAAAATTACTGCTGTTACTTGTTGCAATGCAATTGGCAATTTCCTTTTGCCAGCTTTGGTTGTCAAGGGAGTGAATAAAAACCGGAATTCGGAGAAGGACTTTCACCTCGTTCAAAAGCTTACGTGCATAAAAAATCAGCATATATTTCCCCAGATTTTTTTTACAAATGGTTAACTGAGCAGGAAAAATGGCACTGATTTTAGATGGCCATTCGTCACACTCAAGTTCTGCCAATATGCCAGAAGTTGCTAGGGACAATGATGTCGTATTACTTCACTTACCTAGTCATACTACTGCTGCCTTGCAACCACTGGAAATATCAGTATTTGGACAGTTTAAAAAATATTACTATGCCGAGACAAACAACTTCCTGTGCACTAATCTACTAAAAAAGTTGAATCGATACAATGCAGGTCAGTTAATCGGAAGGACATGGATTCAGGCAGCGACTCCTGCTAGTGCAATAAGTGGTTTTCGTGGCAGTGGAATTCATCCCGTCGATCCAAATGCTTTGTCTGACGCTGAATTTGCTATATCAGATAAAGCATCGGGGGATTTTGTGCAAGAACAATAGTCTAATCTTTTAAATGATCGAATATCAGTCATTTCTGGAGAGCCTATATTACTTGAAGACATACAAGAATATGAATCTGAGCGAGACCGTGCAAAAAATAAATGGAATGGAGATACTCGATTAGGCGATCAAGTTCCAAGAGATATTTACGAAAGCAAATTAGAATCAGTCTTAAATGCGACTGAGCAGGATAGCGTCAACCAAAATCGCATACCATCTAGGCCGTCTTCAAGGCTTTTGAATCTTTCTCAAGAATGTTTGGCCTTTGGAGATAGTGAAATTGAAAATTTCATCTTAGATGGTATTGAGCTATCGTTGTCATAATCGAATAACAGAAAGAAAATCCTCAGAAGGAATCACCATCTGAATTTTTACATCTATCATCTTCTATACCAAAAATACCGCCGACTTTGTGTAAAAAAACTAAGCAATCTGAGGAAATTTTAAACTCCAATGACATTATTATCCAAAAGATGAATAAAGAAGACAAAAAAAGAAAACTAAGAAAATAATGGAAAGTAATATTAGGGTAAAGAATAAAAAAGATTCTAAGACAGTAAAAATCAAACCAGATCAAATCATTGAGAAAAAAAGAAGACAAACGCAAAAAACATAAAAGACAAAAACGTATATCGAGACTACCAGTACTGAAACTGAATTCAATACCAGAGATTTTATTGAACTAAACAAAGAAAGAACCTTAAGGGAGCGAAACAAGCAAATTCACAGTTCTGATAATGAAAACCAAGAAAACATCATAAGTCAAAAATATCCCGACAAAAATCGACTAAAGGACTACCAATCAAAAGAAAACAGGGTAAACAATCCACAAAAGATAGTGAAAACTTGTTAAAAATGAAAAAAAGTTTCAGTTGATGATTATTGTGCAGAATGTTTGAAAATTATAATTTTACTAAATCCAAATCCGATTGGATACAATTTGAGATGTGTATAGTTGCATGAACCTTGTACAACATTCAAAAACCATTGTATGAGATGTGGAAAGCTGAAAATCTTGGCTTCTGGTGACGCTGAATGCTATTTTCAAAGTTGATTGTCATATTGCTCTACCTTGAATATAAGTAATATTTTACAAATACCTTAGGTACGAGTACCTAACTTTAAGTTTGAAGTCTCTTTTTGTTGTATTTTTGTTGGTGAATATGTGGAAAATTTGCTTTTTGTTGTAACAATGATTGATATTTTGATTGCTTTGTGAATAATCTTATGAATGATCTTAGCAACTAATAACGACTGAATACTTAAATCAATATAATTTTGTTTCCATATAAAAAACATTGTGAAGCATCGACTCCCGCACGAGGCAAATATCCCTCGAATCATTTTCAACGTTAGGCTACTATTCGCCACAGATGGCAAGTATGCCTTTTTTGAGAGGCCAAAAAAAACAGGATTTACTCAAAACCAATATTAATTATGTTTACTAAGATAGGCTTCTATGAAAGATCAAAAACATATTTTGATATACATGCCGCACTATTCGTTGTAAGTACACATTTTTTAATAGTAGACATTTTTCGAAAAGTGACGCAACTATCCAGCTCTTACCGTACACCAGATTGTATAGGTATCCACAGGTGTATCAACAGGAGTTTGAAGTCCACATCATGGAAAAACTTGGCCAGGGGACTATAAACCCAAGCAAATCTCCTTATTCTTAACCAACTTGGCTAGTCCCGAAAAAATTTGATGCTTCAGGGAAAATGAAGCGGCAAATTGTGGTTGACTATCGGAAATTAAACCGTATTACTATTGATAGCAATTTTTCTATACCTAGCATTGATAGCATCCTTGATAAATTAGTAAAGTGCATGTATCTTACAACCCTGGCCAATGGTTTTAACCAAATCGAAATTGAGGAAAAAGACATTCCAAAAACTATCTTTTCGACCGGCAAAGGACATCACAAATTTGCTTGAATGCCATTTGGCTTAAAAAATGCCTTGGCAGCATGCCAAAAATTAATAAATAACATTTTACGCAAATACATACATACATAAAATCTGTTTCGGCTTATAGGACGATGTAATAGTCTTTAGCACCTCACTAGAGAAACACCTTACTAGAGGAATATATTTGTAAGGCAAGTTTTGATGTTCAGGAGACCTTGTTTGATTTACTAATTATTTCACAATATCTTTCAGGTACTCGGACCCCCTGCTACGTTTTTTCGGCCTTAAAAAGTATTTGGCTTTCAGATCAAATGATTATTTGCTTTGAAAAAATGATTATTTGCTTTAAACAAGTTGGGTAAACAGACCTACGGTCATGTCAGAAGGGTTTTGTATTCAATTTACAAAATGCAGTCACCAGATCGAATAAAATCAAGAAACGATTTTATTGGAGAAAATATGAAATTCGAAGATCATACTATTATTAACAAAGTTGAACGAATTTCGTGTTCTGAGATTTTTGTTGTTGTTATACTCATAAATATCTCCCTTGATAATTATTTCAGATATCCATTCGCTAGGGAGGAAACACATTTTTCATGTATTTCCCCCCTGTGCCCCCACTGAAGCAAAAACTGACAGTTTAACAACTGTTTTGAAAAGCTCCCATGAAAACTTTCGTTTCATACTCATACCGGCTACGTTTGATGAATTTTTATTTTCAGGAGCCACTTTCCTGTACTGTTATCATCGATTAATGGCCAATTTTTTCGAATCCTAGAATGGTTACAAAGCCCTTTTGCTAGGAGCTCTCTCCCGCCTCCTTGACTTGCTTCGCTTATGAGTATTAATTGTAGGTACTCATCTTCAGTCATTCATTAAATTGAATCAAGTGTTCAAAGCATGCACCTTAAACGTTGAAGTTGGGAAAAAATAACTCAAAATTATTCAATCTTCGCATTTAAAACAGCCACCATTTTGTTTTACGATTACTGATACCACTAGCTGAACCGATTCGCAAAGATATTCATGACACCTATCATTCCTGAAATTTTCATGCAAATCCTAGCAAAACTGTAGTGTCTGAGTCGGTAAAAAGCGCATGTTGTTCCATAGCCATATGTTGCCATAGTAATAAATGCAGCGCATATTGTTCCATAGTAATACAGGAAAATTCAAACCGCTATAACTTCACTAAATATGATGCAATCTTTATGAAACTTTCAGAATAGATCAACGTTATGAAAAGTCATCTATGTACTGAATTTCATAGAATTTAAGGGTACCGTTAAGATTTTATTCAAGAAAACATAAAATCGATAAATCATACTATTACTAACAAAGTTGAGTGAATTGCGACTTCTAACGTATTTGTTGTTGTTGTACTCACCAAGGTCTACATTCCTGATTTTTTTCAGATTTTTCGGATCACAGGTGTCCAATCGCGAGGGGGGGGACACAAATTTTTCGTGTATTTCCCCTCCCTGTGCGCCCCTCGAAGCAAACTTTGCCAAACAAAGACCTGTTTTGAAAAGTTCTCATCAAGACCTTTCATTTGATACCCATATCGGCCACCTTCAATGAATTTTTTTTTTCGGGGGGTCACTCCCCTATATGGGGAGACCCCCCTTAAATACCTTTTAAAATTTTTTTTGTATTCGAACTTTGAAGAGAACACCACTTTACACCTA
Source organism: Odontomyia ornata (assembly GCA_963969285.1). Taxonomy (NCBI): domain Eukaryota; kingdom Metazoa; phylum Arthropoda; class Insecta; order Diptera; family Stratiomyidae; genus Odontomyia; species Odontomyia ornata. The sequence continues at coordinate 352,696,216 of OZ017739.1, read as the reverse complement.
CATACAAAATTTGATGTTTCTAGCTTAAGTAGTTTCCGAGAAAAACTGCTGTGACACACGGACGGATGGACGGACGGACGGACGGACGGACGGACGGACAGACAGACGGACAGACGGACAGACAGGACGCGATTTTAGAAGGGTTTTGTAAAATTATTTTACAAAACCCTAAAAAAGGGCACTTACGAGAAATTTACCTTTCTGGCTGGTGCCAACGGGATTTTTCATTTTAGTTTCATCTTCATTTTGATTTTATTTATGAGAATTGCTACGTAATTTTCACAATAAAATTATCTTGAGTTTTACCTCCAAGCACAAAGTATTCACTTTTTATTACTTTTGGCGAAACTATTACACATCACTCTTTCGTGTCACGCACACATTTTAAAACTTTTGCATTTTATAAGTTAAGTAACTTTTGGAGTAAATATGCAAGATTGCCATCTAATAATTATGCAAGATCGCCAAGTAAATAAGTACGTGTTGAAACGTTTTTGAACTAAGGAAACAAGCACAAGCGTTAGACGCCTTCCTGCTTGTTTTCTGCAACGTGGATTTTAAGAAAATATGAGTTTAATAACACTGGTTGGCACCAAAATAAGAGCAAAAAAGTGTATATGTGAACTCGTTACATATGGACACGGTACATCAAAATATGCAGCCATAATTTATACAGCACATCAAATTTCGAAGCAATGAGCATTTTTGGATTTTACTAGAATTCGTCATATTTCGATGCAGGCAACGGTATTCGTGAACGTTGGTACATATATTTCATTGTTTTCTGTATATATTTCTGTGTTAGAGAGAGATAGTGAGCTGTTGTTTACTACTAACTAACGAACATGCGCAAGCGCAGCGCAGTGATTGATGCGCAAGCGCAGTAATTGTTTTGAATAAATGAGCGACGCGTGTGGGTAAACTTAAAAAATTAACAAAAGAGTTATTTGCTTACTGCGCGAGCGTTTGCACGCCCTTAGCAAATGGATATTTCTACGCAATTAGTTTAATCAAAGACCAACGTTTATCGAGAATGTATATTTTATTGAAATCGCTTCCACTTAAAAATTAATATAACCTAATTGCTTACAAACTGTACTTAGCATTATATTGCTTACAAAAAGGCATTGCCAGATATTAAATCTACTATAATGAAAAATGTACTATAGCGGACCATATTCAAATATTTGCTAACTTTACATAATTGTTTGAAATCATAATGTATCTACTACGGAGATTAAATTTGTTAAATTGTTAATGAAATTGAAATTTATATTAGTTTTGTCTATACTACTTTGAAATTTTGTCAAACATAGTTTTTGTTAGCCTTCGACTGTCAGTTCTACTTAACAAATTTAGCGAATCTAGTGGAAACATGACGAATAGTGTGATAGCTCTCAAAATAGCAGATTTCAAGGTAGAATCGTAACGAAGATAGGCAAATAACATTTTAGGTTGTTACGTTACACAAAAAGATTGTAGCGTTTGTATCTTCATTAGTTCAATTCAAGCGTGTAATTGATTGTTTTATTTCAAAAAACCTCTCCAAATGTGTTTATCTTTGTGAGTTTGTCTTTGTCAACCATAGCGCAGCTTCACTCGACTGTCAACTTCACTTATCTTGGTCTATATAACCTAAGAGCACATGGAACGAGTTAAAGTGACGTTTCTTAGAAACCGTTAGATCTATTTTTTGCTCTGTATAACTACCTAGAAGGTATTGACTGAGCCATTCTACGTCTAGCACTCGTTGCGTGTAGACATGTTTTTAATCGCTCCTGTACTTAATTTTAAAAATTAATTAATTTTTCATAAAAGTCAGTTTCGGCATCATATCGAGGATGCTCCCGATATCAGGATGTGAGATTAAAATCTGTCCCAAAGCAAACACAACTCCACCGCAGTGGCTTATCTCCGAACTTCGTCAACCCCGGAGTATCATTTGCAAAAGCCGCTAGAGGACCGGCAGCAAATGCGGTAAATAGTGTAAATAATGTCAGTGGCAATAATGAGCTGCTTCTTAAAATTTATCAGCAATTAAATTCTTTATCGGAAGTATTCGATAAGCAAGATACGAAAATTAATCTTGTTTTTCATCGTTTAGGGGTTTCAAATGTCCAAAATAATCTGCCATCCAGTCACATTCCCATGGATAGGATTCATCTCATCTTGATCAACGTCAAATCTATTGTTACTATACATCGGCGTGATTATCTCCTTGAACCCATTGTTAGGCAAAAGCCTGACATCATGCTTCTCACCGAAACCCACCTTAGTTCATGGCACTCCATGTCATTCAAGGATTTTGAATTCGTAAGAAACGATAGGGTAATAGGTGAGGGGGGAGGTGGCACCGGGATATTGGTTCGAAGACCCTATTCTTTCTAAAATATTGAGATAGTCGAATTCAAAAGCCTTGAATCTCTTGAAGTGTCCGTTATCAAAATCTTACTGCCAGGTGGGGATAACCTCTTCGTTATCTCTACCTATGCAACTGGTGGAACTGTTCTCAAGCTCAAGGAGGAGCTCAGTTCCTTGTTCGAAATACTCGAATTGAACAGGCTGCATAACTATTATATTCTTGCTGGTGACCTGAACGCCAAGCATACATCATGGCTGAACGCCACTAGTAATCCAAGAGGTGTACTCCCGAAATCGTGGATAACAGAGAACCAAATTGAATACAGGTGCAATCTATATGGGTCGGAGTTCCCAACACACCCTAGGAAAAATTCATATTTGCACCTCTGCATTGCTGACGCAAGACTTGAATTCAGCTTTAATAGTCCTCAACGGAAACTGCAGGTGCTTCCTTACGATAGCGATCATAATGCAATCATAATGGAAATCAATCATCACAGGGATAATTTCTTCCTCATTCTAGTTCAACATGAAAATCATCGGTTGAATTTCAAAAAAACGGACTGGGGAAAGTTTCAAAAGAAGTTTAATCGGGAGTATCAGAAGCAATGTCCCCCTTCTGATGGTGGCAGCTCTTGCTCAATGGTTCCTAATGACAGGAATCTAACTGACGATAAAATAGATGTCTATTTGTCGAAGTTCGAGAAGCTGACGTTGGAAACGATTGAGAAAGTAGTTCCCAAGATTAAACATCGAAACAATATAGAAGGATATGAAACTCCAACCATCGCAAGGTCTCAAACGCATCAACAATATTTATCGACGATTTTTGGACTACAACCATCCCTCGTTGGCTTTGTTGAAATTACACCTGAAGAATGTCCGGAACTTATTCCGGTCATAATTCAGGAGTGAGGTCAGCAATCAATGGGCGGAAAAATTGAGGGGTATTAGCCCACAGGACCCAGATGGTGGTTTCGCGAAAGTGAATAGCATATTCTGCAAGAGGTCTTGAGTGAAGGTATCGAATCTTGAAGTCACTAGTGATGAGATAAATCTTCTTGATAGGGCTGGTATCGAAATTGATAGTACGACTCCGGATGGAAATGGAAACAGGATTATTAGCGAAGGGTTGGGTAAACTTGCCCTGATTGGAACACATTTTGAATTGGTTCATCTACCAAACCCTGAGAGAGGAAACGAAATATTTTCAGAGGTCGTTGAAGCAAAAGTTTCCGACTTCAAATCAAGTCTAAACGGCCAATCAATTCTTCATTTCAATGAAACATTAACATCTGACCTCATGGCGAGCTTGAATCTTATTGATTATTTTGTCAGCTATGAAGACTTGTGTTTCATATTTCGCAAGGTAAACAACAAGAAATCATCTGGTACTGATGGTATTCCAAATGTAGCTCTCCGACATTTGCCTGAGGTTGCTATTAGGAATTATTGCATATTGCTCAACAACATGTTGAGCAGTTCATGTTTCCCAAACGAATGGAAAAAGGCTAAGGTATTTTCGATCTTGAAGAAAGGAAAAGAATCTTCATGCCCTAAAACATATCGCCCAATCAGCTTGCTGCCTAGTATCAGCAAGGTGTTTGAAGTGATACTCAACAAAGCATTAAACGCCCACATTGAGGAATATGAGTTGATGCCAAATTGCCAATTTGGTTTTCGTGCCAGGCATTTGACCACGCATTCAATAATGAAAGTAACCAACAGACATCTGTTGGAAACTAAATGATAGACAATGGAGAAAGCCTTCGATACGGTATGGTTAGATGGACTAATTTTTAAACTCCTTCAGTACAACTTCCCCACACACCTTGTCGCCATAATGTGTAATATGTTATACGGGAAATCGTTTGTTGTAATTGATGGAAATCTGTCAACAATGCGCGAGTTCAATGTCTTGCATGGTCTACAGCAGGGAACAGTTACTGCACCTCTGCTCTTCTCAATCTTCATTCGCAAGCTATTGAACGGCTTTGATTTTAACGTCTATCCAACGCGATCATTGGTAGCGTTTGCTGATGATCTGATCATCTATACAGTAGACCGAAAAGCTACAATAGTTCAGAGCAATCTCCAAAAAATGTTCAATGATATGCAGCTGTACACTGACAATTTCCGAATGAAAATCGATGCGCAGAAGTGTGAAACAATTTTGTTTCGGACAATGCTGCAGGGGGTCAGTCAAGACCTGAAATGTAATTGGAAAGATTTCCACATCATGAATGGCGAAGGTAGTTTAGAACGAGTTCCATATAAATCCTGTGTTCGATACCTCGGTGTTTACCTCGATCAGTATCTGTACTATATTGAACATGTGGAAATCATGCTCAGTAAGGCACTAAAAGTAGTCATGGCTCTAAGAAGACTCTTTCATTCCAAATAAATTGATCAAAAGGTCAAAATGATCTGTTACAAGACCCTGGTTAGACCAGTTTTGACATATGGATGTCAGATCTGGTGCAATCAGAGGGCTAGTACTATGGAAAAAGTAAGAGTTTTCGAAAGGAAATGTCTTCGTGCATGTACTGGTTTGTACAGAAAGCCTGAGACGGATTGGAAACATTATATATCGAATAGAAGAATTTATCAAACTGCTGAAGTGACGAGGGTCGATATCTTCATATTGAAACTTCTCCGGAATCATATTGCAAGATCTGTGACTGTGAGTGAAAACCCTTGGATTTTACACCCGTTCCACTCCACAGACGGATATATTGCGACTTGCCTCGCTACTGGCTTCATTCCTCCAGAAGCATTCGCGTATTTGGACATGAATCGATATGTTTTAGATTCTGACGGCGTCCCAGTCATATATCACATATATCGACGGGCCACCGATAAGAAGATAAAATATCCTCTGAGTTTGAGTTCACGAGACCAACAATTCCAATGGAGATACTCATTTGCTAGATTCGTTGAAGCTGATCGAATTGAGACGGCGGAATCCAGGTATTGGTGGCTGAATGACAATGTCTAAGTTATTTGTGTTTATTTCCAGTTTTTGTGTTTTTTGCTATTTCGTTTTTGAGTTTCAGCTCATTATTGCCACATTTAGTGTTGTTGTTTATTTGTGTTATAAAATAGGTATATGTTAGGTATATGTTATGTTTATTATATTAAGTTAGAAATAAGGTTAAACGCTTAGGTTAGGAACATTGTTATAGACTTTTTTAGTATAAGATAAAGTTTTTGATTCCATTTTAGTAGAATTAAGTTAAAACATATTAGGTGTAGGATCAAAGTTCACTGTTGTGTTAAGATTATAAATAATTTTAGGAAAGTGTTGGTTGGTTTTTTCTCCTCTTTCTAATTGAATTTCAAAATATGTAATAATCTTAATTAATTGAATTTGCTATAGTTTTTTTTTCTAAATTTATACGTTATTAATGATAACGTATAAACTTAGAGAGCAATTTGGGCCATAAAGTTTTTTATTGTTATTGTTTGGAATTTGCTTAATATTCTTTTAAAATTTATAACGATTAGTATTAAATAAAGCGCTTTTGACTTTGACTTTAGTATTGACTGAGCCTGCATTCAGTATAGTGGAAATCAAAAATATATCGATTAGATGATTTCCTGAGCAGCCCTAGATAGCTTCTCTATTTGGAGTCCATTAACTTAAATTATTTACTGATTACTTTGCGATAATTATAACATCTTTTGATCCGGTTTCCTTATTCTAGGCCCCTTGTAAGGTGGAATATGAGTTTTAGGAGGTATTACAAAGTAAAATTTTAGTCGTGTCGTATTATTTTCGTCAAACATGAAAAAAATTTATAATTTCAAAATGATCCGGTTAAAAAGATAATTTGATACTCCAACTTGTATTCACTTATTACTTCTGTTTACAGTAAATGCTCTTCGTGCTATCGCATTTTGCAACAACATCACTGATATGATACAAACAGAAAATAGCTTTTTAGATGGTTTCCCTATTTGCGTTGATTATATTCTTTTAATAACTAGCGACTATATTCTATAGCTTCCTAGTAACATCCCCTTGTTCCTTGCAAAATCAAAATTATTGTTTACTTTCCACGAAACATTACTCCTAGTACCAAAACTCCTTCACAGCTTCTGACATAGCAATCATGCTCAATCAGCTGAAAGCTAATTGAAACGGCTATTAATTTATAGATACTTAAGATATTGTTGATGCAGAGCACCCACTTCCTCCCACACTTGCTCCAAGGCTGAATGGAAACGGTCATCTGGAAAATTTCGATTAATTATGTTGAGCAAAATTAGAATTGAACCATTCAAAGTTCTAGACTAGCTCTCAGTCATTCGCTGGAACCGATGCAAAGGACTCATATCAATAGACGAATCAAACTACGAACCAATGAACCAACAGACGAGCTGAACTGCTCAAGAGTCTGAGTCTAATATTTTTATTCTCATTCTCTTATACGGATTTGATTATGCTTTACTACACTTCAATAATTAATCGAATTTTCTTTTGGTCAAATGATTGTAAAAGCAAATCGTAGTCGTCGATGATAGAGGGAGGGTGATAGCATTTGTTTTTCCTTGGCTATTGTTTTATCCGAATAAAAGTTGCCTCATAAAATTTTATGATATGGAAGAGAAGTAATTATGGGAGGCGTACGTTCTCCGTGAAAGATGCTATTCAAGGAAATTATTGTTATAGAAATACGAGTATATCTGGAATATGAGATTTTAGGATTATTAAAAATAGGTATCATATATATTACTATAGTAATACTCTTAGTAGATTTATTCCGGAAACTGCGAAGAACATAATAATTATTTTTATAAAAATTGGTTATTCATTTTTCGGTCCTACATCTTAAAATTCTCCAAATGCAGTAACATAATCATTTATTGAATCTATTTTACAAACTGATGCCAGAAATGGAAAAATACTCGTATATTTAATCAACATGCATGCCGGATATATTTCGATTGATTGTAGAGCAAATTTCTTTTATTTTCCCAAAACATTCGTAACGTAAGTTCTAAATTTTATTTTTCAAACAAAGGTTATTTGGGATATATATATATATATATATATATATATATATATATATATATATATATATATATACAACGGATATATATATATATATATATATATATATATATATATATA